>JARQOD010000001.1:961320864-961386854 GCA_033576555.1 Oophaga sylvatica
ACATCGCAGTCAGAGGGTGCTATAGACAGCTGCTGGAACAAGGAGAGGTGAGTATTAGAGGGGGGGCTCCGATGCCAGCGCTAGCACCGGGCTCCCCCGACTTACGGACCCCATGCTGTGCCCCATCCCCCCGTTTGCCCAGGCCTTCAGCGCTTACCTGGGTATGCCAGGTGGTGGTGCAGCCGGCCCTGGTCCTGGCGGTGCACTGGGACTGCGCGCGTCCCGTGCACTCGCACGACGTGCTTCTGGGCCTCCTTCAGTTTTAAAGGGACCGCGTCCCTAAATTTTTTTTTTCTTCTTTCTTCTCTCTGGGGGCCTGGGCCCACCGGACATTTCACCGGTGTCCCGGTGGGCCAGTCCGATCCTGGGGGTATAAGAGACTGGACGCCGTCCTGCTCGCCGCATTCAGCTCCAGATTGAGATAGTGTAGGGAGTAGAGTTAAGCTAAACAGGTCGATCAGATTCATAAGTCGCCGACTTTCGCTAAAGTCGGATTTCCCAGAATGCTTGCAGGAGCCTTTTTTTCAGCCAATGAGCAAGGACGTACACTGTGGGGAACGAGATGACATGTGCAGCATCCACCACCATCTTAGAGAAGGGCATTGCAGTGATTGGTTTGCTTTGGGGGGCGTCATAGTGTCTATAAAAGCCCTGACCGCCGACCTCCATTTTACTTCTGCCGATCTTAACAGTAGGGACAGGTTGCTGTTTATCAGTAGGGAGAAAGTTAGGGCTGGAAAGAGAAGTTCTTCTGTGCTTGTGCTGATAGCAATTGTGCTGCACAGTTAGTGTGCAGTGACAGGGGAGGATTTTCTTGTGTGCAGCAGCGCTGGTTATTAGGCTGCCTGATAGCTGTATTGCTGTGTGTACACTGCTGTGCAGACTGCTTTTTACACAGCACTAATACTTCCCACACCTTATAGAGCTGTACGCTCCTCACACACTACCGTGTACCGGCTGGTATCATGGACAAGTACATGCTGACTATCTGTGTGTGACTCCGGAAATAAATACGGAGATTTAATTTTTTCTCTACACCGTATACAGCTGTACGCTTCTGATACAGCAACATATTTCTGCTGTTTTTATTACGGTCAAATCCATACTAAGTGAGCATCAGTGTGTGACTCCGGAGATATACAGGTCCTTCTCAAAAAATTAGCATATAGTGCTAAATTTCATTATTTTCCATAATGTAATGATTAAAATTAAACTTTCATATATTTTAGATTCATTACACACCAACTGAAATTTTTCAGGTCTTTTATTGTTTTAATACTGATGATTTTGGCATACAGCTCATGAAAACCCAAAAATCCTGTCTCAAAAAATTAGCATATCAAGAAAAGGTTCTCTAAACGAGCTATTACCCTAATCTTCTGAATCAACTAATTAACTCTAAACACATGCAAAAGATTCCTGAGGCTTTTAAAAACTCCCTACCTGGTTCATTACTCAAAACCGCCATCATGGGTAAGACTGCCGACCTGACTGATGTCCAGAAGGCCATCATTGACACCCTCAAGCAAGAGGGTAAGACCCAGAAAGAAATTTCTGAACAATTAGGCTGTTCCCAGAGTGCTGTATCAAGGCACCTCAATGGGAAGTCTGTTGGAAGGAAACAATGTGGCAGAAAACGCTGTACAACGAGAAGAGGTGACCGGACCCTGAGGAAGATTGTGGAGAAGGACCGATTCCAGACCTTGGGGGACCTGCGGAAGCAGTGGACTGAGTCTGGAGTAGAAACATCCAGAGCCACCGTGCACAGGCGTGTGCAGGAAATGGGCTACAGGTGCCGCATTCCCCAGGTAAAGCCACTTTTGAACCAGAAACAGCGGCAGAAGCGCCTGACCTGGGCTACAGAGAAGCAGCACTGGACTGTTGCTAAGTGGTCCCAAGTACTTTTTTTCTGATGAAAGCAAATTTTGCATGTCATTCGGAAATCAAGGTGCCAGAGTCTGGAGGAAGACTGGGGAGAAGGAAATGCCAAAATGCCTGAAGTTCAGTGTCAAGTACCCACAGTCAGTGATGGTGTGGGGTGCCATGTCAGCTGCTGGTGTTGGTCAACTGTGTTTCATCAAGGGCAGGGTCAATGCAGCTAGCTATCAGGAGATTTTGGAGCACTTCATGCTTCCATCAGCTGAAATGCTTTATGGAGATGAAGATTTCATTTTTCAGCACGACCTGGCACCTGCTCACAGTGCCAAAACCACTGGTAAATGGTTTACTGACCATGGTATTACTGTGCTCAATTGGCCTGCCAACTCTCCTGACCTGAACCCCATAGAGAATCTGTGGGATATTGTGAAGAGAAAGTTGAGAGACACAAGACCCAACACTCTGGATGAGCTTAAGGCCGCTATCGAAGCATCCTGGGCCTCCATAACATCTCAGCAGTGTCACAGGCTGATTGCCTCCATGCCACGCCGCATTGAAGCAGTCATTTCTGCAAAAGGATTCCCGACCAAGTATTGAGTGCATAACTGAACATTATTATTTGATGGGTTTTTTTTTTATTTTGTTTTAAACACTTTTATTTTATTGGACAGATGAAATATGCTAATTTTTTGAGACAGGATTTTTGGGTTTTCATGAGCTGTATGCCAAAATCATCAGTATTAAAACAATAAAAGACCTGAAAAATTTCAGTTGGTGTGTAATGAATCTAAAATATATGAAAGTTTAATTTTAATCATTACATTATGGAAAATAATGAAATTTAGCACTATATGCTAATTTTTTGAGAAGGACCTGTATACGGAGATTTAAATTTTTCCCTACACCGTATACAGCTGTACGCTTCTGATACCGTACCGTATATCTGCTCTTTGTATTACAGTGAAATCCATACTGAGAGAGCGTCTGTGTGTGACTCCGGAAATATAAATGGAGATTAAAATTTTTCCCTACACCGTATACTGCTGTACACTTCTGATACAGTACCGTATTTCTGCTGTTTGTATTACGGACCAATCCATACTGAGAGAGCGTCTGTGTGTGAATCCGGAAATATATACGGAGATTTAAATTTTCCCCTACACCGTATACAGCTTTACGCTTCTGATACAGTAACGTTTTTCTGCTTTTTGTATTACGGTCAAATCCATACTGAGTGAGCGTCTGTGTGTGACTCCGGAAATATATACGGAGATTTAAATTTTCCCCTACAACGTATACAGCTGTACGATTCTGATACAGTACCGTATTTCTACTGTTTGTATTAAGGTCAAATCCATACTGAGGGAGCGTCTGTGTGTGACTCCCGAAATATACACGGAGATTTAAATTTTCCCCTACAACGTATACAGCTGTACGCTTCTGATACCGTACCGTATATCTGCTCTTTGTATTACAGTGAAATCCATACTGAGAGAGCGTCTGTGTGTGACTCCGGAAATATAAATGGAGATTAAAATTTTTCCCTACACCGTATACTGCTGTACACTTCTGATACAGTACCGTATTTCTGCTGTTTGTATTACGGACCAATCCATACTGAGAGAGCGTCTGTGTGTGAATCCGGAAATATATACGGAGATTTAAATTTTCCCCTACACCGTATACAGCTTTACGCTTCTGATACAGTAACGTTTTTCTGCTTTTTGTATTACGGTCAAATCCATACTGAGTGAGCGTCTGTGTGTGACTCCGGAAATATATACGGAGATTTAAATTTTCCCTTACACTGTTGTGAATGTGTTAGAAATTAATTCTGAGCAGAAGCTCCCTCTGGTGGTTACAAACAGTACTGAACCATTCAATGAGGATTGGCAATCAGGAGTTACAGACTGGTCTTATATAAGGGAGGTTACCTCCCATCATGGTTGCCGGTGATCAATTGTTCTTGTCTCAACTGTGGTTTCTGGTTCACTTGGAAGCTTGCTGAGTCTTGCCTCTTCTCCTGCTCTCAGATAAGATATTTTCTGTTTTTATTTTTGTGCTTGCTTTTTGCATTGTTCCCTGCACTTCTGTGGAGGTCAGCCAGGTCCCCTCCGGGGGCTTGTGCTCCTCTCAGTTTATTCTGAGCCACTGTTATTTGTTCTTTTGCCTTTTCCAGTTTTTTCAGTGGCTGTGGCTTAGTTTTGTTACACCAGAGAACTAGTTTAGGTGGTAGAGGTCGTGTGATCTCAGGTGTTTTTGCAATTAGTAGAGTTGGTATTTTTGGGGATTTTTGGATTGCAGTAAGTGTCCTTCCTATCCTTTTTATTTCTAGGCAGATTGGGCCCCAACGTTTGCTCTTACTATATTCTGTCTGTGTCTGTATTTCCTCTTGTCTAACCGCCATTACATGTTTGGGGGCTTCCTATGTTCTTTGGGGATCTGCTCCGGGACAGATAGCTTTCCTCTTTCTATCTTTAGGTGTAGTTAACCTCTCAGGCTGTGACGAGGCGTCTAGGACCAACGTAGGAACGCTCCACGGCTGCCTTTAGTTGTGGTGGTTAGTCAGGGTACTGCAATCCAGTAGATTCCAACCTCTCTGGTGTATTGCCTTTTTTTGCCTGCTCTCCTCAGCTACCAATCATAACACTACACCATATACAGCTGTCCGCTTCTGATACAGTACCGTTTTTCTGCTTTTTGTATCACAGTCAAATCCATACTGAGTGAGCGTCTGTGTGTGACTCTGGAAATATATACGGAGATTTAAATTTTCCCCTACAACGTATACAGCTGTACGCTTCTGATACAGTACTGTTATGAATGCTTTAGAAATGAATTCTGAGCAGAAGCTCCCTCTGGTGGTTACAAACAGTACTGAACCATTCAATGAGGATTGGCAATCAGGAATCACGGACTGGCTGGATATAAGGGAGGTTTCCCCCCATCATGGTTGCCGGTGATCAATTGTTCTTGTCTAGTGTTGCGCATTCCGATACCGCAAGTATCGGGTATCGGCCGATATTCGCCGTATCGGAATTCCGATACTTAGTTCCGATACTTTTCCTATATCGTATACCGGAATCGGAAGTTCCCATAATTCTTTGAGAGGCAGTGTGATTTTATTCAGCCGATGAGGATTCCTAAGAAGTGTGGGCACATCCTGTAATGCTGCGGTCATGTTAACTAATGGCATGGCTGTGATTGGCTGCTGAAATGATGTCAGAATGCACTATAAAAGGCGCCGCCGTCATTTTAGCTTCACTGTGCTGTGAATCAAGTTAGGGACAGAACGCCGCTCTGCTGACTCTGAGGGACAGTTACAGATAGCTTTTTTGTGAATTGCTGTGTAGGCAGGCTATTTGAGAAACCGCTGTGTGAATCATCCTTTTTCCTTGCAGTGTTGTTTTCACAGCTCTGTGCAAGGTGTGTGTTTGTGAGTGCAGGTGACGCTGCAGTTTGCTCTGCATCCAACGCTGTTTGTAGGCATCTGCACGTGTCACTCACAGACTCTTTTTTTTTTCTTTAGTGTAATTGGTGCTGCTCCATTCAATTGAAATTATAGTGTGACGCGCTTCCATCCGTATACAATACATTGGTTGAAAACATTATAGAAGTACACAAAGGAGCCTTTCACAGCTAGTGAACAGTTGTGTGCAGTTTTCACTGTAGTTTGTGAGGTTTTCATTTTTTGAGTGCAGATCACGCTCCAGTTAATTTTTCAACCACTGCTGGTTGTAGTCTGCTGAGCGTGTGTCCCTGCCTCATCCTTGACATTTTTCTCTAATTGGTGCTGCTCCATTCTATTTCAAAAAACTCAAATCTATTAGTGTGACGCGCTTCCATCCGTATACAATACATTGCTTGAAACACTATAGAAGTACACAAAGGGGCCTTTCAAAGATAGTGAACAGTTCTGTGCAGTGTTCACAGTAGTCTGAGGTTTATATTTTTGGAGTGCAGATCACGCTACAGTTACTTCTTCAACCACTGCTGGTTGTGATGAAATTAAAATGACAAACCACTCATCCTCCAGTCACCCCAGATTAGACTAGGAGCACGGGTCGACCGAGAATGAATCAGGCGTTACGCTGGTTCAGACTTCAGAACGTGCCCTAAAGAAAATGGTGCTATTAGGCGGCCATCTCCAGTAAGCACTGAACTCTTTATTCACATACACGAGATTTCATACACAGAATATTGGGGTGGAGTAAAGGCGGGATTGAGGAAAAAGAGATAAGCTGAATCATGTCTATATATGTACACACTCAGCATCTGGTCATCCTAATTGGTCCTTAGATCTTCTTCTAAGTCCTCCTTGATCGTGTTGTCATCCTCAGTTTCGTTTCTTGAAGAAAGATTCTATTGTTCTCGGGTATCATGTATGTCCTCAATTCTCCAAAGGAGGGGGTATTTCAGTAGAGTGTAATACAGTGATAGGACACAAGATGGAGACAAACACCAGCAGATACTAACATTATCTTATTATTCTTTTAAGGAAAACTTTGTGTTTATAAAATACATATACATACTATGAATATGAAAGTATAAAAGTATAAAATTATATTTTACCTTGACAATCCCCCCTAAACACTAAGTTTTTCCCTTAATTTATGCGGCCTTCGAGACTGTCCATGTGTGGGGACAGGGGTAGTGGATTTCTTCGCTTGGTCATTTTAGAAGCTAGCCCCTTATGGACTGCCCCAAACAACCAAGTCCCTACCAAACCTGCACATGGAGTTCTCCCACTATCCCTAAACTAAATCTCTTATTTCCATTTGTATTTTGTTATAGGGGGTTTTATCAGGTTTATCCTGCGGAGTATATTTCTCCATATCACCCTTATCAGTGTCATCATATAGCAGGGACACAACTTCCTGATGAAGGAAAGTACCTGAGGAGGCGGCTGCATTGGTCACAGCTTTCCTATACATAGATATCACACAACATAGAATTATCAATCCTAGCACCAAAAGCCCTGTTACCACTAAGCAGGCTTGTTGGAGAAATTCTTTAAGTCCTCCAAGCCATCTTAAGAAGAAAGAGGTATCTACTTCTGCATTGGCTTTTATTTCCTGAGCCAGATTTTTAATCTCTGTAAGGGCCACTATAGTTTTACCATTGACTCCAGAATTCTGAGGAATATAAGTACAACATTTTTCCCCTATCATCCCACAGACTTCATCTTTTTCAACTAGAATCATGTCAATGGCCAGTCTATTTTGAAGAGTCAGTCTTTTGTTTTGGGCCCAGTTTCTCAACTATACCCTGGAAAGCATCTTGACTAAAATTGATAAATCTTTGCTCAGTGTAGTATATATAGTTTATCCAATCTACATTGTAATTGATCTGCACAGTTGGGATGAGAGAACGGAAACCCGCCAGGATCTGATTCTGAGCTTTGTATTCGTCTGGGACCCCCCTAGGAACACCTATGGGATCCATATAAACTTTGGGATCCTCAGCATAACCGGTGTGCAGCTGACCCAGACTCCTTCTTTTTCTGGATATCAGTGGAGCTATATTCTCGGATCCAGACTCTTTCTCACGTGTCTTTTAATGACTACCTAGTCTCCGGGCTGCAGGCTGTGACTCCCAGGATCCTGGTTCGGATCTGGAAGAGAACTGAAAACATTATCATATACTTTCTTGAGTCTTTTATACAAATCCCTTACATATGAGCTTAATACATGGTTACTTATTTCCAATGCTTGGGAAAAGAAACATCCTAAACTAAGCACTTTGCCAAATAGTACTTTATACGGAGAAAGTCCAGTTTTCCTACTTGGAGTGTACCTTACTGAGTATAGGGCTAATGGTAAACATTCAGGCCAAGATTTCCCTGTTTCAGCCATGGCCTTTTAGATTTTTAACTTCAATATCCTATTTAGTCCTTTTACTTTTACACCGCTTTGTGGTAATATGGGGTGTGGAAAACTTGTTGAATTCCCAGCGCTGTCAAGACTTCATTCATTATTTCACCTGTGAAATGTGTACCTCTATCACTTTCGATCACCTCTGGTACTCCATACCTGCACACCACCTCCGCAAGCAGCTTCTTTGCGATTGCCGCAGCCGTAGCCTTGGCAATCGGGAAAGCCTCCGGCCAACCTGAGAATAAATCAAAAACACACCAACACGTACTCCCATGAACCTGATTTTGGCAACTGAATATAATCAATCTGCAGTCTCTGGAAAGAATAGAAGGGCCGAGGGGCGTGTTTGGGTGGTGTCTTGACTACCCTTCCCTGATTATGTGTAGCACATACCATGCATCCCTGGATCAAACCTTCTATACAGGTGGAAAAGCCTGGTGCCGCCCAATGCTTCTGCATCACGCTCATCACAGCAGTTTTGGACTGGTGGGTTGGCCCATGTAACATCTGGGCGACCACAGGGTACAACGCTCTTAGAAGGCATCGGCGCATCCCTCTTCCCCATACCCCAGTTGCTGCATTCAGACATGCACCTTCTTTTTCCCACTTTTCTACTTCCTCCTGGCGCACCTGAGCCTGCATCTGGGCTAAGGCATCCTCCGACACAAAGGGATTTTTGGGAGCGCTTACCTGGTGCATCGTTACCCCTTGGAGTGGTCTACTGGCTGCTGTTTTTACTGCTGCATCGGCCATTGCGTTTCCTTTACTCACCTGATCAGTGCATCTGGTATGTGCTTTAACTTTTATGACAGCTACTTCTTTTGGTAATTGTAATGCATCAATTAACTGCTGGACTGCGTCAGCATTTTTAATGGGATGTCCTGCTGCCATCAGGAATCCTCTAGACTTCCAAATTGGACCCAAATCATGAGCTATACCGAATGCTTATCTAGAATCTGTGTAGGTGTTAACAATTCTACCTTCAGCTATCTTACAGGCCTCGGTCAGAGCCTTAAGTTCAGCCTCCTGGGCCGACTGATGTGGGAGCATTGGTTCTGCTTTGATTACTGCATTCAGGGAGACGATGGCATACCTGGTGTGGAAGGCACCTGAGTCATCTTGATAGCGAGTTCTACAAAAGATTTAAAGTCAACATTATGTCTTTCAGTTTCAAACACTGTGGGTAGGCCTGCTGTTTCCTGTGCCATAAGCTGAACATAATCATAAGGAATCTCCTCTCTTGGATCTTCTTTGTACAATACCGTACAATACCTGACCTCCCCCCTAGATCCGAGAGAGGTAACAATGTGGCAGGATTAAGTGTGGTACATCTCTGCAAAGAAACATTTGGAGGCATTAAAAGTGCACATTGCAATCGAAGGTGACGTGCAGCTGAAAGATGTGCCGGCTGCACCTGGTTCAGTATGGTGTATACATCATGAGGTGTAAGTACTGTCAGTGGATAATCAAGAACGATATCTGATGATTTGTGGAGCAATAGTCCTACAGCATGTACCGCCCGTACACAGGACGGGGTACCCCTAGCCACTGCATCTAGTCTTTCACTGAAACAGGCCACTGCCTTTGATTGTCACCATGTAACTAAGTCAATACCCCTGCCGCGTGTCCCTGCTGCTAATGGAGATACAGGGTGAATGGTAGTTCATAGTTGGGGGTTCCTAGCGCTGGAGCTGCCACAATCCTGTTTTTGAGAGAAAAATAAAAACCGTCTATACCTTCAGGAGTTAGTTTAAAAAGCACAATGGTGATACAGTCATAGAGAGGCTGCATGAGGATTGATACAGCATGTATCCACTGCCTGCAGTAGAAAATCAGTCTAAGAAATGTCCTAAGAGCGGCAACATTAACAGGAATAGGAAAGTTCTGTACAGCTTCTTTGCGAGCGCTGGTCAGATATCGTTCCCCCCGGTGTAATGCAATGTCCCAAAAAGATAACTGAAGATTTAAAATTGCAGTTTATCCTTCAACGCTTTACAACCTGCTTGGTACAAAAACAACATAAGTAATATTGTTGCAATACGACACTGTTTCCTGGAGGGGGCACAAATCAGTAAATCATCAACATATTATAAAAATAACATTGGCAAAATCAATAACTGTAAACTAAGCAGCATCCTGAGATATCTGGAACAAAAGTGTATATATATATATTAGACACCACTGGAGTTTCCAGATCAGTAGCTGCATTAACTGCCCATAATTTTTGTACCAACCCGTACACAGGGTTAAGTTGAAGGGGGGCTGGAGTTTGCTATGTGGGCACTGATAAGAACTGTCCTTGGACCTGCAGCTGCCTGCTTGCAAAATGATTGTTCGGAGTGGACAGGGAAAACATACAGGATTACATTCTGGACAGCTTCAGTAAGTAATTGTTGGGACCTAGGCATATTAGTAGAAGTATATCGTGATTTCATTGCATATATTGCATATTGACACGGCAGCTGTCCTGCTCTGGTTGCTGGGACCTGTCCTATTTCTACCTGACCACACGTTTGTATATACGAATTAGATTCGTCCTGTATCATGGGTCCTCCTTTCTGTGAAATTGTTGCGGCCAGTCCTCCAGCATAGTGGAGTTGATTATTTGCAGCATTTACTATGACCCCAACATGTTGTTTCGTAAAATCCCCTGTCCTTATCCTAAAGAGTACATCATGACAGTGGGGTCTAGGATTAACATTGGAATATATTTCCTGAAAATCTTCTCTTTCCTCTGTGTACTAGCAACGTCTAGCGACATGATTTTACAAAGAGTGCTCTGCTTCAGTTCTGGTGTCATAGTGACAGTTCCAACCGGATAATACTCAATACGTGCTTGCAATTGTAACAACACATCACATCCTAAAAGATCACATTGACCCCGTGGTGATATCACCAACCGTGTGTGCACAGTGGTTCCTTGAATTTGCAGGGGAATCTTTTTAGTGACGAGGAGCAGGATAGATGGAGAGTTATAAGGAGTCGCTATAACATGGTGGGAGAAATCACTTTTCCCAAATGGCCAGTCCTCTTCTGTAATTACTGAATTGTCTGCCCCCGTGTCCACTTGGAACTCAACCTCATGTCCCCCTGGTTGGTTCACCTGTACTGTGCAATTAGGAGTGGGGGGGGGGTTAGGAGACAAGGGGGTTCATGTGCAAGCTACCTCTTTTTGCCTGCACTAAATCATGTTGTGCCCCTGTGCTATTCTGGCTAGATCCTCTGCTTTAACTGATCTCTAATCCGGTCTACTTACTTTCAGCTTTCTGTCACTTTTTTTTTTTTTTTTTTTTTTATGCCATTCATATAAACCTTGCTAGAACTTTCTCACTAGTCTTGTTTTCTTTTGACAAAACCCATTTCCACCCAAGTTTTCCTTAGAGTCCAGAAATAATCCTTTGGCTCTTTCCTGAACTCTGTCTTCTAGTGTAACTTCCTTTCTCTGCCTGTCTATTTGCTTCTCACATACTCTGACCTTCTATTCTTACGTACTGTGTCTATTCTAAAAACCTATTCAACAAAATCTGAAAACTGTTGCACTCTTGCTCTGCGTCTCTATGCTGAATGCCTGATGGGAGGGGTAAGTCGGGTCGCTGCGCAGTTTGTTAGTGTGCTCTCCCTCAGCCTTCAGCTTCCTTATCTGTAGAATGACCTTGGTGTACAGCAAAATACCATCTCGCTGCTACCAGCACTTCCTCCCTTATACCTTTGCTTGCTGTCACTGACTCCTGCATTCTTAGATCCGTTCCTACAAATATAATACTTGTATATCTCATTTATCAATCTATTGTATCTAGCTTCATCTGCCAATCATGACAGTTTTTATTCCCTGGGCGGGTGACACTGAGATAAAATATCCCTGTTCCCCTGAGTCTGGTGCGTTGATCCCTTGAAATCATTCCTATCACAGTTAAATATTTGATAGAAATCGAACTTAAAGACAACCACAGGGGTTGTAGTATTAACCCAGAAGGTGGGCATACTGGCACTACTGGAGATCAGGATATAGCTCAAAAGGATATGTAGATCAGAAACTTCATGACTGCTGATTAATCTTGTCCTTCTTGCAATGGGAGGCGTGAATCCAGGTGCTCTTGCCCTCGAGCTTCGGGCAGTAGGGGTGGACAGGATCACAGTGTAGGGACCCTCAAATCTGGGCTGGAGACAGTCTCTTCCCATAAATTTTTATATATATAAGGTCATCAGGCGAGAAATCATGCACCGTGTCACCTGTAAATTCTGGGAGAGAAGCAGACACTGCAGAGTGGGTGTTAGTTAACTCTTTAGACAAAGCAATCACAAATTTGCTATTTTATCATTGGTTTCAAATAATTCCTGGTGCCTAATGTCTTCTGTTT
Organism: Oophaga sylvatica; assembly: GCA_033576555.1. NCBI lineage: Eukaryota > Metazoa > Chordata > Amphibia > Anura > Dendrobatidae > Oophaga > Oophaga sylvatica. The sequence continues at coordinate 961,332,977 of JARQOD010000001.1, forward strand.
TTAACATACCAGCATGATGGAGTATTGAATGTATGGTGGCCCGAAGGGTGGCCCGTGACTCATTTGGGTTTAGGGGATCATGAACTGGACCTACTGCATGGATGATGATATCAGCGGGAAGGTCCCCTGCATGAGTAGTCAGAGTTTGTCCAGGTGACAAGGGACCATGAGTGTGTATATGAGCCATGCATTCCGCAGTAACAATGGGACCACCGGCTTGGGCTATCAGCAGAGCCAGAACCCCTTTCTTGGAGCAGTTGGAGTTGGCAGGACTAACTATAGCACCAACCTGATGTGTCAGGATATCACCGTACCCTACGGACAATGTCAGTGGATTTCCATTGTGGTCTGTGTAATGCTGTGAATGGCAGGGATACCAGTTTTCAAATACACCGGGAGCTGGGGGCCTGACCGGGGTTTCCGTGAATCTTACAGAGCGACTGTCCTCTCTAAGGATTTGTGAAGGAGAGGAAGGTGCTTTATCTCTGGAGTAGGGGGTGGAATAAGCCCTAGGACCAGGGGTTAACAATGGTGGTGGGGGAATGGAGGAGGGAAGAGAAGATACTGGTGCTGCTGGGGATAATGGTAGCTGTTGAGGGACCCACCCCTCTTCTATCTCCTGATCCTCCTCCCCTTCATTGGATCCCGTAATATCACGGCGACGGCTTCTGATCATTGTCTGGAAAGCTGAAGATTTATGCATTGCAGCAATGGCCGGGTTGGGGTGAGTGAAAGGGAACAATGGTGTTGCATCTGGTGCCATGCTGGGAGCTGTGGCCTGCACAGGTGCAGGTGGGGGCTGGTAGTAGGCCCCAGTTGGTGTCAGCAAGGGATATAGGCCTGACTGGGTGTGCTTGGGTGTCTCAAGATGGCCACCGGAGGAGATGGGATGTCGACCATTTCCGGGTGTATTAAGATGGCCACTGGGTTTACCAAAATGGCCGCTGGGTGTGGGAGGGGCGATGGGCTGGGCATTACACCAGGAGCGACCCACCCCACAGACACGGCAGGTCTCCGCCCAGGGCGGATTCTGTTCACCACACACATGACAGGTCCAACCTCCCTTTGTTCTGAGATCGGCACCATTATAGGGCGGTGGCCGAGGGCTTGGAGCGGCCATTTTAGTTACATCAACAAGATCATATGCAGAGCATTTTACATATCCGAACAAAGGCTCAGCACTTTCCGAACCTCCTTATTCCATCTACCTCTTTCCAACCCTCAACTTTCAAATCATTTACTACTCTTAAATGTGCTTGGGCTTGATGCAGAAGTCCCTTATCACCCAACTTTCCTTTCTTCTATGCTACATAATCCTTCTACACTGAAGGCTGAAATCTGCTCATACTCGGTAAGCTCACTTTCTTAACAGCCTTCTTGCCTCCACGTGATTCCATCAATTCAACCACTCCCAAAGCACCACCCTCTAACTTATGGAGTTTTTCAGATTTAAACAGACGCATCATGATTTAACAGAGTGAAATGATCTGTCGCGACTCAGACCACCGGTGCCACTTGCAGGTCACCACCCGTCAATACAGAGTCCCCGCTCCATGTGTTGACAAGACAAAAAGTCCCTGCTCAATTTGTCCCTTCCCTAACTGTGGGTGATAACTTTACAGCACAGTCCACCGTAACACTCTACACAGTACAGAGTCCCCGCTCCATGCACTGACACTGGGGCTTCTCCTAATGAGACTCCCCGTGTTGGACAAAGAGCCCCTGCTCCATTTGTCACTTCTCAGACGAAGAGTCCCGGCTCCATTCGTCACTGATTAGACTATCATGTGCGTCTTCTACCCCACTCAACACTTCAAGAATCTAAAATTTGTCCCAACTTTATTCTAACAGTCACGGGAGGCAATTATCTACATAAAGGTACAGTGACCGGAGGAGGAGGAACGTGGTGTTTTGACTCAAGCACGTGCAGGCAATGCAACGTCACTCGGTCACACTTGCTGGTTCGTGGCGTGGGATTGCCCTTGGTCTCACCACTCAACCAGTCACCCATCCAGACCCAAAAAGACAATACAGCTTAAGCCCACAATGACTGACACACAGGCAAGTGGGACGCATATAAAATATATGATCCCAACTTACCGTGTTCAACGGAGGCTGCAGTCCTCGCTTCAGTCACCGCGGGCAACACCGCAAAGTCCTCGGGACGGGTCCGGACGGGCGGCAATCCACGGCCCCACGTTGGGCGCCAATTGATGAAATTAAAATGACAAACCACTCATCCTCCAGTCACCCCAGATTAGACTAGGAGCACGGGTCGACCGAGAATGAATCAGGCGTTACGCTGGTTCAGACTTCAGAACGTGCCCTAAAGAAAATGGTGCTATTAGGCGGCCATCTCCAGTAAGCACTGAACTCTTTATTCACATACACGAGATTTCATACACAGAATATTGGGGTGGAGTAAAGGCGGGATTGAGGAAAAAGAGATAAGCTGAATCATGTCTATATATGTACACACTCAGCATCTGGTCATCCTAATTGGTCCTTAGATCTTCTTCTAAGTCCTCCTTGATCGTGTTGTCATCCTCAGTTTCGTTTCTTGAAGAAAGATTCTATTGTTCTCGGGTATCATGTATGTCCTCAATTCTCCAAAGGAGGGGTATTTCAGTAGAGTGTAATACAGTGATAGGACACAAGATGGAGACAAACACCAGCAGATACTAACATTATCTTATTATTCTTTTAAGGAAAACTTTGTGTTTATAAAATACATATACATACTATGAATATGAAAGTATAAAAGTATAAAATTATATTTTACCTTGACAGTTGTACTCTGCTGAGCGTGTGTCACTGCCTCATCCTTGACATTTTTCTCTAATTGCTGCTGCTCCATTCTATTTAAAAAAAACTCAAATCTATTAGTGTGACGCGCTTCCATCCGTATACAATACATTGCTTGAAACACTATAGAAGTACACAAAGGGGCCTTTCAAAGATAGTGAACAGTTCTGTGCAGTGTTCACAGTAGTCTGAGGTTTATATTTTGGAGTGCAGATCACGCTACAGTTACTTCTTCAACCACTGCTGGTTGTAGTCTGCTGAGCGTGTGTCACTGCCTCATCCTTGACATTTTTCGCTAATTGGTGCTGCTCCATTCTATTTAAAAAAACTCAAATCTATTAGTGTGACGCGCTTCCTTCCGTATACAATACATTGCTTGCAAACACTATAGAAGTACACAAAAGGGCCTTTCAAAGATAGTGAACAGTTCTGTGCAGTGTTCACAGTAGTCTGAGGTTTATATTTTTGGAGTGCAGATCACGCTACAGTTACTTCTTCAACCACTGCTGGCTGTACTCTGCTGAGCGTGTGTCACTGCCTCATCCTTGACATTTTTCTCTAATTGGTGCTGCTCCATTCTATTTCAAAAAACTCAAATCTATTAGTGTGACGCGCTTCCATCCGTATACAATACATTGCTTGCAAACACTATAGAAGTACACAAAGGGGCCTTTCAAAGATAGTGAACAGTTCTGTGCAGTGTTCACAGTAGTCTGAGGTTTATATTTTTGGAGTGCAGATCACGCTACAGTTACTACTTCAACCACTGCTTGTTGTAGTTTGCTGAGCGTGTGTCACTGCCTCATCCTTGACATTTTTCTCTAATTGGTGCTGCTCCATTCTATTTAAAAAAACTCAAATCTATTAGTGTGACGCGCTTCCTTCCGTATACAATACATTGCTTGCAAACACTATAGAAGTACACAAAAGGGCCTTTCAAAGATAGTGAACAGTTCTGTGCAGTGTTCAGAGTAGTCTGAGGTTTATATTTTTTGAGTGCAGATCACGCTACAGTTACTTCTTCAACCACTGCTGGTTGTAGTTTGCTGAGCGTGTGTCACTGCCTCATCCTTGACATTTTTCTCTAATTGGTGCTGCTCCATTCTATTTCAAAAAACTCAAATCTATTAGTGTGACGCGCTTCCTTCCGTATACAATACATTGCTTGCAAACACTATAGAAGTACACAAAGGGGCCTTTCAAAGATAGTGAACAGTTCTGTGCAGTGTTTACAGTAGTCTGAGGTTTATATTTTTGGAGTGCAGATCACGCTACAGTTACTTCTTCAACCACTGCTGGTTGTAGTTTGCTGAGCGTGTGTCACTGCCTCATCCTTGACATTTTTCTCTAATTGGTGCTGCTCCATTCTATTTCAAAAAACTCAAATCTATTAGTGTGACGCGCTTCCTTCCGTATACAATACATTGCTTGCAAACACTATAGAAGTACACAAAGGGGCCTTTCAAAGATAGTGAACAGTTCTGTGCAGTGTTCACAGTAGTCTGAGGTTTATATTTTTTGAGTGCAGATCACGCTACAGTTACTTCTTCAACCACTGCTGGTTGTAGTTTGCTGAGCGTGTGTCACTGCCTCATCCTTGACATTTTTCTCTAATTGGTGCTGCTCCATTCTATTTCAAAAAACTCAAATCTATTAGTGTAACGCGCTTCCATCCGTATACAATACATTGCTTGCAAACAATATAGAAGTACACAAAGGGGCCTTTCAAAGATAGTGAACAGTTCTGTGCAGTGTTCACAGTAGTCTAAGGTTTATATTTTTGGAGTGCAGATCACGCTACAGTTACTTCTTCAACCACTGCTGGTTGTAGTTTGCTGAGCGTGTGTCACTGCCTCATCCTTGACATTTTTCTCTAATTGGTGCTGCTCCATTCTATTTAAAAAAACTCAAATCTATTAGTGTGACGCGCTTCCTTCCGTATTAAATACATTGCTTGCAAACACTATAGAAGTACACAAAGGGGCCTTTCAAAGATAGTGAACAGTTCTGTGCAGTGTTCACAGAAGTCTGAGGTTTATATTTTTGGAGTGCAGATCACGCTACAGTTACTTCTTCAACCACTGCTGGTTGTAGTTTGCTGAGCGTGTGTCACTGCCTCATCCTTGACATTTTTCTCTAATTGGTGCTGCTCCATTCTTTTTCAAAAAACTCAAATCTATTAGTGTGACGCGCTTCCTTCCGTATACAATACATTGCTTGCAAACACTATAGAAGTACACAAAGGGGCCTTTCAAAGATAGTGAACAGTTGTATGCAGTGTTCACAGTAGTCTGAAGTTTATATTTTTGGAGTGCAGATCACGCTACAGTTACTTCTTCAACCACTGCTGGTTGTACTCTGCTGAGCGTGTGTCACTGCCTCATCCTTGACATTTTTCTCTAATTGCTGCTGCTCCATTCTATTTCAAAAAACTCAAATCTATTAGTGTGACGCGCTTCCATCCGTATACAATACATTGCTTGAAACACTATAGAAGTACACAAAGGGGCCTTTCAAAGATAGTGAACAGTTCTGTGCAGTGTTCACAGTAGTCTGAGTTTTATATTTTTGGAGTGCAGATCACGTACAGTTCTTTCAACCACTGCTGGTTGTAGTCTGCTGACGTGTGTCCTGCCTCATCCTGACATTTTCTTAATTGGTCTGCTCCATCTATTTAAAAACTCAAATCTATTAGTGTGACGCGCTTCCTCCGTATACAAACATTGCTTGCAAACACTAAGAATACACAAAGGGCCTTTCAAGTAGTGAACAGTTTGTGCAGTGTTCACAGTAGTCTGAGGTTTATTTTGAGTGCAGATCACGCTCAGTATTCTCAACCACTGCTGGGTAGTCTGCTGACGTGTGTCACTGCCCCATCCTGATTTTTCTTAATTGGGTGCTCCATTCTATTTCAAAATAACTCAAATCTATTAGTGTGACGCGCTTCCATCCGTATACATACATTGCTTGCAAACACTATAGAAGTACACAAAGGGGCCTTTCAAAGATAGTGAACAGTTCTGTGCAGTGTTCACAGTAGTCTGAGTTTATATTTTTGGAGTGCAGATCACGCACAGTTACTTCTTCAACCACTGCTGGTTGTAGTCTGCTGAGCGTGTGTCCTGCCTCATCCTTGACATTTTCTCTAATTGGTGCTGCTCCATCTATTTCAAAAACTCAAATCTATTAGTGTGACGCGCTTCCATCCGTATACAATACATTGCTTGCAAACACTATAGAAGTATGTGCAGTGTTCACAGTAGTCTGAGGTTTATATTTTTTGGATGCAGATCACGCTACAGTTACTTCTTCAACCACTGCTGGTTGTAGTTTGCTGAGCGTGTGTCACTGCCTCATCCTTGACATTTTTCTCTAATTGGTGCTGCTCCATTCTATTTCAAAAAACTCAAATCTATTAGTGTGACGCGCTTCCATCCGTATACAATACATTGCTTGCAAACACTATAGAAGTACACAAAGGGGCCTTTCAAAGATAGTGAACAGTTTGTGCAGTGTTCACAGTAGTCTGAGGTTTATATTTTTGGAGTGCAGATCACGCTACAGTTACTTCTTCAACCACTGCTGGTTGTAGTCTGCTGAGCGTGTGTCCCTGCCTCATCCTTGACATTTTCTCTAATTGGTGTGCTGCTCCATTCTATTTCAAAAACTCAAATCTATTAGTGTGACGCGCTTCCATCCGTATACAATACATTGCTTGCAAACACTATAGAAGTACACAAAGGGCCTTTCAAGACAGTGAACAGTTTCTGTGCAGTGTTCACAGTAGTCTGAGGTTTATATTTTTGGAGTGCAGATCACGCTCAGTTACTTCTTCAACCACTGCTGGTTGTAGTCTGCTGAGCGTGTGTCACTGCCTCATCCTTGACATTTTTCTCTAATTGGTGCTGCTCCATTCTATTTCAAATAAACTCAAATCTATTAGTGTGACGCGCTTCCATCCGTATACAATACATTGCTTGCAAACACTATAGAAGTACACAAAGGGGCCTTTCAAAGATAGTGAACAGTTCTGTGCAGTGTTCACAGTAGTCTGAGGTTTATATTTTTTGAGTGCAGATCACGCTACAGTTACTTCTTCAACCACTGCTGGTTGTAGTCTGCTGAGCGTGTGTCACTGCCTCATCCTTGACATTTTTCTTAATTGGTGCTGCTCCATTCTATTTCAAATAAACTCAAATCTATTAGTGTGACGCGCTTCCATCCGTATACAATACATTGCTTGCAAACACTATAGAAGTACACAAAGGGGCCTTTCAAAGATAGTGAACAGTTCTGTGCAGTGTTCACAGTAGTCTGAGGTTTATATTTTGAGTGCAGATCACGCTCACAGTTATTCTTCAACCACTGCTGGTTGTAGTCTGCTGAGCGTGTGTCACTGCCTCATCCTTGACATTTTTCTCTAATTGGTGCTGCTCCATTCTATTTCAAATAACTCAAATCTATTAGTGTGACGCGCTTCCATCCGTATACAATACATTGCTTGCAAACACTATAGAAGTACACAAAGGGCCTTTCAAAGATAGTGAACAGTTTGTGCAGTGTTCACAGTAGTCTGAGGTTTATATTTTTTGAGTGCAGATCACGCTCAGTTATTCTTCAACCACTGCTGGTTGTAGTCTGCTGAGCGTGTGTCCTGCCTCATCCTTGACATTTTCTCTAATTGGTGCTGCTCCATTCTATTTCAAATAACTCAAATCTATTAGTGTGACGCGCTTCCTTCCGTATACAATACATTGTTGCAAACACTATAGAAGTACACAAAGGGGCCTTTCAAATTAGTGAACATTTGTGCATGTTCACAGTAGTCTGAGGTTTATATTTTTGAGTGCGATCACGCTACAGTTACTTCTTCAACCACTGTGGTTGTAGTCTGCTGAGCGTGTGTCCTGCCTCATCCTTGACATTTTCTTAATTGGTGTGCTCATTCTATTTAAAAACTCAATCTATTGTGTACCGCTTCCTCCGTATACAATACATTGCTTGCAAACACTTAGAAGTAACAAAGGGCCTTTCAAATAGTGAACAGTTCTGTGCAGTGTTCAAGTAGTCTGAGGTTTATATTTTTGGAGTGCAGATCACGCTCAGTTATTCTTCAACCACTGCTGGTTGTAGTCTGCTGAGCGTGTGTCACTGCCTCATCCTTGACATTTCTCTAATTGGTGCTGCTCCATTCTATTTAAAAAAACTCAAATTTTAGTGTGACGCGCTTCCTTCCGTATACAATACATTGCTTGCAAACACTATAGAAGTACACAAAGGGGCCTTTCAAAGATAGTGAACAGTTCTGTGCAGTGTTCAGAGTAGTCTGAGGTTTATATTTTTGAGTGCAGATCTGCTCCAGTTAGTTCTTCAACCACTGCTGGTTGTAGTTTGCTGAGCGTGTGTCACTGCCTCATCCTTGACATTTTTCTCTAATTGGTGCTGCTCCATTCTATTTAAAAAAACTCAAATCTATTAGTGTGACGCGCTTCCTCCGTATACAATACATTGCTTGCAAACACTATAGAAGTACACAAAGGGGCCTTTCAAAGATAGTGAACAGTTCTGTGCAGTGTTCAAGTAGTCTGAGGTTTATATTTTTTGAGTGCAGATCACTGCTCCAGTTGAGTTCTTCAACCACTGCTGGTTGTAGTTGCTGAGCGTGTGTCACTGCCTCATCCTTGACATTTTTCTCTAATTGGTGCTGTCCATTCTATTTCAAAAAATAAATCTATTAGTGTGACGCGCTTCCATCCGTATACAATACATTGCTTGCAAACACTATAGAAGTACACAAAGGGGCCTTTCAACACCTAGTGAACAGTTTGTGTCAGTGTTCACTGTAGTCTGAGGTTTATATTTTTGAGTGCAGATCACGCTACAGTTACTTCTTCAACCACTGCTGGTTGTAGTTTGCTGAGCGTGTGTCACTGCCTCATCCTTGACATTTTTTCTCTAATTGGTGCTGCTCCATTCTATTTAAAAAACTCAAATCTATTAGTGTGACGCGCTTCCATCCGTACAATACATTGCTTGCAAACACTATAGAAGTACACAAAGGGCCTTTCAAAGATAGTGAACGAGTTCTGTGCAGTGTTCACAGTAGTCTGAGGTTTATATTTTTTGAGTGCAGATCACGCTACAGTTACTTCTTCAACCACTGCTGGTTGTAGTTTGCTGAGCGTGTGTCACTGCCTCATCCTTGACATTTTTCTCTAATTGGTGCTGCTCCATTCTATTTAAAAAAACTCAAATCTATTAGTGTGACGCACTTCCATCCGTATACAATACATTGCTTGCAAACACTATAGAAGTACACAAAGGGCCTTTCAAAGATAGTGAACAGTTCTGTGCAGTGTTCAAGTAGTCTGAGGTTTAATTTTTTTGAGTGCAGATCACGCTACAGTTACTTCTTCAACCACTGCTGGTTGTAGTCTGCTGAGCGTGTGTCACTGACTCATCCTTGACATTTTTCTCTAATTGGTGCTGCTCCATTCTATTTAAAAAAACTCAAATCTATTAGTGTGACGCGCTTCCTTCCGTATACAATACATTGCTTGCAAACACTATAGAAGTACACAAAGGGGCCTTTCAAAGATAGTGAACAGTTCTGTGCAGTGTTCAGAGTAGTCTGAGGTTTATATTTTTGAGTGCAGATCACGCTACAGTTACTTCTTCAACCACTGCTGGTTGTAGTCTGCTGAGCGTGTGTCACTGCCTCATCCTTGACATTTTTCTCTAATTGGTGCTGCTCCATTCTATTTCAAAAAACTCAAATCTATTAGTGTGATGCGCTTCCTTCCGTATACAATACATTGCTTGCAAACACTATAGAAGTACACAAAGGGCCTTTCAAAGATAGTGAACAGTTCTGTGCAGTGTTCACAGTAGTCTGAGGTTTATATTTTTGGGGTGCAGATCACGCTACAGTTACTTCTTCAACCACTGCTGGTTGTATTTGCTGAGCGTGTGTCATTGCCTCAACCTTGACATTTTTCTCTAATTGGTGCTGCTCCATTCTATTTCAAAAAACTCAAATCTATTAGTGTGACGCGCTTCCATCCGTATACAATACATTGCTTGCAAACACTATAGAAGTTACACAAAGGGGCCTTTCAAAGATAGTGAACAGTTCTGTGCAGTGTTCACAGTAGTCTGAGGTTTATATTTTTTGGAGTGCAGATCACGCTACAGTTACTTCTTCAACCACTGCTGGTTGTAGTCTGCTGAGCGTGTGTCACTGCCTCATCCTTGGACATTTTCTCTAATTGGTGCTGCTCCATTCTATTTCAAAAAACTCAAATCTATTAGTGGGACGCGCTTCCATCCGTATACAATACATTGCTTGCAAACACTATAGAAGTACAAAGGGGCCTTTCACACCTAGTGAACATGGGTTGTTAAATTTGTAATTAAATATGTATTTTTTCAAATGACACAAATATAAGTAATGTTGAAGAGGACTAGTCCTACATCCATTGTTTGCACAATATTACAGGTGTACATCACGTCTAGTGTTGAGCGATACGATACTGCAAGTATCGGGTATCGGCCGATATTGGCTGTATCGGAATTCCGATCCCGAGTTCCGATATTTTCGTCTTATCGGATACCGGAATCGGAATTGTCACTGTCACTGTCAGTGTCCGTCGGTCGGGTCTGTCAGGAGTCAGCGGCACTTACCCGGCAGAAGATCTCCGGCGGTCACATCCCGGGCTGCTTAATGGCCGCCATCCTCTTCTCCCCGGCGGTCAGATGCAGTATCTCGCGATAACTGCAGTGACTGCTGGGTAATCGCGGCCGTAAAGCAGTCCGATGACGTCACCGCCGGGGAAGCTGGTAAGCAGCTGTGCTGCGCCGGGATGACAGGCTCTGCCTGTCATTCCGATGTAGCAGAGCTGGATCGTCGTGGGACAATCGTTACTATGGACTGCGTCGGACAGGTGGTATACTGTTGGTTTGTTTTTTTAATTTTTTTACAGGAGATCGATGGCGTCGCAGGAATGAGAGAGTAATAAAAAAAATGAAAACTGTGTTGTCTCTTTTATTTCATTAAAAGACTTTTTTCTTGCTGTGTCTTTTTTTAAACATTTAATAACTTTGGGATTAATAATGGATCGGTGTCTTATTGACACCTCTCCATTATTAACCGGGCTTATTGTCACCGTGCAATCAACGGTGACAATAACCCCTTATTACCCCGCTTGCCACCGCTACAGGGCAAGTGGGAAGAGCCGGGTAAAGTGCCACAATTGGCACATCTTTTGATGCGCCAAATGTGGGGCTGCTGTAGCCTGGTATTATCAGGCTGTTGAGGGCCAAAATCCATGGGCCTTGACAGTCTTTTAATACCAGGCCGCAGCAGTCTGCATTTTACTTGGCTGGTTAACAAAAATAGGGGGGATCCCCACGCCGTTTTTTTTTCGAGGGGATTCCCTATTTTTGTTAACCAGCCAAGCTAACCAGACTGCTGTGGCCTGGTATTATCAGGCTTGCAAGGTCCATAGATATTGGATCCTTACCAGCCTGAAAAACCAGGCCTCAGCGGTCTGCTTCATCTGGCTGGTTAACAAAAATAGGGGGGACCCCACGCTAATTTTTTTCGAGGGGATCCCCTATTTTTGTTAATCAGCCAAGATATGCAGACTGCTGTGGCCTGGTATTATCAGGCTGGCAAGGTCCATGGATCTTGGCTCCTTAACAGCCTGAAAATCCAGGCCTCAGCGGTCTGTTTCATCTGGCTGGTTAACAAAAATAGGGGGGACCCCACGCCATTTTTTTTTCGAAGGGAACCCCTATTTTTGTTAATCAGTTCCCTCTGATGTCACTGATGGTGTCCCTGGCTGACCTGAAGTGAAAGTGGAAAGCAATCAATTAACCCCTTCACCCCAAGGGTGGTTTGCACGTTAATGACCGGGCCAATTTTTACAATTCTGACCACTGTCTCTTTATGAGGTTATAACTCTGGAACGCTTCAATGGATCTTCGCGATTCTGAGATTGTTTTCTCGTGACATATTGTACTTCACGTTAGAAGTAAAACATTCTTCGATATAACTTGCGTTTATTTTTAAAAAAAACGCAAATATGGCGAAAATTTTTAAAATTTTGCAATTTTCAAACTTTGAATTTTTATTCCCTTAAAACAGAGAAATATGTCACATAAAATAGTTAAGAAATAACATTTCCCACATGTCTACTTTACATCAGCACAATTTTGGAACCAAAATTTTTTTTTGTTAGGAAGTTATAAGGGTTAAAAGTTGACCAGCGATTTCTCATTTTTACAACAAAATTTACAAAGCCATTTTTTTTAGGGACCACCTCTCATTTGAAGTCACTTTGAGGGTCTATATGGCAGAAAATACCCAAAAGTGACACCATTCTAAAAACTGCACCCCTCAAGGTACTCAAAACCACATTCAAGAAGATTATTAACCCTTCAGGTGCTTCACAGTAACTAAAGCAACGTGGAAGGAAAAAATGAATATTTAACTTTTTAGCCACAAAAATGATCTTTTACAAACTTTTTTTTTATTTTCACAAGGGTAAAAGGAGAAAATGGACAGATAAGGTTGTTATGCAATTTCTCCTGAGTACGCCAATACCCAATATGTGGGGGAAAACCACTGTTTGGGCACACGGCAGAGCTCGTAAGGGAAGGAGCGCCGTTTGACTTTTTCAAACTAAAATTGGCTGGAATTGAGATTGGATGCCATGTCGTGTTTGGAGAGCCCCTGATGCGCCTAAACAGTGGAAACCCGCACAAGTGACACCATTTTGGAAACTAGACCCCCTAAGGTACTTATCTAGATCTGTTGTGAGCACTTTGAACTCCCAAGTGTTTCACAAAAGCTTATAATGCCTGGGTGTGAAAAAAAAAAAAAATTTTCCACAAAAATGATTTTTTAGTCCCAAATTTTTGAATTTTCCCAAGGAAATTGGACCCCAAAAGTTGTTGTCCAATTTGTCTTGAGTACGCTGATACCCCATATGTGGGGGGGGGAACTGTTTGGGTGCACGGCAGGGCTTGGAAAGGAAGTAGTAACGTTTTGGAATGCAGACGTTGATGGGGGTCATGTTCCGTTTGCAGTGCCCCAGATGAGCCTAAACAGTGGAAACCCCCCACAAGTGACCCCATTTTGGAAGCTAGACCCCCTAAGGAACTTATCTAGATCTTTGGTGAGCACTTTGAACCCCCAAGTGCTTCACACAAGTTTATAATGCCCGGGCATGAAAATAAAAAATCCTATTTTTTTCCCACAAAAATTATATTTTAGTCACTAATTTTTTATTTTCTCAAGGTAACAGGAGAAATTGGACCACATAAGTTGTTGTCCAATTTGTCCTGAGTACGCTGATACCCCATATGTGGGTGGGAACCACTGTTTGGGTGCACGGCAGAGCTCGGAATGGAAGGAGCACCATTTGACTTTTTCCAACCAAAATTGGCTGGAATTGAGATTGGATGCCATGTTGCATTTGGAGAGCCCCTGATGTGCCTAAACAGTGTAACCCCCCCACAAATGACCCCATTTTGGAAACTAGAGCCCCTAAGGAACTTTTCTAGATCTTTGGTGAGCAATTTGAACCCCCAAGTGCTTCACACAAGTTTATAACGTAGAGCCGTAAAATTTAAAAATCATATTTTTTCCACAAAAATGATCTTTTCACCCCAATTTTTATTTTTCCAAGGGTAACAAGACTCCAAAAGTTATTGTGCAATTTGTCCTGAGTGCGCTGATACCCCATATGTGGGGGTGAACCACTGTTTGGGTGCATGGCAGAGTTTGGAAGGGAAGGAGCGCCGTCTGACTTTTTCAACGCAGAATTGGCTGGACGCCATGTCGTGTTTGGAGAGCTCCTGATCTACCTAAACAGTGGAAACCCCCATAAATGACGCCATTTTGGAAACTAGACCCCTCAAGGAACTTATCTAGATGTGTGGTGAGAACTTTTAACCCCCAGGCTTTTCACTAAAGTTTATAACGTACAGCCGTAAAATAAAAAATCCTTTTTTTTTTTACAAAAATGATTTTTTTCGTCCCCAATATTTTATTTTCACAAGGGTAACAGAAGAAATTGGAACCCAAAAGTTGTTGTCCAATTTGTCCTGAGTACGCTGATACCCAATATGTGGGAGAAAACTACTGTATGGGCGCACGTCAGGGCTCGGAAGGGAAGTAGTAACGTTTTGGATTGCAGACTTTGATGGAATGGTCTGGGGGCGTCATGTCACATTTGGAGAGCCCCTGATGCACCTATACAGTGGAAACCCCCCACAAGTGACCCCATTTTGGCAAATAGACCCCACAAGGAACTTATCTAGATGTGTGGTGAGCACTTTGAACCCCGAAGTGCTTCACAGAAGTTTATAACGTACAGCCGTAAAAATAAAAAATCTTTTTTTTTTTTACAAAAATGATTTTTTCGCCCCCAATATTTTATTTTCACAAGGGTAACAGAAGAAATTATAACCCAAAAGTTGTTGTCCAATTTGTCCTGAGTACGCTGATACCCAATATGTGGGAGAAAACTACTGTATGGGCGCACGTCAGGGCTCGGAAGGGAAATAGTGACGTTTTGGATTGCAGACTTTGATGGAATGGTCTGGGGGCGTCATGTCGCATTTGGAGAGCCCCTGATGCGCCTAAACAGTGGAAACCCCCCACAAGTGACCCCATTTTGGAAAATAGACCCCACAAGGAACTTATCGAGATGTGTGGTGAGAACTTTTAACCCCCAGGTTTTTCACTAACGTTTATAACGTACAGCCGTAAAATAAAAAATCTTTTTTTTTTTTACAAAAATGATTTTTTCGTCCCCAATATTTTATTTTCACAAGGGTAACAGAAGAAATTGGAACCCAAAAATTGTTGTCCAATTTGTCCTGAGTACGCTGATACCCAATATGTGGGAGAAAACTACTGTATGGGCGCACGTCAGGGCTCGGAAGGGAAGTAGTAACGTTTTGGATTGCAGACTTTGATGGAATGGTCTGGGGGCGTCATGTCACATTTGGAGAGCCCCTGATGCACCTATACAGTGGAAACCCCCCACAAGTGACCCCATTTTGGCAAATAGACCCCACAAGGAACTTATCTAGATGTGTGGTGAGCACTTTGAACCCCGAAGTGCTTCACAGAAGTTTATAACGTACAGCCGTAAAAATAAAAAATCTTTTTTTTTTTTACAAAAATGATTTTTTCGCCCCCAATATTTTATTTTCACAAGGGTAACAGAAGAAATTGGAACCCAAAAGTTGTTGTCCAATTTGTCCTGAGTACGCTGATACCCAATATGTGGGAGAAAACTACTGTATGGGCGCACGTCAGGGCTCGGAAGGGAAATAGTGACGTTTTGGATTGCAGAGTTTGATGGAATGGTCTGGGGGCGTCATGTCGCATTTGGAGAGCCCCTGATGCGCCTAAACAGTGGAAACCCCCCACAAGTGACCCCATTTTGGAAAATAGACCCCACAAGGAACTTGTCTAGATGTGTGGGAGGCACTTTGAACCCCGAAGTGCTTCACAGAAGTTTATAACGCACAGCCGTAAAAATAAAAAATCCTTTTTTTTTTTGCAAAAATGATTTTTTTCCCCAATATTTTATTTTTACAAGGGTAACAGGAGAAATTGGACCCCAAAAGTTGTTGTCCAATTTGTCCTGAGTACGCTGATATCCAATATGTGGGAGAAAACTACTGTATGGGTACACGTTGGGGCTCGGAAGGGAAGTAGTGACGTTTTGGATTGCAGACTTTGATGGAATGGTCTGGGGGCGTCATGTCGCATTTGGAGAGCCCCTGATGCGCCTAAACAGTGGAAATCCCCAATAAGTGACCCCATTTTGGAAAATAGACCCCACAAGGAACTTATCTAGATGTTGGTGGAGTGCTAAGAAGCCCCAAGTGCTTCACAGAAGTTTATAATGTACAGCCGTAAAAACAAATAAATATTTTTTTTTGTACAAAGATGATATTTTCGCCCCCAGTTTTTTTATTTTCCCAAGGGTAGCAGAAGAAATAGGACAAATTGCACAATAACTCTTGGGGTCCAGAGTACGCTGATACCCCATATGTGGGGATAAACTACCGTTTGGACGCATGGCAGAGCTGAGAAGTGAAGGAGCACCGTTTGACTTTTGCAACGCAGAATTGGCTGGAATTGAGATCAGACGCCATGTCACATTTGGAGAGCCCCTGATGTGCCTAAACAGCTGAAACCCCCCAATTCTAACTCCAACCCTAACCCCAACACACCCCTAACCCTAGTCCCAACCCTAACCACAAACCTAACCCTAACACACCCCTAATCCCAACCCTAACCCTAATTCTAACTTTAGCGCCAACCCTAACCCTAACTTTAGCCGCAACCCTAACCCTAACCCTAATGGGAAAATGGAAATAAATACTTTTTTTTAATTTTATTATTTTTCCCTTACTAAGGGGGTGATAAAGGGGGGTTTGATTTACTATTTATAGTGGGTTTTTATGATTGGCAACTGTCACGCTAAAAGACGCTTTTTATTGCAAAAATAGTTTTTGCATCATCACATTTTGAGAGCTATAATTTTTGCATATTTTGGCCCACAGAGTCATGTGAGGTCTTATTTTTTGCGGTATGAGTTGACGTTTTTATTGGTACCATTTTTGAGCACGTGACGTTTTTTGATCGCTTTTTATTTCGATTTTTGGGAGGTTAGAATGAACAAAAATCAGCAATTCATGAATTTCTTTTGGGGGAGGCGTTTATACCGTTCCGTGTGTGGTAAAATTGATAAAGCAGTTTTATTCTTCGGGTCAGTACGATTATGGCGATACCTCATTTATATCATTTTTTCATGTTTTGGCGCTTTTATAGAATAAAAACAATTTTATATAAAAAATAATTATTTTTGCATCGCTTTATTCTGCGAGCTATAATTTTTTATTTTTTCGCTGATGATGCTTTATGACGGCTCGTTTTTTGCGGGACAAGATGACGTTTTCAGCGGTACCAAGCTTTTTTATATCGGTCTTTTTGATCGCGTGTTATTCCACTTTTTGTTCGGCGGTATGATGATAAAGCATTGATTTTTTGCTTCGTTTTTTTTTTTTTTTTTTAAGGGGTTCACTAAAGGGGTTAACTAGTGGGACAATTTTATAGGGGGGGTCGTTACGGACGCGGCGATACCAAATATGTGTACTTTTATTGTTTTTTTTTTTTTATTTACAGGAAGAAGTGAATTTATTGGGGAATATTTTTTTTTTTTTATTTATTTTGGATTTTTTTTTTACACATGTTTATTTTTACTTTTTTAACTTTTTTACTTTGTCCCAGGGTGGGACATCACAGTATTTTATCAGATCGCTGGTGTGACAGTGTGCACAGCACTCTGTCACACCAGCGATCGCACAGGCATAGATGCAGGCTTCTCAGTGCCTGCTCTCGGCAGGCACTGAGGTAGCCGCCTCCCTCCAGGACCCCGGCGCCATCTTGGATCCGGGTCCTGGGAGGGAGGAAGCCCTCAGAACAGCGCGATCACATCGCGCTGCTCTGAGGGTCTCAGGGGGGCGCGCAGGGAGCCCCCACCCTGCGCGATCCTCCCCTGTGCCCCCAGTACACCGCGATCATGTTTGACCACTCCTGACACACAGTCATGGGTGTCAGCTGTGATAATCAGCTAACACCCGGCGGCGATTAGCTGCGCTCCCCTCAGGAGCGCAGCTGATCGCCTATGACGTACTATCCCGTCCCCGGTCATACGGGCCCAGGTACCATGGACGGGATAGTACGTCCGATGGCAGTAAGGGGTTAAGCTTTCCACTTCCTCTCCTGTCAGCCAGGAGAGGAACTCATTCATTTGGGGGTTTACTGTGAGGCTGCAGCATTAGCTGCGGTCCCTGCAGTAAACATTAACCCTTTCTGAAGGATTACACCGTGGGACCTGACTGTGCATCGGATTGGTAAGAATAATTTTGCTTTATTATTTTATTTTTATTACAGGAAATGGTTTTAGCAGGTAAATAAAATATGGTCAAAAACTGTGTGATTATTTCATTAACCCCTCTCTGCCATCAGACGTACTATTCCGTCCATGTGACCCTGGACCTAATTCCCATGGACGGAATAGTACGTCATGGGCGATCAGCTGCGCTCCCGGGGGGAGCGCAGCTGATCGCCGCCGGGTGTCAGCTGATTATCACAGCTGTCACCCGTGACTGTGTGTCAGGAGCGGTCACGGACCGCTCCCGGCACATTAACCCTTGGCACACCGCGATCAAACATGATCGCGGTGTACCCGGGGCACAGGGGAGGATCGCGCAGGCAGGGGCTCCCTGCGCGCTCCCCTGAGACCCTCAGAGGCTGCGCGATGCGCTGGGGAAGCCTGCAGCGATGCCAGAGCGATCGCTGGTGTGACAGAGTGCTGTGCACACTGTCACACCAGCGATCTGATAAAATACTGTGATGTCCCACCCTGGGACAAAGTAAAAAAGTAAAAAAAGTAAAAATAAAAAGTGTAAAAAAAAATCATAAAAAAAAAAAAATATTCCCCAATAAATTCATTTTTTCCTGTAAATAAAAAAAACAAAACAATAAAAGTACACATATTTGGTATCGCCGCATCCGTAACGACCCCCCCTATAAAACTTTCCCACTAGTTAACCCCTTTAGTGAACCCCTTAAAAAAAAAAAAAAAACGAAGCAAAAAATCAATGCTTTATCATCATACCGCTGAACAAAAAGTGAAATAACACGCAATCAAAAAGACCAATATAAATAAACATGGTACCACTGAAAACGTCATCTTGTCCCGCAAAAAACGAGCCATCACACAGCATCATGAGCAAAAAAATAAAAAAGTTATAGCTCGCAGAATAAAGCGATGCAAAAATAATGATTTTTTATATAAAATAGTTTTCATTCTATAAAAGCGCCAAAACCTAAAAAAATGATATAAATGAGGTATCGCCATAATCGTACTGACCCGAAGAATAAAACTGCTTTATCAATTTTACCACACGCGGAACGGTATAAACGCCTCCCCCAAAAGAAATTCATGAATTGCTGATTTTTGTTTATTCTAACCTCCCAAAAATCGAAATAAAAAGCGATCAAAAAATGTCACGTGCTCAAAAATGGTACAAATAAAAACGTCAACTCGTCCCGCAAAAAATAAGACCTCACATGACTCTGTGGGCCAAAATATGCAAAAATTATAGCTCTCAAAATGTGGTGATGCAAAAAACTATTTTTTTGCAATATAAAGCGTCTTTTAGCGTGACAGCTGCCAATCACAAAAACCCACTATAAATAGTTAATCAAACCCCCTTTATCACCCCCTTAGTTAGGGAAAAATAATAAAATTAAAAAAATGTATTTATTTCCATTTTCCCGTTAGGGTTAGGGTTGCGGCTAAAGTTAGGGTTAGGGTTGGCGCTAACGTTAGTATTAGGGTTAGGGTTGGCGCTAAAGTTAGTATTAGGGTTGGGATTAGGGTTATGGGTGTGTTAGGGTTAGGTTTGTTGTTAGGGTTGGGACTAGGGTTATGGTGTTTGGGGTTAGGGTTGGAGTTAGAATTGGGGGTTTCTGCTGTTTAGGCACATCAGGGGCTCTCGAAATGTGACATGGCGTGTGATCTCAATTCCAGCCAATTCTGCGTTCTAAAAGTCAAATGGTGCTCCTTCACTTCTGAGCTCTGCCATGCGCCCAAACAGTAGTTTACCCCACATATGGGGTATCAGCATACTCTGGACCCCAAGATTATTGTGCAATTTGGCCTATTTCTCCTGTTACCCTTGGGAAAATAAAAAACTGGCGGCGACAAAATCATTTTTGTAAAAAAAAAAATGATTTTTTTGTTTTTACGGCTGTATGTTATAAAACTTCTGTGAAGTACTTGGGGCTTCATAGCGCTCACCACACTTCTAGATAAGTTCCTTGTGGGGTCTATTTTCCAAAATGGGGTCACTTGTGGGGGGTTTCCACTGTTTAGGCGCATCAGGGGCTCTCCAAATACGACATGAGCCCCCAGACCATTCCATCAAAGTCTGCAATCCAAAACGTCACTACTTCCCTTCCGAGCCCCGACGTGCGCCCATACAGTAGTTTACTCCCACATATTGGGTATCAGCGTACTCAGGACAAATTGGACAACAACTTTTGGGGTCCAATTTCTCCTGTTACCCTTGTGAAAATAAAATATTGGGGGCAAAAAAATCATTTTTGTAAAAAAAAAAAGGATTTTTTTTTTTACGGGCTGTACGTTATAAACTTCTGTGAAGCACTTCGGGGTTCAAAGTGCTCACCACACATCTAGATAAGTTCCTTGTGGGGTCTATTTTCCAAAATGGGGTCACTTGTGGGGGGTTTCCACTGTTTAGGCGCATCAGGGGCTCTCCAAATGCGACATGACTCCCCCAGACCATTCCATCAAAGTCTGCAATCCAAAACGTCACTACTTCCCTTCCGAGCCCCGACGTGCGCCCATACAGTAGTTTACTCCCACATATTGGGTATCAGCATACTCAGGACAAATTGGACAACAACTTTTGGGTCCAATTTCTCCTGTTACCCTTGTGAAAATAAAATATTGGGGGCTAAAAAATCATTTTTGTAAAAAAAAAAAAGACATTTTTTATTTTACGGCTGTACGTTATAAACTTCTGTGAAGCACTTTGGGGTTCAAAGTGCTCACCACACATCTAGATAAGTTCCTTGAGGGGTCTAGTTTCCAAAATGGTGTAATTTGTGGGGGGTTTCCACTGTTTTTAGGTAGATCAGGAGCTCTCCAAACACGACATGGCATCCAGCCAATTCTGCGTTGAAAAAGTCAAACGGCGCTCCTTCCCTTCCAAACTCTGCCATGCACCCAAACAGTGGTTTACCCCCACATATGGGGTATCAGCGCACTCAGGACAAATTGAACAATAACTTTTGGAGTCTTGTTTCCCTTGGGAAAATAAAAATTGGGGTGAAAAGATCAATTTTGTGGAAAAAATATAATTTTTTAATTTTACGGCTCTACGTTATAAACTTGTGTGAAGCACTTGGGGGTTCAAATTGCTCACCAAAGATCTAGATAAGTTCTTAGGGGGTCTAGTTTCCCAAATGGGGTATTTTGTGGGGGGTTTCCACTGTTTAGGCACATCAGGGGCTCTCCAAATGCAACATGGCATCCAATCTCAATTCCAGCCAATTTTGGTTGGAAAAAGTCAAATAGTGCTCCTTCCATTCCGAGCTCTGCCATGCGCCCAAACAGTGGTTCCCCCCCACATATGGGTATCAGCGTACTCAGGACAAATTGAACAACAAATTTTGTGGTCCAATTTCTCCTGTTACCTATGGGAAAATAAAAAATTAGTGACTAAGAGATAATTTTTGTGGGAAAAAAATAGGATTTTTTATTTTCATGCCAGGGCATTATAAACTTGTGTGAAGCACTTGGGGGTTCAAAGTGCTCACCAAAGATCTAGATAAGTTCCTTAGGGGGTCTAGCTTCCAAAATGCGGTCACTTGTGGGGGGTTTCCACTGTTTAGTAGTGCACATGACCCCCATCAATGTTTGCATTCCAAAACGTTACTGCTTCTTTTCCAAGCCCTGCCGTGCGCCCAAACAGTTTCCCCCCCACATATGGGGTATCAGCGTACTCAGGACAAATTGGACAACAAGTTTTGGGGTCCAATTTCCTTGGGAAAAATCAAAAATTTGGGACTAAAAAATCATTTTTGTGGAAATTTTTTTTTTTTTTTTTTCACACCCAGGCATTATAAACTTTTGTGAAACACTTTGGGGTTCAAAGTGCTCACAACAGATCTAGATAAGTTCCTTAGGGGTCTAGTTTCCAAAATGGTGTCACTTGTGGGGGTTTCCACTGTTTAGGCGTATCAGGGGCTCTCCAAACACGACATGGCGTCCAATCTCAACTCCAGCCAATTTTAGTTTGAAAAAGTCAAACGGCGCTCCTTCCCTTACGAGCTCTGCCGTGTGCCCAAACAGTGGTTTTCCCCCACATATGGGGTATTGGCGTACTCAGGAGAAATTGCACAACAACTTTATCTGTCCATTTTCTCCTTTTACCCTTGTGAAAATAAAAAAAAGTTTGTAAAAGATCATTTTTGTGGCTAAAAAGTTAAATATTAATTTTTTCCATCCACGTTGCTTCAGCTCCTGTGAAGCATCTGAAGGGTTAATAAACTTCTTGAATGTAGTTTTGAGTACCTTGAGGGGTGCAGTTTTTATAATGGTGTCACTTTTGGGTATTTTCTGCCATATAGACCCGTCAAAGTGACTTCAAATGAGAGGTGGTCCCTAAAAAAATG
Organism: Oophaga sylvatica; assembly: GCA_033576555.1. NCBI lineage: Eukaryota > Metazoa > Chordata > Amphibia > Anura > Dendrobatidae > Oophaga > Oophaga sylvatica. The sequence continues at coordinate 961,355,085 of JARQOD010000001.1, forward strand.
GCTTTGTAAATTTTGTTGTAAAAATGAGAAATCACTGGTCAACTTTTAACCCTTCTAATTTCCTAACAAAGAAAAATTTTGGTTCCAAAATTGTGCTGATGTAAAGTAGACATGTGGGAAATGTTATTTCTTAACTATTTTGTGTGACATATTTCTCTGTTTTAAGGGAAAAAAAATTCAAAGTTTGAAAATTGCAAAATTTTAAAATTTTTGCCATATTTGCGTTTTTTTCAAAAATAAATGCAAGGTATATCGAAGAAATTTTACCACTAACATGAAGTACAATATGTCACGAGAAAACAGTCTCAGAATCGCGAAGATCCGTTGAAGCGTTCCAGAGTTATAACCTCATAAAGAGACAGTGGTCAGAATTGTAAAAATTGGCCCGGTCATTAACGTGCAAACCACCCTTGGGGTGAAGGGGTTAAACTTCTTTTTTATTAAAGTGTGTGTTTGATTTTTCTTTCATACAATAGGATTAATAATTGATAGTTGTCTAATTGACAGCTCTCAATTATTAACCTGGCTTAAAGTGACCTTTCAATTGCAAGGTCATTTTAACCCCTTATTAACCCATTCGCCACCGCTACAGGGCAATGGGAATAGACGGGCAAAGTGCCAGAAAGGGCAAATCTAATTAGAGATTTGCCCTTTCTGGGGTGTCTGGGGGCAGATGTTAGTAGCCGGGGGGGGCCAAAAATAATGGTCCCTCTATGGGCTATTATTATCTGCCCCCACTCACTGGCTTTGTCTGTCTGGTTGCGAAAATAGGGCGGGAGCCCACGCATTTTTTTTCAGCAATTTTACACCTCATATATATATATACATGTCATTGAGTTTGTGACACATATATATATATATATATATATATATTTATAGTTCATACACTTCTACATAGTATAATAGCCGCTAATTCAATTGCCGGCTTTTGTGAAAATGCAGAACCTGACATGAAATGACATTTGGTGTACATAGGGTTAACCATGTCCTTTGCTATCTGATTTGCACAAACAATTAAATCAGTCTATGTGTGCAAAATTTCACACCTTAGGGGTTAATTAAAGGTGTAAATTCGTAGCAAAAAAGTCCGTTTTTTTTACAACGAATTTACACCTTTAATTAACCCCTACAGGTGTGAAATTTTGCAAACATAGACTGATTTAATTGTTTGTGCAAATCAGATAGCAAACGACATGAAAAGACATGGTTAACCCTATGTACACCAAGTGTCATTTCATGTCGGGTGCTTCTGTCTTTTCACTGAAGCCGGCTTTACCTGGCAATTGAATCAGATGATATTTTACTATGTAGAAGTGTAAAAACTATACATATATGTATATATATATGTCACAATGACATGTATATATATATATATGTATTCTATGTGTGTATATTTAGTGTTTACAAGGAAAGAATGGGGTTTTTTTAGTTCCGATATTTTGTTCCCATAGACTTACATGGGACTTCCGGTATCGGTATCGGGTATCGCCGATATTTTAATGGTATCGGCGATACCATTCCGATTCCGATACTTAGGGGTATCGGAAAGTATCGCTCAACTCTAATCACGTCCCTTAGTCAACAATGGACTATTATATTTACTTGTATGCTTTTATTTAAAAGCCAAGAACTCAGAAGGATAACCTTCGCACTGCAGCTGTTGTCAAAGTTCAACCCACATTATGCACTTCCAACATTGCAGCATTTGAGGCACGATGTGAGTTGGATTTGTCAAAGTTATGGAGTGACAAGGTTCACCATCAGTACCCTATAGCATAAGTATGCTTTTGTGTTAGCATTTGTGTTAGACATGTGGATATCTGCAATAATATGTCACAATTATTTTGTTACAGATTTGTTACCAAGAATAATCATTTAATGGTTTTAAAGGTGACGTTTCACTTGTTTGCAGCTTAGAAATAAGGGTGTAGCCTGATATCTATGTGTAGCACTAGCCACTTTAACATGTCATGTTTTTTTCAACATGTGTAGCTAGGTAGCAGTAATTTTTGCCGGACACACAGCAGGGGAACAGCAGGCGTTACTGAACCCCACAAACACATCAGCGATTGTTTTGATCTGTGCATCCAACACTTCTGAGCCCAGGGTCAAGGAGGGTGTAGGCATAGGCCTAGTATGAGATGTTTGAACTTTAATTTGAACTTTAATTTGGAGTTAGCAGCATTAATTTTTGCCAGACACACAGCAGGGGAACAGCAGGCGTTACTGAACACCACTAACACTATAGCTTTGTATTGGTCTGTGGACACGACACTTCTGAGCAGCAACTGGCAGTGTTGTAGCCCAAGGAGTAGAGTTCAGGTGGTAGAAAGATGAACATAACAGGAGACATGGATAACGTTGCCAACCAGTTATTTAATCGGAAACCGGACAGGCAAATTCAGGCGAGATCCATGCCTTGTTCATTTTCAGAAAAGTAAGCCGTTCTACATTATCGGAGGATAGTCGCATGCAACGGTCTGTTAGTACACCACCTGCAGCAGTAAAGACGCGCTCCGATAATACACTGGCAGCAGGGCAAGCCAGCACCTCCAATGCATACTGGCTAAGCTCTGGCCATGTATCCAGCTTAGAGACCCAAAACTTGAATGGGGAAGAGCCATCTAGGAGTACACTGAGAGGGCAAGACATGTAGTCTGTCACCATCTTACGGAAACGTTGCCTCCTGCTGACTGGAGCCGTCTCGGATGGTGTAGACATTGGTGGCGCTGCCACAAAACTTCGCCACATTTGGAACATACTGGTCTTGCCCTGTGCAGAGGCGCTGCTTGTGCTCCCTCTTGTTGCAGAGCTGTCTCCACTGCCTCGACGCACAGAGCTGCTTTGTAAAGCAGTAGCAGCAGCAGTGCTCTCGGCTGGAATCGAGAACATTATGGATTGCACCAGTGTGTCTTGGTACTCCCGCATTTTACGCTCCCGGTTCAACGGTGTGATGAGGCTTTGTAAGTTGTCCCGGTAGCGAGGGTCTAGGAGGGTGTACACCCAATAATCAGACGTGGTGAGAATGTGGGCGATGCGGCGGTCGTTTCTCAGGCACTGCAGTATGAAATCAACCATGTGCTGCAGACTCCCAACTGGCCAAGAAACGCTGTCCCCTGCAAGAGGCGTCATCTCTGCCTGCTCTGCATCACCCCACCCTCGCTCTACATACTGACTAGAGCGTTGTGTACCTCCCTCTGGAGCGATGTCTTCCTCCTCCATTGACTCCTCCTCATCCTCCTCACAAAGTCCTTCAAATACATAAAAATTTACAAAATTTAAAACTCATAAAATTTTACAACATTTTATCATAATTCTGTAACATCAGTTTATGGAAACACAATAGCATTACAAAAGGATAAACAAAAACTGTACATTATGTGCTTTGTAAATACAGTAAAAGTTTGCAATGGTTATGAAAATATAGACAGCGACTCTGGAGGTTCAATTGTTTATACAGCATGGTACTTTGAAAGTCCTCCAGCCCTTTGTGAGGAACCACGTTGCGCTGACTGTCCAGAAGGTGATGGAATTTGTGACTCCTCATCCTCCACCTCTTCCAAAACCTCATCCCTTAGTGCTTGCATTTTTTTTTGAAGCAGGCAGATAAGGGTGACAGTCAGGCTGACTAGTGCATCATCTGCACTCGCCATCCGCGTTGACTCATCAAACGCACGCAAAACGTGGCAGATGTCCTTCATAGAGTCCTTCGCCAGTCCTTACACTGGCTGCCCATTCATTATAGGATCCAATTCAAAGTACTGGTTCTCACCCACAAAGCTCTCCACAGTGCAGCACCCCCCTACATCTCCTCCCTCATTTCTATCTATCGGCCTAACCGACTGCTGCGCTCTGCAAACGACCTTCGACTAACCTCTGCACTAATCCGTACCTCCCACTCCCGACTCCAAGACTTCTCCCGCGCTGCGCCAATCCTCTGTAATGCTCTACCCCAAGAAATTAGGACTATCCGCAATTTGCATGGTTTCAGGCGCTCCCTCAAAACACATTTGTTCAGAGCGGCCTATCACATTCACTAATCAAAGTCATTCTATGTGTAAGTGTGTGTGTAGCCCATTCACTATCTCCATCCATCCCTCACTCCCTCAAAATGGCTGGACCATCATTGTAAATACACCATTGTATATAAACACCTGTACTTTGTATCTCCCCCACCTCATTGTAGATTGTAAGCTCTCACGAGCAGGGGCGGCTTATATTGCTTTAATTATTGAATTGTTAACGTTGTTACTTATGACTTGTGTTCTGAAACTGTTAAACTGTAAAGCGCTGCGGAGTATGTTGGCGCTATATAAATAAAGATTATTATTATTATTATTATTATAGAGGCACACTCAGTAGTGGTGAAGTGTGAACGGCGCAAATTGCGAGTTGATTGCGCCTGATGCAGCTGATACTCCATTACTGCTGCCTGCTGCTCACACAACCGCTCCAACATATGTAACGTGGAATTCCACCTGGTGGGTACGTCACATATGATGCGATGTTCAGGAAGACGAAATCTGCGTTGCAGAGCTGCAATGCACGATCTGGCCATGCTGGAACGTCGCAAGTGAGCGCACTATAGGCGGACCTTGTGCAGCAGTGCATCAAGATCCGGATAGTCCCTCCAAAAACTCCGCACGACCAAGTTGAGCACATGTGCCAGACATGGTATGTGAGTGAGGTTGCCAAGGCCCAGAGCTGCCACCAGATTTCGGCCATTGTCACACACTACCAAGCCTGGCTGGAGATTCGCTGGCAAAAACCACACGTCGCTCTCCTGCTTGATGGCATTCCAGAGCTCCTGCGCTGTGTGGCTTCGATTCCCCATGGAAATTAATTTCAGGACGGCCTGTTGACGTTTGGCCACGGCTGTGCTCATATCGGTCGCAACAGGTAAGCGTTCACGGGTCCATGTGGAGGTAAACCGTGACGGCTCCTGCAGCGATGATTCTGAGGAACTGGAGTAGGAGGAGGAGTCAATGTGTACAAACTTGATTCCTGCAATACTTGTAGTTGGCAGAACACGTACAGCGCCACTCGCAAGATCAGTACCGGCTTCACAACATTGACCCAATGGGCAGTGAGGGAAAGGTATCGTCCATGGCCATGGGTACTGGTCCACACATCGGTGGTCAGGTGGACCTTGCTACTGACGGCGTTTAGTAGCGCATGTTTAATTTTTCCCCAACATGCTTTTGCAGACCAGGGACGGCTTGCCTGCTGAAATGAAATCGGCTTGGCACATTGTATTGTGGGACTGCCAATGATATAAAGTTACGGAAACTGTCAGTCTCCACCAGCCTGAATGACAGCATTTCAAGGGACAGGAGTTTTGCAATGCCAGCATTCAGAGCCTGTGCTCGTGGATGGTTTGCCGAGTATGGCCGTCTTTTATCCCATGCCTGTGCTACCGATGGCTGTTTTGTGGCCTGGGAGTGTGAGGATGACAGGGAACTTGCTGCTGTGGGTGGAATAACACTTTGTCTCTGGACAACAGTGACCGAGGTTCTTCCATGGCGATCCTGTGAGGAAGCCGAACCAGCTGTGTGTGAGCTGGAAGAAGAGCACTCTGGCACCACTCCAGTCCATCCTACACTCTGCTGCACGACTAATCCACCTGTCTCCCTGCTATTCCCCAGCCTCCCCCCTATGCCAGGCCCTTCACTGGCTCCCTATTGCCCAGAGGCTCCAGTTCAAAACCTTAACCATGACATACAAAGCCATCCACAACCTTTCTCCTCCATACATCTGTGACATGGTCTCCCGCTACCTACCTACACGCAATCTTCTATCCTCACAAGATCTCCTTCTCGACTCCCCCCTCATCTCTTCTTCCCACAACCGCATACAAGACTTCTCCCGGGCTTCCCCCATACTCTGGAACTCCCTGCCGCAAAACATCAGACTTTCACCAACAACGGAGACCTTCAAGAAAAACCTGAAGACCCACCTGTTCCGACAAGCCTACAACCTGCAATGATCCTCAGTGTACTGAACCATCGTATGACCAGCTCTACCCTTTCCTAGTGTATTCTCACCCATCCCTGCAGACTGTGAGCCCTCGCGGTCAGGGTCCTCTCTCCTTCTGTACTTGTGTGTCCCTTGTCCAGCACATGTTTATTGTACCTGTCTATATTTTTCCCCTTTTCATATGTAAAGCGCCATGGAATAAATGGCGCTATATAAATGTATAATAATAATAATAATAAAGAGGCTCCAACACGACCTGAAGATGTAGTGCTGCTGTAGGTTGGCCTACATCTCCAGTGTGTCTTTGTAACTCAACTACGTGCTTTGTCCGCACATGTTTCCACATATTAGTGGTATTGAGGTTACTGACACTTTTACCTCTTTTTACTTTTTGATTACACAGCTTGCATTTGACATAGCAAATATCATCTGCAAGTGTGTCAAAAAAGGACCACGCAGTGCAAGTCCTGGGAGCGCCCGTTTTGACTTTTGGAAGAGAACTGCTCCGAACAGGTGCCAAACTGGAGGCTACAGGCAACCGAGTCTGCAGCCTAACTATCCCTCCTGTTTGTACCGTTGGGGCAATCTCTTCCTCAGAGCTGCTCCCACCACCTTCCAGTTCCTCACGCCATGTTGGGTCTTGGACCTCATCATCTCCACTACCCTCTTCCAACACCTGCTGCTGTTGGGTGGTCTGGCCAGCACCATGCTCAACAGAAACTGGCACCTGAGTCTCATCATCATCAGATGCGTTCTGCGGTGTGCTGACCATCGGCACTGGCTCACCCGCCTCTTCAGATTCAGAGAGACACAGCTGTTGCGCATCACTGCATACTCCCTCTTCTTCACATTCCAGAATGCTGCTTGGCTGGGCCCCTGTTTGCAAGCCAACAGATTCTGAGTACAGAAGCAGAGACTCAGCTGGCTCCTGTACAGAACTCTCTGACTGCCTGGGCAATTTGGCAGGTGGTGAAGAGACAGATGGTTGCTCAACAGTGCTGTGGTCCTGAGAGGAGGTGGAAGCAATTGAAGTCGATGCATTGGCTGCCATCCAACCAACAACGGCTTCAATTTGTTCTTCCCGCAGCAGGGGGGTACGCCGACCTCCTACAAAAGTGCGCATAAAGGAACGCTCACGGGGAAAACTGGTGGATGCTGTGTCACTGGGGGCGGCAGCAGCCACAGAATCCCCACGTCCTCTCCCTGCTGAAACTCCACGGCCACGACCACGTGCCTTACTCCCTGCCTTCTTCATCTTGGTAGATTGATAAAGAAAGTCAGAAAAGTTATAAGGCCTAAGTGTGGTTATTCCGCAGAGACTGCAGTGAACACTGCACACAACTGTTCACTAGGTGTGAAAGGCCCCTTTGTGTACTTCTATAGTGTTTGCAACCAATGTATTGGATACGGATGGAAGCGCGTCACACTAATAGATTTGAGTTATTTGAAATAGAATGGAGAAGCAACAATTAGAGAAAAATTTCAAGGATGAGGCAGTGACACACGCTCAGCAGACTACAACCAGCAGTGGTTGAAGAACTAACTGGAGCGTGACCCGCACTACAAAAATGAAAACCTCAGACTACAGTGAACACTGCACACAACTGTTCACTACCCAACGCGTCACAGCAGGAAGGCAGTCTGTGCGTCCAAACAAAGGCGCAAGCATACATGCACGTACCCTGTTTATAAAGCTATATAAAAAAATGTATGTAGTAGTGACGCACACTTTATTGAGGTACAGTATTACATCGCCATTCACCATCTGTGGCTATGCAGTCTCATCTATATATACCTTATCTATCCGTTGTCATGCTTGCAAGTCGACAGTCAGGCATAAATAGCAATTTTCACTATGCACTTTTTAAAGGTTATGTTTGAGAATAAAAATGATTATTGGCACATATTATGAGTATTACATGATGGAAATTGTATAATTTTTATAAACTGTTTAGTGACATTATTCAGCAAATGTAACATTTTATGAATCTCACAGATAACTTGTAATGCTGATGATGTTTTGAAGTCAAACATTCATTGTCTATACAATATAAATGGTGTACATACTCTTACTTATCCATCATTAATGTATTCTGATATGTACTTGTATGCTTTTATTTACAACCGTATAGCAGATTCCTTAAGCAATTTATTTTGTGGTTTGCATTGCTGTTCAACATGTTAATGTATGCGTTTATGTTTGTCAATTCTTTATTTATCTAGATTTTTTTAAACTGAAATCATCATCTTATGGTAGTAAAGGTTATCTTTCTCTTGTTTGGAGTATAGACATTTTTAATTGACACGTAACAAGGAAAATACTTGTTCTAGTATTTAAACATCCTCCTTGACCCTGGGCTCCAACACCGCCAGTTGTTGCCTGGAAGTGCTGTTAGCACAGTCAACGATTGCTCCTGTGTTACTGTGGTTCAGTAATGTCAGCTGTTCCCCTGCTGTGTGAACGTCAAAAAGTCCTGCTGCCTCCACCCTGTTCTCCTCTCATCCCTGGGCTCCAACACCGCCATTTGTTGCTCGGTAGTGCTGTTAGCACAGTCAACACTTGCTCCTGTGTTACTGGGGTTCAGTAATGTCAGCTGTTCCCCTGTTGTGTGAACGTCAAAAAGTCCTGCTGCCTCCACCCTGTTCTCCTCTCATCCCTGGGCTCCAACACCGCCAGTTGTTGCTCGGTAGTGCTGTTAGCACAGTCAACACTTGCTCCTGTGTTACTGGGGTTCAGTAATGTCAGCTGTTCCCCTGCTGTGTGAACGGCAAAAAGTCCTGCTGCCTCCACCCTGTTCTCCTCTCATCCCTGGGCTCCAACACCGCCAGTTGTTGCTCGGAAGTGCTGTTAGCACAGTCAACACTTGCTCCTGTGTTACTGGGGTTCAGTAATGTCAGCTGTTCCCCTGCTGTGTGAACGGCAAAAAGTCCTGCTGCCTCCACTCTGTTCTCCTCTCATCCCTGGGCTCCAACACCGTCAGTTGTTGCTCGGAAGTGCTGTTAGCACAGTCAACACTTGCTCCTGTGTTACTGGGGTTCAGTAATATCAGCTGTTCCCCTGCTGTGTGAACGGCAAAAAGTCCTGCTGCCTCCACCCTGTTCTCCTCTCATCCCTGGGCTCCAACACCGCCAGTTGTTGCTCGGAAGTGCTGTTAGCACAGAAAACACTTGCTCCTGTGTTACTGGGGTTCAGTAATGTCAGCTGTTCCCCTGCTGTGTGAACGGCAAAAAGTCCTGCTGCCTCCACTCTGTTCTCCTCTCATCCCTGGGCTCCAACACCGCCAGTTGTTGCTCGGAAGTGCTGTTAGCACAGTCAACACTTGCTCCTGTGTTACTGGGGTTCAGTAATGTCAGCTGTTCCCCTGCTGTGTGAACGGCAAAAAGTCCTGCTGCCTCCACTCTGTTCTCCTCTCATCCCTGGGCTTCAACACCGTCAGTTGTTGCTCGGAAGTGCTGTTAGCACAGTCAACACTTGCTCCTGTGTTACTGGGGTTCAGTAATATCAGCTGTTCCCCTGCTGTGTGAACGGCAAAAAGTCCTGCTGCCTCCACCCTGTTCTCCTCTCATCCCTGGGCTCCAACACCGCCAGTTGTTGCTCGGAAGTGCTGTTAGCACAGTCAACACTTGCTCCTGTGTTACTGGGGTTCAGTAATGTCAGCTGTTCCCCTGCTGTGTGAACGGCAAAAAGTCCTGCTGCCTCCACTCTGTTCTCCTCTCATCCCTGGGCTCCAACACCGTCAGTTGTTGCTCGGAAGTGCTGTTAGCACAGTCAACACTTGCTCCTGTGTTACTGGGGTTCAGTAATATCAGCTGTTCCCCTGCTGTGTGAACGTCAAAAAGTCCTGCTGCCTCCACCCTGTTCTCCTCTCATCCCTGGGCTCCAACACCGCCAGTTGTTGCTCGGAAGTGCTGTTAGCACAGAAAACACTTGCTCCTGTGTTACTGGGGTTCAGTAATGTCAGCTGTTCCCTGCTGTGTGAACGGCAAAAAGTCCTGCTGCCTCCACTCTGTTCTCCTCTCATCCCTGGGCTCCAACACCGCCAGTTGTTGCTCGGAAGTGCTGTTAGCACAGTCAACACTTGCTCCTGTGTTACTGGGGTTCAGTAATGTCAGCTGTTCCCCTGCTGTGTGAACGGCAAAAAGTCCTGCTGCCTCCACTCTGTTCTCCTCTCATCCCTGGGCTTCAACACCGTCAGTTGTTGCTCGGAAGTGCTGTTAGCACAGTCAACACTTGCTCCTGTGTTACTGGGGTTCAGTAATATCAGCTGTTCCCTGCTGTGTGAACGGCAAAAAGTCCTGCTGCCTCCACCCTGTTCTCCTCTCATCCCTGGGCTCCAACACCGCCAGTTGTTGCTCGGAAGTGCTGTTAGCACAGTCAACACTTGCTCCTGTGTTACTGGGGTTCAGTAATGTCAGCTGTTCCCCTGCTGTGTGAACGGCAAAAAGTCCTGCTGCCTCCACTCTGTTCTCCTCTCATCCCTGGGCTCCAACACCGTCAGTTGTTGCTCGGAAGTGCTGTTAGCACAGTCAACACTTGCTCCTGTGTTACTGGGGTTCAGTAATATCAGCTGTTCCCCTGCTGTGTGAACGTCAAAAAGTCCTGCTGCCTCCACCCTGTTCTCCTCTCATCCCTGGGCTCCAACACCGCCAGTTGTTGCTCGGAAGTGTAATTGGCACGGGTACTCACTCCTGCCCAGACTGGTTACAGCACGCCAGCTGTTTCCTGTCAGTGTAAACGTCACTTAGCCTCCAATAAGTTGTCCTGTCGTGTTGCGGTCTGGTTAGCCGGCTGTATGGTGCCTGCAGTTTAGGTGCTTCCTATGTGTGCTGCGGGATATGTAAATAAAGGCTGTTTCCGTTGTGACAATAGGACAATCACCCACTGTAGGACTGTGGGATTCGGTAACTGCGGCCGGCTCGCGGCCTGTCAACTTAAATTTCCATGGGTACCTTCTGCTACCCGTCCGGGTTCCAGTACCGTCAGCTGGTTCTCCGCAGTGCCTTTGGCCTACGTGCCTCGATCTCGGTATCCGAGTTCTAGCAACGTCTGCTGGTCCTTGGTAGTGCTTTGGAGCACAGGTACCTCCTGCTTAGTAACCGTGTCCCAGTAACGTCAGCTGGTCCTCGGTTGTGCCATTGGCTCTTTTCCTTCTGCTGCCCCTCCGGGTTCCAGCACAGTCAGCTGGTCCTCGTTACTTCCATTGTCTCTTGTACCATCTGATACCCGTCCGGGTTCCAGTAACGTCAGCTGGTTCTCGGAAGTTAGTCAGCCTTCTTGTACCTTCAGCTACATTTACAAATTGAAGATTTTTTAAATGTTTTTTTGGGTAATCACTCTGGATCTCCAACAATGAAGACGACGACCCTGATGACCACCCCGAAGAAGATGACGACCACAAGGACGACGAGCATCAAGCCAACCAGCCTGAACACCATCACAAAGAAGAAATAAAAGATTACCCAGAAGAAGATCACCAACAGGACAAAGAAAGTTAAGACAAACTACAAGATACAGAAAAAGAGACAGAAGAACAATAAGCAGAAGATCAAAAAGCAGAAGAACATGAAGTATAAGATCAAAATGAAGAGCAAAATATATGCTCTAAATTATAAGCAGAAGAAGACTAAGCAGTGTATGGGGTGAGTCCGTTCCTCCTCGTGGTGCCCCTGGAAAATGCCTGCTGCTGCAGGCTAAACTGAACACGGACAAATACTGTTGTAATTTAAATCTTTTGGGACAGCAAGAACGGAAGGATGAAAAATTCATACTTTTACAGATTACAAGTACAGGAATCTCTGTCACAAATAAGAATATTATGAAGAAGATGAAGAAGTAGAATATGAAGAAGATTAATAGTTTAATAAGAACAATATGAGTAATGTTAACAAAAAGATGAATAGCAAGAAGTTTAAGAAGAAGATAAAGAAGGTGAAGATGAAGAATAATTTGATGAAAAAGATGATGCTGCTGAAGATTATGAAGGAGAAAGTGTGGCAAAAGTTAAAAAGGTGAAGAGCATGGAAATTGTGAAACATACATATTTGCCAAAATATAAAAAAGGTTAACAACATTGTCAATTTCTTCGTCAATCCGAACATCTTTAAAAAAAAAAAATATTAATGCTATTCCATTTGATTGGGTTAAACATCTATGCCTTTAATGTCTCCTCAACCTCCCCCAATACATTCTACATTACTCTTTGTTGTTTTCCTTCATGTACAATTAACCAACAAGGCAAGAATGTTTTTTTTTAATTCCGATATTTTGTTCCCATAGACTTACATTGGATTTCCGGTATCGGTATCGGGTATCGCCGATACTTTTTGGGTATCGGCGATACCCATTCCGATCCGATACTTACTGATATCGGAAAGTATCGCTCAACTCTACTCAGATATCATTCTAGTATCTGGGTGCTCAGATATGAACTGCATTCGTGAGCATTAGCCGATGGTCGAATTTGAAACTCAAATCCCCACAGCGCAGGTAAAAAGAATGCAGGGATTGCCAGTGAGTCACTGTAATGACGTAGCCATCATGGTAGTGGCATTACTGTGATTGGCTGGCCAAATGACATCATCATAGGTTATAAAGGAACGGGCACCGCCACACACGGCTCACTGACGCCATTTCACAGCTCAAGGACAGTTCTTATTGGAGGGAGAGAGCACTTGTCCAGAACTTTATGTGCATAGTTGAAGCAATCAGAGTACTCTAGCATTGACATTGGTGCTGATTCTGAATCTTCAAACTAATAGCCCTTATTAGAGCTAAATCTGCACTTTGCTGTTTGTATCGTATACATTCTGCATTTACCCAAGTGATGGACAGTTGCAGGAGCAGGAAGAGTGGAAGCATACAGTCTCTAGGCAGAGCTTAGCGTTTGCATACTGTTGCTAAATATATATCTGCTGTACATGACCACATTTTTTCAGGGGGGTGAAAATCGACAATATTTTCATCAATAGAGTATTGCGTGCTTTGTGGTACATTTCTGTGGTATATAACACTCCAAAAAAGTGTTGAAAATATTTTCTGGATTCAATTACTCATCTATATGATATTTGCTGCTTTGCGGCACATTTCTTTGCTATTTAACACTCCAAAAAATGTTGAAATGTTTTTCTTGAATCAGTTACTCATCCATTGATTATTACGTACTTTGTGGTATATTTTGGTGAAATATAACGCTCCAAAAAAGCATTGAAAATGTTATCTTGTTTCAATTATTCATCCTTATAGTATTAAGTGCTCTGTGGTACATTTCGATGGTATAAAACACTTTAAACAAGCATTCTAAAGTTTTTCTAGATTTAGTTACTCATACATAGAGTATTATGTGTTTTGTGGCACATTTTGGTGGTATATAACACTCCAAAAAAGCTTTGAAATATTTTTGGGGATTCAACTACTCATCCATACATTATTATGTGCTCTGTTGTACATTTCAGTGGTATATACAGTACAAAAAAGTGTTAAAAAAATGTTCTGTATTCATTTACTCATCCATAGAGTTTGCATGCTTTGTGGTACATTTCTATGGCATGTAACACTCCAAAAAAGTGTTATAAACACTATGAAAAAATTTGAAAACTTTTTCTGGATTCAATTACTCATTCACAGAGTATTATGTGCTTTGCGATACCTTTTGGTGCTATATAACACTCCAAAAACAGCATTGAAAAAGTTGTTTGGATACAATTAATCATCCATACAGTATCATGTACATTTGGATGATATATAACACTACAAAAAAGCGTTATAAAATTTGTCTTGATTCAATTAGTCATCCATATAGTGTAACATTCTTAATGGATAACAAAGATGGCAGAATCACGCAAGACTCTAGCAGGAGTGATTGGAGGAATTTTGGAGTCAGACCAAGGTGGTGTGACAGCGGTGGTGGCAGAAGCCTGTGGTCCAGAACTTGCCCCTTTCTCAGAACCACCAAGGCCCGAACCCAGCCAGCAGCCTTCATTGCTTGCGGACTGCGGATGGGAGAACGAGAAAGCATTAACTGGTGAAAGGACCGCAGGACCTAGGCTGGTTAGGAGAGACAAATAGGGGAGCCAGGACTAATGTTTTAGAAATGCTAGAGAGCCCTCTACGTACGACCAGCAGCAGAGATTGTGATCCATCAAACAATTTGGGGTCCATCTTCACATCTCGTTCGACGAGCAGGCAGTAGAGATGAGCAAACCTTCCAAGGTTCAGTTTTGTCCACTTAATGTCCCGATGTTCGACAAACAGTTTGACAAACATACCCGAACCCCATTAAATTCAATAGTAAGCAAAACTAAAACACATATACAACACCTTAAGAGATAACAAAAAGCTTCCCAAACAGCTAAAACTAGGGGCAGACACCATCAAATGACTCACAGCAGAAATTTGCTAATGGTACAGCAGCAGTCAGTCATGGGTCATGCATGAGATATCAGGGTCTGGGCCAGCATTTAGAGCTTTGAACTGAAGTTTCAATTAAGTCCTGTTAAGGGAGCAGTGTAAGCCTTCTTTGATGGAAGCCCTGATACCTCATGCAACAGCTCAAATATGTTTTTTCCCAGCCATACTCAGGTGACACAAACAACAATTTCATAGAGTACTATTGGTAGAATAATGTAAGGAAAGTAACACAGGTAGTTGACTGATCAATTGACCCACAGTAGAATATTTTATAATAGCACAGAAGCAGTCAGTCATGGGCCTTGCATGAGGTATCAGGGTCTGGAACAGCATTTAGAGCTTTAAATTGAAGTTTAAATTAAGACCTGGTGGATAAGGCAGCGGTGTAAGCCTTCTTTGCTGGGAGATCTTACATCTCATGTAACAGCTCAAAATCTTTTTTTTTCTCAGCCACACTCAAGTGGCGCAAACATCAGTTTCATAGAGTACTATAGGTACAAAAATGTAAGGATAGCAACACAGGCAGTTGAGTGAAAGTAAACGCAGTCCTGCCCGTCCGGGAGCTCTACCGTTACAGGCAACACACATGAATGAAGGAGACCCAACTTGGGTGCTCAACATTTCAAAAAATTGTCACACATCAGTAAAGTGGCATCAATTTCCACAGAGTTGAAACAGTATAACAGGCTTCTGACACATCTTCCACTACAGGCAACCCACCAGATGGAGACACAACTTGCAGTCTCCACATTACAAAGCATTATTAGACTCCACATTTCAAAAAATTGTTTGAAGCAGTAGCAATAGCAGGTACAGAAGCCATAACAAAAGGTGTCATAGACTGCAATAAGGCGAAATCAATGCATGGCAATAAAAACAACACCAAAGCCTAGTCTGCCCAGTCTGCAACTGGGGTGCAAAAGTCATTGGAGATCCATGCCTTGTTCATTTTGATTAGTTAGGCTGTCTACACTTTCAGGGGACAATCGGATGCACTAATCCGTCAGGACACCACAAGCAGCGCTAAGCACACGTTCTGAGAGAACACTGGCTGTCGGGCATGACAAAGCCATAGAGGTATGTAATTCACCGCACACACTATAGACTTTTGGTTTTTGCAAAAATGATAATTTTATTGTGTTCCAAAATGTTGCGCAAAGTGCCTTGTAAAATAACAAAGATATTCCTACATTCAAATATACCCGACGTTTCGACTCTACATGAGTCTTAATCATGGGGTACTGAGAAAAAAAGAAAAAGACAATAGGGTAAGTATATACAAGCAGAAAACAACAGTATGTATAAGATAAAACACAATATAGCACACAATATATACAATATATACAAGGATAAGTACAAAAATTCACCAGGTATAGATTATATGTGAACGCTCTAATACACCATACTAGATATTAGTACTGGGGCTAGAATAGCATGTTGCTAATCATAGGATAAGACACGAACACTGCGCAAGAGATAATCACAGGGACAACGGAAGAACAAAGAAAAAAAGAAAAAAGAGAAAGAAACAAGGAAAAAGAAGGAGATACCTGAATGCTGGATAATAAGAAACCTAGGCACTTGTAACAATAATGCAATAGAGATAATGCTCTGTAAAAAATGGGACAAACAGAGTGGAATGTATAGCAGCCTATCCCAGTAATATTAGGTAAAAGGCAAAAATCCTGAAGGGTTACCTGTACAACAGTTTTGAGTAGGCCTGATCGGAGGCTAGTGAGTGAAAAAGAGGCAAAATAGACATTAATATCTCATATAGTAGAGGGAAGAGGTAATTGCATAGTGGTAGTCGCATTTGGAGAAGTGGGAAGGTTTCATATAATTACCTATATAGAGGCAGGTGTCTGTATGGCGGCGCTCCCGCGCCCTGCCACGGCAGCTAAATGAGGCTGTGAGGAAAGTGTGAGACAGCCTGCTTTTAATGCTAGCAGTGTGCACCGCCGGACCGGAAGTGTACGCTCCCGGGCCGGAAGTGACGTCTGCGGTAATGTCGGTGATACTGCGCATGCCCAGTGAGGTCAGGTATCGCCATTTTAGAAGTTGGAAAGGAAATAGAGGGCGTGTGTGTACACGGGCAGAATATTGTAAGAATCGAGGAGGCTAATGTGAGGGAATAAGATAATTGGCTGGGAGAAAAACCGCAAAGAGGGACAGAAAGGAGAGGAAAAAAGTGAAAGAAAGATGAAGGGTAGGAAGATAAACTGAGGAGGGAAGGTGGAGGGTGATATATAAAAGTAATAGGAATTGCTGAAAAAAATAAAAATAAAGAATGAAAATAAGGAATAAAAATAATAATAAAGATGAAAAAAAAAAATAAGAAATAAAAATAAAAAATGAAAAATAAAAAATGAAAAGTCAAAAAATGAAGGGTTGAGAAAAGAAAATGAAATAAAAAAGAAAATGAAATAAAACATGAAAAATAGAAAATAAAAATTGGAAATAAAATGGAAAAATAAAAATAAAAATAAAAAATATATAATATATAATATAAAAAATAAAAATAAAAAAAGGGGGGTTGGAAAAGTAGCTAAAAAGTGATAACGAAAAATAAGAAAAAATAAGTAAAGATAAAAAATGAAAATAGAAATAAAAATGAAAAATAATGATAAAGAGAGCCAAAAAATGGTGAAGATCATCTTACCAGTATGGAATGTAATTCAGCGATTCTAGAAAAAATGGAATAAGAGAATTATAGGAGCATTATTAAAGCAGCCAATTAATCTCCCTATTGAGGCCTCTAGGGAATAAGGTATCCAATCTGTGGATCCAAAATGTCTCCCTGAGTTTTAGTCGTCTAATGTAGTCGCCACCCCTTCTGTGTCTCCTCACTTGTTCAACCACCTGAAATTTTAATTGGGCTACAGAATGATTAGATTGAACAAAATGTTCCGGTACAGGTAGCCACGTTTTGTTTGTCCGTATCGTTGATTTATGGCTCGCTATTCTGTCACGTATATGTTGGGTGGTCTCCCCAACGTATAGGAGACCACATGGACATTTAATGACGTATATCACATTATTGGACTCACAGGTAAAAAAACCTTTTATGGGAAAGGATTTTCCTGTGCGTGGGTGGGTGATGTTATCCGACTTAATAACGTTAGAACATGAGGCACAACCTAGGCAGGGGAATGTCCCGTGTCGTCGTGGTGCTAAGAGGCCTTGTGAAGGCCCAGGTTGTGTACTCCCCATGTCTGCATGAACCAATTTGTCTCTTAGGTTGGTGGTCCTTCTGCTACACATGAGGGCCGGAGATGTGAATGCCTCAATGGAGGGGTATGCCCGTGTCAGGAGCGACCAATGTTTACGGATGCTCATATGTACTTTGGACATCAGAGGGTGGTATGTATGAACGAACGGAATCCTCTCTTTCTTGATGATAGATGGAGGTGGGGCAGGTGGTGACAAAGCACGAGTTACTTCGCTCTTGATGAGTCTTATTGGATAGTTGCTGCTCTCTAAATTTATGTGATGTCTCTTCTAGACGTGTTTTTAATAAGTTAGAATCGGAGACAATTCTAGAGACACGTGTGAGCTGCGATCTTGGAAGACTATTTTTAGTAGATTTAGGATGACTGCTTGAGTAGTGTAGAAGGCTATTGCAATCTGTAGATTTAACATAGAGATCAGTGGACAGAATACCGGCCGAGTCCTTTAACACCTGAGTGTCTAGGAAGGAGATATTGTTGGTATTGTAATGGATAGTGAACTGCAGATCTGGGTCAATGGAGTTAAGATAGGTATGAAAGGAGAGTAATGATTCCGGGGAGCTATCCCATATGAAAAAAATGTCATCAATATAACGGTGGTAACATTTGACATGATTCTTGAACCTATCTGTAGGGTATATCCATTTTTGTTCAAACCTGTGCATAAATGCATTAGCATAGGCGGGTGCTACGTTACTTCCCATCGCGATACCCCTTGATTGTACGTAAAATGTATCCTCAAACAGAAAAAAATTTTCAAATAGAACTAGTGTGAGAAGTTCCAGACAGAATTCGATGGAATCCTGTGTCAAGTGTGATGTTTCCAAAAGTGACTTGGTGGCTTCAATGCCCTTAGTGTGGGCTATGGATGTATAAAGGCTATTAACGTCTAGCGTTACCAAGAGACTGTCAGGTGGAATGATCTTTAGATCTTTGATAACAGTGAGGAAGTGGCTTGTGTCCAGTAAAAATGAATCGGTGTTTTTGACAAGTGGTGTGAGAATTTTCTCAAGGTAAACGGAGAGGGGTGATAATATTGAATCGGTAGATGCCACAATGGGTCTACCAGGAGGGTTATTGAGGGATTTATGGATCTTGGGGAGGATGTAGAAGACCGGGGTAATTGGATGGGAATTAGTAAGGTATTTCACTGTCTTCTGGTCAATGATGCCTCTATCCAGGGAGGTCTTAAGTAAGGTCTGAATTTTGGAGTTAATGACAAAGGTAGGGTCTCTTGGGACCACCTTGTAAGTATGGGTATCAGAAAGTTGTCGTCTAACTTCCCTGGTGTACGAAGAATGGTCCATAATGACCGTAGCACCCCCTTTGTCAGCCGGTTTTATAACAATAGATTTGTTACATTGTAGCGCCTTCAACGCTTGAGATTCGGTGGATGTTAAATTGTTGTGTGCGGGTAAGAAACCTTCATGGTGTGACAGGCGAGCTCAGGCCATTCTTCCATTCTTGAAGTCCAAAATGGAAAAGGTCCAAATTCCCCCTTATGTCATTGATATTGAGCTCCAGATATTCTTTCATCATCTTCTCCAGTCATTCACAATGTGTCCAACCTGTACTCTGTTCTGCTTGTGCACGGGCTGGTCTAAAAATGTGTGAAATGAGAAATTGCTTATGCCACTTACACTGCTGCTGCTAATGTTTTTGCGGTGAGGCATTGACGTTCCCGGGGTTGGAAATCTAGAACTGCGATGCACTCTGTGCGCCTCACTGCTGTCTTGAAGAAAACCAATGTTAAGATTGTCTACAAGCGTGTTTTGATACTACAGCATGCGCACGTCCCTTTCACGGGGGGAAGCATCTGGCAAAATTTACTCATGAACTCTGGATCTAATAGAGTGGCAACCCAGTAGTCAGCACTATTTCTAAATCTAAGAAAATATATTGCTGTTATTGTCAGATCTCATTGGTCAAAAAGCACATCGGTGTACACTACCATTAAATCATAGAATATAGGAGAAGGGGTGAAAAGATGGGGAGAGGATATGTAATAAAATTTAACCTTTATTTTAATATTGAATTTTTTTTTTTTAAATGTAGCATGCATCCATGTAGGATGTATATTGGATCAAAATTATAGTGTTGTCGTATTGTGATCCACTAATACCCAATGAATTGTAGTGCAAGATATATATCAGGAAATTAATAATATTCCCTGACTAATGTCCCTTATTGAATTGTAAGTCAGCTAAAGGTTAGTTATAATCACAGAGCCTAGAGATAATTATTTATACTAATTTCTCAATATTTCTCTAGTCATTGATGTCCTATATATAAATATATATTTTTATAGTTAGATCGCTGGTAATTGTATAATCTAAACCTATTATGCTGTTACACTTGCTGCAAACTAGGTAGAACAGCCATGTTATTCAAATTGCAGGCAAACAGGGTGATCACTATTCCACATCGTGACCGCATTAACCGATGCACTGCTAGAATGGATAAGCGCAAGTGTTAGGTAGGCATAGGTGTGATCTTTGTAAGGCAGTCATGCTAGTATGAGAATAATCATGCTTGTATAAGTCAGGTGGTGCTGACTGATACTGCTGTACACTCACACTGTCAGTCATAGCACCCCCACTGTTTGTGCCTCCTGGCACTGTGCTTTGTGCTATGTCTGGATATAAGCGGCCAGTGCAGGTGGATGCATGTCACCACAGCTCGAACACGCACGATCTCCCACTCTGATCAGTGGTCATGCAAGCCTACGATCGT
This sequence comes from Oophaga sylvatica, assembly GCA_033576555.1. NCBI lineage: Eukaryota > Metazoa > Chordata > Amphibia > Anura > Dendrobatidae > Oophaga > Oophaga sylvatica. The sequence goes on from JARQOD010000001.1 coordinate 961,375,428, forward strand.
ACAAAGGCTATCTTTATACCGCAAACTATTAAGCTATGGAAACAGTACTTGTTTCTGCTCTGCTGTATCTGCACTTGCAGTTTCAAAGGGACAGAGCTCCCTGACACGCGTTTCGCCGGTATACCGGCTTTTTCTAAGGGCAAACCTTTGGTTTGATAAATGGAGATTTCAAGATTAAGCAATTCCGAAAAAAAATCCAAATTCAAATTCCTTCCAATACTTGGAATTTAATTAAGATAAGGGAGAGTTATTAACCCATTAACAACCAGGGGTATTTCAGTTTTTTTATTTCCATTTTTTGCTCCCCTTATTCCCAGAGCCATAATTTTATATTTTCCTGTCAATATGGCCATGTGAGGGCTTTTTTTCTGCAGGACAAGTTGCAATTTTGAACAACATAATTGGTTTTAACATGTCATATACAGTTAGGTCCATAAATATTTGGACAGAGACAACATTGATCTAATTTTGGTTCTAGACATTACCACAATGAATTTGAAACAAAACAAATCAGATGCAGTTGAAGTTCAGACTTTCAGCTTTCATTTGAGGGTATCCACATTAAAATTGGATGAAGGGTTTAGGAGTTTCAGCTCCTTAACATGTGCCACCCTGTTTTTAAAGGGACCAAAAGTAATTGGACAGATTAAATAATTGTAAATAAAATGTTCATTTCTAGTACTTGGTTGAAAACCCTTTGTTAGCAATGACTGCCTGAAGTCTTGAACTCATGGAATCACTAGACACTGTGTTTCCTTCTTTTTGATGCTCTGCCAGGCCTTCACCGCAGTGGTTTTCAGTTGTTGTTTGTTTGTGGGCCTTTCTGTCTGAAGTTTAGTCTTTAACAAGTGAAATGCATGTTCAATTGGGTTGAGATCAGGTGACTGACTTGGCCATTCAAGAATATTCCACTTCTTTGCTTTAATAAACTCCTGGGTTGCTTTGGCTTTATGTTTTGGGTCATTGTCCATCTGTAGTATGAAATGACGACCAATCAGTTTGGCTGCATTTGGCTGGATCTGAGCACACAGTATGGCTCTGAATACCTCAGAATTCATTTGGCTGTTTCTGTCCTGTGTCACATCATCAATAAACATTAGTGACCCAGTGCCACTGGCAGCCATGCATGCCCAAGCCATCACAATGCCTTCGCCATGTTTTACAGATGATGTGGTATGCTTTGGATCATGAGCTGTACCACGCCTTCGCCATACTTTTCTCTTTCCATCATTCTAGTAGAGGTTGATCTTGGTTTCATCTGTCCAAAGAATGTTCTTCCAGAACTGTGCTGGCTTTTTTAGATGTTTTTTAGCAAAGTCCAGCCTAGCCTTTTTATTCTTGATTCTTATGAGTGGCTTGCACCGTGCAGTGAACCCTCTGTATTTAATTTCATGCAGTCTTCTCTTTATGGTAGATTTGGATATTGATACGCCTACCTCCTGGAGAGTGTTGTTCACTTGGTTGGCTGTTGTGAAGGGGTTTCTCTTCACCATGGAGAGTATTCTGCGATCATCCACCACTGTTGTCTTCAGTGGGCGCCCAGGTCTTTTTGCATTGATGAGTTCACCAGTGCTTTCTTTCTTTCTCAGAATGTACCAAACTGTAGATTTTGCCACTCCTAAAGTTGTAGCAATTTCTCGGATGGGTTTTTTCTATTTCTTGCAGCTTAAGGATAGCTTGTTTCACCTGCATGGAGAGCTCCTTTGACCGCATGTTTCCTTCACAGCTAAACCTTCCAAATGCAAACACCACACCTCAAATCAACACCAGCCCTTTTATCTGCTTAATTGAGAATGATATAATGAAGGGATTGCCCACACCTGTCCTTGAAATAGCCTTGGAGTCAATTGTCCAATTACTTTTGGTCCCTTTAAAAACAGGGTGGCACATGTTAAGGAGCTGAAACTCCTAAACCCTTCATCCAATTTTAATGTGGATACCCTCAAATGAAAGATGAAAGTCTGAACATCAACTGCATCTGATTTGTTTTGTTTCAAATTCATTGTGGTAATGTCTAGAACCAAAATTAGATAAATGTTGTCTCTGTCCAAATATTTATGGACCTAACTGTATTGGAAAATGGTCAAAAAATTCAAAGTGCGGTGAAATCGCAAAAATAGTGCAATTCCACAGTAATTTTCTTTTTTTTTACCATGTTCACTAAATGCTAAAACTTACCTGCCATTATGATCTTTCAGGTCATTACCAGTTCACAGGCACCAAACATGTATGAGGCTCTTTTTTATTTAAATGGTGAAAAAAAAATTCCAAAATTTGTTAAAAAAGAAAAAAGAAATGACACAATTTTCCGAGACCCATCGCGTCTCCATTTTTCGTGATCTGGGGCTGGAGAGGACTTTTTTTTCCTCTACCGACATGACATTTTTATTAATACCTTGTTGGTGTAGATTCAATCTTTTGATGGTCCATTATTGCATTTTATTGCACTGTATCGACGACCAAAAAACCGTAATTCTGGCATTTTGAATTTTTTTCTCATTACGCAGTTTAATGATTGGGTTAATTATTTTTTTATATTGATATATTGAGCAATACTTAACACATCAATACCAAATATGTGTATATTTGATTTTTTTTTTAATTGTATGAATGGGGTGAAAGGGGGGGTGATTTGAACTTTTATATTGTTTTAATTTTTTTAATATTTTTAAAACTTTAAAAATATTTGAAACTTTTTTTACTTATTGCATGCTTCAATAGTCTCCATAGGACAGGATTCTATCTAACTAAATGACAAACTCACTTGAGCGGGAGCAGGAGTGGCCTCTTTGCTGTTACACTGAGAAAATGGTGCCAGCAAAACAATATATCCATTTTTTATATGGACAGGGACATGTGACTTTGGCAGCCAATCACAGAAGAACTTGTGTCATGACATTGTGGATGGTTTCTGTGCCCTGATTGGCTGGTCGGAATGTGCTCACATTAAATTACTACTCATGTACTCATCCATGGGGCCCATCATATACTGGAGAATTCTAAATGGGGGACATCAGACACTGGAGCAGCATCTACGGGGCCCATTATACACTGGATCATTATAAATGGGGCCCATTATATATGGAGCATTATTTTGGCCCATAAGACACTGGAGCAGCATCCATGGGGCCCATCATATACTGGAGCATTCTAAATGGGAGACATCAGACACTGGAGCAGCATTTACGGGGCCCATTCTACACTGGATCATTATAAATGGGGCCCATTATATATGGAGCATTATTTTGGCCCATAAGACATTGGAGCAGCATCCATGGGGCCCATCATATACTGGAGCATTCTAAATGGGGGACATCAGACACTGGAGCAGCATTTACGGGGCCCATTCTACACTGGATCATTATAAATGGGGCCCATTATATATGGAGCATTATTTTGGCCCATAAGACATTGGAGCAGCATCCATGGGGCCCATCATATACTGTGTAAAAATATTTTTTTAAAAATCCCTAAATAAATAAATAAAAAAAAATTTCCTCAATAAACACATTATTATTATGTAAATAAAAAAAACAATAAAAGTACACATATTTAGTATCGCTGCGTCCGTAACGACCTGCCCTATAAAACTGTCCCACTAGTTAACCCCTTTAGTGAACCCCTTAAAAAAAAGGCAAAAAAACCAATGCTTTATCATCATACCGCCGAACAAAAAGTGGAATAACACGCGATCAAAAAAACGGATATAAATAAACATGGTACTGCTGAAAATGAGCCACCATACAGGGTCATCAGTGAAAAAATAAAAAAGTTATAGCTTGCAGAAAAAAGCGATGCAAAAATAATTATTTTTTATATAAAATTGTTTTTATTGTATAAAAGCGCCAAAACATAAAAAAATATAAATAAGGAATCGCTGTAATCATACTAACTCGAAGAATAAAGCTGCTTTATCAATTTTACCACAAGTGGAAAGGTATAAACCCCCCCGAAAAGAAATTCATGAATTGCTGTTTTTTGTTCTTGCTGCCTCCCAAAAATCGTAATAAAAAGAGATCAAAAAATGTCATGCGCCCAAAAATGATACCAATAAAAATGTCAACTTGTCCTGCAAAAAGTAAGACCTCACATGACTCTGTGGGCCAAAATATGGAAAAATTATAGCTCTCAAAATGTGGAGTTGCAAAAACTATTTTTTGCAATAAAAAGCATCTTTTAGCCTGTGACAGATGCCAAACATAAAAACCTGCTATAAATAGTAAATCAAACACCCCTTTCTCACACTCTTAGGGAAGAATAATAAAATTAAAAAATATATATTTATTTCCATTTTCCCATTAGGGTTAGGGTTAGGGTTGGGGCTAAAGTTAAGGTTAGGGTTGGGGCTAAAGTTAGGGTTAGGGTTGGGGCTAGGGTTAGGGTTGGGGCTAAAGTTAGGGTTAGGGTTGGGGCTAAAGTTAGGATTAGGGTTAGGGTTGAGATTAGGGTTAAGGGTGTGTTGGGGTTTGGGTTGGAGCTGGAATTGGGGGGGTTTCCACTGTCTTAGCACAACAGGGGCTCTCCAAATGTGACATGGTGTCTGATCTCAATTCCAGGCAATTCTGCATTGAAAATGTCAAACGGTGCTCCTTCCTTCTCTGCCATGCACCCAAACAGCGGTTTACCCCCACATATGGGGTATCAGCGTACTCAGGACAAACTACACAATAACTTTTTGCATCTTATTACCCTTGCAATGATAAAAATTGGGGATGAAAAGATAATTTTTGTGGTAAAAATATGATGTTTTTAATTTTACGGCTCTACGTTATAAACTTCTGTGAAGCCCTTGGGGGTTCAAAGTTCTCATCACACATCTACATAAGTTCCTTGGGGGGTCTAGTTTCCAAAATGGGGTCACTTATGGGGGTTTCCACTGTTTAGGCACATCAGGGGCTCTCCAAACGCAACATGGCGTCCGATCTCAATTGCAGCCAATTTTGCGTTGTAAAAGTCAAATGGCGCTCCTTCCTTTCCATGCTCTGCCATGCGCCGAAACAGAGGTTCCCCCAAAATATGGGGCATCAGCATACTCAAGACAAATTGCGAAATAACTTTTGAGGTCCAATTTCTCCTGTTACCGTTGGGAAAAAATAAAATTGGACCTGAAGTAATTTTTTTGTGAAAAAAAGTTAAATGTTCATTTTTTTAAACATACCAAAAATTCCTGTGAAGCACCTGAAGGGTTAATAAACTTTTGAATGTGGTTTTGAGCACCTTGAGGGGTGCAGTTTTTAGAATGGTGTCACTTTTGGGTATTTTCTATCATATAGACCCCGCAAAGTGACTTCAAATGTGATGTGGTCCCTAAAAAAAATGGTTTTGCAACAATGATGGTCAAAATTGCTGGTCAATTTTTAACCCTTATAACTTCCTAACAAAAAATATTTTGGTTCCAAAATTGTGCTGATGTAAAGTAAACATGTGGGAAATGTTACTTATTAAGTATTTTGTGTGACATATCTGTGTGATTTAAGGGCATTAAAATTCAAGTTGGAAAATTGCAAAATTTTCAAAATTTTTGCCAAATTTCCATTTTTTTCACAAATAAACGCAAGTCATATCAAAGAAATCATGAAGTATAATACAGTCATGGCCAAAAGTTTTGAGAATGACACAAATATTATATTTTCACATGATCTGCTGCCCTCTGGTTTTTATGTGTGTTTGACAGATGTTTTTATCACAGACAGAAATATAATAATTGCAAACATATGAGTAACAAAAGCTTATATTGACAGTTAGAATGAGTTAATGCAGCAAGTCAATATTTGCAGTGTTGACCCTTCTTTCAGGACCTCTGCAATTCTCCCTGGCATGCTCTCAATCAACTTCTGGACCAAATCCTGACTGATAGCAGTCCATTCTTGCACAATCAATGATTTCATTTTGTCAGAATTTTTAGGTTTTTGTTTGTCCACCCATCTCTTGATGATTGACCACAAGTTCTCAATGGGATTAAGATCTGGGGAGTTTCCAGGCCATGGACCCAAACTCTCTATGTTTTGTTCCCTGAGCCATTTAGTTATCACCTTTGCTTTATGGCAAGGTGCTCCATCATGCTGGAAAAGGCATTGTTGATCGCCAAACTGCTCTTGGAGGGTTGGGAGAAGTTGCTCTTGGAGGACATTCTGGTACCATTCTTTATTCATGGCTGTGTTTTTAGGCAAGACTGTGATAGAGCCGATTCCCTTGGCTGAGAAGCAACCCCACACATGAATGGTTTCAGGATGCTTAACAGTTGGCATGAGACAAGACTGGTGGTAGCGCTCACCTTGTCTTCTCCCAATGAGGCGTTTTCCTGATGTCCCAAACAATCGAAAAGGGGATTCATCAGAGAAAATAACTTTACGCCTGTCCTCAGCAGTCCACTGCCTGTACCTTTTGCAGAATATCAGTCTGTCCATGATGTTTTTTCTGGAGAGAAGTGGCTTCTTTGCTGCCCTCCTTGAGACCAGGCCTTGCTCCAAGAGTCTCCGCCTCACAGTGCGTGCAGATGCACTCACACCTGCCTGCTGCCATTCCTGAGCAAGCTCTGCACTGCTGGTAGCCCGATCCCGCAGCTGAAACACTTTTAAGAGACGGTCCTGGCGCTTGCTGGTCTTTCTTGGGCACCCTGAAGCCTTTTTGGCAACAATGGAACCTCTCTCCTTGAAGTTCTTGATGATGCAATAGATTGTTGACTAAGGTGCAATCTTTCTAGCTGCGATACTCTTCCCTGTTAGGCCATTTTTGTGCATTGCAATGATGACTGCACGTGTTTCTTTAGAGATAACCATGGTTAACAGAAGAGAAACAATGATGCCAAGCACCAGCCTCCTTTTAAAGTGTCCAGTGGTCTCATTCTTACTTAATCATGACAGATTGATCTCCAGCCATGTCTCATCAACACCCACACCTGTGTTAATGGAGCAATCACTGAAAAGAGGTTAGCTGGTCCTTTTAAGGCAGGGCTGCAATGATGTTGAAATGTGTTTTGGGGGATAAAGTTCATTTTCTAGCCAAATATTGACTTTGCAAGTAATTGCTGTTAAGCTGATCACTCTTTATAACATTCTGGAGTATATGCAAATTGCCATTAGAAAAAGTGAAGCAGTAGACTTTGTAAAAATTAATATTTGTGTCATTCTCAAAACTTTTGGCCATGACTGTATGTCACGAATAGATTTGAGCGAAACAGGTCGGTCAGATTCAAAAGTCGCCGACTTTGCCAAAGTTGGGTTTCGCATAGCGTGATGTCTGCCATGCGGTTGTCGACCGAGCGCCAAAGTCTGTTTTCCCATAATGCTTGCAGGTGCCTTTTTTCAGCCAATGAGCAAGGACGTACACTGTGGGCAACGAGATGACATGGTCAGCGTCCACCACCATCTTAGAGAAGGGCATTGCAGTGATTGGCTTGCTTTGGGGGGCGTCATAGTGTCTATAAAAACCCTGAACGCCGACCGCCATTTTACTTCTGCCGATCTTAACAGTAGGGAGAGGTTGCTTGCTGCTTATCAGTAGGGAGAGAGTTAGGGCTGGAAAGAGAAGTTCTTCTGTGCTTGTGCTGATAGCAATTGTGCTGTACAGTTAGTATGCAGTGACAGGGGAGGATTTTCTTGTGTGCTGCAGTGCTGGTTATTAGGCTGCGTGCCAGTGACAGGGGAGGATTTTCTTGTGTGCAGCAGCGCTGGTTATTAGGCTGCCTGCTAGCTGTATTGCTGTGTGTACACTGCTGTGCAGACAGCTTTTTACACAGCACTAATACTTTTATTCTTTTTTTCTGCACAGTTACCGAGCATTCATTTTTTCCCACACCATATAGAGCTGTACGCTCCTCACACACAACAGTGTATACTGGCTGGTATCACGGACAAATATATGCTGACTATCTGTGTGTGACTCCGGAAATATATACGGAGATTAAAATTTTCCCCTGCGCTGTATACAGCTTACGATTCTGAGACAGCACCGTTTTTGTGCTTTTTGAATTACGGTCAAACCATATTGAGTTAGCGTCTGTGTGTTTGACTCAGGAAATATATACGGAGATTTAAAATTACCACAACACTGTATACAGCTGTACGTTTCTGATACAGTACCCATTTTCTGCTTTTTATATTCTGGTCTAATCCATACTGATTGAGCGTCTGTGTGTTACTCCAGATATATATACATAGATTTAAAATTACCCCAACACTGTATACAGCTGTACGCTTCTGATACAATACCCTTTCTCATATTTTTATATTCTGGTCTAATCCATTCTGAGTGAGCGTCTGTGTGTTACTCCGGAAATATATACGGAGATTTAAAATTACACGAACACTGTATACAGCTGTACGCTTCTGATACAGTACCCTTTTTCTGCTTTTTATATTCTGGTCTAATCCATACTGAGTGAGCGTCTCTGTGTGACTCCAGAAATATATACGGAGATTTCAATTTCTCCCTACACTGTATACAGCTGTACGCTTCTGATACAGTACCCTTTTTATGCTTTTTATTTTCTGGTCTAATCCATACTGAGTGAGAGTCTGTGTGTTACTCCAGAAATATATACGGAGATTTAAAATTACCCCAACACTGTATACAGCTGTAAGCTTCTGATACAGTACCCTTTTTCAGCTTTTTATATTCTGGTCTAATCCATACTGAGTGAGTGTCTGTGTTTTACTCCGGAAAAATATGCAAAGATTTAAAATTACCCCAACACTGTAAACAGCTGTACGCTTCTGATACAGTACCCTTTTTCTGCTTTTTATATTCTGGTCTTATCCATACTGATTGAGCGTCTTGGTGTTACTCCGGAAATATATAAGGAAATTTAAATTTTGCCCTACACTGTATACAGCTGTACTCTTCTGACACAGTACCCTTTTTCAGCTTTTTATATTCTGGTCTAATCCATTGTTATGTTTCGGTAGCTGAGGAGAGCAGGCAAAAAGGCAATACACCAGAGCAGTTGGAATCTATGAGATTGCAGTACCCTGACTAACCACCACAACTAGAGGCAGCCGTGGAGCGTTCCTACGTTGGTCCTAGACGCCTCGTCACAGCCTGAGAAACTAACTAACCTAAAGATAGAAATAGGAAAGCTATCTGCCCCGGAGCAGAACCCCAAAGATAATAGAAAGCCCCCAAACATGTAATGGCGGTTAGACAAGAGGAAATACTGACACAGAAAGAAAATAGTATGAGCAAACGCTGGGGCCCAAACTATCTAAATAGAAAAGGATAGGAAGGGTACTTACTGCAATCCCAGAAAACCCTGAAAAGCACCAACTCTACTAATTTCAAAATCACCTGAGATCACACGACCTCTACCACCTAAATTAGTTCTCTGGTGTAACAAAATCAAAACAGCAGCCACTGAAAAAAACTGAAAAAAGCAAAAGAACAAAACTCAGTGGCTGAACTAAACTGAGAGGGCAGAAGCCCCGGAGGGGACCCTGAAGGCCCCCAAAGAAGTGCAGGACAAAATGCAAAAAATATAGCAAAAACACAAAAGAAGCAAAAGTCTTATCTGTAAGCAGGAGATGCAGACACGACACAGCAGGCTACAAGGGAAACTGGAATGAAGGATTCAGACCAGAACAATTGATCACCGGCAACCCTGATGGGAAAATGACTCCCTTATATAAGACCAGTCAGTAACACCTGATTCCCAGTCCTCACAATCTTCACTAACACCGCTTGTAACCACCAGAGGGAGCCTCTGCTCAGAACTCATCTCAAACCCATTCACAACAGTACCCCCCCCTTGAGGAGGGGTCACCGAACCCTCATTTGAGCAACCAGGTCGGTCAGGATGAGTTCTATGATACGCACGGATAAGTCTCCTAGCATGGATGTCCAAGCAAACACCCAAGAATTGTCCTCCTGACCATAACCTCTCCATTTAACCAAATACTGGAGTTTCCGTCTAGAAAAACAGAATCCAATATTTTCTCAACCACATACTCCAGATTGCCCTCAACCAAAACAGGGTCAGGAGGCACAGCAGCAGAAACCACTGGCTCAACAAACCTCTTCAACAAGGACTTGTGGAACACGTTATGGATCTTAAATGTCCCTGGAAGAAGCAAACGAAAAGAAACAGGATTAATAATCTCCATGATCTTATAAGGTCCAATGAACCTAGGCTTAAATTTAGGAGATGCTACTCTCATAGGAATATTCTTTGAGGACAACCAGACCAAGTCCCCCACTTCAAACCGAGGACCATCAGTCCTATGCCGGTTAGCAAACCGCTGGGCCTTCTCCTGAGAGAGGGACAACCTCTCCACTACCTGGTCCCAAATCTGTTGCATACGCTCCACAACGGAGTCAACACCTGGACAGACAGAAGCCTCCGTCTGTCCTGAAGAAAATCGAGGGTGAAACCCAGAATTACAGAAAAACGGAGACATCAAAGTGGCAGAGCTAGCCCTATTATTAAGAGCAAACTCAGCCAAAGGCAAAAAAGAGACCCAGTCATCCTGATCAGCAGACACAAAGCATCTTAGATAAGTCTCCAATGTCTGGTTTGTTCTCTCAGTTTGACCATTGGTCTGAGGATGAAATGCCGAGGAGAAAGACAATTGAACACCCAGTTTAGAACAAAAAGTCCTCCAAAATCTGGAAACAAACTGGACTCCTCTGTCAGACACAATGTTCTCAGGAATGCCGTGTAAACGAACCACGTGCTGAAGGAACAACGGCACCAATTCAGAGGAGGAAGGCAACTTAGGTAATGGCACAAGATGTATCATTTTGGAAAACCTATCACAAATTACCCAGATGGTGGTCATTCTCTGAGAAACAGGAAGATCGGAAATGAAATCCATAGAGATATGGGTCCATGGTCTCTTGGGCACAGGCAATGGCATCAACAAACCACTAGAGCGAGAGCAAGGCTTGGAGCGAGAGCAAGTCCCGCAGGACTGCACAAATTCCCTGACATCACGAGACAAGGTAGGCCACCAAAAGGACCGACTAACCAAGTCTCTGGTACCAAAAATTCCGGGATGCCCAGCCAATGCGGAACAATGAATCTCAGACATCACACTCTTTTTCCATTGGTCCGGGACAAACAATTTTCCAACAGGACAGCGCTCGGGCCTATCCTCCTGACACCCCTCCAGAGCAAGTCTCAAATTGGGCGAGATGGCGGAAAGAACTACACCCTCTTTCAAAATAACAGAAGGATCGGATAACTCAGGAGAGTCCGCAAGGAAACTCCTCGAGAGGGCACCCGCCTTAACATTCTTAGTGCCAGGAAGAAAGGAAACCACAAAATTAAAACGTGTGAAAAACAAGGCCCACCTGGCCTGTCTAGGATTGAGTCGCTTGGCAGATTCCAGATGACCAGATTCTTATGGTCCGTAAGGACCACCACCTGATGTTTGGCTCCCTCCAGCCAATGTCTCCACTCTTCAAAAGCCCACTTCATGGCCAATAACTCCC
>JARQOD010000001.1:961386954-961428230 GCA_033576555.1 Oophaga sylvatica
GATCCCCTATCCCCCTCACAAAGCCCTTCAAATAATATAAATTACAAAATTTAAAAATAAAAATTTTAAAAATTTGTATCATAATTTGTAAAATCATTTTAGGGGAAACACAATGATTACAAAAGGAAGAAAAAAGTCTTATGTGCTTGAAAATAATTAAAAGTTTGAAGGGTTTGAAAATTTATGCAGGATTGGGGTTCAATTGTTGTACGAGGGTACTTTGAAAGCCTCCCCCCCTTTTGGGGGAAAAACCCTTTGCGGACTGCCCAAAAGGTGAGGAATTTGTGACTCCCATCCTCCACCTTTCCCCAAAACCTCATGCTTGTGCTTGCAGTGTTTTTTGAAGCAGGCAGTAAGGGGACAGTCAGGTGATAGTGCATCATTGCACTCGCACCCGCGTTGATCATAAAACCCCGCAAAACGTGGCGATTCCTTCATAGAGTTTTCGCATCATTAACTGGAGGGGGCCCATTCTTATAGGACCCAATTTTAATTACTGGTTTCACCAAAAAAGCCTTCCACGGCGCCCCCCCTCATTCCTCCTTTTATTTTTTTCGGCCAAACCCGCTGCGCACTCTGAAAACGCCCTTCGATTTAACCCTTGCACAATCCGTCCCCCCACTAACCCAGATTTCCCCCGCGCTGCCCCCAATCCTCTGGAATGCTTCCCCCAAAAATTAGGGTACCCGAAATTTTGGAGGGTTTTTAGGCGCTCCTCAAACAATTTGTTCAAAGGGGTTCACATCAAATAAAAGTCATTCTATGTGTAATTCGTGTTGTAGCCCATTCATTTCTCATGCATCCCCCTTCCCTTAAAAAAGGGCTGCCCATCATTGTAAAAAAAATTGTATATAAAAACCTTATTTTGTATCTCCCACCCCTATTGTAGATTTAAGTTTCACAGGGGGGGGGTTTTTTTTGCTTTAATTATTGTTTTTTTAACTTTGTTATTTGATCGTGTTTAAAAATGTTAAATGAAAAGCACTGCGGAATATTTGGGTATATAAAAAATATATTTTATTTTATTATAGAGGCCACTCAGTAGTGGGGAAGTGTGAACGGGCAAATTTGGGGTTGAGCGTGATGCAGCTGATACTCCCTTATGTTGGTGTGTCCAAAAAACCCCTCCAACAAGTAAGAGGAAATTTCACCCGGTGGGGGTACATTGATGCGTGTTCATGAAGGTGAAATCTGGTTGCAGAGCTGCAATCAGGATTGGTGTGGAAGTCGCAAGTGGGCACTCTAGGCGGACCTTGTGCAGAGTGCATAAAGATGGATGTCCTCAAAAAACCTGCACGCCCAAGTTGAGCAATATGCGACATGGTATGTGAGTGAGGTTCCCAAGGGCAGGTGACACCGATTTCCCCATTGTACACATCCAAGCCTCCCCTGTAGATTCCTTCCAAAAAACAGTCGCTCCCCCGCTTATGGCATTACAGAGTCTGCGCTTTGGGGAAAGTTTCCCCCAGGGAAATTAATTTCAGGAGGCCTGTTGAATTTGGCACGGCTGTGCTCATAGGGGTGCAAAGGTAAACTTGGGTCCTGTGGGGGTAGACGTGACGGTCCTGCGCGATGATTCTGGGGAACTGGAATAGGAGGGGGAAATCAATGTGTACAGATTTTTTTTCCCTGCATCCTTGGGTTGGCAGAACCTTTAAGCCCCATCGAAGATCAGTACCCGGTGCAAACATTGACCAAGGGGCAGGAGGGAAAGGTATTGCCCGGCCGGTGTTAAAACCTTTGTTAGGTTTTGTTTCGTTTTGTGGTCACTGACCTTTTTTCCCTATTTTTTGGGCTCGCCTTCTGCTTTGCTTGGATTCATTGATTATCTACTTTAAGTAGGGGGGTGTTTAGGTTAATCGTCAGTTTTGTTGTGTTAGGATCACAAGTTTTTTTTTTTCTTTTTAAATTTCCCATGCTCAATTTATGTTAGGAGGTGTCCCCCTTTTCTACAGTCCCTGTCTTGTGGGGTTCTCCTCGAACTATAGGCTTCGTTCACATAGATGAGGACTTTTGGGGTTGGTCGCAGGTCGGTTCCCCCTTTTATCGTGGGTTGCTTGTTGTTTTTAGGGGGAGTTCCTTTTTTCCCTTTCTGGTTGTAGAGATATAACAATGGGTTTGGTCCCGCATGGTGGGCAGGTGGACCTTGCTATGGGGTTTTTTTGCGATGTTTAATTTTTCCCCCAACTGTTTTTCGACCAGGATTTGCCGCTGAAAAGAATCGGTTGGCCATTGTATTGTGGGGTTTAAAATGATATTCGTTAGGGGAAACTGTCTGTCCCCCCAACCCTAAATACGTTTAGGGACAGGGTTTTGCAATCCCAGCTTTCGACCTGTTCGTGCATGGTTTGCGGAGTATGGCGTTTTTTCCCCAGCCGTGTACGAGGTTTTTTTGGGGCCCGGGGAGTGTGAGGATGAAGGGAATTTGTTGTGTGGGAATAACAGTTGTCTTGGCACAGTGGGGGTTTTCCCATGGCGATCTGTGGGGAAAAGCAAACCGTGTGTGGAGCTCGATAAAGAGGTTAAACAAATGAAGATGTAGGTGCTGGTGGTTTGGGCCCAATCTTGTGTTTTTTGTAACTAATGTGTTTGTCCGCACTTTTTTCACATATTTGTGGTTTTGAGGTGATGACTTTTTAGTTTTTTTAAATTTTTAATTCCAGTTGCATTTCACTAGCAAATATCATGTGCAAGTGGGGAAAAAAAGGCCCACGCAGTGAAGTTGGGGAGCGCAGTTTTGATTTTGAAGACAACTGTCCAAAACAGGTGCAAAATGGAGGTACGGGCAAGAGTCTGCAGCCTAACTCCCCCTCCTTTTGTCCCGTTGGGGCAATGTTTCCCTTATCTTCCTTTTCCTAACCATTTTTGGGCCCTCCCCCGCTTTAAACCAAAGTATGGTTCTCCCCCAAAAAGTTTCCCCACAGTGCACCCCCCTCCTCATTCCCCCCTCTTTCTTTTACGGCCAAACCGATGCTGCGTCGCAAACGCTTTCGAAAAACCCTGCACAAATACGTACCCCCATCCCGACTCCAGATTTCCCCTTTGCTCTACCCCAACCCTTTGGGAATGTGTACCCAAAAATTAGGACTACCCACAATTTGCATGGTTTAGGCGTCCCTAAAAACCTTTGTCAGAGCGGCTATAAAATTCATAATCAAAGTCATTTGTATTTGTGTAAGTGTGTGTGTGTCTCTCCCCCATTCACTATCTCCACCCCTCAGCCCCTTAAGTTGCTGGAACATCTTTGAAAATGCCCTTGAAATAAACCCTATTCTTTGTATCCCCCCCTTCATTGAAATTGTAAGCTTAAAACGAGCGGGGCGATTATTTAGCTTAATTATTGTATTGTTAACTTTGTTTTATGTTTGTTTTCTGAAAGGAAAAAATTTTTAAAGCCGCGGAATTGATGGCGCTTAAAATAAATTTTTAAATTTTTTCCTCTGAGTGCCCCACACCTTTCCTTTCCTCTTCCATGTTGGGTCGGGGACCTATATCCCCCTCCCTCTTCCAACCCCTGTGTTGGGTGGTTGGGCCAGCACCTGCTAACAGAAATGGCACGGGTTCATCTCTCAGAGGTTTGGGTTGCTGCCATCGGCACTGTTCCCCCCCTCTTCAGATTCGAGAGCACAGTGTTGCGCATCATGCATACTCCTTTACATTACAAAATGCTGCTTGGCGGGGGCCCTTTTTGAACCCAATGATTCTGAAAAACAGAAGAGCACTCAGCTGGCCTGTACGAACTTTTGGGACCCTGGGAAATTTGCGGCGGTGAAGAGACGATTTTTTCCCCAACATGCTGTGGTTGAGGGGGGTGGAAGAAATTTAAAGTCGAGATTGTAAACCCCAAACAAAAGGCTTCAATTTGTTCTTCCCGGAGGGGGGTATCGAGTCTAAAAAGTGCGCATAAAGGAACGTAGGGGAAAAAATGGTGGGTGCTGTGTATGGGGGGCGCAGCACAGAATCACGTCCTTCCCCGAAGAAAATAGACCCCCTGTTCCCTGCCCTTTTTCATTTGGTAGTTTATAAAGAAGTCTGAAAAGTTTAAGGGTTTAAATGGGTTATTCCGCAGGACTGCAGTGAAATGCACAAAACTGTTCATACCCCAAGGTTCAGAGGGAAAGGGAGTCTGTGCGTCAAAAAAAGGCACAAGATACATCATGTACCCCTTTTTAAGTATATAAAAAAAATTTTGTAGTGACGCACATTTATTGAGGTACGTTTTACATGCAATTCCCATTGTGGGTATGAGTTATCTATATTACCTTATCTATCTGTTTTTGTTCCAAGTCACAGTACAGTCAGCCATAAATAGCAATTTTATATGCCAAAGCACTTTTGAAAGGTTAGTTTTGTTAATAAAAATGATTATTGCCAATTTTATGAGTATTACATGGGGGAAATTGTATAATTTTGTAAAAATTTTTGTGACATTTTTCGCAAATGGATTTTTAGTAATATCAAGAAATTGTAATGTGTGTGTTTTGAAGTCAACTTTTGCTTACAAAAAAAATGGTGTACTCTGTTATTATTCATTAATGGTTTCAGTATGTCTTGTTTTGCTTTTATGTAAAAAGTATGCGATTTTAACTAATTTTTTTTGGGGTTTGCATTGTGTTAAATGTTAATTTTGGGTTTTATTTTTGTCAATTCTTTTTTATTGTATTATTTTAAAATGAAAAATTTTCTTATGGTAGTAAAGGTTATCTTTTTTGTTTAAGTTAGACTTTTTAAAATTTACAGGTAACAAGGAAATTATTGATTGTATTTAAAATCCCCCTTGACCCCGGCTCCCAAACGCCAGTTGTTGTCGGAATGTGTTAGCACAGTCAACACTTTTCCCGTGTTCTGGGGTTTGTAACGTCGCTGGCCTCGGTTGTGCCTTGGCTCTTTTCCCTTTTGTGCCCCCGGGGTTCAGACGTCGTGGTCCCCGTTTTTGATTTGGGTCTTGTATTCTGCTGTCCGGGTTTTGTCCGTAACTGGTTTTGCAGTGCCTTTGGCCAGGTGCCCCCATTCGGGATGATTCTGCAAGTCTGTGGTCCTTGGTGTGTTTTGGGGCACAGGTAAATCCGTTAGTAACGTGTCGTAACGTAAATGGTCCCCGGTTGGGCCATTGGCTCTTTTCCCTTTGCTGCCCCTGGGTTCAGTAGTCAAGGGTTCTCCGCGTGCCTTGGCCCGGTGCCCCCTTCGGTATCGGGTTTAGAAGTTGTGGTCCCTTGGGAGTGTTTTGGGGACAGGTACCTTGCTTTGTAACCGTGTCCAGTAACATAGGGTAAAGATTGTGCTCAAAAACAAATCGGAAAAGGAAAAGAACAATAAAGAAGATCTAAAAGCAGAAGAATGAAGTATAAGACAAAATGAAGAGCAAAATATATGCTTAAATTCTAAGCGAGAAGACTAAGCGTGAGGGGGTGAGTCCTTTCTCTCGTGGTGCCCGGGAAAATGCTGTGCTGAGGCTAAAACGAACACGGACAAATATGTTGAAATTTAAAATTTTTTGTGAAGGAAGGAGGTGAAATTTATTTGACAGTTAAAGTACGGATTCTCTGTCACAAATAAAAAATATGATGAAGAGATGAAGCAGAATATGAAAAAAGAAATATTTTAAAAAAGAAAAATATGAGTAATGTTAAAAAAGATGATAGAAAGAAGTTAAAAAGAAGATAAAGAAGGTGAAGTGAAAAATAATTTATGAAAAAGATGTTGTGCAGAGATTATGAAGGAGAAAGTGTGTAAAAAAGTTAAAAGGTGAAGATGAAGAGATGGAATTTGTGAAATTTAAAATTTTGTAAAATAAAAAAACTTTAAAATTGTAATTTCTTGTAAATCCGAACATTTTAAAAAAAAAAATTTAATGTTTTCCCTTTGGATGGGTAAAATTTATCCCTTTAAATTTTCCCCTAACCTTCCCAAAAATTTACTTTATCTTTCTTGTTTTCTTATTCAATTAACAACAAGGCAAGAATGGGTTTTTTTTAAATTTCGATATTTTTTTCCATAGATTACGGGACTTCCCGGTTCGGTATCGGGTATCGCCCATATTTTGTGATTTCGTACCATTCCGATTCGATACTTTGGATATCGGAAAGTATCCTCAAAAATTATGAAAATGACGAAGTGTTCATATCTTTGAAAAGGCCCCTTTTTGTATTTTATTGTTTGCAAAAATGTATGTATACGGATGGAAGCGCTCACATAATGATTGAGTTTTTTTAAATAGAATGGGAGACCAATTAGAGAAAATGTAGGATGAGGCAGTGACACCGCTCACAAACTCAACCAGCAGTGGTTGAAACATAATGTAGCGTGATCTGCACTCAAAAAATAACTTTGACTACTTGAACACTGCACAGAACTTCATATCTTTGAAAGGCTTTGGTACTTCATAGTGTTGCAAGCAATATAGTATACGGAAGGAAGGCGTACACTAATAATTGAGTTTTAAAATAAATAGACTACACCAATAGAGAAAATGTCAAGATTGAAAGGCCGTTGACACGCTCAGCTAAGTTTACAAGCAATGTTGTTAGAAGGAAGGCTAACTAATGATTTGAGCTTTTAAAAATGAAGACACACATAGTGAACGACAAGATGTCACTATTAAGGCCCTTTGTGTACTTCTATAGTGTTGCAAGCATGTATTGTAACGGATGGAAGGCGTCAAAAATAATTGAGTTTTTTGAAATAGAAGGCTACACAATTAAAGAACAATTGTCATGAGTGTGACACAGCTCAGCAGAACACAACAATGGTTGAAGAGTAACTTGTAGCTGAATCTGCAGACCAAAAATAAAAACTCATGAGCACGTGAACACCACAGAAACGTTCACTAGTGTTGAAAGGCCTTTGTGTCTCTATAGTGTTTGCAACAATTATTGTAACGGAGAAGCGCGTCAACTAATAGATTTGAGTTTTTTGAATTAATGGAGCAGCACCAATAGAGAAAAATGTCAAGGATGAGGCAGTGCACACTGTAGCATGACTAAACCAGAATGGAAGAACAACTTAGGTGAATGCCAAAAATAAACCTCAGACTACTCTGAACACTGCACAGATGTTCAAATCTTGAAAGGCCTTGTGACTTCTAAAGTGTTTGCAAGCAAATATGTATAACGGATGGAAGTGCGTCCCTAATTTATTTATTTTTGAAATTAATGGAGCAAGCACCATTAAGAAAAATGTCAGGTTTTGAGATGAGCACACGCTCATAAACAAAAGCAGTGTTGAAGAAGTAACTGTAGCGTGAACTTGCACCAAAATTATAAACTCAGACTACTGTGAACACTGCACAAAATTTAACTCGATCTTGAAAGGCCCTTTGTGTACTTCTATAGTGTTTGAAAGCCTTTGTATTTATAGGATGCAAGCATGATGTATACGACGTAAGTAATTGAGTTTTTTTAAATAGAATGGAGCAGCACCAATTAGAGAAAAATGTCAAGGATGAGGCAGTGACACACGCTCACAAACTACAACCAGCAGTGTTGAAGAACTAACTGGAGCTGATCTGCACTCAAAAAATAAAACCTCAGACATCGTGAACACTGCACAGAACTGTTCACTAGTTTGAAAGGCCCCTTTGTATATGTTCAATGGAGGTCTAGTTTGAAGCAATTATTGGAAGGAGAATGCGTCACACTAATAGATTGAGTTTTTTTGAAATAGAAGAGCAGCAACCAATTAGAGTAAAAATCAAGGATGAGCAGTGACACACCTCACAAACTACAACCCAGCAGTGGTTGAAAATAACTGACGTGATCTGCACTCCAATAAAAAGAACCTTCAGACTCATGTGAACACTGCACAAACTGTTCACTATCTTGAAAGGCCCCTTTGTGTACTTCTATAGTGTTTGCAAGCAATGTATTGTATACGGATGGAAGCGCGTCACACTAATAGATTTGAGTTTTTTGAAATAGAATGGAGCAGCACCAATAGAGAAAAATGTCAAGGATGAGGCAGTGACACACGCTCAGCAACTACAACCAGCAGTGGTTGAAGAAGTAACTGTAGCGTGATCTGCACTCAAAAATATAAACCTCAGACTACTCTGAACACTGCACAGAACTGTTCACTATCTTTGAAAGGCCCTTTGTGTACTTCTATAGTGTTTGCAAGCAATGTATTGTATACGGATGGAAGCGCGTCACACTAATAGATTTGAGTTTTTTGAAATAGAATGGAGCAGCACCAATTAGAGAAAAATGTCAAGGATGAGGCAGTGACACACGCTCAGCAAACTACAACCAGCAGTGGTTGAAGAAGTAACTGGAGCGTGATCTGCACTCAAAAAATGAAAACCTCACAGACTACAGTGAACACTGCACACAACTGTTCACTAGGTGTGAAAGGCCCCTTTGTGTACTTCTATAGTGTTTGCAAGCAATGTATTGTATAGGATGGAAGCGCGTCACACTAATAGATTTGAGTTTTTTTAAATAGAATGGAGCAGCACCAATTAGAGAAAAATGTCAAGGATGATGCAGTGACACACGCTCAGCAGACTACAACCAGCAGTGGTTGAAAAGCTAACTGGAGCGTGATCTGCACTCAAAAAATGAAAACCTCACAGACTACAGTGAACACTGCACACAACTGTTCTCTAGCTGTGAAAGGCTCCTTTGTGTACTTCTATAGTGTTTGCAACCAATGTATTGTATACGGATGGAAGCGCTTCACACTAATAGATCACTGTTAATTTCAATTGAATGGAGCAGCACCAATTCCACAAAATAAAAAAAAAAGAGTCAGTGAGTGACACGTGCAGATGACTACAAACAGCGTTGGATGCAGAGCAAACTGCAGCTTCACCTGCACTCACACACACACCTTGCACAGAGCTGTGAAAACAACACTGCAAGGAAAAAGGATGATTTACAAAGCGGTTTCTCAAATAGCCTGCCTACAGAACAATTCACAAAAACGCTATCTGTAACTGTCCCTCAGAGTCAGCAGAGCAGCGTTCTGTCCCTAACTGAATTCACAGCACAGTGAAGCTAAAATGGCGGCGGCACCTTTTATAGTGCATTCTGACATCATTTCAGCAGCCAATCACAGCCATGCCATTAGTTAACATGACCGCAGCATTACAGGATGTGCCCACACTTCTTAGGAATCCTCATTGGCTGAATAAAATCACACTGCCTCTCAAAGAATTATGGGAACTTCCGATTCCGGTATACGATATAGGAAAAGTATCGGAACTAAGTATCGGAATTCCGATACGGCGAATATCGGCCGATACCCGATACTTGCGGTATCGGAATGCTCAACACTATATCTGAGTATCACAGAGCATGTTCTCTCATCCCTAGTTAACATCAATATCTATTTTTATGAGTGTAGCATAAACCTTCCTCTTGGTTAATCTAACACGGGGTACATTAAGAAAAGTGAGGGTCCCCTGTTATGTGAAATTAAATTCCATTTTGTGTCATGGGCTCGAAATTGCCATCACCAGCCCTTTCTTTATTTAGTAATACATTCTGAATTGTAATTATCGGTTAATTAAGTCTCTTCTATCTGTAGAGACTGTCTTCAGGGACCTCTAATAATGTCAAGGCTTAGTCTTACATTTACATGTAAATTATACAAAGGCTGAAAGGAAAATGAATCTTATACATAATATCATTGATGCTAAAAAAAACAAGTCATATTATTATAAGTATATACACTGTGTGCTTATATACATATACTGTATATACTGCTTATATTTATATGTAAAAAACAACAGAAATATATATATGTTTTCTCACCTACAAAGATTGGATAGGTCTGAAATTTTTATCTCAGGTACACTTCAATTGTGAGAAACAAAATTTAAAAATTAAAACCAAAAAATTACATGGTATACTTTTTCCATAATTAATTTGCATTTTGTTGCATTAAATAAATATTTTAATATAATAGAAAAACAAAACGTAATATTTGCTACAGAAACCTTTGTTTGCAATTACAGATGTCAGACGTTTCCTGTAGTTCTTGACCAAGTTTGTACACGCTGCAGCAGGGATTTTGGACCACTCCTCCATACAGATCTTCTCCAAATCCTTCAGGTTTCAGAACTGTCACTGGGCAGCATTGAATTTCAGCTCCCACCAAAGATTTTCTATTGGGTTGAGCTCTGAGAACTGGCTAAGCACTCCAGGACTTTGAAATGCTTCTTACGGAGCTACTTTTTAGTTGCCTTGGCTGTACGTTTCGGCTCATTGTCATGATGGAAGACCCAGCCACAACCCATCTTCAATGCTGTTACTGAGGGAACAAGGTTGAAGCCAAAATCATGCAATACATGACCTCATTTATCCTCCCTTCAATATGGTGCAGTCATTCTGTCCCCTTTCTAGAAAAGTACCCCCAAAGTATGATGTTTCCTCCACCATACTTCATGGCTGGGACAATGTTCTTGGGGTTCTCTTTTTGTCTCATCTGACCCCATGACAGTCTCCCTTCCCTCCTCTGGAAAATCCAGATGGTCATTGGCGAACTTCAAATGGACCTAGACATGTGCTGGAGTGAGCAAGGTGACCTTGTGTGCCCTGCAGGATTTTAATCCATGATGGCATAGTGTGTTAGTAAAGGTAATGTTTGAGACTGTGGTCCTAGCACTCTTCAGGTCATTGAACAGGTCCTGGGCTAATTCTTGACCTTTCTCATAATCATTCTTGCCCCATGAAGCGAGACCTTGCATGGAGTTCCAGACTGAACAAGATTGACAGTTATCTTAAGTTTCTTCCATTTTCTAATAATTGTGCCAATAGTTGTTGCCTTCTCATCAAGTTGCTTGCCTATTGTTCTATAGCCCAACCCAGCCTTGTGCAGGTGCTTGGACAGCTGTTTGGTCTTGCCCATGGTGAAGAGGTTGGAGTGTGATTGAGTGTGTGGACAGGTGTCTTTTATACAAGTTCAAACAGGTACAATTAATACAGTTAATGAGTGCAGAGAAGGAGAGCTTTTTAAAGAAAAGCCAACAGGTCTGTGAGAGCCAGAATTTTTGCTAGTTGGTAGGTGATCAAATATAGTGGGTACCGAAAGTATTCAGACCCCTTAAAATTTTTCACTCTTTGTTTTATTGCAGCCATTTGGTAAATGCAAAAAAAGTTGTTTTTTTCTCATTAATGTACATTCTGCACCCTATCTTTACTGAAAAAAAACAGAAATGTAGAAATTTTTGCAAATTTATTAAAAAAGAAAAACTGAAATATCACATGGTCAGTATTCAGACCCTTTGATCAGTATTGAGTAGAAGCACCTTTTGAGCTGGTACATCCATGAGTCTTCTTGGGAATGACGCAACAAGTTTTTTACTCCTGGATTTGGAGATCCTCTGCCATTCTTCCTTGCAGATCCTCTACAGTTCCGTCAGGTTGGATGGTGAACATTGGTGAACAGCCATTTTCAGGTCTCTCCAGACATGCTCCATTGGGTTTTGGTCAGGGATCTGGCTGAGCCAGTCAAGAATGGTCACAGAGTTGTTCTGAAGCCACTCCTTTGTTATCTTAGCTGTGTGCTTGGGGTCCTTGTCTTGTAGGAATGTGAACCTTTGGCCAAGTCTGAGGTCCAGAGCACTCTGGAAGAGGTTTTCATCCAAGATATCTCTGTGCTTGGTCGAATTTATGTTTCCTTCAATTGCAATCAGTCATCCTGTCCCTACAGCTCAAAAACACCCCCATAGCATGATGCTGTCACCACCATGTTTCACTGTTGGGATTGTAATGGGCAGGTGATGAGCAGTGCCTGGTTATCTCCACACATACCGCTTAGAATTATCACCAAAAAGTTCTATCTTCATCTCATCAGACCAGAGAATCTTATTTCTCATAGTCTAGGAGTCCTTCATGTGTTTTTTGTAATGTTTAAAAAAAATTAACATTTAACTTTTTTCACAAAAAATTTACTCCAGATTCAATTTATTTTTTTTTACCAAGGGTAACAGGAGAAATTCGACCCATAAAGTTGTTGAACATTTTGTCCTGAGTACGCTGATACCCCATATATGCAGGTAAACCACTGTTTCGGTGCATGGCAGAGCTCAGAAGGGAAGGAGCGCCGTTTGACTTTTCAATGCAAAATTGGCTGGAATTAAGATCAGACGCCATATCTCGTTTGAAATCCCCCACAAGTGACACCAGTTTTGAAAGTAGACCCCCTAAGGAACTTATCTAGATGTGTGGTGAACACTTTGAACCCCCAAGTGCTTCACAGAAGTTTATAACATAAAGCCGTAAAAATAAAAAATCATATTTTTTTTCACAAAAATGATATTTTTGCCCCCAAGTTTTTAATTTTCCAAGGGTATCAGGAGAAATTGACCCCAAAAGTTGTTGTGCAATTTGTCCTGAGTATGCTGATACCCCATATGTGGGGGTAAACCACTGTTTGGGCGCATGGCAGAGCTTGGAAGGGAAGGAGCACAGTTTGACTTTTCAATGCAGAATTGGCTGGAATTAAGATCGGATGCCATGTCCCGTTTGGAGAGCCCCTGATGTGCCTAAACAGTGGAAACCCCCCCCACAAGTGACACCATTTTGGAAAGTAAACCCCCAAATGAACATATCTAGATGTGTGGTGAGCACTTTGAACCCCCAAACAGTGGAAACCCCTCAATTTAACTCTTGGTGTGACCTGTGAGAAGCAGCTTACACCTGGTTCCCCCCGTGAATGTGGCCGATCGCCATGACGTACTATCGCGACCATGGCCAGGCAGGGCAAATGAACAGGATAGTACGTCAGATGGCAGTAAGCGGTTAAACAAAGATAACACAAGTAAACACAAAATGCAGTTTTTAAATGAAGGTCTTTATTATTAAGGGAAATAGAAATCCAAGGGCTTTGTGTGAAACAGTGATTGCCTCCTAAACCTAATAACTGGTTGGGCCATTTTTAGCAGCATCAACTGCAATACAGCATTTGCGATAACTGGGAATGAGTCTTACAATGCTCTGGAAAAATTTTGCCCCCATCATCTTTGTAGAATTGTAATTCAATCCCATTGGAGGGTTCTGAGAATGAACTGCCTTTTTAAGCTCATGCCACAGCATCTCAATCGAATTAGGGTCAGGACAGGACTTGGACTAGGCCACTCCAAAATCTTAATTTTGCTTTTTCTTAAGCCATTCAGAGGCGGACTTGTTGGTGTGTTTTGTATCATTGTCCTGCTGTATTACCCAAGTACATTTCAGGTTGCGGTCATTCTCCTTCAGGATATTTTGGCAGACAGCTAAATTCATGGTTCAATTTACCATAGCAAGTCTTCCAGGTCCTGAAGCAGCAAAACAGCCCCAGACCATCAGAATACCACCACCATATTTTACTGTTGGCATGATGTTCCTTTTCTGAAATGCTGTGTTACTTCTACGCCAGATGTAATGGGACATACACCTTCAAAAAATATCAACTTTTGTCTTGTCAGTCCACAGAGTATTCTCCCAAACATCTTGTGATCATCAAGATGTTTTCTGGCAAAATAGAGATGAATCTTTATGCTCTTATTGCTCAGCAGTGGTTTTCAGTGAGGCCTGCAGCTCTTTGGATGTTGTTGGGTCATTTGTGACCTCTTGGATGACTCTTGCTGCACTCTTGGGGCAATTTTGGCAGGCTGGCTAGTCCTGGGAAGGTTCACCACTGTTCCATGTTTTTGCCATTTGTGGATAATGGCTCTAACTGTCGTGTTCTGCAATCCCAAAGCTTGAGAAATGTAACCATTTCCAGACTGCTAAATCTCAATTAGTTTGTTTCTCATTTGTTCCAAAATTTCTTTGGATAGCAGCATGATGTCTAGGTTTAGAGGAACTTTTGGTCTACTTCACTTTTGTCAGGCAGATCCTATTTAAGCAATTTCTTGATTGAGAACAGATAAACCCAAAGATGTGATAAACCACAGTTAATTTATGTTTTAATGGGTGGCGCAAATCACTTTTTCACACAGGGCCTTGTAGGTTTGGGTTTATTTTTCCCTTAATGATAAAGAAGACCTTTATTTAAAAACTGCATTTTGTATTTACTTATGTTATCTTTGTCTAATATTTAAATTTGTTTGGTGATCTGAAATATTTAAGTGATATGCAAAATATGCAAAAGAATAGAAAATCAGGAAAGGGGCAAAACACTTTTTCACACAACTATATATTATATATATATATATATATACACATTTGAGATTGCAACAATAAGAAGGTAAATCTATGGAGTTCTGGAAATTACAGGATGGATAAACATTTGAAGGCAAACATGATATGCAACTAATGAAAAGTTGGAAACTAGAATGTTAAAAAGAATTTAATTTATTCAGTATCAAGTATCAGTGCCACACGGAGAAATACATGTATTAGACGTTTTCGTTGCTGTCATTGAAGTTATTAATGCACTTGCGCAAATCATTGAGATCCACTACTGGCATCTCCCTTTGTAATTGCTGACCTTTGCTGTCCAAATTGTGATCTATGGGAGACAAGTCTGGAAACACTGTAGGCTATGATTGCACATTTAGGCTGGTTGCTCACATTAGCACAAGCAACATGTGGCCTGATAATGTCATGTTAAACAATGGCTCCTGGGTAGTGTTGAGCGATACGATACTGCAAATATCGGCTATCGGCCGATATTAGCTCTATCGGCCTTTCGATAATTCGTTTCGATATTTTCGTCTTATCGAATACCGGAATCGGATTTGTCACTGTCACTGTGAGTGTCCGTCGGTCGGGTCTGTCAGGAGTCAGCGGCACTTACCTGGCAGAAGATCTCCGGCGGTCACGTCCTGGACTGCTTGATGGCCGCCATTATCTTCTCCCTGGCGGTCACATGCAGTTTTTCGCGATAACTGCAGTGACTGCAGGGTAATCCCGGCCGTAAACCAGTCCGATGACGTCACCGCCGGGGAAGCAGGTAATCAGCTGTGCTGCGCCGGGATGACAGGCTCTGCCTGTCATTCTGATGTAGCAGAGCTGGATCGTCGTGGGACACTCGTTACTATGGACTGCGTAGGTCAGGTGGTATACTTTTTTTTTTTTTTTTTTTTCATTTTTTTACAGGAGATCGATGGCGTCGCAGGATGAGACTGTAATAAAAGTAATGAAAACTATGTTTTTTTTTTTTTATTAAATTAAAAAACTTTTTTATAAACATTCACCCGTCCGGGTACATAAACAATTTAACTATTTACATACAGGGACCCTGTCCGGGTTATTTATAATTATTTGGCAGGGGTGTTCCAGGTACCACCTGGTACTCTTCTGATGTTTGCCAAACATCCGAGGCACCAAGGACCACCAGGACCTGATGACGTCGTGTGGCCTGTACAGTCAAGTCGTGACCCGCTATCTGGGTCTGTGTGGCCACCTCTTTCATCTCCCTCCGGGTCTGGAACCCTATGTCCCAGACTGAAACGAACCCCAGGGGGCCTAACAGGTGCCGGGTACGGGCCAGCTATCATTATCATGTCCATAGCTGGGGCTGCTGAGGAGACCACTGAGGGAGGCTGGGGAGATTTACGGCGTGGGGTGGGCACTTGTGCAGAGGCCTGGATGTGGGAGGCTGAAGGCTCCGAGGGTCTCACAGGTTCCTGACACTCTGGGGAGTAGGGGTCGCACCTGGTAACATTTAGGGCGTACCATCCATTGTAACCCCAGTGTCGGGTGTAAGTCACCAAGTCTCCTGGCAACAGGTCCCTCCCCGGGTGTCCTTCTGGGAGGTGAGCCTCCACGTCCCGCCGGTTCACAAAAACTTCTAAATAAAGTCCAGGCTCCTGGATGAAGCCCCAACCACCTTTCAATTTAAAGCTCCGTACTGCACCCTTACGCCGCGGCTCACACAGGGTTCCTTTATCCTTTCTCATCCGGTCCTTATCTGCCCGGTCCTTCTCCAGCTGACGTTGGCGAAGTTTTTGGGATTCTCGCTGCTCCCTTTGTCGCTCTGCTTCCCGCTCCCAACGTCTCCACTCTTCCTCCTGACGCCGGTTGTAATTCTCCTCCACCAGCTGCTCCATGTCTCCACCATCAAACTGCAGCTTACAGTGTCCGGTTTGCGGCAGCTCTCCTGGCGCCCCCCAGTCCTGGCGGCGCTCACCTGCGGAGGAAGCAGCCGGCTCTGGAACAGATGACAGTGGGGATTGGCGCCGCTCCAAGTTTAGTTTTAGGGCACGCCAGCTCGCTTACATCCTGGCGACCTCCTCCCGTGCCGGGCCAGGCCTCTTAGGGTATCCTCCGCTTCTTGCAGCGTTGGAGGGTTTCCAGGTCGGGTGCCCAACGGTGGTTCCGTGGCGATCGGGTCGCTTCCGTGGGGGGAGAGCTCTGACTGCTCCATCCCTTCACACTTCTGCTCGTGTCCATTAGCCATCTCTGCCAAGTCACATGTGTCATTAGCATCTGGAGAGGGCCCCTCTTTTGTAGGGAGGCGGGACCTTCGTGTTAGTTTCCGCACACTGAGGAGGATGAGGAGGCGGAACTGAAGAGCTGTGGGGCACGATCTTACATTGCAGTACCATTTAGAGCCATCGTTTTCGCGTCACTGAGTGAGTGTACACCCATGAAGAGCACGCCCTTCTTCTTCACCAGTGCCTCGTCGTGACGCAGATATGGCGGAAAAATGGCAAATACATTCTCTGATGATTTTAGCAATTCTCAAGCACAAAACCAGTTCAATTCAGGCACACAGGACTCGCTTATAGCGAGCTACAGAATCCTGTTCGTGACGCCCAAGTTGAGTCGCACAGAGCCAGAGGTTTTGGGGGTACTCGGCACCGAGCCCGTCGACTTCTATGGGGTATGTCACGGCTTTACCCGGCAATTGAATCAGAGTCTATTTTACTATGTAGAAGTGTATAAACTATAAATATATGTATATATAATATAATGTCACAATGACATGATATATATATATTGTGAGACAGTGAGTGAATATGTGATGAATGGGGTGTACATTTCACCTAGGTATAAGGGAAATGTGTGGCTTTGTAAACCTAGTGGTAGAGAAAGGTCACTACACCTCACATTCAGCACACACTTGCAGCACAAGCCTGAAACTACTCAGGTCTTAATTAGGAGACCAGAAGTAGGTGTCTGCAAACACAATCTGAGAGCTAGTTTAGCCTTGTCACAGGAAGGTGTCTCGGCACAAGAAACAGTCTCCAAGAGTGTTAGAGCTGTCTTTAGCCTGGACACAGAGAGGTGTCCTGGCACAAGGAAGCAGTCTCCAAGAGTGTTAGAGCTGTCTTTAGCCTGGACACAGAGAGGTGTCCTGGCACAAGGAAGCAGTCTCCAAGAGTGTTTGAACTATCTCAGTTTGGGTGCAGGAAGGACCCCGGACATAGGAGTAGTCTCAGTGCGAATCCGTGTGAAGAGCGGCTGAATAGGAGTGGATCTCTCTCAAGTCTGGACATGGAAGGTGCCTTCAGACACAAGGAGGAGTATCTGTGAAGCTCCATACTGGTAACATATGTGATATGTGTTGTTTTGGGCACAGACTGGTAGAGTCTGGGTCCCGGATAGAGAGGGCCATCTATCTAAGTGTAATTAGAGGCTAGGCAAGCCCAGGTTTTCTGTTTATGCTTTGTTTTAATCTGTTTGCTGTGGACTTTAATAAAGCTGGTTGCGGCCAGTTTTGCACCAGAACTGCTGTCTGAATGAACTGTTTTCATGCCATTCTGTCTACCCAGACAGCGATCCTAGAGCTAAACCCCCTGGAAATGTTACAATTGGTGGAGAATGCGGGCAGCGCAGTGCCTGATACAGTTAGTGCTGGAGTGTGTATGCAGCACAGTGGCGAGAGACAGCATTAAAGGTGAAGTCTATTGAAATAGCAGCAGAAAAAAAAAAAAGTGTGTCAGCAGAAACGTCTGTTTGGAGCAGTCTTGGAGAGACAGTGGCCCTGATAGGGTCTGCAGAGAGAAAATGTATGCACAGCAAAGCTGAACTTGTTGTGAAAATGACTGTGGAATGTGCAGCAGCAAAAGAAAAGTCTGTGGAGCAGTCTTAAAGAGACAGGAGCCCTAATAGACTTTGCAAAGGAAAAAAAAAAAGTGTCTGCACAGCAGAGCTGAATTTTTCTATGGAAAAGACTGTAGAGTGTGTATGTCTTGAGTGAAGACTGCCGTTGTTAAGACAGAGAAGTCTGACAGCATGGATGACAGCATGGAGGCGCTGTTTGAACAAATGGCGCAAGTTAATGTGCAACATAAGACTGCCGTGGTTGAGACAGATAAGTCCGGCAGTATGGAGGAGCTCATTGAGTACCTGGCCCAGGCCCAGCGAAGCATGCAGCAGGCATGGAGCAGCAGCGCCTGCAGCACCAGCAGCGCATGCAGCAGGCCCAGCAGCAATTCCTGCAGCAGCAGCAGGAGAATAACCGGTTATTTGTTGAGCAGATGACAGCACCAAAAAAGGATTTCGGTGCCGCGTCCCGAAGTAATGTTGTGAAGGCACCGATCGTTGTCCGCTATAAAGAAGGCGGTAAGACGGTCCTTGAGAAAAATGACACCTCGTGATGATGTGGAAGTATATCTTACTAGGTTTGAGAGACTGGCAGAGAAGGAGAATCTGCCACTATCTGAATGGGCCATGGCGGTCGTACCCTATCTGATTGGGGAACCCCAAAAAGTCTGGGCTGACCTGAGCAAGCAGGACAGCGAAGACTATGCCAAGTTGAAAGCGGCGATTCTTACCCGGCTGGGTGTTACGGTGACAGCCCGTGCCAGGGGAGTTCATGACTGGAGATGCAGTTGGGAGTCTGCAGTAAGCAAACCTGATTATGGAGTTGAAAAGGTGATAGTGAACCGCTACACCCGAGCACATCCTCCTGAGGTACAGCCGTCTGAGAGGTCGTCACTTCAGAGTTCCCGGACGCTGAACTCTCGCGGTAAGAGCGTTCCAGCTGTTGGGGACATGGGGTATGCTGATAAGCGGGTTCGGGCCCGAGGGGACATGTGGGTGGGAGAGTGTGATGGACAGTGTTGGAGCTGGCGTGAAATTGCAGCCAACTGTCCAATAGAGGGGGAGCCTATGTGTTGTGATGTTGGCAGATCCCTCTCTCCCTGCGCAGAGCCTGTGTGTGTGTCCACCTCAGCCGAAGAGACTGGACCACAGGGGTCCCGGTGGTTGTAAATGACTGCCCAGCACAGGCCCTCTTGGACTCAGAGAGTCCAGTGACTTCCGTATGTGACAGCCTGATTGATAGGGACTTCATCCCTGATAAGCACCTGAGTATGGTGTGCATCCATGGAGACACCAAGGTCTACCCAGAGACTGCCGTGGACTTGGTCCCCAAACTCGGGGAGGTTTCATGTGAAGTGGGGTAGTGAAGACCCTGGTGCAGCCCGTTATATTGGGTAATGACTTTCCCCGGTCTAAGGATCTCTGGGGGAAAAATGTTTCTGATGGACAGTGTGATGAAGCTCCTATTGAGGGTGCGCAGTCCCGAGGGGCGGAACACAATGCTAGTGGGCCGTTAAACTTCCATGATAATGATGATGATGATAATGATAATGATAATGATGATGATGATCATGATAATGATGATGACCATGATAATGATGCTGATGCTGCTAATGATAATGATGATGATCATGATAGTGATGATGATGCTGATCATGGTCATGATAATGATGTTGATAATAATTATGACTGTGATGGTGATGAGATTCCTTTGCAGGTGATGTTGGGAGACGGGGATGGTGGTTATCGGGAACCGAGTGTCCCTGACTTGCCTGTGTCCTGTGACAATTTTGAGAGTGAGCAGTGGCGAGACCCCACTCTTAGGACAACACAGGAAAATATGATTGTTCTAAATGAGGTTTCCCAGGAGCCTGGCTCTGAGGAGAGGTTTCCTCATGCTGCCATGGACAATAGCCTATTGTATAGGGACACTGAAGTCCAGGGAGAGGTCGTGAGTCAGCTCCTAGTACCTGAGCTATATAGAAGTATAGTGCTGGGGTTGTCACATAGTCACATACTTGAGGGACCAGATGGTGAAGTTAATGTTGTGGATGACATGTTAACTAAGGTTCCAGATCAAGATGTGAATGAAAATGAATTGTATAACCCTGACAGTGAGCAGGATGTGAATGAAAATGAATTGTATAACCCTGACAGTGAGCAGGATGTGAATGAAAATGAATTGTATAACCCTGACAGTAAGCAGGATATGAATGAAAATGAATTGTATAACCCTGACAGTGAGCAGGATGTGAATGATAATGAAGTGTATAGCCCTGACAGTGAGACAGATGTGGCTGAGAAAAAGGGGTCAGATAGTGATAGTGAATTATCTGATGACCATAAAGCAACCAGTGCAAATGAGGAAGGCATGGTAGCAGAGGAGGTTGAGAGTCCTGAGAAGAAAGCTGATGCTGACCTTACAGCCAGACAGAAGATGGCATCTGAAGATGTTTTACAGTTGGCCGGTTCCCTGGCGAAGACTAAGGTGAAAGGAGGAGAGCTGAGCTTTAAAGGCAGGACTCTGAAACTGAACACAGCACAAGTGGATGCTGTTGAAGATGAGAAGTTGTCAGTGTGTGGTGTGGATCTGCATCATGCCAAGGACTCTGAAGGTGATGCTGCAGAGGTGGAAAAAGCCATGGAAGTGGTGGTCACCAAGCCAGATGCCTCATCGGAAGCTGAGGTTTCAAGTGAAGCTGTGAGGAACAAGACTGAAGATATGGGGACTGACTCTGTCCAGGAATCTGTTTCTGCCAAAGACAGCGGCGTGGACGGGTTACGGTCCGGATCAGTAGCTGGCATTGGTGAGCTCAAGCGCACTTTTAGGGAGGCTACATCGGAGCCACGTCCCAACAAATGGGAAAAGCGATGTGTCACTCCGTTGCCGCTACAGACACACGGGAGCCCAGATGGGATGCAGAACGTGGTGGAAGAGAAGAATCCGGCGGGTTCTGAGTATACAGATGCCGCTATCAAGGAGAACTTGAAAGCTGGAATAAATGGAGATATTGGAGACCAAAGTGATGTGACTGAAGAAGTAGAGTCTAGGACTGACGGTAGGGCTTCTGGGCATGTCCTGCCAGAAGAGCCTGAAGGAGGGGAACTGGAGAAAAGTGAAAAACCCCCTATACCTTCTGTGATAGTTGGTGACACATGGTCAGTGCACCAGGAACAGGAGGTACGTGAGTTTCTGAGGAAGAGTCAGCAGAAGTGTTCTGATGTGCCGGGTCGTACTTCTCTGGCCAGGCACTATATCGAAACTGAGCCCGGCCCTAAGGTCAAGATGAAACCGTGCAGGATACCCGAGGCCCGCAGAGAGCATAGGCCTGGGAGGGTACAGGGTAGTGCGGATGCTTCAGATAAAGAGAAAGCTGATGTTGGCTATGACTCAGGTGAAGATACAAATGACAGTGGTGAAGATGAAGCTGATGAGGGCCATGACTGGTCCAGAGTTCACTGTCTCTGTTGGATTGTTGACCAGCCCTCCGGTCTGGATGACCAGCCCTCCGGTCTGGAGAAGAGGGAGGGGATATGTGAGACAGTGAGTGAATATGTGATGAATGGGGTGTACATTTCACCTAGGTATAAGGGAAATGTGTGGCTTTGTAAACCTAGTGGTAGAGAAAGGTCACTACACCTCACATTCAGCACACACTTGCAGCACAAGCCTGAAACTACTCAGGTCTTAATTAGGAGACCAGAAGTAGGTGTCTGCAAACACAATCTGAGAGCTAGTTTAGCCTGGACACAGGAAGGTGTCTCGGCACAAGAAACAGTCTCCAAGAGTGTTAGAGTTGTCTTTAGCCTGGACACAGAGAGGTGTCCTGGCACAAGGAAGCAGTCTCCAAGAGTGTTAGAGCTGTCTTTAGCCTGGACACAGAGAGGTGTCCTGGCACAAGGAAGCAGTCTCCAAGAGTGTTTGAACTATCTCAGTTTGGGTGCAGGAAGGACCTAGGAGTAGTCTCAGTGCGAATCCGTGTGAAGAGCGGCTGAATAGGAGTGGATCTCTCTCAAGTCTGGACATGGAAGGTGCCTTCAGACACAAGGAGGAGTATCTGTGAAGCTCCATACTGGTAACATATGTGATATGTGTTGTTTTGGGCACAGACTGGTAGAGTCTGGGTCCCGGATAGAGAGGGCCATCTATCTAAGTGTAATTAGAAGCTAGACAAGCCCAGGTTTTCTGTTTATGCTTTGTTTTAATCTGTTTGCTGTGGACTTTAATAAAGCTGGTTGCGGCCAGTTTTGCACCAGAACTGCTGTCTGAATGAACTGTTTTCATGCCATTCTGTCTACCCAGACAGCGATCCTAGAGCTAAACCCCTGGAAATGTTACAATATATATGTATTCTATGTGTGTATATTTTGTGTTTACAACGAAAGAAAGGGTTTTTTTTGTTGCGATATTTTGTTCCCATAGACTTACATGGGACTTCCGGTATCAAAATCGGATATCGACGATATTTTTAGATATCGAGCATTATCGCTCAACACTACTCCTGGGGCACTTTTTAGAAAAAAGGTTGGACCAATGATTTTACTTTGGTGGCACAAGGGTCAATGGATGCTCCTGTCTGCTTGAATGGCTGTCTTTAGAAAGATAGCATGGGCCAGGGCCCATCCCACTGAATGCCTGTACTCCTTCCCCGTGGGCAGAACACTATTCAGACAACACAGGAAGAAGGTACCTCACTCCAGTAAGACTTTAGCAAGGACACAAGATGGTGCAAATGACAGAGACTAATTTTTCCACTGAATCGCCAAAGATTAGAACCTCCATGTCTGTAGGGTTTCAAAGGCCAAGTACCCCAACCAACAGCATCTCGCTTTTGGTGGGCACCCACTGAGAGGAGTTAGTGGCAAGCTAAGGAAGCTGATCGAGCATAGTATATGGCCAGGTGACCGGATTGTCAAAATTTGGGTTATCATGATGAATTAGTGGGCTTAGTGCTGGACCATGGAGCAGTTATGTAATCCACCAGCTGGAACCATGGTCCCTAGGCTGAAGTTTGTAGAATGACACTGGTGACAGGAGCTGGTCCCTTTTTATAACTCTCTGCTCCCATTTCGGGGTCACAAGATTGGGGGGAGATAATCATGGCTGTTCCTTCATTGTTCGCTAGTTCAATTAACCTGCATAATTGTCCTCCAAATGATGCATACTAGTACACCAAAGGGAGCTCATGCAATTCGTAATCAGCAATCAATCCACAAATTAGCATACAAAAATGGGCACCGGACATTTTCACATGAAACAATGGCTCATGTCCCTTAACTTACTAAACAAAGGAATAGTATGTCTGGCATAATTAAGAATAGTTCACCCCTGCACATGTGGCCATATTTTCCTTAGTGATGCTGAGTCATCATAGTGGTTTCAATTTGGCACAACAGTGACATTACCTAGAAATGGACATTCCTTTTAAAATTGGTGAAAAGACAAAAAGAAAACTGATCCAGTAGGCTGCCAAGAGGCCTTCAGTAACTTTAAAGGATCTGCAGTATTTTCTGGTTGTGTACTGCATGTAACAACAATTTTCCATGATCTTCATGTGTCTGGCCTTTTGGAAAGGTTGGCAAGATGGAAGCCTTTTAATGTAGAGAAAAAAATCCAAACCCGGCTATGTTTTGCAAACCACCATTTGCATCAATAACTTGAAGAAATTGTTTTCTTTGTGATTTTATCAAGAATTTTTGACCCAATCTTCTTTACAATACTGCTTAAGACTTATGTTCATTCATTTATGCACAGCTTTTTTACCCCTTCAGGGTATTTCCGCTTTTCGTTTCCATTTTTTGCTCCCCTTCTTCCCAGAGCCATAACTTTTTTACTTTTCCATCAATATGGCCATATGAGGGCTTCTTTTTGCAGGACGAGTTGTACTTTTGAATGGCACCATAAATTTTACTATATCATGTACTGTAAAATTGGAAAAAAATTCCAAGTGGGGTGAAATTGCAAAACAAGTGCAATTCCACAATAGTTTTTTGGATTTTTTTTCACTATGTTCGCTAAATGCTAAAATTGACCTGTGTGATTCTCCAGGTCATTACGAGTTTACAGACACCAAACATGTCTAGGTTCTTTTTTATTTAAGTGGTGAAGAAAAAAAAAAAGAAGTCGCCATTTTCCGAGACCGTAGCGTCTCTATTTTTCGTGATTTCGAGTGGGGTAAGGGCTTATTTTGTATGCATGACGAGCTGACATTTTAATTATAACATTTTGGTTCATATACAATCTTTTGATCGCCTGTTATAGCATTTTAATGCAATGTTGCAGCGACCAAAAAAACGTAATTCTAACTTTTTGATGTTTTTTTCTCGCTACGCCATTTACTGATCGGATTAAATATTTTTATATATTGATAGATCGGGCGATTTTGAATGCGGCAATACCAAATATGTGTGTATTTGATTTTTTTGGGGGGGGTAAGTTGAACTTTTATATTTTTTAATTTTTTAAATATTTTTAAAGCTTTTTTCTTTACTTTTTACTTGCTTCATAGTCCCCATGGGAGACTAGAAGCTCTGATTGTTTGTGCTACATAAAGCAGGTCTGCAGCACTGCTCTATGTAACAGAAATGCTCACTTGCTATTAGAGCCGACCATTGGGAGGCGCTCAAAGCTATCCGGCTATGACAACCACAGGGGTCTCCGGCAGACCCAGGGTCGTCATGCCAACCCATCAGTGACCCGCAGTCATGTGACATGGGCGCCGATGGGGTGAGGTAATGATGCGCTTCCTGCACGTGCATGTTAAATGCCGCTGTCAGAGCTTGACAGTGGCATTTAACATGTTAATAGCCACGGGTGAATCACGATTTCACCTGCGGCTGTTAGGGGCACATGTCAGCTAATCAGATCAGCTGTCTTATGCAGGAAAAGGTGCGAGTTCATCACCAGAGCCCGCACAAACAGGGGGAGGCGTACAGTGTCCGATATATCCGTCATTGGACGATAAGGGGTTAAGTTCCCGCCACAGCAATTCGATTGGATTAAGGTCTGGACTTTAGGCTGCTGAAACACCTCAATTATTTTTTTGCAGCCAAATAGATGTAAATTTCCTTGTGTGTTTGAAATCATTATCGAGCTTTGGCAAATCAATAGCTCTTGCATACAGTGGTGGCCAAAAGTATTGGCACCCCCGCAATTCTATCAGATAATACTCAGTTTCTTCCTGAAAATGATTGCAATCACAAATTATTTGCTATTTTTATCTTCATTTAATTTGCTTGCAAGGAAAAAACACAAAAGAGAATGAAGCAAAAATCAAATTCTTGATCATTTCACACGAAACTCCAAAAATGGGCCAGACAAAAGTATTGGCACCCTCAGCCTAATACTTGGTTGCACAACCTTTAACCAAAATAACTGCGAACAACAGCTTCCGGTAACCATCAATGAGTTTCTTACAATGCTCTGCTGGAATTGTAGACCATTCTTCTTTGACAAACTGCTCCAGGTCCCTGATATTTGAAGGGTGCTTTCTCCAAACTGCCATTTTGAGATCTCTCCACAGGTGTTCTATGGGATTCAGGTCTGGACTCATTGCTGGCCACCTTAGAAGTCTCCAGTGCTTTCTCTCAAACCATTTTATAGTGCTTTTGGAAGTGTGTGTTTGGGTCATTGTCCTGCTGGAAGAGCCATGACCTCTGAGGGAGACTCAGCTTTCTCACACTGGGCCCTACATTATGCTGCAAACTTTGTTGGTAGTCTTCAGACTTCATAATGCCATGCACACGGTCAAGCAGTCCAGCGCCAGAGGCAGCAAAGCAACCCCAAAACATCAGGGAACCTCCGCCATGTTTGACTGTAGGGACTGTGTTCTTTTCTTTGAATGCCTATTTTTTTCCTGTACACTCTATGTTGATGGTTTTTCCCAAAAAGCTCGACTTTTGTCTCATCTGACCAGAGAACATTCTTCCAAAACGTTTTATGCTTTCTCAGGTAAGTTTTGGCAAACTCCAGCCTGGCTTTTTTATGTCTCGGGGTAAGAAGTGGGGTCTTCCTGGGTATCCTACCATACAGTCCCTTTTCATTCAGACGCCGACGGATAGTACGGGTTGACACTGTTGTACCCTCGGACTGCAGGGCATCTTGAACTTGTTTGGATGTTAGTCGAGGTTCTTTATCCACCATCCGCACAATCTTGCGTTGAAATCTCTCATCAATTTTTCTTTTCCTTCCACATATAGGGAGGTTAGCCACAGAGCCATGGGCTTTAATCTTCTTGATGACACTGCGCACGGAAGACACAGGAACATTCAGGTCTTTGGAGATGGACTTGTAGCCTTGAGATTGCTCATGCTCCTCACAATTTGGTTTCTCAAGTCCTCAGACAGTTCTTTGGTCTTCTTTCTTTTCTCCATGCTCAATGTGGTACACACAAAGACACAGGACAGAGGTTGAGTCAACTTTAATCCATGTTAACTGGCTGCAGGTGTGATTTAGGTATTGCCAACACCTGTTAGATGACACAGGTAAGTTACAGGTGCTGGTGATTACACGAATCAGAGAAGCATCACATGATTTTTCAAACAGTGCCAATACTTTTGTCCATCCCCTTTTTTAAGTTTGGTGTGGAATTATATCCAATTAGGATTTAGGTCAATTCTTTTTGTGTTTTTTCATTGAAGACAAATTAAATGAAGATAATAATACCAAAGAATTTGTGTTTGCAATCATTTTCAGGAAGAAATTGAGTATTATCTGACAGAATTGCAGGGGTGCCAATACTTTTGGCCACCACTGTAGATGTACTCACATTTGACTCCAGGAAACGTTATTATACAGAGGTTTTCATGGTCGACTCAAGGACTGCAAGGTGCCCAAGTCTTGTGGCTGCAAAACAAGACCAAACTGTAACCTTTCCACCATCATGTTTGACAGTTGGTAGGAGGTGTTGTGATGATATGCTGTGTTTGGTTTCTACAAAACTTGGTGCACGGCAATATGGCCAAACATCTTCTCTTTAGTCTCATCTCTCCAAAACACGTTTTTTCAGAAGTCTTATGGTTCATTCAGATGAAGCCTTGCAAACATTGCCAGTGCAACTATGTCCTTTTGGAATGAATATGCTTTCTCCTAGTAACTCTTCCAAACCAGCCATTCTTTTTCAGTCTTTTTCTAATTGTACTATCAAAAACTTGAACATTTAACATGCTGAGGCTTTTAGAGGCTGAGCTGTAGCTCATGTGTTCTTTATAGTTTCTCTTGGAATTACATAGCTTGACCTTGGGGTGAATTTGCTGGGTTGCACACTTCTTGGAAGATTATCAAATGTCTTGGACGTTTTCCAATTCTGAATATTGTTTCTCACTGAAGAATGATGAACTTCAAATTGTTTGGAAACGGCCTTACAACCCTTACCAGATTGATGGGCAGCAACAATTGCTTTTCTAACATCATTGCTTATGTCTTTCCTCTGTTAACACATGCCTGAATGTTCCAGACAAGCAAATTGCCAAAACTCCTGTACTTACTGATGAGATGAATAGCTAAGCTAGGGCATTTGATTAGCAGCACCTTGTTCCTACTTACTCTCTTAAGTCCTATGAAAGCAGTAAGGGTATACTTATTTTTTTACACACTACTTCTACATTTTTTGCTTAATATTTGTAACTTGTCATTTATTGTGCATTTGGGGTTGCATTTACTAGAGATTGGCAAATCAATTTATTTTCTGCTCATTCATTCTTTTTGGCAAGATGAGCTGTCGTTATTTTTGAGGCTGTGTTTCCATGGTCCGGAAACACAGCGCTTTGGACAGAGCAGAAAGTCCGCTCTGCCCAAAGCCCCACCCCCTTTTGAACGCGCGGTCATTCCGGATGTGTTCATAGAACACATCCGGAACACATCCGGAATGACCGCAGGGCTGCATAGCCCTGTGTTATTTCCTTTGCGGCATCGCAGCGTCGCCGCAAGGGAATAGGACATGCTGCGGTCTAAAAAGACGCGCCGCTTGTCTGGAAACACAGGTCTTCCGCCTGCGTGTTTTGCAGCATAGTGGAGACGGGATTTCTTGAAATCCCCTCCACTATGCTGTAACATCTGGACGCTGCGTGTTTGACGCTGCGCCAACGCACAGCGTCAAACACGCAGCTAATCCGGATTGTTTCCTGACCGTGGAAACATACCCTAAGTTACATTTTGCACTTCTGAAAGGTCAAATTCAAACATAGGATAAATGCTCCATTCAGCGTGGAATAACATTCTTTAGACAACCATTGATAATTTCATTAAAGTAACTAATCCTTCACTGCTTTCTGCCAACTCCTTATCCAAGTGCCGGTTCTCTCTCATTTTCCTCTGCACTCATCCTGCACCTGATGAGAACGATGGCATGTTGCACATTCTGTCCACTCTAAATGATGGTCAGGGTAAAGATGTATGGCATTTCACCAAAAATACGTATCAGATAGAGGGCTCATAAACCAAATTTTAAATATATGGCAAAGTTTGATGAAATCTTCTAACAGATTGTTTGAGCTTAAGTTTTTCACTTCTTGACAATCCTTCTAACAGCTGTACTTCTTTATTTGAAATGTATGCTTAGCTTTGAAATCCATTAGAGAATTTCCAGAATGTCATCTTGATGGTCTATTCATAAAACATGATAGCTTGGAATCCACCGATCTCTAGTCCTAAGGGTTAGTAGCATTCATTAGAACAATGTGGGTACTTCAGTGAAGCACCTGACACAATGTCATTCTCCTGTACGCAGCTGTGTCTGGTACTTCAGCTCTACCCATTCTAGTGAAGATGGAGCAGCAGTACCAGACACAAGAGTACAGATGAGAATGTCGCTATTGAACCCTTTCTGCCAATAGCACTGTTCTACATATTTTCAAATGTTGTCAGTTTCAGATACTAATTGAGCCATTTCTTAATGATTTTGACCTCTTGATTTTAAATCTGACAATAAAAACTTTTTGTTGGCTCATGCTCCCAAAATATCAAAGAGTTTTCCTTTTACTCCTACATATAATAAATACCGAAAAGTTTCAGTTTATGGCAATATTCTAATATTTATTTAGAGGAAACTTGGCAACAATTCATAAACTAAAATAAATTTAAACACTTCTGCAAATTATATACAGTT
The DNA here is from genome assembly GCA_033576555.1 of Oophaga sylvatica. Lineage (NCBI taxonomy): Eukaryota > Metazoa > Chordata > Amphibia > Anura > Dendrobatidae > Oophaga > Oophaga sylvatica. The sequence goes on from JARQOD010000001.1 coordinate 961,415,981, forward strand.
ACAGAAATTGCACTATAAAATTTGGTCCTCATTCAGTGACAATTTCCTTTTTGCTTGTCTCTTGTACTCCTGCATCAGATTATCTCTTACAATTGTCCAAAAGTAATCTTCAAGCATTGATGGATTCCATTGTCTTGATATCTTTTCTCCGTAGCCGCAATATCTTGGGGAAATATCTCACCATGATCGTCGCACACTTCTCCATGGTTAGGTGAAAAAAAGTCTTGATGCGAATGTAAGAAGTTACTCAACAAGGACTAGAAAAATATTTAGAGTTGAGAGTCCTCAGTGGTTGATACCTTTTAATGGCTAACTGAAAAGATGGTAACAAATTGCAAGCTTTCGAGACTACTCAGGTCTCTTCATCAGGCATAGACTAATACAACATCTGAAGAATCACATATTTATACACAAAATAGCACAGAAAAAATGCAATAGGTAAGACAAGTGACGTGAAGCAGAATAGTCATTATGGCAGAGGGATGAGCATAAATATTGGAACAGTTCATAGATAAGGAGTGTGAAAGTTTTATTACCCTCTGATTGGGGTCTGGTAATGTTTTGTGATGTTTTCACAGGGTATTTGGAGTAAATTCCTTAATTGATGTAATAGGCCATAAATCCATGTGATAGGTTCATTCCAGCATTAAGAGTGTCAAAGGTCACCATCAATTTGTATTCGCAAATTCTTCTTTGTCTCAGAGATGTGAAATTGCCTCTGAGTACAAGTATTTTCATATCTAACAAGCTATGATCAGGGGAGCAAAAATGTTTTGCCACAGGTAGATCCATTCTTTTTTCTCTTATTGTGTGGCGATGAGAATTCATCCTTGTTCTCAGTTTTTGCCCGGTCTCCCCCACATACAGACCCCCAGTTGGACATTTAGTACATATAATTAGGTACACCACATTAGATGTGATGCAGCTGAAAGTACCTGGTATCTTGTAGTCCCGATGGGAGTTCGGGATCTTTATCTTGTCCGTGGTCATTATAAATAGACAAGTTTTGCATTTCTTCTGGTTGCAAGGAGAGGTTCCTGCAGCTGTTGGGGAGGACAGGGAACTTCTGACAATGATGCTTCTTAGATTTGGGGGCTGCCTAAAACACAGTAGAGGGGGATCTGGAAATATGGATTGTAATCGGGCATCTTTTTGTAGTAAAGGTTGTAGTTTCCGTGCAGCTCCCCTTAGCACCTCCAGATTTGGATTGTAGGTGACCACTAGAGGCACCCGGTTATTTTCTTCTTTAGCTTTGTAATGTAGCAGGTGATTCCTTGATATTCTGGTGGCTCTTGTAATTTGGTTTTCAATTGTTCTTGGATGGTAGCCCTGATTTAAAAAGGTCTTTCTAAGGCGACCAAGGTGTTCATCTCTATCCATGGGGTTGGAACATATACGGTTGTATCTGATGGCTTGGCTGTAGACAATAGAATTTTTTATGTGTTTTGGATGGAAACTGTCCCATTTAAGGTATGTTGTACGGTCGATTGGCTTCTGATACAGGGATGTCTCTATTTCATTGTTCTTTAGCTTAATGATGGTGTCCAAAAAGTTAATTTCAGTGCTGGAGTAGTTGAGTGTTAAGTTGATGGTGGGATGAAATTGATTGAACTGTTCATGGAACGTCTTTAGCTGTTGCTCAGACTCCGTCCAGATGATTAAGATATCATCAATGTAGGGTAGTAGGCCCGAGGCCTGATGGGACATGAGGACAGAAAGTCGCTTTCAAGCTTGGCCATGAAAAGATTTGCATACTGAGGAGCCATTTTACTTCCCATAGCTGTGCCAGTCTCCTGTAAATAGATCTTGTTGTCAAATTCAAAGTAATTGTGGGTGAGGATGAATTTTGTGAGTTTCACCACAGAATCAGCATCATTCGCGGTGTTTTTCATGAAGTCTTTGCAGGCATTTAATCCATCCTGGTGTGGGATATTAGAGTACAAGGATTCCACATCCATGGTGGCCAGGATGGTTCCTTCTGGTAGAGGACCTATTGCTGCTAGTTTATTCAGTAGGTCAGTTGTGTCCTGAATGTAGCTGGGTGTATCCTTTACCAGGGGTTTAAGAATGCCCTCTACCCATCCAGATACCTGCTCAGTTATGGTGTCCACACATGAAATAATCGGCCTCCCTGGATTTCCGGCTTTGTGGATTTTGGGAAGCATGTAGAACGTCCCTGTTCTTGGACTCTCTGGTATCAGGTCATCGGCTCTTATGGATTTGTCAGACAGACAAGATACCAACTTGCTTAGTTCCTTGTAATAGTCCTGTGTAGGGTCCGACTCCAGTTTTCTGTAGTAGCGTGTGTCCGTAAGTTGTCTGTTTGCTTCCTTCATATAGTCTGATGTGTTCATCATGACTATTGCACCTCCCTTGTCAGCAGGTTTAATGATGATTTCTTTGTTGGTTTTCAGAGACTGTATAGCCTTTCTCTCCTGGGCACTGATGTTGGATGCTTGTCTCCTGTTGGTGTCTATGATGGTGGATTTTATCAAATATCTGAATGAGTCTATATATTTTTCCAAATGAGGGTTGCGTCCAGGAGGAGGTGTCCAGTCTGACCTCTTCTTGGTTGTTGGGATACCTTTTCCTTCAGTCCGAGTGTTTTCTGAATCTTCTGTATCATTGAAGTATTCCCTCAGGCGCAGTCTCCTGAAAAAATGTTCCATATCACTGCAGAGTTCAGTTTTATCCAGGGCCTTAGTGGGACAAAATGAGAGTCCTCTAGAAAGCACGGCCAGTTCCACCTTGTTGGGTTTGTAATCCGAGAGATTGATGACACAGTTAGATGCTTTTGTGTCTGGAATGGAGTGGTTGTCAGAGTTGTCAGGTTTTGGCTTTGTTTTGGATCTGTTTGTATAGAGTCCGGAATTGAGACGCAATCTGTGTAGTTTCTTTTCTTTGTTATAAATCAGAAAGGTCCGTAGTTTGTTGTAGTATTGTTGTAATTTTTGTTCTGTGGTTTCTGTAAGTGTTTTCCTTAGGCTTTCAAATTGCCCTTGGACTTTACTCCTTATGCTGTAGCAGACATGCAAAAGATGGTTCCTAAGTCTCTCAGACGTCCTGTGACAAAGGTTTTTTTGCATAATGGGTATTGTAGGTGTGAAGAATTGGGTTTGTAATCCAGAGTCCTTTGGGAATTAAATTCTCCTTTTTGCATTTAGACAAGAAAAAAATATCGCTGTCCATTTGTGCACGTTTCTTCAGAAGTGGTTTTAGTTCCATAAAAGTGCGGTACATTCTGGTATCCTCCATTTTGATACAGTAAAGATGTATATCTTTGTACCGTGTTAGCCAGTAGATAGAAAAATATTTAGAGTTGAGAGTCCTCAGTGGTTGATACCTTTTAATGGCTAACTGAAAAGATGGTAACAAATTGCAAGCTTTCGAGACTACTTAGGTCTCTTCATCAGGCATAGACTAATACAACATCTGAAGAATCACATATTTTTGCTCCCCTGATCATAGCTTGTTAGATATGAAAATACTTGTACTCAGAGGCAATTTCACATCTCTGAGACAAAGAAGAATTTGCGAATACAAATTGATGGTGACCTTTGACACTCTTAATGCTGGAATGAACCTATCACATGGATTTATGGCCTATTACATCAATTAAGGAATTTACTCCAAATACCCTGTGAAAACATCACAAAACATTACCAGACCCCAATCAGAGGGTAATAAAACTTTCACACTCCTTATCTATGAACTATTCCAATATTTATGCTCATCCCTCTGCCATAATGACTATTCTGCTTCACGTCACTTGTCCTACCTATTGCATTTTTTCTGTGCTATTTTGTGTATAAATATGTGATTCTTCAGATCTTTAGGTGTAGTTAGTTTCTCAGGCTGTGACGAGACGTCTAGGACCAACGTAGGAACGCTCCACGGCTGCCTCTAGTGTTGGTGGTTAGTCAGGGTACTGCAATCTCATAGATTCCAACTTCTCTTGTGTATTGCCTTTTTTACCTGCACTCCTCAGCTACCAAATCATAACAGTATCACCGGCCATAACTGAAAATTGTGTGGTACTCACAGAAGGGAAAAATATTGTGAAAGAAAAAAAAAGGTTGTCAGAGTTGTCAGAGATATTTTTCTGTTTGTTGCATTTTTTTTTTTTTTTTTCCCTCTGTATCTCTGGGTGCTGCGAAGGATCTTTTCTCTCAATGGAGTTTGCACAGTTGTCTGGCAGTGTGGATCAGCTTGCCACTGAAGTTCGGAGTATTGCTACCTATCTTGCTAGGTTGCCTGTTGTGGAACCTAGGATTCCCATGCCAGATTTGTTTTTAGGGGATCGAGCTAAGTTTCAGAATTTCAAAAATAATTGTAAATTGTTTTTTGCCTTGAAGTCTAGGTCCTCAGGGAACGCAGCGCAGCAGGTTCAAATTGTCATCTCTCTCCTGCGCGGCGATCCTCAGGATTGGGCTTTTTCCCTGACACCTGGGGATCCTGTTTTGAGTGATGTTGATGCATTTTTTCAGGCTTTGGGGTTATTGTACGATGAGCCTAATGTCATGTGTGCATTGCCACGAAGATCGTCGCGGTTGCACATTTTGACTTCTCACAGCTGAGCTGCTGTTTCTTTGTGTTTGGCAGCTAGGGAGTTAATTCTGTCTGTGCTCAGTGCTGGGACTGGGTGCAGTTTCTCCCGGCTGCAATTGATTATTTGTTGATTGGTTTCCTTTAAATTCCTGGTTGTCTGCTTGGGGAGTTGCCAGTGAAACCTTCATGCAGACCACAGATAGGAATGAATCTGTATAGACTTTAGTTGTGAGCTCCTTAGTTGTTCTAAGCTCAACTTGGTTAGAGTTTATTTCCCAGACCATTTATGTTCCTTTGGTGTTTGAGTGTGTATGCAAGCGAGTGTTATTCTGTCTGTCTTATATGTCTATTCTGTGTATTTAGCTAAGATCAGCCCATATCCCTTTGGTGGTAGTCAGGATCCTTCTTAGGACTGATTACAGGGTTCAGGGTCTGATAGGAGACAGGGTTAGGTTGGTGACTTCTGAACCATTATCATTACCTCCAAGGTGAGGGATTAGTTAGGACCCCAGTTTAGGGTCAGGTTAGATCCCGGTCCACCTCTTTCCTGTTTCAGCTCATCAAGTCCTCAAGATTAACCCTGGGTTCAGCAGATATCGTGTCAGGTAAATCTATTCTATACTTACATGCTGATGTTGCTATACTAGTTGTTGTATAGAGTGTTGTTCCTGTATTAATAGTTTACTGACATTGTATACATATCATTAGACAGCGTGACATTTTCACTGGCCATAAAAATTATCTCCAGTTACCATCGATCCAGTAGCCCAGCTGGCTCTGCAGTTGCAGGGATTATCCATGGAGCTGACGGACATTAAGTCCAAAGTTTTGTCTCCCCTGGAGCAAACCAGAGTTGAACCTAAGGTTGCTCTCCCGGACAGGTTCACTGGTGGGCGAGACAAATTTTTCACCTTCCGGGAGGCATGTAAATTGTATTTTCGGCTTCGGCCTCGATCATCAGGGAGTGAGGAGCAGAGAGTGGGAATTGTTATCTCACTTCTGCAAGGGGACCCTCAATCCTGGGCATTTTCCCTTCCTCCGGGATCCCCGGCTCTACTGTCTGTAGATCAATTTTTTACTGCCCTGGGATTGGTATATGATGACCCAGATCGGGTCTCTCTTGCTGAGACAAAATTACGTAAGATACAGCAGGGAGATCGTCCGGCAGAGGAATTTGCTTCTGAGTTTCGTAGATGGGCCACAGATACTCAGTGGAATGACCCAGCTCTTAGGAGCCAGTTTTGTCATGGGCTTTCTGATAAATTAAAAGACGTTTTGGCTCAGTATGAGTCTCCTCCTTCTCTGGAGGCTGCTATGGCCTTAGCTATCCGTACTGATCGACGGCTTCGGGAGAGGGGTGAGGTAACCCCACTCCCTGTTGTTTCTCCACCTACCACTAAAGTCCCTTATGTTGAGGTGCCCCTTGTCTGTTCGGATGAGCCTATGCAGTTGGGAGGGACATCATTTCGTAGGAGGGGATTGGCGGTACGCCGCAGGACTAGAAGATGTTTTTTCTGCGGGAAAGAGGGACATTTTGTTGGAGAATGTCCATCCCGTGCCTTGTTGAGCCAAAAGTCGCCGGAAAACTGTTAATCCCAGGTTGTGTGGTGGACGACAACCTGGGAGTATGTATTTCATCCGCCAGTTCTTCTCAGTTCCTTGTACCAGTGGAGGTGGTAGTTGGTACGAGAGTGGAGAGATTGTCTGTTCTTCTTGATAGTGGTTCCGGGGCTAATCTGGTTGACGCTCAGTTTGCTCAGGCTCAAGGTATGCATCTGAGTGTATTGGTCAAACCGATCCCTATATTCTCCATTGACGCCAGGCCTCTCGGCCAAGGTAGATTTGTTCATGAGGTTCATAACATTGACCTTCGGGTAGGGGCAATACATATGGAACAATTATCTTGTTATGTGTTGGAGGGTCTACCTACTCCCATTGTGTTGGGACTTCCTTGGTTGGTTAAACATAACCCTGTGATTAATTGGCAGTCCAGAGAAATAAGCCAATGTGGTGAGTTTTGCAAAAGCAACTGCATGAACACAGTCATCAGTGCGGTCGTGCCTAGTACATTGCCTCCTTTTTTGGAGGATTTTGGGGATGTTTTCTCTGAGGAGGGGTGTCAAGAGTTGCCTCCTCATCGCGTGTATGACTGCTCTATTAATCTCCTTCCTGATGCTAAGTTGCCTAAAGCTAGGTTGTATAATCTTTCTGGTCCTGAGAGGCAGGCTATGAAAGATTATATTTCTGAAAGTCTGGCCAAAGGGCATATTAGACCTTCATCTTCCCCAGTAGCCGCGGGGTTCTTCTTTGTGAAGAAGAAAGATGGAGGCCTACGCCCTTGCTTGGATTTCCGCGAACTTAATCGGATTACTGTTCGAGATCCGTATCCACTCCCTCTTATTCCTGATCTCTTCAATCAAATTGTTGGCGCCAAATGGTTTTCTAAATTGGATCTCAGGGGGCGTATAATCTGATTAGGATAAAAGAGGGGGATGAGTGGAAAACGGCGTTTAACACGCCGGAGGGACATTATGAGAACCTAGTCATGCCTTTTGGTCTGACTACTGCACCAGCAGTATTCCAACATTTTGTTAATGACATTTTTCGTCACCTTGTGGGGCTGTTTGTGGTTGTATATTTGGACGACATTTTAATTTACTCGCCAGATCTTGTGTCTCATCAGGAGCATGTGAGACAGGTGTTGCAGATCTTGCGAGACAATAAATTATACGCCAAACTGGAGAAGTGTGTATTTGCCGTACAGGAACTTCAGTTTTTGGGTATTTTGGTGTCAGCCTCCGTTTCCGTATGGACCCTGAAAAGGTGAGAGCAGTGCTTGAATGGGATCAGCCAGGGGATCTTAAGGCTCTGCAGCGTTTTTTGGGTTTTGCTAACTACTACCGGAAATTTATTTGTAATTTCTCATCTGTCGTCAAACCTCTCACTGACATGACAAGAAAAGGGACGGATTTTTCTAAATGGTCGGACAAAGCTTGCCAAGCCTTTTCCTCTTTGAAGAAATGTTTTGCTTCGGCACCCGTTCTCATCCAACCAGATGCATCTCAGCCGTTCATTGTGGAGGTGGATGCGTCTGACTTAGGGGTGGGTGCTATATTGTCCCAGGGTCCGTCCCCTGGTAAATGGCATCCGTGCGCTTTCTTTTCTAAGAAATTGTCATCCGCCGAAAGGAATTATGATATCGGCAATAGGGAACTTTTGGCCATTAAGTTAGCTTTTGAAGAATGGCGTCACTTTTTGGAGGGGGCAGTCCACCCGGTTACCGTTATTACTGATCACAAGAACCTGTTGTATTTGGAATCCGCTAAGCGTCTGAATTCCAGACAAGCTCGATGGTCGTTGTTTTTTACCAGGTTTAATTTTGTCGTCACTTATCGCCCGGGGTCTAAGAATGTAAAGGCTGATGCCTTGTCTCGCAGTTTCCCAGGGGCCGGGAAAACGGATGACCCGAGTCCTATCCTTCAGGAGGGGGTGGTAGTGTCGGCTGTATTTTCTGAGCTTGAGGAGGAGGTGTTAGAGGCTCAGGGGGACGCCCCTGCAGGACCTCCAGGGAGACTGTTTGTCCCAAATCTGTTGAGACAAAAGGTTATTGAGGCACATCATAATTCTGCTCTAGCAGGACATCCAGGGAGTAAGGCTACTTTAGATCTCCTTTCTCGCCGGTTTTGGTGGCCTAATGCTAATAAAGATGTTATAACTTTTGTCGCGTCATGTGGGGTGTGTGCTCGCTCTAAAACCCCTCATACCCGTCCGTCTGGGACCCTTTTACCCTTGAAACTTCCGGAGCGTCCATGGACTCATTTATCTATGGACTTCATTACGGACCTTCCTCCGTCGTCAGGGAATACTGTCATACTGGTGGTTGTTGACAGGTTCAGTAAGATGGCACATTTCGTTGCTCTTCCTGCACTCCCTAATGCTAAAACTCTGGCGCAGGTGTTCATTAGGGAGATCGTTAGACTTCATGGGTTGCCTTCTGATGTGGTGTCAGATAGGGGGTCTCAGTTTGTGTCCAAATTTTGGAGGGCATTTTGTTTACGTCGGGGGATGCAATTGTCATTTTCCTCGGCTTTTCATCCGCAGACCAATGGTCAGACAGAGCGTCTGAATCAGAGCTTAGAGACATATCTCCGGTGTTTTGTCTCAGAGAACCAAGAGGACTGGTCTTCTTTCTTGCCTCTGGCAGAGTTCGCTCTTAACAACAGGCGGAGCGAGTCCACTGGTAAGTCCCCGTTTTTTGGGGCATATGGTTTTCATCCCCAGTTTTGTACTTTCAATGGGGGGGCCCTTCTGGGGTTCCTGAGGAGGAGCGTTTCTCGTCGTCACTTGCTTCTGTGTGGAGAGGTGTATTGAATAATCTGAGTGCGATGGGGAACCGTTACAAACGTATGGCTGATAGGAGGAGAGTTTCTGGTCCAGATCTGAATGTGAACGATCTGGTATGGTTGTCTACCAGGAATATAAAACTTGAAGTGACCTCCTGGAAACTGGGTCCCAGATTCATCGGGCCGTACAGGATCAGTTCCATAATTAATCCTGTGGCATTTCGTCTGGACCTCCCTCCTACGTTTAAAATTCATAATGTGTTCCACAAGTCATTACTTAAAAGGTATGTGGCACCAGTCATACCGTCACCTCTACCTCCTCCTCCTGTGTTGGTCAATGGTAACTTGGAATTTCAAGTATCAAAGATCATTGACTCACGTCTGAATCGCCGGTCCCTTCAGTACTTGGTGCATTGGAAGGGGTATGGTCCAGAGGAGAGGACGTGGGTCCCTGCGTCTGATGTTAACGCAGATCGTTTGGTTCGGACCTTCCACAGAACTCACCCGGGCAGGCCTGGCCCTGAGGGTCCGGAGGCCCCTCGTAGAAGGGGGGGTACTGTCATGTGTGCATTGCCACGAAGATCGTCGCGGTTGCACATTTTGACTTCTCACAGCTGAGCTGCTGTTTCTTTGTGTTTGGCAGCTAGGGAGTTAATTCTGTCTGTGCTCGGTGCTGGGACTGGGTGCAGTTTCTCCCGGCTGCAATTGATTATTTGTTGATTGGTTTCCTTTAAATTCCTGGTTGTCTGCTTGGGGAGTTGCCAGTGAAACCTTCATGCAGACCACAGATAGGAATGAATCTGTATAGACTTTAGTTGTGAGCTCCTTAGTTGTTCTAAGCTCAACTTGGTTAGAGTTTATTTCCCAGACCATTTATGTTCCTTTGGTGTTTGAGTGTGTATGCAAGCGAGTGTTATCCTGTCTGTCTTATATGTCTATTCTGTGTATTTAGCTAAGATCAGCCCATATCCCTTTGGTGGTAGTCAGGATCCTTCTTAGGACTGATTACAGGGTTCAGGGTCTGATAGGAGACAGGGTTAGGTTGGTGACTTGGACCTCTGAACCATTATCAGTACCTCCAAGGTGAGGGATTAGTTAGGACCCCAGTTTAGGGTCAAGTTAGATCCCGGTCCACCTCTTTCCTGTTTCAGCTCATCAAGTCCTCAAGATTAACCCTGGGTTCAGCAGATATCGTGTCAGGTAAATCTATTCTATACTTACATGCTGATGTTGCTATACTAGTTGTTGTATAGAGTGTTGTTCCTGTATTAATAGTTTACTGACATTGTATACATATCATTAGACAGCGTGACACCTAATGTCACTGATCAAGCTGAAAAAGCCTTGTTGGCATTAAATCAGGGGCTTGATGACGCTGAGTTATACTGTCAGAGATTCCGTAGGTGGGCAGTCCTGACCAAATGGAATGACGACGCTTTGGCAGCCCTTTTCCGGAAGGGTCTGTCAGATAATGTAAAGGATGTTATGGTGGGATTCCCTGTCCCCTCTGGTCTCAATGATTCTATGTCATTAGCGATTCAAATTGACAGACGTTTGCGTGAGCGGAGAAGTATGCGTGGAATGGTGTTGCCTTGTGAACCAGCTTCTGAACCCATGCAGTGTGATAGAGTGGTGTCTGGGGCACAGCGTCATGAGTTTCGAAAGCGCAATGGGTTATGTTTCTACTGTGGTGATGCCTCTCATGCTATTTCAGTCTGCCCTAAGCGGGGAAGACGTTTTGCACGCTCAGTTGTCTTGGGTAGTGTTCAGACTAAGTTTTTATTAACTGTCACTCTGATATGGTCTCTGTCCTCATTTTCTGCTCAGGCTTTCGTTGATTCTGGAGCAGCTATTAACCTGATGGATTATGATTTTGCTAAACGTTGTGGGTTTCCCTTGATACCCCTACAGAAGTCTATTCCCCTACTGGGGATCGATTCTACCCCTTTGGCTGAGAATTAACCCCAGTTTTCTACTCCGGTGATAATGAGGGTTGAACCTGATCACCAGGAGTGCTGCAAATTTTTGGTTCTGTATAATCTGCATGACATTATCGTGCTGGGTTTCCCTTGGTTACAGTCTCATAATCCTGTTTTGGATTGGAAATCTGTGTCTGTAACCAGTTGGGGCTGCCAATGTGTTAATACCAACACTCCTGTTTTTTCTGCCTCCCCCAGGCTCAGGATGTTCCTGACTTTTTGATTGATTTTCTGATGTGTTTAGCGAAAGTAAATCTGCATCCTTGCCTCCCCATAGGAGCTATGACTGCGCTATTGAATTAGTGCCGGGTAGTAAATTCCCTAAGGGTCGCCTTTTTAACTTGTCTGTACCTGAACATGACGCTATGCGGTCTTATATCAAGGAATCATTGGAGAAGGGTCATATCAGACCATCCTCTTCACCCTTAGGTGCCGGTTTTTTCTTTGTGGCCAAAAAGGATGGTTCATTGAGGCCGTGTATTGATTATCGTCTCTTGAACAATATTACTGTGAAATATCAATACCGTTACCCTTGATTTCTGACCTGTTTTCCAGGGTGAAAAACGCTACTTGGTTTACCAAGCTTGACCTCAGGGGGGCGTATAACCTTATTCGCATTAAGCACGGGGATGAATGGAAGACGGCATTCAATACCCCTGAAGGGCATTTTGAGTACCTGGTGATGCCCTTTGGGCTCACTAATGCTCCTTCCATCTTCCAGTCCTTCATGAATGACATTTTCAGGGATTTTGTGGACAAATTTCTGATTGTTTATTTGGATGATATCTTGATTTTTTCTAATGACTGGGACTCTCATGTGAAACATGTTCGAACTGTATTCCAGATTTTGAGAGAGAATGCTCTGTATGTGAAGGGATCAAAGTGTCTTTTTGGCATACAGAGGATCTCATTTCTGGGATTCATTTTGTCCCCATCTGTTATTGAAATGGACCGGTCAAGGTTCAGGCCATCTGTGATTGGGTCCAACCTACTTCATTAAAGGCTCTTCAGAGATTTTTGGGTTTTGCCAATTTTTATTGTAAATTTATTGGTAATTTCTCGGTTATTGTTAAACCATTAACTGATTTGACCAGAAAGGGTTCTGATGTGGTGAATTGGCCTCCTGAGGCAGTCTCTGCATTTCAGGAACTTAAGCAGAGATTCACTTCTGCTCCTGTTCTACGGCAGCCTGATGTTTCTCTTCCATTTCAGGTGGAGGTTGATGCCTCTGAAATTGGGCAGGTGCCGTTTTGTCCCAAAAAGATCCCGAGACCTCTAAAAGTAACCCTTGTGCCTTTTTCTCTCGAAAATTTTCTCCTACTGAACGTAATTATGACGTGGGTAATCGGGAGTTATTGGCCATGAAGTGGGCTTTTGAAG
>JARQOD010000001.1:961428330-961508894 GCA_033576555.1 Oophaga sylvatica
GGTTACAGTCTCATAATCCTGTTTTGGATTGGAAATCTGTGTCTGTAACCAGTTGGGGCTGCCAATGTGTTAATACCAACACTCCTGTTTTTTTGCCTCCCCCCAGGCTCAGGATGTTCCTGACTTTTTGATTGATTTTTCTGATGTGTTTAGCGAAAGTAAATCTGCATCCTTGCCTCCCCATAGGAGCTATGACTGCGCTATTGAATTAGTGCCGGGTAGTAAATTCCCTAAGGGTCGCCTTTTTAACTTGTCTGTACCTGAACATGACGCTATGCGGTCTTATATCAAGGAATCATTGGAGAAGGGTCATATCAGACCATCCTCTTCACCCTTAGGTGCCGGTTTTTTCTTTGTGGCCAAAAAGGATGGTTCATTGAGGCCGTGTATTGATTATCGTCTCTTGAACAATATTACTGTGAAATATCAATACCCGTTACCCTTGATTTCTGACCTGTTTTCCAGGGTGAAAAACGCTACTTGGTTTACCAAGCTTGACCTCAGGGGGGCGTATAACCTTATTCGCATTAAGCACGGGGATGAATGGAAGACGGCATTCAATACCCCTGAAGGGCATTTTGAGTACCTGGTGATGCCCTTTGGGCTCACTAATGCTCCTTCCATCTTCCAGTCCTTCATGAATGACATTTTCAGGGATTTTGTGGACAAATTTCTGATTGTTTATTTGGATGATATCTTGATTTTTTCTAATGACTGGGACTCTCATGTGAAACATGTTCGAACTGTATTCCAGATTTTGAGAGAGAATGCTCTGTATGTGAAGGGATCAAAGTGTCTTTTTGGCGTACAGAGGATCTCATTTCTGGGATTCATTTTGTCCCCATCTGTTATTGAAATGGACCCGGTCAAGGTTCAGGCCATCTGTGATTGGGTCCAACCTACTTCATTAAAGGCTCTTCAGAGATTTTTGGGTTTTGCCAATTTTTATCGTAAATTTATTGGTAATTTCTCGGTTATTGTTAAACCATTAACTGATTTGACCAGAAAGGGTTCTGATGTGGTGAATTGGCCTCCTGAGGCAGTCTCTGCATTTCAGGAACTTAAGCAGAGATTCACTTCTGCTCCTGTTCTACGGCAGCCTGATGTTTCTCTTCCATTTCAGGTGGAGGTTGATGCCTCTGAAATTGGGGCAGGTGCCGTTTTGTCCCAAAAAGATCCAGAGACCTCTAAAAGTAACCCTTGTGCCTTTTTCTCTCGAAAATTTTCTCCTACTGAACGTAATTATGACGTGGGTAATCGGGAGTTATTGGCCATGAAGTGGGCTTTTGAAGAGTGGAGACATTGGCTGGAGGGAACCAAACATCAGGTGGTGGTCCTTACGGACCATAAGAATCTGGTCTATCTGGAATCTGCCAAGCGACTCAATCCTAGACAGGCCAGGTGGGCCTTGTTTTTCACACGTTTTAATTTTGTGGTTTCCTTTCTTCCTGGCACTAAGAATGTTAAGGCGGATGCCCTCTCGAGGAGCTTCCTTGCGGACTCTCCTGAGTTATCTGATCCTTCTGTTATTTTGAAAGAGGGTGTAGTTCTTTCCACCATCTCGCCCAATTTGAGACTTGCTCTGGAGGGGTGTCAGGAAGATAGGCCCGAGCGCTGCCCGGTTGGAAAATTGTTTGTCCCGGATCAGTGGAAGGGGAGTGTGATGTCTGAGATTCATTGTTCCGCATTGGCTGGGCATCCCGGAATTTTTGGTACCAGAGACTTGGTTAGTCGGTCCTTTTGGTGGCCTACCTTGTCTCGTGATGTCAGGGAATTTGTGCAGTCCTGCGGGACTTGCTCTCGCTCCAAGCCTTGCTCTCGCTCTAGTGGTTTGTTGATGCCATTACCTGTGCCCAAGAGACCATGGACCCATATCTCTATGGATTTCATTTCCGACCTTCCTGTTTCTCAGAGAATGACCACCATCTGGGTAATTTGTGATAGGTTATCCAAAATGATACATCTTGTGCCATTACCTAAGTTGCCTTCCTCCTCTGAATTGGTGCCGTTGTTCCTTCAGCACGTGGTTCGTTTACACGGCATTCCTGAGAACATTGTGTCTGACAGAGGAGTCCAGTTTGTTTCCAGATTTTGGAGGACTTTTTGTTCTAAACTGGGTGTTCAATTGTCTTTCTCCTCGGCATTTCATCCTCAGACCAATGGTCAAGCTGAGAGAACAAACCAGACATTGGAGACTTATCTAAGATGCTTTGTGTCTGCTGATCAGGATGAATGGGTCTCTTTTTTGCCTTTGGCTGAGTTTGCTCTTAATAATAGGGCTAGCTCTGCCACTTTGATGTCTCCGTTTTTCTGTAATTCTGGGTTTTCACCCTCGATTTTCTTCAGGACAGACGGAGGCTTCTGTCTGTCCAGGTGTTGACTCTGTTGTGGAGCGTATGCAACAGATTTGGGACCAGGTAGTGGAGAGGTTGTCCCTCTCTCAGGAAGGCCCAGCGGTTTGCTAACCGGCATAGGACTGATGGTCCTCGGTTTAAAGTGGGGGACTTGGTCTGGTTGTCCTCAAAGAATATTCCTATGAGAGTGGCATCTCCTAAATTTAAGCCTAGGTTCATTGGACCTTATAAGATCATGGAGATTATTAATCCTGTTTCTTTTCGTTTGCTTCTTCCAGGGACATTTAAGATCCATAACGTGTTCCACAAGTCCTTGTTGAAGAGGTTTGTTGAGCCAGTGTTTCCTGCTGCTGTGCCTCCTGACCCTGTTTTGGTTGAGGGCAATCTGGAGTATGAGATTCTCGTTTTTCTAGACGGAAACTCCAGTATTTGGTTAAATGGAGAGGTTATGGTCAGGAAGACAATTCTTGGGTGTTTGCTTCGGACATCCATGCTAGGAGACTTATCCGTGCGTATCATAGAACTCATCCTGACCGACCTGGTTGCTCAAATGAGGGTTCGTTGACCCCTCCTCAAGGGGGGAGTACTGTTGTGAATGGGTTTGAGATGAGTTCTGAGCAGAGGCTCCCTCTGGTGGTTACAAGCAGTGCTAGACTGTCCAGTGAAGATTGTGAGGACTGGGAATCAGGTGTTACTGACTGGTCTTATATAAGGGAGTCACCTTCCCATCAGGGTTCCCGGTGATCAATTGTTCTGGTCTGAATCCTTTATTCCAGTTTCCCTTGTAGCCTGCTGTGTCGTGTCTGCATCTCCTGCTAACAGATAAGACTTTTTCTTCTTTTGTGTTTGTGCTATATTTTTGCATTTTGTCCTGCACTTCTGTGGGGGCCTTCAGGGTCCCCTCCGGGGGCTTATGCCCTCTCAGTTTTGTTCAGCCACTGTTGTTTGTACTTTTGCTTTTTCCAGTTTTTTCAGTGGCTGCTGTTTTGATTTTGTTACACCAGAGAACTAATTTAGGTGGAAGAGGTCGTGTGATCTCAGGTGTTTTTGAAATTAGTAGAGTTGGTGCCTTTCAGGATTTTCTGGGATTGCAGTAAGTACCCTTCCTATCCTTTTCTATTTAGTTAGTTTGGGCCCCAGCGTTTGCTCATACTATTTTCTTTCTGTGTCAGTATTTCATCTTGTCTAACCGCCATTACATGTTTGGGGGCTTTCTATTATCTTTGGGGTTCTGCTCCGGGGCAGATAGCTTTCCTATTTCTATCTTTAGGTGTAGTTAGTTTCTCAGGCTGTGACGAGGCGTCTAGGACCAACGTAGGAACGCTCCACGGCTGCCTCTAGTGTTGGTGGTTAGTCAGGGTACTGCAATCTCATAGATTCCAACTGCTCTTGTGTATTGCCTTTTTTACCTGCACTCCTCAGCTACCAAATCATAACACATCACGCTCCAGTTACTTGTTCAAGCACTGCTGCTTGTACTCTGCTGAGCGTGTCTCAGTGCCTCATCCTTTTCATTTATCTCCAATTGGTTCTGCTCCATTCCATTTAAAATATAATCTATTAGTGTGACGCGCTTCCATCCGTATACAATACATTGGTTGCAAACACTATAGAAGTAGACAAAGGAGTAGCCTTTCACAGATTGTGAACAGTTGTGTTTCAGTGTTCACTTCAGTCTGTGTTTTTTATTTTTTGAGTGCACATCACGCTCCAGTTACTTGTTCAAGCACTGCTGCTTGTACTCTGCTGAGCGTGTCTCAGTGCCTCATCCTTTTCATTTATCTCCAATTGGTTCTGCTCCATTCCATTTAAAATATAATCTATTAGTGTGACGCGCTTCCATCCGTATACAATACATTGGTTGCAAACACTATAGAAGTAGACTGTTATGTTTCGGTAGCTGAGGAGTGCAGGTAAAAAAGGCAATACACCAGAGCAGTTGGAATCTATGGGATTGCAGTACCCTGACTAACCACCACAACTAGAGGCAGCCGTGGAGCGTTCCTACGTTGGTCCTAGACGCCTCGTCACAGCCTGAGAAACTAACTACACCTAAAGATAGAAATAGGAAAGCTATCTGCCCCGGAGCAGAACCCCAAAGATAATAGAAAGCCCCCAAACATGTAATGGCGGTTAGGCAAGAGGAAATACTGACACAGAAAGAAAATAGAATGAGCAAACGCTGGGGCCCAAACTATCTAAATAGAAAAGGACAGGAAGGGTACTTACTGCAATCCCAGAAAACCCTGAAAAACACCAACTCTACTAATTTCAAAATCACCTGAGATCACACGACCTCTACCACCTAAATTAGCTCTCTGGTGTAACAAAATCAAAACAGCAGCCACTGAAAAAAACGGAAAAAGCAAAAGAACAAAACTCAGTGGCCGAACTAAGCTGAGAAGGCAGAAGCCCCCGGAGGGGACCCAGAAGGCCCCAAAGAAGTGCAGGACAAAATGCAAAAATATAGCAACAACACAAAAGAAGAAAAATTCTTATCTGGTAGCAGGAGATGCAGACACGACACAGCAGGCTACAAGGGAAACTGGAATGAAGGATTCAGACCAGAACAATTGATCACCGGCAACCCTGATGGGAAAATGACTCCCTTATATAAGACCAGTCAGTAACACCTGATTCCCAGTCCTCACAATCTTCACTAGTACCGCTTGTAACCACCAGAGGGAGCCTCTGCTCAGAACTCATCTCAAACCCATTCACAACAGTACCCCCCCTTGAGGAGGGGTCACCGAACCCTCATTTGAGCAACCAGGTCGGTCAGGATGAGTTCTATGATACGCACGGATAAGTCTCCTAGCATGGATGTCCGAAGCAAACACCCAAGAATTGTCTTCCTGACCATAACCTCTCCATTTAACCAAATACTGGAGTCTTCGTCTAGAAAAACGAGAATCCAATATTTTCTCAACCACATACTCCAGATTGCCCTCAACCAAAACAGGGTCAGGAGGCACAGTAGCAGGAACCACTGGCTCAACAAACCTCTTCAACAAGGACTTGTGGAACACGTTATGGATCTTAAATGTCCCTGGAAGAAGCAAACGAAAAGAAACAGGATTAATAATCTCCATGATCTTATAAGGTCCAATGAACCTAGGCTTAAATTTAGGAGATGCTACTCTCATAGGAATATTCTTTGAGGACAACCAGACCAAGTCCCCCACTTTAAACAGAGGACCATCAGTCCTATGCCGGTTAGCAAACCGCTGGGCCTTCTCCTGAGAGAGGGACAACCTCTCCACTACCTGGTCCCAAATCTGTTGCATACGCTCAACAACAGAGTCAACACCTGGACAGACAGAAGCCTCCGTCTGTCCTGAAGAAAATCGAGGGTGAAAACCAGAATTACAGAAAAACGGAGACATCAAAGTGGCAGAGCTAGCCCTATTATTAAGAGCAAACTCAGCCAAAGGCAAAAAAGAGACCCAGTCATCCTGATCAGCAGACACAAAGCATCTTAGATAAGTCTCTAATGTCTGGTTTGTTCTCTCAGTTTGACCATTGGTCTGAGGATGAAATGCCGAGGAGAAAGACAATTGAACACCCAGTTTAGAACAAAAAGTCCTCCAAAATCTGGAAACAAACTGGACTCCTCTGTCAGACACAATGTTCTCAGGAATGCCGTGTAAACGAACCACGTGCTGAAGAAACAACGGCACCAATTCAGAGGAGGAAGGCAACTTAGGTAATGGCACAAGATGTATCATTTTGGAAAACCTATCACAAATTACCCAGATGGTGGTCATTCTCTGAGAAACAGGAAGATCGGAAATGAAATCCATAGAGATATGGGTCCATGGTCTCTTGGGCACAGGCAATGGCATCAACAAACCACTAGAGCGAGAGCAAGGCTTGGAGCGAGAGCAAGTCCCGCAGGACTGCACAAATTCCCTGACATCGCGAGACAAGGTAGGCCACCAAAAGGACCGACTAACCAAGTCTCTGGTACCAAAAATTCCGGGATGCCCAGCCAATGCGGAACAATGAATCTCAGACATCACACTCTTTTCCATTGGTCCGGGACAAACAATTTTCCAACAGGGCAGCGCTCGGGCCTATCCTCCTGACACCCCTCCAGAGCAAGTCTCAAATTGGGCGAGATGGCGGAAAGAACTACACCCTCCTTCAAAATAACAGAGGGATCAGATAGCTCAGGAGAGTCCGCAAGGAAACTCCTCGAGAGGGCATCCGCCTTAACATTCTTAGTGCCAGGAAGAAAGGAAACCACAAAATTAAAACGTGTGAAAAACAAGGCCCACCTGGCCTGTCTAGGATTGAGTCGCTTGGCAGATTCCAGATAGACCAGATTCTTATGGTCCGTAAGGACCACCACCTGATGTTTGGCTCCCTCCAGCCAATGTCTCCACTCTTCAAAAGCCCACTTCATGGCCAATAACTCCCGATTACCCACGTCATAATTACGTTCAGTAGGAGAAAATTTTCGAGAGAAAAAGGCACAAGGGTTACTTTTAGAGGTCTCTGGATCTTTTTGGGACAAAACGGCACCTGCCCCAATTTCAGAGGCATCAACCTCCACCTGAAATGGCAGAGAAACATCAGGCTGCCGTAGAACAGGAGCAGAAGTGAATCTCTGCTTAAGTTCCTGAAACGCAGAGACTGCCTCAGGAGGCCAATTCACCACATCAGAACCCTTTCTGGTCAAATCAGTTAATGGTTTAACAATAACCGAGAAATTACCAATAAATTTACGATAAAAATTGGCAAAACCCAAAAATCTCTGAAGAGCCTTTAATGAAGTAGGTTGGACCCAATCACAGATGGCCTGAACCTTGACCGGGTCCATTTCAATAACAGATGGGGACAAAATGAATCCCAGAAATGAGATCTTCTGTACGCCAAAAAGACACTTTGATCCCTTCACATACAGAGCATTCTCTCTCAAAATCTGGAATACAGTTCGAACATGTTTCACATGAGAGTCCCAGTCATTAGAAAAAATCAAGATATCATCCAAATAAACAATCAGAAACTTGTCCACAAAATCCCTGAAAATGTCATTCATGAAGGACTGGAAGACGGAAGGAGCATTAGTGAGCCCAAAGGGCATCACAGGTACTCAAAATGCCCTTCAGGGGTGTTAAATGCCGTCTTCCATTCATCCCCGTGCTTAATGCGAATAAGGTTATACGCCCCCCTGAGGTCAAGCTTGGTAAACCAAGTAGCGTTTTTCACCCTGGAAAACAGGTCAGAAATCAAGGGTAACGGGTATTGATATTTCACAGTAATATTGTTCAAGAGACGATAATCAATACACGGCCTTAATGAACCATCTTTTTGGCCACAAAGAAAAAACCGGCACCTAAGGGTGAAGAGGATGGTCTGATATGACCCTTCTCCAATGATTCCTTGATATAAGACCGCATAGCGTCATGTTCAGGTACAGACAAGTTAAAAAGGCGACCTTTAGGGAATTTACTACCTGGCACTAATTCAATAGCGCAGTCATAGCTCCTATGGGGAGGTAAGGATGCAGATTTACTTTCGCTAAACACATCAGAAAAATCAAACAAAAAGTCAGGAACATCCTGAGCCTGGGGGAGGCAGAAAAAACAGGAGTGTTGGTATTAACACATTGGCAGCCCCAACTGGTTACAGACACAGATTTCCAATCCAAAACAGGATTATGAGACTGTAACCAAGGGAAACCCAGCACGATAATGTCATGCAGATTATATAGAACCAAAAATTTGCAGCACTCCTGGTGATCAGGTTCAACCCTCATTATCACCTGAGTAGAAAACTGGGGTTTATTCTCAGCCAAAGGGGTAGAATCGATCCCAGTAGGGAATAGACTTCTGTAGGGGTATCAAGGGAAACCCACAACGTTTAGCAAAATCATAATCCATCAGGTTAATAGCTGCTCCAGAATCAACGAAAGCCTGAGCAGAAAATGAGGACAGAGAGCATATCAGAGTGACAGTTAATAAAAACTTAGTCTGAACACTACCCAAGACAACTGAGCGTGCAAAACGTCTTCCCCGCTTAGGGCAGACTGAAATAGCATGAGAGGCATCACCACAGTAGAAACATAACCCATTGCGCTTTCGAAACTCATGACGCTGTGCCCCAGACACCACTCCATCACACTGCATGGGCTCAGCAGCTGGCTCACAAGGCAACACCACTCCACGCATACTTCTCCGCTCACGCAAACGTCTGTCAATTTGAATCGCTAATGACATAGAATCATTGAGACCAGAGGGACAGGGAATCCCACCATAACATCCTTTACATTATCCGACAGACCCTTCCGGAAAAGGGCCGCCAAAGCGTCGTCATTCCATTTGGTCAGGACTGCCCACCTACGGAATCTCTGACAGTATAACTCAGCGTCATCAAGCCCCTGATTTAATGCCAACAAGGCTTTTTCAGCTTGATCAGTGACATTAGGCTCATCGTACAATAACCCCAAAGCCTGAAAAAAGCATCAACATCACTCAAAACAGGATCCCCAGGTATCAGGGAAAAAGCCCAATCCTGAGGATCGCCGCGCAGGAGAGAGATGATAATTTGAACCTGCTGCGCTGCGTTTTCCTGAGGACTTAGATTTTAAGGCAAGAAACAATTTACAATTATTTTTGAAATTCTGAAACTTAGCTCGATCCCCTAAAAACAAATCTGGCATGGGGATCCTAGGTTCCACAACAGGCAACCTAGCAAGATAGTCAGCAATACTCCGAACCTCAGTGGCAAGCTGATCCACACGGCCAGACAACTGTGCAAACTCCATTGGGAGAAAAGATCCTCCCCAGCACCCAGAGATACAGAGGGAAAAAAAAAAAAAATGCAACAAACAGAAAAATATCTTACTGACAACTTTTCTTCTATCAAAATATTTTTCCCTTCTGTGAGTACCATACAATTTTTATGGCCGGTGATACTGTTATGTTACGGTAGCTGAGGAGTGCAGGTAAAAAAGGAATACACCAGAGCAGTTGGAATCTATGAGATTGCAGTACCCTGACTAACCACCACAACTAGAGGCAGCCGTGGAGCGTTCCTACGTTGGTCCTAGACGCCTCGTCACAGCCTGAGAAACTAACTACACCTAAAGATAGAAATAGGAAAGCTATCTGCCCCGGAGCAGAACCCCAAAGATAATAGAAAGCCCCCAAACATGTAATGGCGGTTAGACAAGAGGAAATACTGACACAGAAAGAAAATAGTATGAGCAAACGCTGGGGCCCAAACTATCTAAATAGAAAAGGACAGGAAGGGTACTTACTGCAATCCCAGAAAACCCTGAAAAACACCAACTCTACTAATTTCAAAATCACCTGAGATCACACGACCTCTACCACCTAAATTAGTTCTCTGGTGTAACAAAACAAAACAGCAGCCACTGAAAAAACTGGAAAAAGCAAAAGTACAAAACACAGTGGCTGAACTAAACTGAGAGGCAAAAGCCCCCGGAGGGGACCCAGAAGGCCCCCACAAGAAGTGCAGGACAAAATGCAAAAATATAGCAAAAACACAAAATAAGAAAATTGTCTTATCTGATAGCAGGAGATGCAGACACGACACAGCAGGCTACAAGGGAAACTGGAAAGAAGGATTCAGACCAGAACAATTGATCACCGGCAACCCTGATGGGAAAATGACTCCCTTATATAAGACCATCAGTAACACCTGATTCCCAGTCCTCACAATCTCACTAGTACCGCTTGTAACCACCAGAGGGAGCCTCTGCTCAGAACTCATCTCAAACCCATTCCAACAGTAACAAAGGAGTAGCCTTTCACAGATTGTGAACAGTTGTGTTTCAGTGTTCACTTCAGTCTGTGTTTTTTATTTTTTGAGTGCACATCACGCTCCAGTTACTTGTTCAAGCACTGCTGCTTGTACTCTGCTGAGCGTTCTCAGTGCCTCATCCTTTTCATTTATCTCCAATTGGTTCTGCTCCATTCCATTTAAAATATAATCTATTAGTGTGACGCGCTTCCATCCGTATCCAATACATTGGTTGCAAACACTATAGAAGTAGACAAAGGAGTAGCCTTTCACAGATTGTGAACAGTTGTGTTTCAGTGTTCACTTCAGTCTCTGCGTAATAACCACACTTAGGCCTTATAACTTTTCTGACTTTCTTTATCAATCTACCAAGATGAAGAAGTCAGTGAGTAAGGCACGTGGTCGTGGCCGTGGAGTTTCAGCAGGGAGAGGACGTGGGGATTCTGTGGCTGCTGCCGCCCTCAGTGACACAGCATCCACCAGTTTTCCCCGTGAGCGTTCCTTTATGCGCACTTTGGTAGGAGCTCGGCGTGCCCCCCTGCTGCGGGAAGAACAAATTGAAGCCGTTGTTGGTTGGATGGCAGCCAATGCATCGACTTCAATTCCTTCCACCTCCTCTCAGGAACACAACACTGTTGAGCAACCATCTGTCTGTTCACCGCCTGTCAAATTGCCCAGGCAGTCAGAGAGTTCTGTACAGGAGCCAGCTGAGTCTCTGCTTCTGTTCTCAGAATCTGTTGGCTCGCAAACACGGCACAGGCAAGCAGCATTCTGCAATTTGAAGAAGAGGGAGTATGCAGTGATGCGCAACAGCTGTGTCTCTCTCAATCTGAAGAGGCGGGTGAGCCAGTGCCGATGGACAGCACACCGCAGAACGCATCTTATGATGATGATGAGACTCAGGTGCCAGGTTTTGTGGAGCATGGTGCTGCCCAGACATCCAACAGCAGCAGGTGTTGGAAGAGGGTAGTGGAGATGATGAAGTCCGAGACCCAACATGGCGTGAGCAACAGGAAGGTGGTGGGAGCAGCTCTGAGGAAGAGATTGTCCCAACGGTACAAAGAGGAGGGAGAGGTAGGCTGCAGACTCGCTTGCCTGTAGCCTCCAGTTTGGCACCTGTTGGGAGCAGTTCTCTTAGAAATGTCAAAATTGGCGCTCCCATGACTTGCACTGCGTGGTCCTTTTTTGACAGACTTGTAGATGATATTTGCTATGTTCAATGCAAGCTGTGTAAGCAAAAAGTTAAAAGAGGTAAAAATATCAGTAACCTGAATACCACAAATATGTGGAAACATGTACGGACAAAGCACGTAGCTGAGTTACAAAGACACACTGGAGATGTAGGCCAACCTACAGCAGCACCTACATCTTCAGGTCGTGTTCGAGCCTCTACCTCCAGCTCACACACACCTGGTTCGGCTTCCTCACAGGATCTCCATGGAAGAACCTCGGTCACTGTTGTCCATAGACAAACTGTTATTCCACCCACAGCAGCAAGTTCACAGTCATCGTCACACTCCCAGAACAAAAAACAGCCATCGGTACACAGGCATGGGATAAAAGACGGCCATACTCGGCAAACCATCCACGAGCACAGGCTCTGAATGCTGGCCTTGCAAAACTCCTGTCCCTTGAAATGCTGTCATTCAGGCTGGTGGAGACTGACAGTTTCAGGAACTTTATGGCATTGGCAGTCCCACAATATAATGTGCCAAGCCGATTTTATTTCAGCAGGCAAGCTGTCCCTGCTCTGCAAAAACATGTCGAGGGAAACATTAAACATGCGCTACTAAACGCCGTCAGTAGCAGGGTCCACCTGACCACCGATGCGTGGACCAGTACCCATGGCCAGGACGATACCTTTCCCTCACTGCCCATTGGGTCAATGTTGTGGAGCCGGGTACAGATCTTGCCAGTGGCGCTGTACGTGTTCTGCCAACTCCAAGGATTGCAGGAATCCAGTCTGTACACATTGATTCCTCCTCCTACTCCAGTTCCTCAGAATCATCGCTGCACGAGCCGTCACGGTATACCTCCACATGGACCCGTGAACGCTTACCTGTTGCGACCGATATGAGCACAGCCGTGGCCAAACGTCAACAGGCCGTCCTGAAATTAATTTCCATGGGGAATCGAAGCCACACAGCGCAGGAGCTCTGGGATGCCATCAAGCAGGAGAGCGACGTGTGGTTTTTGTCAGCTAATCTCCAGCCAGGCTTGGTAGTGTGTGACAATGGCCGAAATCTGGTGGCAGCTCTGGGCCTTGGCAACCTCACTCACATACCATGTCTGGCACATGTGCTCAACTTGGTCGTGCAGAGTTTTTTGAGGGACTATCCGGATCTTGATGCACTGCTGCACAAGGTCCGCCTAGAGTGCGCTCACTTGCGACGTTCCAGATGGCCAGATCGCGCATTGCAGCTCTGCAAGTCAGATTTCGCCTTCCTGAACATCGCATCATATGTGACGTACCCACCAGGTGGAATTCCACGTTACATATGTTGGAGCGGTTGTGTGAGCAGCAGCCAGCAGTAATGGAGTATCAGCTGCAACAGGCGCAATCAACTCGCAATTTGCGCCGTTCACACTTCACCACTACTGAGTGGGCCTCTATGAAGGACATCTGCGACGTTTTGCGTACGTTTGATGTCTCAACGCGGATGGCGAGTGCAGATGATGCACTAGTCAGCATGACTGTCCCCCTTATCTGCCTGCTTCAGAAATCACTGAAAGCACTAAAGGAAAGGTTTTGGAAGAGGTGGAGGATGAGGAGTCACAAATTCAATTACCTTCAGGACAGTCAGCGCAACGTGGTTCCTCACAAAGGGCTGGGCAGGGCTCACTTTGTGAGGAGGATGAGGAGGAGGAGGAGTCAATGGAGGAGGAAGAAATCCCTACAGAGGGAGGTACACAACGCTCTAGTCAGTATGTTGAGCGAGGGTGGGGTGATGCAGAGAGGCAGAGATGACGCCTCTTCCAGAGGACAGCCTTTGTTGGCCAGTTGGGAGTCTGCAGCACATGGTTGATTTCATGCTTTCAGTGCCTGAGAAACGACCGCCGCATCGCCCACATTCTCAGCACGTCAGATTATTGGGTGTACACCCTCCTAGACCCTCGCTACCGGGACAACTTACAAACCCTCATCACACCGGTGAACCGGGACCGTAAAATGCAGGAGTACCAAGACACACTGGTGCAATCCATACTGTTGTACATTCCAGCCGAGAGAGCTGCTGCTGCTGCTTACTGCTTTACAAAGCAGCTCTGTGCGTCGAGGCAGTGTAGACACCTCTACAACAAGAGGGAGCAGAAGCAGCGCCTCTGCACAGGGCAAGAACTGTATGTTACAAATGTGGCAAAGTTTTGTGACAGCGCCAGCAAGGTCTACACCATCCGAGACGGCTCCAGTCACCAGGAAGAAACGTTTCCGTAAGATGGTGACAGACTACTTGGCTTTCCCTCTAAGTGTACTCCCAGATGCCTCTTCCCCTTTAAATTTTGGGTCTCTAAGTTGGATACATGGCCAGAGCTTAGCCAGTATGCATTGGAGGTGCTGGCTTGCCCTGCTGCCAGTGTATTATCTGAGCGCGTCTTTAGTGCTGCAGGTGGTGTAGTAACAGACCGTCGCATGCGACTATCCTCAGAGAATGTAGACCGGCTTACTTTTCTGAAAATGAACAAGGCATGGATCTCACCTGAATTTGCCTGTCCGTTTTCAGATTAAATAACTGTTTGGCAACGTTTTCCATGTCTCCTGTTATGTTCATCTTTCTACCACCTGAACTCTACTCCCTGGGCTACAACCGCCATTTGTTGCTCGAAGTAATTGCAGGGGTACTGACTCTGGCCAGCCTGGTTACAGCACGACAGCTGTTTCCTGGCAGTGTGAACGTCAATTATCCTCCAATAAGTTGTGCTGTCGTGTTGCATTCGGGTTAGCCGACTCTATGGTGCCTGCAGTTTAGGTGATTCCTATGTGTGCTGTGGGATATGTAAATAAAGGCTGTTTCCATTGTGACAATAGGACAAGCACCGACTGTAGGACTGTGTGATTCGGTAAATGCGGACGGCTTGCGTCCTGTCAACTTACATTTTATGGGTGCGTTCTGCTACCCGTCCGGGGTCCAGTACCGTCAACTGGTTCTCCCCAGTGCCTTTGGCCTAGGTGCCTCCATCTCCGTATCCGAGTTCCACAACGTCTGCTGGTCCTTGGTAGTTCTTTGGAGCACAGGTACCTCCTGCTTAGTAACCGTGTCACAGTAACGTCAGCTGGTACTCGGTTGTGACATTGCCTCTTTTCCTTCTGCTACCCGTCCGGGGTCCAGTACCGTCAACTGGTTCTACCCAGTGCCTTTGGCCTAGGTGCCTCCATCTCCGTATCCGAGTTCCACCAACGTCTGCTGGTCCTTGGTAGTGCTTTGGAGCACAGGTACCTCCTGCTTAGTAACCGTGTCACAGTAACGTCAGCTGGTACTCGGTTGTGACATTGCCTCTTTTCCTTCTGCTACCCGTCCGGGTTCCAGCACAGTCAGCTGGTCCTCGTTACTTCCATTGTCTCTTGCTCCATCTGATACCCGTCAGGGTTCCAGTAACGTCAGCTGTTTCTCGGAAATTAGACGACCTTAAAGACCACCCAGAAGAAGATGACGACAACAAGGACGACGAGCATGAAGCCAACCAGCCTGAACACCATCACAAAGAAAAAATAAAAGATTACCCAGAAGAAGATCACCAACAGGACAAAGAAGGTTAAGACAAACTACAAGATACAGAACAAGAGACAGAAGAACAATAAGCAGAAGATCAAAAAGCAGAAGAACATGAAGTATAAGACCAAAATGAAGAGCAAAATATATGCTCTAAATTCTAAGCAGAAGAAGACTAAGCAGTGTATGGGGGTGAGTCCGTTCCTCCTCGTGGTGCCCCTGGAAAATGCCTGCTGCTGCAGGCTAAACTGAACACGGACAAATACTGTTGTAATTTAAATCTTTTGTGACAGCAAGAACGGAAGGATGAACAATTCATACTTTTACAGATTACAAGTACAGGAATCTCTGTCACAAATAAGAATATGATGAAGAAGATGAAGAGGAAGAAGATGAAGAATTTGAATATGAAGAAGATTAATTAGTTTAATAATAACAATATGAGTAATGTAAACAAAAACATGAATAGCAAGAAGTTTAAGAAGAAGATTAAGAAGGTGAAGATGAAGAATAATTTGATGAGAAAGATGATGCTGCTGCTGAAGATTATGAAGGAGAAAGTGTGGCACTGGCAAAAGTTAAAAAGGTGAAGAGCATGGAAGTTGTGAAACATACATATTTGCCAAAATAGAAAAAAGGTTAACAACATTGTCAATTTGTTAGTCAATCCAAACGTATTTCCAAAAAAAAATATATTAATGCTATTCCAATGCATTGGGTTAAACATGTATGCCTTTATTGTCTCCTCAACCTCCCCCAATACATTCTACATTAGTCTTTGTTGTTTTCCTTCATGTACAATTAACCAACAAGGCAAGAATGTTTTTTTTTAATGTCGATATTTTGTTCCCATAGACTTACATTGGACTTCCGGTATCGGAATCGGATATCGACGATATTTAGTGATATCGGCGATATCATTCCCATCCGATATTTTTAGATATCGAGCAGTATCGCTCAAACACTACTCTCAACTCTAAATATTTTTCTATCTACTGGCTAACACGGTACAAAGATATACATCTTTACTGTATCAAAATGGAGGATACCAGAATGTACCGCACTTTTATGGAACTAAAACCACTTCTGAAGAAACGTGCACAAATGGACAGCGATATTTTTTTCTTATCTAAATGCAAAAAGGAGAATTTAATTCCCAAAGGACTCTGGATTACAAACCCAATTCTTCACACCTACAATACCCATTATGCAAAAAACCTTTGTCACAGGACGTCTGAGAGACTTAGGAACCATCTTTTGCATGTCTGCTACAGCATAAGGAGTAAAGTCCAAGGGCAATTTGAAAGCCTAAGGAAAACACTTACAGAAACCACAGAACAAAAATTACAACAATACTACAACAAACTACGGACCTTTCTGATTCATAACAAAGAAAAGAAACTACACAGATTGCGTCTCAATTCCGGACTCTATACAAACAGATCCAAAACAAAGCCAAAACCTGACAACTCTGACAACCACTCCATTCCAGACACAAAAGCATCTAACTGTGTCATCAATCTCTCGGATTACAAACCCAACAAGGTGGAACTGGCCGTGCTTTCTAGAGGACTCTCATTTTGTCCCACTAAGGCCCTGGATAAAACTAAACTCTGCAGTGATATGGAACATTTTTTCAGGAGACTGCGCCTGAGGGAATACTTCAATGATACAGAAGATTCAGAAAACACTTGGACTGAAGGAAAAGGTATCCCAACAACCAAGAAGAGGTCAGACTGGACACCTCCTCCTGGACGCAACCCTCATTGGGATAAATATATAGACTCATTTAGATATTTGATAAAATCCACCATCATAGACACCAACAGGAGACAAGCATCCAACATCAGTGCCCAGGAGAGAAAGGCTATACAGTCTCTGAAAACCAACAAAGAAATCATCATTAAACCTGCTGACAAGGGAGGTGCAATAGTCATGATGAACACATCAGACTATATGAAGGAAGCAAACAGACAACTTACGGACACACGCTACTACAGAAAACTGGAGTCGGACCCTACACAGGACTATTACAAGGAACTAAGCAAGTTGGTATCTTGTCTGTCTGACAAATCCATAAGAGCCGATGACCTGATACCAGAGAGTCCAAGAACAGGGACGTTCTACATGCTTCCCAAAATCCACAAGCCGGAAATCCAGGGAGGCCGATTATTTCATGTGTGGACACCATAACTGAGCAGGTATCTGGATGGGTAGAGGGCATTCTTAAACCCCTGGTAAAGGATACACCCAGCTACATTCAGGACACAACTGACCTACTGAATAAACTAGCAGCAATAGGTCCTCTACCAGAAGGAACCATCCTGGCCACCATGGATGTGGAATCCTTGTACTCTAATATCCCACACCAGGATGGATTAAATGCCTGCAAAGACTTCATGAAAAACACCGCGAATGATGCTGATTCTGTGGTGAAACTCACAAAATTCATCCTCACCCACAATTACTTTGAATTTGACAACAAGATCTATTTACAGGAGACTGGCACAGCTATGGGAAGTAAAATGGCTCCTCAGTATGCAAATCTTGTCATGGCCAAGCTTGAAAGCGACTTTCTGTCCTCATGTCCCATCAGGCCTCGGGCCTACTACCGCTAATTTGATGATATCTTAATCATCTGGACGGAGTCTGAGCAACAGCTAAGACGTTCCATGAACAGTTCAATCAATTTCATCCCACCATCAACTTAACACTCAACTACTCCAGCACTGAAATTAACTTTTTGGACACCATCATTAAGCTAAAGAACAATGAAATAGAGACATCCCTGTATCAGAAGCCAATCGACCGTCCAACATACCTTAAATGGGACAGTTTCCATCCAAAACACATAAAAAATTGTATTGTCTACAGCCAAGCCATCAGATACAACCGTATATGTTCCAACCCCATGGATAGAGATGAACACCTTGGTCGCCTTAGAAAGACCTTTTTAAATCAGGGCTACCATCCAAGAACAATTGAAAACCAAATTACAAGAGCCACCAGAATATCAAGGAATCACCTGCTACATTACAAAGCTAAAGAAGAAAATATCCGGGTGCCTCTAGTGGTCACCTACAATCCAAATCTGGAGGTGCTAAGGGGAGCTGCACGGAAACTACAACCTTTACTACAAAAAGATGCCCGATTACAATCCATATTTCCAGATCCCCCACTACTGTGTTTTAGGCAGCCCCCAAATCTAAGAAGCATCATTGTCAGAAGTTCCCTGTCCTCCCCAACAGCTGCAGGAACCTCTCCTTGCAACCAGAAGAAATGCAAATCTTGTCCATTTATAATGACCACGGACAAGATAAAGATCCCCAACTCCCATCGGGACTACAAGATACCAGGTACTTTCAGCTGCATCACATCTAATGTGGTGTACCTAATTATATGTACTAAATGTCCAACTGGGGGTCTGTATGTGGGGGAGACCGGCAAAAACTGAGAACAAGGATGAATTCTCATCGCCACACAATAAGAGAAAAAAGAATGGATCTACCTGTGGCAAAACATTTTTGCTCCCCTGATCATAGCTTGTTAGATATGAAAATACTTGTACTCAGAGGCAATTTCACATCTCTGAGACAAAGAAGAATTTGCGAATACAAATTGATGGTGACCTTTGACACTCTTAATGCTGGAATGAACCTATCACATGGATTTATGGCCTATTACATCAATTAAGGAATTTACTCCAAATACCCTGTGAAAACATCACAAAACATTACCAGACCCCAATCAGAGGGTAATAAAACTTTCACACTCCTTATCTATGAACTGTTCCAATATTTATGCTCATCCCTCTGCCATAATGACTATTCTGCTTCACGTCACTTGTCTTACCTATTGCATTTTTTCTGTGCTATTTTGTGTATAAATATGTGATTCTTCAGATGTTGTATTAGTCTATGCCTGATGAAGAGACCTGAGTAGTCTCGAAAGCTTGCAATTTTTTTACCATCTTTTCAGTTAGCCATTAAAAGGTATCAACCACTGAGGACTCTCAACTCTAAATATTTTTATATCTACTGGCTAACACGGTACAAAGATATACATCTTTACTGTATCAACAAGGACTAGTGATGAACGAACACTAAAATGCTCAGGTGTTCGTTATTTGGGTCGAGCAAATTAGAATACTCAGGTATTCGACCCGAGCAACGAGCCCAATGTAAGTCTATGGGAAAGCTGAGCATTTTTGCAGCGATCTCCCTCTGGGGTCGTTTTAAAGTCTAAAAACGTCTGTAAATGATGGAAACACAGTTCAAATGACACAAGAACATCATGTGGAATGCCCCTGGAAGCATTTCTGACTCCCAGGTCACAGGTGTGAGCAATGTTGTCAGATTCTTAAGCCATTTTTACAGGCACACCAAAAAACATACAAAAACGAAGCCAATATGGATTTTCCTGGGAAATATGTCAAGGAACATCCTTTCCAGGCTAATGACTTTTATATAAGGCAAAATAATTAACCCAAAGTAAAAAAAAGTTCCTCCACCAATTTGTCTATTTGTTTTCAACGTTAGCATTGCTTTCAACCAATATAAATGCATTTACTGTGAAATGTCATTGTAGCATTTAAGAACCTTAGCTGGCCATGTGATGTGTGACACATCATCAGACACATCTTGTTTCATTTATGAAGGAGGGACTCTTAAAGGGAATCTGTCACCCTAAATTGGCGGGATATTTAAATGATGGCAGTCAGGTCAGATGGGCGGTGTTTTGGGTACTTGCCTTATCATGTTGTTCGCCGCTGTCTCCATTATTTCTGGGAATTGTAGTCGTTGCCCTCCATATAACGCGCCTGCGCATTGCAATCTGCGGGCAAAGCATACGGCGCGTGCGCAATTCAAGATTGCAATGCGCAGGCGCGTTATATGGAGGGCAACGACTACAATTCCCAGAAATAATGGAGACAGCGGCGAACAACATGTTAAGGCAAGTACCCAAAACACCGCCCATCTGACCTGACTGCCATCATTTAAATATCCCGCCAATTTAGGGTGACAGATTCCCTTTAAAGTCACAAATCCAATTTTTATAGGGGCATCAAGCAGCATTAATCTTCTTAAAGGGCCAATATTAAACAGTGGGTCTCCTATACTGTTATTGCCTAGGCACTGAGTGGCTGGGCTGCCAAAAATTAGGACGCACCCCAATACCCCTGTGATGAGACGTACAGGAGGGCCTCATGAAAAAGTGTTCCAATTATAAGAAAATAGGTCTCCCATAGTGTTAGCCTGTGCATTAAATGCAAGGCCTGCCCTGCAGCTAAGTAACACGCACCCCAATAAGCCTTTGAAACCAGGTACTGGATGGCCACAGGAAAACCAAGTTTACATTACACTTTTGCCACTGCCATACTGTTAGCTTATGCATTGAATACAAGGCCCTGCCTGCATCAAATTCAAATGCACCACAAAAAGACTTAGAAGCGACCTAGTGGATGTACACAGGAAAACAACGTTCACATTACTCTTTTACCACTGCCATACTGTTAGCTTCTTCATTGAATGCAAGGCCCTCCCTGCATCAAATTCAAACGCACCCCAAAAAAGCTTTAAAACCACATACTTGAGGGCCACCTGAAAGCTTTCCTCTTATTAATTTGTTACTCCCATATTGTTTAGCTATGCAGTGAATAGTTGAGGTTGAATAACCGGTATGAAGTCCTCCTAAAAATCAGTTTCTATTACAAAGGAGCTAGTCTCCTATACTTGTAATAGTCATACACTAAGTGCATAGGCTTAAAAACATTTTCCTCTGAGGTGGGGCACATCAATTGACTGTGTAAATATTTGTAGTTACGGACATCCTAAACACCCTAGCAAAACAATTTAGTGGCTGTTTCATCACGGAACACGGTCACCCTGGTGATCTAGGGGTGGTGTAGGAAGAGATGTGGAGTATGGCAAGCGAAAAAGGTCTACCCAGTTTAAAGGAGCGGTTCTCTTATACTTGGAATGCCCATACAATAAGAGCTTAGGCCGAAAAACATTTTCCCCTAGGGTGGGGCACATCAACCAAAATTGTAGTTACGGACATCCTAAACAACCTTGAAAAACAATTTAGTGGCTGTATCATCATGGAACACAGTTACCCTGGTGATCTAGGGAGTGGTGTCTGAAGAGACGTAGAGTACGGCCTGTGAAAAAGGTCTTCCCAGTTTAAAGGAGCGGGTCTTCTATACTTGAAATGCCCATACACTAAGTGCATAGGCTGAAAAACATTTTCCCCTGGGGTGGGGCACATCAACCAAAAGTGTAAATAATTGTAGTTACGGACATCCTAAACACCCTTGCAAAACAATGTAGTTTCTGTATCATAATGGAACATGTCCACCCTGGTGATCTAGTGGTGGTCTCGGAAGAAACGTGGATTATTGCCTGCGAAAAAGGTCTTCCCAGTATAAAGGAGCGGGTCTCCTATACTTGGAATGGCCATACACTAAGTGCATGGGCTGAAAAACATTTTCTCCTGGGGTGAGGCACATCAGTCGACTGTGTAAATATTTGTAGTAACGGACATCCTAAACACCCTTGCAAAACAATGTAGTGGCTGTATCATCACGGAACACGGTCAACCTGGTGATCTTGGAATGGAATCTGAAGAGACATGGAGTATGGCCTGCGAAAAAGGTCTTCCCAGTTTAACCCCTCTCTGACATTAGACTACTATCCCGTCCATAAAACCCGTGCCATTCTGACCATGGACGGGATAGTACGTCATAGGCGATTAGCTGCGCTCCCGGAGGGAGCGCAGCTAATCGCCGCCGGGTGTCAGCTGATTATCACAGCTGACACCCGTGACTGTGTGTCAGGAGCGGTCACGGACCGCTCCCGGCACATTAACCCCTTGCACACCGCGATCAAACATGATCGCGGTGTACTGGGGGCACAGGGGAGGATCGCGCAGGGTGGGGGCTCCCTGCGCGCCCCCCTGAGACCCTCAGAGCAGCGCGATGTGATCGCGCTGCTCTGAGGGCTTCCTCCCTCCCAGGACCCGGATCCAAGATGGCGCTGGGGTCCTGGAGGGAGGCGGCTTCCTCAGTGCCTGCCGAGAGCAGGCATGAGGAAGCGTCCTGCACTGCCTGTCACATCGCTGGTGTGACAGAGTGCTGTGCACACTGTCACACCAGCGATCTGATGAAATACAGTGATGTCCCACCCTGGGACAAAGTAAAAAAGTAAAAAAAAGTAAAAATAAACATGTGTAAAAAAAAATCCAAAATAAATAAAAAAAAAAAAAAATATTCCCCAATAAATTCATTACTTATTGTAAATAAAAAAAATAAAACAATAAAAGTACACATATATGGTATTGCCACGTCTGTAACGACCCCCCCTATAAAACTGTCCCATAGTTAACCCCTTTTGTGAACCCCTTAAAAAAAAAAATAAAAACGAAGCAAAAAATCAGTGCTTTATCATCATACCGCTGAACAAAAAGTGGAATAACACGCGATCAAAAAGACCGATATAAATAAACATGGTACCGCTGAAAACGTCATCTTGTCCCGCAAAAAACGAGCCATCAAACAGCATCATCAGCAAAAAAATAAAAAAGTTATAGCTCGCAGAATAAAGCGATGCAAAAATAATTATTTTTTATATAAAATTGTTTTTATTCTATAAAAGCGCCAAAACATAAAAAAATGATATAAATGAGGTATCGCCGTAATCGTACTGACCCGAAGAATAAAACTGTTTATCGATTTTACCACACGCGGAACAATAAAAACGTCTCACCCAAAAGAAATTCATGAATTGCTGATTTTTGTTCATTCTAACCTCCCAAAAATCGAAATAAAAAGCGATCAAAAAATGTCACGTGCTCAAAAATGGTACCAATAAAAGAGTCACCTCGTCCCGCAAAAATTAAGACCTCACATGACTCTGTGGGCAAAATATGCAAAAATTATAGCTCTCAAAATGTGGCGATGCAAAAAACTACTTTTTGCAATAAAAAGCGTCTTTTAGCGTGACAGCTGCCAATCATAAAACCCGCTATAAATAGTAAATCAAACCCCCCTTTATCACCCCCTTAGTTAGGGAAAAAAAATAAAATAAAAAAAATGTATTTATTTCCATTTTCCCATTAGGGTTAGGGTTAGGGTTTCGGCTAAAGTTAGGGTTAGGGTTGGCGCTAAAGTTAGGATTAGGGTTAGAGTTAGGATTAGGGTTAGGGTTGGGATTAGGGTTGGGACTAGGGTTAGGGGTGTGTTGGGGTTAGGGTTGGAGTTAGAATTGGGGGGTTTCCGCTGTTTAGGCACATCAGGGGCTCTCCAAATGTGACATGGCGTCTGATCTCCATTCCAGCCAATTCTGCGTTGAAAAAGTCAAACGGTGTTCCTTCACTTCTGAGCTCTGCCATGCGTCCAAACAGTAGTTTATCCCCATATGGGGTATCAGCGTACTCTGGACCCCAAGAGTTATTGTGAAATTTGTCCTATTTCTTCTGTTACCCTTGGGAAAATAAAAACTGGGGGCGAAAATATTATTTTTTTAAAAAGATAAGATTTTTTTGTTTTTACGGCTGTACATTATAAACTTTTGTGAAGCACTTGGGGCTTCATAGCGCTCACCACACATCTAAATAAGTTCCTTGTGGGGTCTATTTTCCAAAATGGGGTCACTTGTTGGGGATTTCCACTGTTTAGGCGCATCAGGGGATCTCCAAATGCGACATGACGCCCCCAGACCATTCCATCAAAGTCTGCAATCCAAAACGTCACTACTTCCCTTTCCGAGCCCTGACATGCGCCCATACAGTAGTTTTCTCCCACATATTGGGTATCAGCGTACTCAGGACAAATTGGACAACAACTTTTGGGGTCCAATTTCTCCTGTTACCCTTGTGAAAATAAAAAATTGGGGGCGAAAAATCATTTTTGTAAAAAAAAAAAGATTTTTTTTTTTTACGGCTGTGCTTATAAACTTCTGTGAAGCACTTGGGGTTCAAGGCTCACCACACATCTAATAAGTTCCTTGTGGGGTCTATTTTCCAAAATGGGGTCACTTGTTGGGGATTTCCACTGTTTAGGCGCATCAGGGGCTCTCCAAATGCGACATGACGCCCCCAGACCATTCCATCAAAGTCTGCAATCCAAACGTCACTACTTCCCTTCCGAGCCCTGACGGCCCCATACAGTAGTTTTCTCCACATATTGGGTATCAGCGTACTCAGGACAAATTGGACAACAACTTTTGGGTTCCAATTTCTTCTGTTACCCTTGTGAAAATAAAATATTGGGGGCGAAAAAATCATTTTTGTAAAAAAAAAAAAGGATTTTTTATTTTTAGGCTGTGCGTTATAAACTTTAGTGAAACACCTCGGGGTTCAAAGTTCTCACCACACATCTAGATAAGTTCCTTGAGGGGTCTATTTTCCAAAATGGGTCATTGTGGGGGGTTTCCACTGTTTAGGCGATCAGGGCTCTCCAAACGACATGCGCCCCAGCCAATTCTCGTCTGCAAAAATGCGGCACTACTTCCCTTCCGAACCTCTGCATGCACCCAACAGTGTTTCCCCCTACATATGGGTATCAGCGTACTCAGGACAAATTGACAAAACTTTTGGTAATTCTTGTTACCCTTGTGAAAAATAAAAATTGGGGGAAAAATCATTTTTGTGAAAAAAAAGGATTTTTTAATTTTACGGCTGTACGTTATAAACTTTGTGAAGCACTGGGGTTCAAATTCTCACCACAGATCTAGATAAGTTCCTTAGGGGTCTAGTTTCCAAATGGGTCATTTGTGGGGGGTTTCCACTGTTTAGGCACATCAGGGGCTCTCCAAATGCAACATGGCATCCAATCTCAATTCCAGCCAATTTTGGTTGGAAAAAGTCAAATGGTGCTCCTTCCCTTCCGAGCTCTGCCGTGCGCCCAAACAGTGGTTCCCCCCCACATATGGGGCATCAGCGTACTCAGGACAAATTGGACAACAACTTATGTGGTCCAATTTCTCCTGATACCCTTGGGAAAATAAAAAATTAGTGACTAAAAGATAATTTTTGTGGGAAAAAAATAGGATTTTTTATTTTCATGCCCGGGTATTATAAACTTGTGTGAAGCACTTGGGGGTTCAAAGTGCTCACCAAAGATCTAGATAAGTTCCTTAGGGGTCTAGTTTCCAAAATGGGGTCACTTGTGGGGGATTTCCACTGTTTAGGCTCATCTGGGGCACTGCAAACGGAAGATGACCCCCATCAACGTCTGCATTCCAAAACGTTACTACTTCCTTTCCAAGCCCTGCCGTGCGCCCAAACAGTTTTCCACCCCCACATATGGGGTATCAGCGTACTCAGGACAAATTGGACAACAACTTTTGGGTCCAATTTCCTTGGGAAAATTCAAAAATTTAGGACTAAAAAATCATTTTTGTGGAATTTTTTTTTTTTTTCACACCCAGGCATTATAAACTTTTGTGAAACACTTGAGGGTTCAAAGTGCTCACAACAGATCTAGATAAGTACCTTAGGGGGTCTAGTTTCCAAAATGGTGTCACTTGTGGGGGGTTTCCACTGTTTAGGCGCATCAGAGGTTCTCCAAGCGCGACATGGCGTCCAATCTCAACTCCAGCCAATTTTAGTTTGAAAAAGTCAAACGGCGCTCCTTCCCTTACGAGCTCTGCCGTGTGCCCAAACAGTGGTTTTCCCCCACATATGGGGTATTGGCATACTCAGGAGAAATTGCATAACAACCTTATCTGTCCATTTTCTCCTTTTACCCTTGTGAAAATAAAAAAAAAGTTTGTAAAAGATCATTTTTGTGGCTAAAAAGTTAAATATTCATTTTTTCCTTCCACGTTGCTTTAGTTCCTGGGAAGCACCTGAAGGGTTAATAAACTTCTTGAATGTGGTTTTGAGTACCTTGAGGGGTGCAGTTTTTAGAATGGTGTCACTTTTGGGTATTTTCTGTCATGTAGACCCCTCAAAGTGACTTCAAATGTGAGGTGGTCCCTAAAAAAAATGGCTTTGTAAATTTTGTTGTAAAAATGAGAAATCTCTGGTCAACTTTTAACCCTTATAACTTCCTAACAAAAAAAAATTTTGATTCCAAAATTGTGCTGATGTAAAGTAGACATGTGGGAAATGTTATTTCTTAACTATTTTGTGTTACATATTTCTCTGTTTTAAGGGAATAAAAATTCAAAGTTTGAAAATTGCTAAATTTTCAATATTTTCGCCATATTTGCGTTTTTTTCAAAAATAAACGCAAGTTATATGGAAGAAATTTTACCACTAACGTGAAGTACAATATGTCATGAGAAAACAATCTCAGAATCGCGAAGATCCGTTGAAGCGTTCCGGAGTTATAACCTCATAAAGAGACAGTGGTCAGAATTGTAAAAATTGTCCCGGTCATTAACGTGCAAACCACCCTTGGGGGTGAAGGGGTTAAAGGAGCGGGTCTCCTATACTTGGAATGGCCATACACTAAGTGCATTGGCTGAAAAACATTTTCCCCTGGGGTGGGGCACATCAACCGACTGTGTAAATATTTGTAGTTACGGATATCCTAAACACCCTGGAAAAACGATATAGTGGCTATTTCATCACGGAACATGGTCAACTTAGTGATCTAGGGGTGGTGTAGGAAGCGACGTGGAGTACGGCCAGCGAAAAGGACTTCCCATTTTAAAGGAGCAGGTCTCCTATACTTGGAATGGCTATACACTAAGTGCATGGGCTGAAAAACATTTTCCCCTGGGGTGGGGCACATCAACCTACTGTGTAAATATTTGTAGTTACGGACATCCCAAACAACCTGGCAAAACAATATAGTGGTTGTTTCATCATGGAACACGGTCACCCTGGTGATATAGAGGTGGTATCTGAAGAGACGTGGAGTATGGCCTGCGAAAAAGATCTTCACATTTTAAAGCAGCAGGTCTCCTATACATGTAATGCCCATACACTAACTGCATAGGCTGGAAAATATACTGTATTGAAGGTTATGTTTCGCTTTTCTCATTCGATGGTGTACAGAAGTCTGACCCAATCCATGCCTTGTTCATTTTTATAAGAGTCAGCCTGTCAGCATTTACTGTTGACAGGCGGATGCACTTACTAGTTATTATTCCACCAGCAGCACTAAAAACCCGCTCTGACAAAACGCTAGCGAGAGGGCAGGCCAGGACCTCCAAAGCGTAGAGAGCCAGTTCATGCCACGTGTCCAGCTTAGATACCCAATAATTAAAAGGCACAGAGGAATCACGAAGGACATTGGTACGGTCAGCAAGGTACTCCTTCAACATCTTCCCAAACTTTCCAGGCCTTGTGAGACTACCTCGCGACTCTGGGCAGCGGCGATGGGATGGTCTTAGAAAAGTGTCTCAGTTTTTTGCCAGTGTTCCCCTGCCTCTGTTGGATTGTAGTTGGGTCTCTCTCGCCTCTACACCTTGGTTGGCCAACGAACTGTGACCTCTGCCACCAGCGTTTTCAGATAGGAATTTTTTCAGTAATTCCGCAAAAATGGCTCTCTGGTACTGCATCATTTTAATACACCTATCTGACTCTGGATTAAGAGATTGAAACTTCTCCTTGTAGCACGGGTCTAGAAGTGTCACCAACCAGTACTGAGTGTCTGCAAACATTTTGATAATGCGAGGGTCACGGGAAAGGCAGCGCAACATAAAGTCTGCCATGCGTGCCAGACTGATAACTGGCAAGCCTTCTGTGTCCTCACCAACAGGACGACTGACCATGCTGTCCTCCTCCTCTTCATCCTCCTCCTTCTTGTCCTCAGGCCATCCACGCTGAACAGACAGTATGACAGTTGTTCTTGTAGTACCGACTATAGCCCAGGAAAGTAGCTCCTGTTCGATACGATACGATACGATACACTTTATTGATCCCGGGGGGAAATTACAGTATTACAGCAGCAATACAAACAGCAGTACATAAAATATTACATAAAATAGGACACAAAATACATAAAATAGGACACAAATCTTGCACAGGTGTACCAACATTACATAATAAATAAGAGTGTGTAGTTCAGGTATATATAAGATAATGTTAATTGACATTAGTACACCAGCCATCAGTCATTATTTTCTACCACCCTTAGGAAATTATTATACATCCCCATAGCAGTAGGTACAAACGATTTCCTGAATTTCTCCTTCTTGCACCTTAGTAGGATTAGACGGCTGCTGAATGTGCTCTTCTGATTCAAGAACAGCTCGTATAGTGGGTGTGTATTATTGTTCATTATTGCCCTACACTTCTTCTGAATTCTATCCTCCAATACCTCCTCAAAAGAGTCAAGATGGAGGCCAACAGCTGCGCTTGACTTCTTGATAAGTTTGTTGAGTTTATTAGCGTCAGCTACTCGCACACTACTGCCCCAGCAAATGATAGCAAAAAAGATGGCGCTTGCTACAACGGACTGGTAGAACATCTCCAGCATTTTACTGCACACATTGAACGACCTGAGCTTCCGCAGAAAGTACAGTCTGCTCATTCCCTTCTTGTAAACCTTTTCTGTATGACACCTCCAATCGAGTTTACTGTCAAGGTGAACCCCCAAATATTTGTAGCTCTCAACAATGTCAACCTCCTGGCCAGCAATGGTGATTGGTATGTAATCTTCCTTTTTCCTTCTATAACTCACCACCATCTCCTTGGTTTTCTTTACATTTAGTTCTAGACAGTTAGTCTGACACCAATCCACAAAGTCAGAAACCACCCTTCTATATTCCTCCTCCCCCCGGCCCCCCACAATGCCCCCTACAATCACGGAGTCATCTGAGAATTTTTGGAGGTGACAAAAATCAGATTTATACTGAAAGTCAGCTGTATACAATGAGAAGAGGAAGGGTGACAGCACTGTACCCTGAGGGGCTCCCACACTGCTCTGTACACTGCCAGATACCACCTCCCCCATCCTTACAAACTGCGGACTGTCTGTCAGGTAGTCACTTATCCAGTTCACCATCCCCTCATCTACCGCCATAGCAGTCAACTTATTATGTAGTAAGAGCGGCTGTAGGGTATTGAAAGCACTAGAGAAGTCAAAGAACATAGCGCGCACTGCAGTTCCATCATTGTCCAAGAACGAATGCATTGTATGTAGCAGAGACGCTACAGCATCATCCACCCCCAATCTCTGCTGGTACGCAAACTGCAGGGGGTCAATGTAGGCCCTCACCCTCGGGCACAAGTAGGCGAGTATTATTCTCTCCAAGGACTTCATAGCATGCGATGTTAAGGCCACTGGACGATAGTCTTGTAGGGAAGTTGGAAAAGTAGTCTTAGGAACCGGCACCAGGCAGGTGGTCTTCCACAGTTCTGGTACCCCCTGTGATAGAAGGCTCCAGTTAAACAGGTGCTGGAAGACAGTACACAGTTGGTTGGCACATGCTCTGAGGACACGTGGGCTGAGGCCATCAGGCCCAGCTGCTTTGCCAATAACAAGACTGCTAAACTGTCTTCTCACGTCGCTTTGGGAGACAGTTAAGGCAGGCAGCTTATCCCCCAATGTCAATGCTGCAGATCTTTTCCCAGATCCATCCCCCATTTCTGATGACGCTGTGCTTGTGCTGGTGAATCTGTTGAAAAACTCATTCATTTCATTAGCCCAGGGCAGATCCACTTCCCCATGCTCCGACTTTGCCTTAAACCCAGTTAGCTGTTTCATGCCCGACCACACCTCCATGGAATTGTTGTGTGACAGTTTATTTTCTAATTTAATTCGGAACGCCTCACGGGCATTCTTAATTTTCCCCTTTTATTCCCTTTGAATCAATTTCAGTTTCTTAGTATCCTTCATTTTAAATGCCAGTTTTTTCTTGTTTAGTAAGTGTTTCAATTCTTTTGTAATCCAAGGCTTGTTATTTGCATAACATCGAATCTTTTTAGCTGGTACAACAGTGTCAGTACAAAAATTTATATAATCCGTTACTCTCCCGACAATATCATTTACATTATCATGCTCTCCCCTGTCGCAAATCACCTCCCAGTCTGTGAGGTCAAAACAGTCTCGTAGAGCCTCTTCTGCCTCTGGATTCCACTTCCTAATTAATTTTATTGTGGCTGGCTGTTTACTGACAACAGTTTGGTATGATGGAGACAATAGTTCCTCCTCCTCTTCCTCATTGTCCATCAATCCACGTTGGGATGACATGATGCTGTTCTCTGTTTAATCACCCTGTATGGTTCCTTACTCCATCTCAACGTGCTTCACCTGCAATGCATCCTCTTTGATTGCGAGCAGAGAGCTTTTCAGAATACAAAGAAGCGGGATGGTGATGCTAATTATGGTGTCATCGCCGCTCACCATCTTTGTGGACTCCTCAAAGTTTTGTAGAATGGTGCATATGTCTGACATTCATGCCCACTCCTGAGTTCTTATGTGTGGAGTCTGAACTGAATACCGGCGCCCTTGTTGATGCTGGTACTCAACAAAGGCCCTCTTCTGCTCACATATCCTTTCCAGCATATGCAGTGTAGAGTTCCAACGCCTGGGGATATCACACACCAGTCGGAGAGCCGGAAGCTGCAAACGCTGCTGAAGCACGGAAAGGGCGGCTGAAGCTGTAGCTGACTTTCTAAAATGGGCACACAGGCGGCGTACTTTCATAAGCAGATCCGGCAGCTCCTGGTAGGTTTTGAGAAACCGCTGAACCACCAGGTTTCGCACATGGGCCAGGCATGGTACATGTGTGAGCTCGCCTCACCTCAGAGCCGCCACCAGGTTCCAGCCATTTTCACACACCACCTTGCCTGGCTGTAGGTTCAGCAGTGTCAGCCACATATCTGCCTGTTCTTTCAGAGCTGTCCACAACTCTTCAGCATTGTGAGGTTTGTCACCTAAACATATTAGCTTCAGCACAGCCTGTTGACACTTGGCTGAGGCAGTGCTGCAGTCCTTCCAGCTTGCGACTGATGTAGTCATTTCAGAGATGCAGGCTGAAGAAGAGGAGGAGGGTGACGTGCAGGAGCTGTAGACTGTGGGGGCAACCCTGATTGAGCTAGGGCCCGCAATCCTCGGCGTTGGTAGGACGTGTTTCATCCCAAGGTCAGTCTGGGTCTCGGCTTCCACTACGTTAACCCAGTGTGCCGTCAGTGAGATGTACCATCCCTGCCCAGAAGCACTTGCCAACATGTCCGTGGTTAACTTTACTTTCCCTGTAACTGCATTGTTGAGGGCACGGATAATGTTGTGGGACACGTGCTTGTGTAATGCCGGGTCGGCACACCGTGAAAAATAGTGTCAGCTTGGGACAGAGTACCTTGAGATGGCAGCCCCCATCAGGTTGTGGAAAGCGTTGGTCTCCACGAGCCTAAAAGGCAACATTTCGAGCAAAAGCAGACGAGAAATGTGTGAATTTAGTAATGTGGCCTGTGGGGCGTTGGCTGCGTGTATCTGCTTTCGTTCCAATGACTGAGGTATGGACAACTGAAAGCTGCGCTGGGACAAAGACGTGGAAGTGCTCCCTGATGGTGGTAGTGGAGTGTGTGCAATGACAGGTGCAGGGCAGGAGGCATCTTCGCAGGCACCATGGACAGGGGATTGGCTTCCATGCACAACAGCTGAAGAAGCTGTGGTGTCACCCGCAGACACTGTCCTGGACTT
Source organism: Oophaga sylvatica (assembly GCA_033576555.1). Taxonomy (NCBI): domain Eukaryota; kingdom Metazoa; phylum Chordata; class Amphibia; order Anura; family Dendrobatidae; genus Oophaga; species Oophaga sylvatica. Next base: position 961,459,764 of record JARQOD010000001.1, read on the forward strand.
TGGGGTTCATCCCACAAAGTTGGGTGCTTCTCTGCCATGTGCCTGATAATGCTGGTGGTGGTCAGGCTGGTAGTTTTGCTACCTCTGCTGATGCGGGCATGGCTGGTGGCGCAAATGTCCTGTTTGGGGTTATCGGCAAAGTCTTTAAAAAACAACCAGACTCAGGAAGACCGAACAGTTGTAATGACAAGTTCCATTGTGTTGGTTTTACGAGGAACGGTTGCCCACCTTCTGTCTGTGGCCACCACAGTGCTTCTACCTTCCTGTTGTGGTGCTACACCTCCCTCCCCCTGTGTGCTGCTGTCCTCGCTCTGCATGTCCTCCTGCCAGGTTGGGTCAGTTACTATATCATTCACCACCTCCTATTCCACGTGGCTGCTCAAATATTTGGGCATCGCTACATGCAATCTCAGTTTGCCCCACTTCAAGTGGACCAGGCGAGAGGCCAGAAATTATAAATGGACAACTGAACAGCTCTTCAGAGTGTCCATGTGTGGGATCAGTTGTCTGCGGGCACTCGACCTGGGAGGTGGAAGGAGGATCAGAGTGAGGAATATGCGGTCCAGACTCACGGCTACTCAAACTTGACGGTGTGGAAGATAGGGTGCTGGTGGTGGTGCCAAACTGACTGGAAGTATAATCCGCCATCCAACCAACTACATTTCCACGCTGCTGTGGTGTCTAGAGTGGTCTTCTGCTGTCCACTATGAATTCTGAAAGGAATCTGTTGTGATAAGATGTGGGTGTTTGTTGTGGCATATAGAGTGCTCTCAGTGGGAGAAGCAAAATAGGAATCTTGTGGGTATGATACCTTTTAATGGCTAACAAAATATAGTGAAAGATATTACAGGGCAAGCTTTCGAGACTGCTTATGTCTCTTCATCAGGCTGGTGTACCAAAATATTTGAAGAAACACAATTATATACAGTGAAAAACAGGCATGGTGTGATAACATGGACATTTGAATAAACAAACACTGAGCTTACAGAGAGAATCCTTAATTAGGTAAGATTAGATAAGTCGTGTGAAAGTTTTATGGACCTCATATGCATGTGAGATCAAAGGACTGGTGGTGTCTTCATTGTTTTTGGAGGAAGTTGCTCAGATTTGGTAGTGGGCCATAAATCCTCCTGACAAATTGAGTCCTGTGTGAACAGAATCAAAGATGTTAATAAATTTGTATTCCCAAACCCTGCGATGTTTTTGCGATTGGAAATTGCCTTTCAAAATGACAACTTTCATATTGTCTATGTTGTGTCCTGGACCACAGAAATGTTTAGCCACAGGTAGATGGTTTTTTGTGTCTGTAATCGTATGGGGATGAGACCTTATCCTTGCTCTCAGTCTCTGTCCTGTTTCTCCAACATAGAGGCCACCCACAGGACATATATTGCATAGAATTAAATATACCACATTAGAAGAGGAACATGTGAATGTCCCGGGGATCTTATAGTTTTGCTGTGTGTTGGGGACTTGGATCTTGTCGTTGGTCTCTATATGAATGCAAGTTTTGCATCTTCTCCCATTGCAAGGATTTGTCCCTCTTGGTGAATCTGAGGGCATTGAACTTCGGATCATGATGTTTCTTAAATTTGGAGGTTGCCTGTAACACAGCAAGGTTACCGGTTAAAAATATTATTCAAAGACCCCCCCTTGCTGTGTTACAGGCAACCTCCAAATTTAAGAAACATCATGATCCGAAGTTCAATGCCCTCAGATTCACCAAGAGGGACATATCCTTGCAAAGGGAGAAGATGCAAAACTTGCATTCATATAGAGACCAATGACAAGATCCAAGTCCCCAACACACAGCAAAACTATAAGATCCCCGGGACATTCACATGTTCCTCTTCTAATGTGTGGGTGGCCTCTATGTTGGAGAAACAGGACAGAGACTGAGAGCAAGGATGAGGTCTCATCCCCATACGATTACAGACAAAAAAACTCATCTACCTGTGGCTAAACATTCCTGTGGTCAAGGACACAACATAGACAATATGAAAGTTGTCATTTTGAAAGGCAATTTCCAATCGCAAAAACATCGCAGGGTTTGGGAATACAAATTTATTAACATCTTTGATTCTGTTCACACAGGACTCAATTTGTCAGGAGGATTTATGGCCCACTACCAAATCTGAGCAACTTTCTCCAAAAACAATGAAGACACCACCAGTCCTGTGATCTCACATGCATATGAGGTCCATAAAACTTTCACACCACTTATCTAATCTTACCCAATTAAGGATTCTCTCTGTAAGCTCAGTGTTTGTTTATTCAAATGTCCATGTTATCACACCATGCCTGTTTTTCACTGTATATAATTGTGTTTCTTCAAATATTTTGTTACACCAGCCTGATGAAGAGACGTAAGCAGTCTCGAAAGCTTGCCCTGTAATATCTTTCACTATATTTTGTTAGCCATTAAAAGGTATCATACCCACAAGATTCCTATTTTGCTTCTCCCACTGAGAGCACTCTATATGTTTTTTTCTACTGGCTAACACGGTACCAAACCAATTTTTTTTTGTTGTGGCACAATTGCAGCTAGCCCTCTGCCTCTGCATGCACCATCACCATCACGTCCAGTTCCCCATCCCTTGCCACGTGCCTTTCCCATTTTAAATGCAGTACAATATTTTCAACGTTCAATAAAAAAGTCACAATTTGGAGCAAATTTATATGTAATGTAATCCATGTGCAGGCAAAATGCACTTTCAGATATCTGGAATGTACTTTATTTGTTTAAGAAACTGCTGTCACTGTCAATAACTGTGGTAAGATGAAGAAAAAACTGTCTAATGTAGCCCTGAAATGCCTCAATTTTTAGCACACAGAGAGAAAGGAGTCTGACACAGATACCACACTGGTCATTCTATGTAGCCTGTATGTTTTTAGTTTATACCCCAAAATATTGTACAAAACTAGGGTAACAGACAGCAAATACAGTGGAATATATGCCTGAATTTCCGCAATTTGTAGACCACAGATAGATATGGCGTCTGACAGTGATATCACACTATTTAATATGTGGGCAGTATTTTTTAAATTATTAGCCCTAAATAGTGGTAACAGCTAGGGTAACACACAGCAAATAAAGGTGAATGGAAGCATCAAATGCACACTTTGTAGCCCTTTAGATACATGAGGCGTGTCACAGAGATACCGAACTGACCAATATGTCGCCGGTCTTTTTGTATGTTTTACACCAAAAAAAACAGTTTTGAGCTATGGTAACACACAGCAGAAAAAAGATGAAGGGAAGGCTCAAAAGCACACTTTCTAGCTCACAGATAGATGAGGCGTGCCACTGAGATACCAGACTGTTCAATATGAGGCCGGTATTTTTTTATTTTCTAGGCCAAAATAGTGTATACTACACCTAGGGTAGCAGACAGAAATAAAAGGGCAAGGTAAGCATGAAAAGCAACTATTTGTAGAGCACAGATACAACTGGTTTCTGATGGAGATAACAGACTGTTCAATATGTGCCCTGGAGGTTTTTAATTTTTTTTTCCCAAAAAGACTGTCGAGAAATAGGGTAAGACACAGCAAAAAAGGGTAATGTTTCCCTGATATGCCACAATTTTTGGCACACAGAGAAATAAGAGTCTGACACTGACACCTCAAAATACCGTACAGAACTATTGCAACAGATAGCAAATATAGTGGAACGTAGGCCTGAATTGCCGCAATTTGTAGGCCACAGGTGTAGGTGTAAAAAAAAAAAACCTAGCCACGGATACCTGCAGCTAGGTATATATATAATAGGCAGCACCAGACAGTAATGGTCACTTTTGAAGTATGCAGTCAGATCTATACACTCACATACAGTGCCTACATGCCTTGCACTGATGTGGATATGTGCACACAGACTCCCCTGCCTACCTAGCACTGCAATCTATATACCCCCTAATTAGCCCTTAAAAGGACTGTTGGTTTATTTGTGGATTGAGCAATGGTAGACCCACACTAATAAATAAAAGCACAAATCTCTCCCTATCTGAGCAGCAGCTCTCCCTACACTGCCTGAATCCGGAGCTGAATGGGCCGAGCAGGGCGGCGCCCGGTCTCTTATAGATCTGATGACGCTGTGCAGCCAGCCAATCACTGTAATACCACAATAGAGATGGCTGCGGCATTACAGTGCGTAGCAGACAATCCCTGCATGTTCATTGGCGCTCTAAAGAGCACCAAAATTGCTGGGCGGAGACCCGAGCTCCCGCCAAATAATACCGGAAATGCTCGGTGCTCACTGGGTACACCGAGTACAGTGATACTCGGGCGAATAACAAGTAGTAGCGAGCACGTTCGCTCATCACTAATAAGGACATTTTACAGCCAAGTTCCTTATAGATTTTGAGGAGATTTTCCACCAACTCTTTATAGTTATCTGCTCTTGAGTTTCCCAAAAAAATTAGTTATAATTAATGCGAATGCTACCATTGTAGCCTTTTCCTTGCCCTGCAAAAAAACGGAGAAACTCCTTATCTTGAAGAAGCTTAAGAATCTGTGATCCAATAAATATTTCTTTCCTTATGTTTGCGTCACTCAGCCATAGAAATGTATCAATGAGAAACTTGAATGCTTTTGCATTTTTATCCATTGCCTTTATAAAGTTCTTCATTAGGCCCAGCTTGATAAGCAATAGTGTTAAAACATCTTATGTGGGTCAACAAGAAGTGGATGCAAAGCATTTTTATTCCCTGGCTGAAGTGAATGTAGGAGACTGAGGCCAGTCTTTTTCATTGTAGTGATATTCTCTTGCACAAATATCATACTCACACAGAAAGCAGCAGTACTTTGTGTATGCAGCACAAAGACCAAGTAAGAAGGCCATGTCCTTTAAGTTACCACAAAGGGGCCACAAACATTGGTCATAGTTCAGGCATCTCAACAGCTGTTCATGTTGTCAAAGGTTTCTTTGATGTGGACAGCATAACCACCTGGAATTGAAGATAGTGCATAGCCATTATGAAGCAAGATGGCTTTTAGGCTTGTTTTAGACAAATCGACGAAGAGCATCCATTCCTCTGGATCAGGGCCGGACTGGCTATTTGTAATTTCTGACAAATGCCAAAAGGGCCAGTCCCCATAGTGGGCTGCTCGATATGTCGCCCCCTCCACGCTGTCAGTAGGTGTTCCTGAGTTCTCTTCTGCAGCCAGTACACCAGGCAGCATCAGCTTGCCTTATGCACATGATCACGCTGCACTGCTGAAATCACTACTGCTGAGATAGACAGGATGAAGTTGGCGGACATGGCCTGATGTCCTGATCAACAGCTAAAGTCAGGTAAGATAGAGACAGGGCAGGGGGAGTGGAGAGGCGTGCTGTACTGTTCTGTGCTGCCTCGGTCCTGCCTCTTACTGCAGCTCCTGATCAGGACTAGAGATGGATGGACCCCTGTATGTTTGGGTCTGGCGGGTTCAGCCAAACAGTTAAAAAAAGTTCGGGTTCGGGTACCAAATAGTACCAAACCTGCACCCCATTCACTTGAATGAGAGGCTCGAACAGCCAGTGTTTGCCACACTGTCATGCTCGGTTCAGTATCTACACCTACTGTTAGGGCACGAACATCGAACACAGACTTCACCAGGAAGTCCGTGTTACTGTTCGGGTTCAGCCCTCCCAAACACCGGGTGTTTGTCACGCTATCATGCACATGAAAGTGCGGGCAAACACTGCTCCTAATCAGCGCTATAATAATTACCGCCGGTCAGACAGCCACGGTTCCCATGCTGTCAAATGACAGCGTGAGCCTGCAGCTGTAATCAGAGGAAAAGTTTACCTCCGGTCACTTGCATCAGCTGATGGGTCTACTGCTCCCATCAGTCTACATCTGCTGCTGCTAATAACATCAAGAGCAGGCGTGGCTTGTGGAGGCATTCATCATTCATCAGCCGATGCCAGCACTCTAAATAAATAATTAAAAAGAAAACCTGGCGTGGGTTCCACTGTATTTTTGATAACAAGCAAGGCAAAACTGACAGCTGGGGCAACCCTCAGCTGTCAGCGTTAGCAAAGTTGATGATCAAGAATAGAGGGATCCCCACGCTGTTTTTTTAATTATTTAAATAAATAAATGCTGGTAAGGGGCCATTGATATTAAGGTGGAGCCTGAACTCTTTAGAGATGGTTTTGTAAACTTTTTCAGCTTGATGAGCATCAACAATTCTTCTTTTGAGGTTGTCAAAATTTTCATTGTTTGTGCCATGCTACATTTCCACAAACATTGGGAAGATGAGACTTTGATATATTTAACACTATAACTACTGAGGTAGTCATTTTGACTACTTCTCACTATGTGCAAAGTAGGCAAAATGACTACCTCAGTAGTTTCTAGTGCAGGTCCCTCACTCACACCTGATTGTCATCCTTATAATTGAAAACAGACTAATTTCCCATTGGGATGGATACAGTTCTAGGTGACCTCACTGTGTTATGTCTTTTAAGGTCAATAAGAGAATTTGCAATACTGTGATTTAAGGTGAATCGATTAACTGTAAATCAAATTTAAAAAGAAAAATGCTCGAACTTGCAAATTTGAATGTCAAAATATTTGATCACCTCTAATCATCAGTTACCTGCGATTTTTAGATGCAATTATGGCTTCTCAGCAGAGTCACAATCGTAACTGAAACCAAACGCTTTCATACTTTTGTCGCTCACTGACATATGATATTGAATTGTTTTATCAAACACAAATGACAAAAGTTTTATATTTTTAATTATTTTTTAGATAACGTTCTCTTTATCTACATTTAGGAATTGTGTAAAAGTCTGTTCTAGTTTTAGGTGAAATTTATACGTAAATTTGAAAAGTTCTGAAATGTTCCCAAAACATCAAGCACGACAGTATACTTGAAGAACTCAAGGCAGGAAGATTTCTCTATCACCCCTTTCAATTACTTTTTGTAAGAGTTTTCACATTTTCATTCCATTTTTAACTAGGACTGACCGGATTGCTAATGTAAGATGCTGTGAAAATAATGTATTTTTCTTATAAAAACCATGCAATCGAAAAGCTAATTGCAAAACAGCAATAATAAGAGTTTGTGGATTTGTGTTGCTGGTTCTTGCTCAATGCTGGTCAGTTTACATACAATCACACCTTTCTAAGGAAAGCTAGTTGTACACAAGCGAATGACACAAGGAATTACCTGGAAAGAAAATTGCATGAAAAAAGGGAATTTATCCACCTTCCAGATTATACATATTCAGTTTAGTCATCTGAACCGTCTGACATTGTAAATTATACTACCCCCCACCCATTCACTGTAAAATTGGTGCTTCACTGAACACCTGCCACCATAATTGGTTTATTTTATGATTTCAGCTCCGTAATATCTAGAGACAATTATTTTATAGGTGCAGAACCACTCCATGTTCAACCTGACTGTGATTTATTTTTGTTTTGACCAAAAGGCTTGTGTCACAATGAGTGATTCATTCCTTAGAGAGTGTTACAATCACTGCATCTAATGAGTGAGAGAGAGAGTAGAGAGTAATGAGAGAGTGTGAGAGTGAGAGAGAGGAGGACAGAGAGGAAGAGTAAAGAGGAGGAGAGGAGAGAGAGGAGAGGAAAGGAATAGGGAAGAGGAGGAGAAGAAGAAAGGGAGAAGGAAAGAAAGAAAGAAAGAAAGAAAGAAAGAAAGAAAGAAAGAAAGAAAGAAAGAAAGAAAGAAGAAAGAAAGAAAGAAAGAAAGAAAGAAGGAAAGAAAGAGAAAAGAAGAAAAAGAAAAAGAAAGAAGGGAAAGAGAGAGAGAAAGAAGAAAAAAAAAGGAGGAAAGAGAGATAGAATGAAGAAAAAAAAAAGAAAGAAAGAAGATGAAGGAAAGAAAAGAAAGAAAGAAATAAGGAAAAAAAGAACAGAGAAAAGAAACAAAAAAAATGAAAGAAAGGAAGAGAGAAAGAAAGAGAAAAAAAGAAAGAGAAAGAGAGAAAGAAAAAAGAGAAAGAAAGTAAAAGAAAGAACAATGAAAAAGGAGAAATAGAAAGAAAGATAGAAGGAAATAAAAAAAGAGGAAGAAATAAAAAGAACTAAATACGGCTAGAGTGAAATAAAGGAAGAAACTAAGAAGGAAAGACGGTAAGAAAGATAAAAAAAAGAAAAAAGAGAGAAGGAAAGAGAAAGAATGAAGGGTAGAAAAAAAGGACAGAGAAAGAGTGAAAGAAAGACAGAGAGGGAGAGGGAAAAAAGGAAGAAAGAAGCAAATAAAGGAAGAAAAAGAGATAGAAATTAAGAAAAAAGAAAAAGAGAGAAGTGAAGGAAGGAAGAAAAAGAGAGACAAAGAAATAAGGAGGAAAAGAAAAAGATCAGAGAAAGAAAGGAATAAAAAAGAAGGAAAGAGACGAAGAAAGAAAGAAAGAAAGAAGAAAGAATAATACACAAGAAAAAAAATGAAATAAAGATAGAAGGAAATAAAATAAATAAGGAGAAACTAATGAAAGAAAATAAGTAAAAAGAAAGTAAAAAGAAGAAAGAAAAAAGAAAGAGAAAGAAAGATGGTGACATTGGAGTGAAATAAAGGAAGAAAATAAGAAGGAAGGAAAGAAATGAAAGGAATGAAAGGAAGGAAAGGAAGAAAAAGAAATAAAAATGAAAGAAGGAAAAAGAAAGAAGGAAAGAAAGTGAATAAAAGAATGAGTCAGAAAGAAAGAAAACGAGAAAGAAATAGATGAATAGAAGGAAATAAAAGAATGAAAGAAAGAAAAGGAAATAAATGAAGGAAGAAAAAAGAGAGGTAGAAAGATGGGTAGAGTGAAATAAAGGAATAAGCAAAGAAGGAAGGAAAAAAAGAAAGTAAGAAAGAAAGACGCGCAACAGGGGTCTTGCTTTGGTGTGTCTGTGTGGCCATGTTACGGTAAAGGACACTTACTAGCTCTGGTCTGCCATACGTCGGATGACTCCAGTTCCCTTCAACCATAAGATAAGGAAACCCTAAGTCCATTAAAGCAAAATCCTTTTTAATAATTTCATCTTGCACAAATGAAATAGCAGGAGATGCAGATTTCCCTTTTTTTTTTTTACAATACAGTGGCACGTTTCTAGTAAACAGTTGGTACATTGCAGAACAAGTCAGAGACCTTCATCCTTTCTATGTATACCGCGAGTTTAAGCTGTGCCTTTCAAAGTGACCACTATCCTTCATCCCACTTATCGGTAACTATGTAATGATGCGTCTCTGGCTGGCACTTAACTGAGAGTGTCCCAGCCTTGCTGACTTTGACTCTCTTGGACCCGTAACTTCCAGGCTTGGCCGACATTTGCCCGTTCCCCAGGTACCCTTAGGGACTCTAATATAGTTTGTGGCTGTACATTCTGACTTGCTTGATAAACAGAATTCCGCTGCCACTGATGGGGTTTTTCTTAATCGATTTCTCTCTGCTTTCTACTATCTTTGCCAAACCACACACATTTGGTGATGATCACCTTATTTTCTCTCTTCCTATTCCTTAACTAACTTAATCTGTCCCCAACTAACCCAAAGATCCCAATCCTCTTCCCCAACTATGGGCAGGCCCTACGGTTAACCCTGTCATACCTAACTATCTGCAGCCTAACAGACGCATAACAGTAAAATACAGTACATTTTACACAAATAAAACAAAGATCAATAGATAGATGGATGAATAGATAGATAGACAGATAGATGATAGAAGATAGATAGAGAGATAGATAGATGATATATAGAGAGATAGATAGATGATATATAGAGATAGATAGATAGAAAAAGATAGATAGATAGATAGATGATAGATAGATAGATAGATAGATAGACAGATAGATCCCTTCCCTATTTGACATAAGTTGTCATAAAATACTTTTTAAAACTTACTCTTTTTAACTCCAGAAATAGAGGAAGACCATGGGGTTATCTATTTCCATGTAGCTCATTATTCAAACCAGTGTCCTAGATTCTCCACCTTCAATGATCACTTTGTCCTTAAATCCTGTTAAAAGCTAAGTTTTTCAATTCTGGCTAATGTGCCTTATTTGAGACAAATCAAGTGTCTGAAGTGAGAGCGCTGGCGTGCTGGGCACCAGCTGTCGGACAGTTTTGATCCTTTAATTAAGCTTAGTACTCCCTCAGGTAGGCCATTTGTTATTGGGGAGGGATTATCAACATTATCCCTTATTATCAAGCACGCTGTCTTACCTGCAGAAACGTAAAACTCAGGTTTTAAGAGCAGACAAAGTCAATTAAAAGCAAAGCTTGGTGAACAGTGAACTCTGACTTGTCTTACAGACATGGTTAATGCTCAGCTTACTGGGTGACTCTGGTAAGGCTTGATGAAAGAACTGGCTTAATGAAATGTAAGGAGTGATGGGCAAAAGGAAATTTACATCATTCTGTGTTTATCCATGAATATTCAGTTTGTAAGCCATGTATTACCACAATAAAATCATTTAAAGGAACACTAAGCACAGGAAATGCACAAAATGTAAAAAAAAATCCCAGTAACACCACTCTTTGCGTCTTCTCTTTTCCTATAATGGAATCTTATCTGTGTCTCAGGATCTCAGCCATGTTCTCCTTCTCTCTCTCTCCTGTTTGGGACAACTGGCTGCAGTAGGAGCCTCTCCCCACTCCCTCCCCTGCTACAGTTACTGCTGTAGGATAGAAGATTAATAAAGCCTACTTTCTTGCGCTACAGGATTTCTACAAGACAAATAGGCTGAGTTATACTGCTTTTCCTGCTTCCTCATGCGCACTCAAAGCATTTACCTGCCACTGGTACTAGGTGACTACTTACATACATTTTTATAGATTGTAGCTACTACTGAATTAAATTTAAACTGTAAAAATTTGTGTATTATAAACCCTTTTGGCAGCTACCAGCAATACTAATTATACTATTAAAATGGGCTATCTAACTTTCACATCCAAGACAGCTGTTTCTCAAGGCCAGGCCAGGAAATTGTGATGTTCTATTCTTTAGTCTTTGGTAACCTGAACTCTTAAGACTGCAATTGACTGTACAGTTCTATTGAATGAAATGGCACATCACTGGATGAGCACTGGAGAATGGAGAATGTTTTATAGACCAAACTGCATACTTTGAAAATGTCAGTATCTGTAAAAAAATATTTTTGGCATAAAGTGGTGAACAAGGCCCATAGTTATATTTAGGTGGTTGGTACGAGTCAATGTTAAATCCACATGGTCAGTGTTAGGATCTGTTTTGGCTCGCCTGGTGAAGTGGACCCACTAAAGGGACTCTGTCACCCCATTTTTCGCCTATAAGCTGCGGCCACCGCCATCAGGGGCTTATCTACAGCATTCTGTAATGCTGTAGATAAGCCCCCGATGTAACCTGAAAGAGAAGAAAAATGAGTTAGATTATACTCACCAAGGGGCTCCCGTCGTGGCTCCTGCACAGGCGCACTGATCTGCCCTGTTGAGGGCAGAGTAAAGTACTGCAGTGCGCAGGCACCGGACCTCTCTGACCTTTCCCGGTGCCTGCGCACTGCAATACTCTGCTCTGCCCTCAACAGGGCAAAGCAGTGCGCCTGCGCAGGAGCTGCGACAGGAAGCAAAGAAGAGGACGTCTTCACTAGAAGATGGGAGGCGCCGAAGCGGACCGCGATACCCATCGGATCAGACCGGATCCCAGACCGCCCCTAGGTGAGTATAATATAACTAGTTTTTCTTCTCTTTAAGGTTACATCGTGGGCTTATCTACAGCCTTACAGAATGCTGTAGATAAGCCCCTGATGGTGGTAGCTTATAGTCGAAAAATGGGGTGACAGAGTCCCTTTAAGTCCCTGGTCCAGGTAGGCACATGGGCTCCAAGCATTGGTGCAGCTGGCAGGATGACATGTGGAGAGTGAGGATGAGATAACCTCATGAATCTTGGAAATCACATAGATGCAGCAGGAGGAGGAGAGAAACAAACTAAAGTCTTGGATAACAATCCAAAAGACACAGGTGTGTGTCCTTATGTGCCTTAAAAGGCCTAAAGAAATTATGTCACTTGTTGGGCAACCTGCGAAGCTCAAAGTGGAAGACAACAGAGGGCAGCGGTCTGAGAAGAAGGGACTAGAGCCCAGGTGAGTGTGTATTTATGTAACGGTAAGGCACCAATGTTTCCCAGCATCACACTCCTCCACTGTATTGCATCATGGTGTCATGTATTCATCTGGTAAGGCATGCCCTTATGCCTTTATGGCCATTGTAAGTAATTAGGCTTCACAGACCCATATGCCTGAAGATTTCAGACACATCAGCCCCTCTATACTTCCCTCTCCCATGTACAGTTCCCATGCACTCCTCACCTTCCTGAGAAACCTCACCCCATCTTGCCCAAACACATCACAGAAAAACCTACTTACAACTCCAACAACTACCTGCTCTTTATCTTCCTACTCCTACTGATTTGAGGGGACATCTCCCCCAACCCTGGTCCACCATCCCCCAACCTCAATCCCTACCCTACCTCATATCGAAACCATAATAATCTTATTAATATTACTTGCACTCCCTCATCTCCTTCTTTTAATTGTGCCCTCTGGAATCCATGGTCTGTATGTAACAAGCTATCCTTCCTGAACAACTACTTTCTGAACAACTCTCTTCATCTTTTGGCCCTCACTGAAACCTGGATTCAGGATTCTGACACTGTCTCCCCTGCTGCCATTTCCTATGGTGGCTTACAGTTCTCCCATTCCCCAAGACCCGCAAACAGACATGGTGGTGGAGTCGGCATACTCCTGTCCCCACAATGCACTTTCCAGGTCATCCCCCCAATTCCATCACTCTCATTCCCTTCTTTTGAGGTCCACACCATCAGGCTCTTCCGTCCCTTCTCCCTCAGAGTAGCGGTCATATATCGGCCCCCAGGCTCGCCCACCCGGTTCCTTGACCACTTCTCAGCCTGGCTGCCGCACTTCATGTCCTCGGAACTACCAACCCTAATCCATGGAGACTTCAACATCCCTATTAACAGCCCTACTTCCACATCTGCATCTCAGCTTCTATCACTAACCACTTCTCTACGCCTCTCACAGCTTTCAACCTCTGAGACACACAAGGATGGTACCTTGACCTGGTCTTTGTTCGCCTCTGTTCAATCTCTCACCTAAATAACTCACCGCTTCCACTCTCTGACCACAACATTCTCTCCTTTACGCTCACAAATCCTCGACCACCCCAGCGCACTCCTACCTACTATATATTCAGAAATCTACAAGCCATTAACCCTCAGACACTTTCAGACTCCCTACACTCATCACTGTCCCCAATCTCCTCTTTTTTCTGTCCTGATCTGGCTGTTCATCACTGCAATGACACTCTTAGAAGCACCCTTGACCAAGTAGCACCGCTCACCCTCAGAACTTCCAAACACCCAGTAAAACAGCCCTGGCTCACATTGCAAACTCAACTTCTTCAGCGATGCTCTAGGAGTGCTGAACGCCTTTGGAGAAAAACCCGCTCACCAGAAGACTTCATCCACTTTAAATTCATGTTAAGAACTTATAATGCTGCCCTTCACCTCGCCAAACAGACCTACTTCACCACCCTGATCTCCTCACTAGCCAACAACCCCAAGAATCTTTTTAACACTTTTCACTCCCTCCTCAGGCCAAAAGCACAAGCCCCTATCACAGACATTTGTGCTGACGACCTGGCCTCCCACTTTATAGAAAAAATAGATACTATCCGTCAGGAAATCTGCTCTCAACCACCAAGTGCTGTGACTCCCATCCCTCCCTGCATTTCCCCTGGCTCACTTTCCACATTTGATCCCATCACAGAAGAAGAAGTCTCCAGACTCCTCGCTTCCTCTCGTCCGACTACATGCACTACCGACCCCATTCCCTCACATCTCCTCCAGTCTCTCTCTCCAGTTGTCACAACTCACCTAACTACAATCTTTAATCTCTCACTCTCCTCTGGCATTTTCCCATCCTCCTTCAAACACTCCATTGTTACTCCATTACTAAAGAAACCCACTCTTGACCCTTCCTGCACAAACAACTACAGACCGGTCTCCAATCTCCCATTCATCTCTAAACTCTTGGAGCGCCTAGTCTACTCCCGCCTTACCCGTTACCTCTCCACTCACTTCTTTCTAGACCCTTCACAGTCTGGCTTCCACCCCCTACATTTGACTGAAACTGCACTCATCAAAGTGACCAATGACCTTCTGACAGCAAAACGTAACGGTGACCACTCTGCTCATTCTTCTCGACCTTTCTGCAGCTTTCGACAAAGTTGACCACCGTCTCCTACTGTATAGGCTCCAGTCACTAGGTATTAAGGACACTGTTCTCTCTTGGTTCTCTTCCTATCTTTCTGACCGCTCCTTCAGTTTTTCGTTCTCTGGCTTCACGTCATCTCCTCTTCCTCTCGCTGTCGGGGTACCCCAGGACTCAGTCCTTGGCCCCCTTCTCTTCTCTCTCTACACGGCCCCAATTGGACAGACCATCAGCAGATTTGGCTTTCAGTACCATCTTTATGCTGATGACACACAACTATACACGTCATCCCCCGAACTTACCCCCGCTGTACTACAGAATGCCACCGACTGTCTGTCCGCAGTCTCCAACATCATGTCCGCTCTCTATCTGAAACTCAACCTCTCCAAAACTGAACTTCTTCTGCTCCCGCCATCTACTAACCTCCCTAAATTTGACATTTCCCTCTCCCTGGGCGGAACCATAATAATACCCCAGCAGCAGGCTCGCTGTCTGGGTGTTATGTTTGACACCAATCTCTCCTTCGCCTCCCATATACAATCTCTTGCCCGCTCTTGCCGCCTACACCTAAAGAACATCTCTAGAATCCGCCCTTTTCTCACCATGGAAACAACAAAAACCCTCACTGTTGCCCTGATCCACTCCCGCCTGGACTACTGCAACGCTCTATTACTTGGCCTCATCATTACTCGACTATCTCCTCTCCAGTACATCCTTAATGCAGCAGCCAGGGTCATCCATCTGGCTAATCGGTACTCGAACGCGTCCGCTCTTCGCCAGTCCTTACACTGGCTGCCCATTCTTTATAGGATCCAATTCAAAGTACTTGTTCTCACCCACAAAGCTCTCCACAGTGCAGCACCCCCTACATCTCCTCCCTCATTTCTATCTATCGGCCTAACCGACTGCTGCGCTCTGCAAACGACTTTCGACTAACCTCTGCACTAATCCGTACCTCCCACTCCCGACTCCAAGACTTCTCCCACGCTGAGACAATCCTCTGGAATGCTCTACCCCAATAAATTAGGACAATCCACAATTTGCATAGTTTCAGACGCTCCCTCAAAACACATTTGTTCAGAGCGGCCTATCACATTCACTAATCAAAGTCATTCTATGTGTAAGTGTGTGTGTAGCCCATTCACTATCTCCATCCCTCACTCCCTCAAGATGGCTGGACCATCACTGTAAATGCACCATTGTATATACACACCTGTACTTTGTATCTCCCTCACCTCATTGTAGATTGTAAGCTCTCACGAGCAGGGTCATCTTATTTTGCTTTAATTATTGTATTGTTAACGTTGTTACTTATGACTTGTGTTTTGAAACTGTTAAACTGTAAAGCACTGCGGAATATGTTGGCACTATATAAATAAAGATTATTATTATTATTATTATCCAGCACTAATGTTTTTAGTCATTCGTGTACAATAGATCATTTGAGGAATCAGACCAGGAAAGCTAAACCTTTCTCCACATGCGCATGCATGAACTTTGGGCAACCGTGGCCCAGTTTCCAGTATACTTATTTTTCTTCCGTGTACCACTTTTGGTAGTTATGTACTGCTTAATACTGGTTAACATCACAAAATACCTGATATTTTGGATAATTTCTGTTTTATTTATATAGCAAATATCATCTGGCCCATGTCAGAGTTGCTTCATAGAAGTGATAATCACATTAATTTTTTAATTAAAATTTGCAAGGTTTGGCAAATTTTCCTATAAGTTCGAATCAAGGTAAATTAATGCAATGTGAGTCTCATGTGCTCCAAAAGATCTGAAAACATGAGATTTCCCAGGATTGTATCCAGCCAGTTTCAATCTCTTTAATTTAAAAACATCCTTAATACTGTCAAAATTAAATTTCCATAGAAACAGATGTTAACCCATTACATTATAACTAAAAGCACATTTTATAACACTGACTTTTCATGTTTTTAAATTTAAAAAAGGTCAAAAAATTATCACTTGTTTAGACAGACAGTTCACTGCAGAAAATTGACTCAAACTGATGGTGTCACTGTCAGGGATAACATTATCTTTCTGTGTTTGCTGCGACTAGTGAATTGCCATATAATCCATAATGGCCTTCACTTCCTTCCCACTAGTACGCCAAAAAGGAGGTCAGTTTTGGTAGTCCTTCTACCCAGACATCTGGTGTCAATGCTGGTGGTGGTGCTTCAGCTGCTGCCAGTGGCACCCACTATCTTTTTATCTTTTCACTACTAGGATTAAGCAAACCCAAACTGGAAAGTTCAGAGTTAATACCAGGCATCTAGTCTCCGGTACGGAGCCTGAACACGGACTGTTTACTATATGTCCAGTCTTCTGTTTGGGTTCACCAGTGTAATAAAGCTTGTTAAAAGGCTGCAGCACAACCAATCAATAAGCTTTTAGACTTCAGGCACTTCTGGACCATCACCACCAATCCAGGTATTGGCATGGCTGTGATTAACTGGGGCATGTAGAAAGGCTGGTTGATGAGTGCTGCCACCATTATGCTCTCATGAGTGTAGGGATAGTATGCAGCTGGAGTGAGGGACAGATAGTGACTGTGTACTATGCAAAAGTAACGCTGTGTGTACACTGCAGCTCATATCTATGGTATCACTGTGTTAAAAGCCGCTGTGTGTACTCTGAACCCCCAACCTGTGTGGGTACTGTGCTTTAAGCAGCCGTGTGTATTCTGCACCCTCCTTGCCTGTGGCAGTGCTGTCCTTAAAGATGCTGTGTGTACTTTGCACCCATATCTGTAGGAGTACTATTGTTTAAGCCCCTATGTGTACTCTGCACCCCACCACATGTGGGAATACTGTCCTTTAAGGAACTGTGTGTACTCTGAACCTCCCCACCTGTGGAAGTACTGTCCTTTAAGCCACTGTGTGTACTTTGCATCCCATATCTGTGGGAGTTCTGTCCTTTAAGCAGATGTGTGTGTACTGTGCAACCCACTGCCTGTGGAAGTACTATCCTTTAAGCCACTGTGTGTAATTTGCACCCCCCATCTGTATGAGTACTGTACTTTAAGCCGCTGTGTGTACTCTACACTACCCCCCTCCCGTGGGAGTAATGTCCTTAAAGACACTGTGTATACTCAGCAACCCATATCTGTGGAAGTACTGTGCTAGTACTAAGCTAAAAGCCGCTGTGTGTACTCTACACCCTTATCTGTAGGAGTAGTGTCCTTTAAGCCGCTGTATGTACTCTTAACCCACCCCCGTCTGTGGGAGTACTGTCCTTTAGGTCGCTGTGTGTATTTTGCACTCACCTGCCTGAGGGAGTACTGTCTTTTAAGCCACTGTGTGTATTCTGCAACCCCCCGCCTCAGGGAGTACTGTTAATTTAAGCTGCTGTGTGTTTTCTAGTAATCTGGGAAATAAATAATTGGCATCAGCAGTCTAATTGCCATTAGTAGGCCAAAGAAATAATGTTTCAGGACTGCCGTGTGATTTTTAGTAGTTTTGCAAATCAATATGTCTCTATCAATATCAATATATTAGCTGTCTTGTTGCCACCTTAGGCCCCCAAAATAATTTTTCTGGGATGATGTGTGTTTTATATTAGCATGGGAAATAAATAATTACTATAAATGATAGATTATGACTCCTCTAATTAATTCAAGGTCAAATTTGCAATATAGAGGGTATTTAAAAATTAGCTTTTATTAACCCCTTAACGACCAAGCCATTTTGTAGGTTAAAGACCAGGCCAATTTTTACAATTCTGACCACTGTCACTTTATGTGCTTATAACTCTGGAACGCTTCAACGGATCTTGGCGATTCTGAGACTGTTTCTCATGACATATTGTACTTCATTATAGTGGTAAAATTTCTTCAATATAACTTGCGTTTATTTATGAAAAAAACGGAAATATGGCAAAAATTTTGAAAATTTTGCAATTTTCAAACTTTTAATTTTTGTGCCATTAAATCAGAGAGATATGTCAAAAAAATAGTTAACAAATAACATTTCCTACATGTCTACTTTACATCAGCACAATTTTGGAACCAAAATTTTTTTTTGTTAGGAAGTTATAAGTGTTAAAAGTTGACCAGCAATTTCTCTTTTTTCCAACAAAATTTACAAAACCATTTTTTTAGGGACCACCTCACATTTGAAGTGAATTTGAGGGTCAATATGACAGAAAATGCCCAAAAGTGACACCATTCTAAAAACTGCACCCCTCAAGGTGTTCAAAGCCACATTCAAGAAGTTTATTAACCCTTTAGGTACTTCACAAGAATTGAAGCAATGTGGAAGGAAAAAATGAACATTTAATTTTTTTCCCAAAATTTTTCTTTCGACACAATTTTTTAAATTTTGTCAAGGGTATCAGTAGAAAATGAACCACAATATTTGTTGTACAATTTCTCCTGAGTACACCGATACCCCATGTGTGGGGGAAAACCAATCTTTAGGCGCACGGCAGTGCTCAGAAGGGAAGGAGAATCATTTGAGATTTTGAATGTCAAATGGGCTGGAATCGAGAGCGGACACCATGTCGCGTTTGGAGAGTCCTTGATGTACCTAAACAGTGGAAACCCCCATAACTGACCCCATTTTGGAAACTAGACCCCCCAAGGAACTTATCTAGATCTGTGGTGAGCACTTTGAACCCCCAAGGGCTTCACAGAAGGTTATAACTTAAAGCCGTAAAATTTAAAAATCATATTTTTTCCAAAAAATGATCTTTTCACCTCCAATTTTTATTTTTCAAGGGATAAAAGGATCCCAAAAGTTATTGTGCAATTTGTCCTGAGTGCGCTGATACCCCATATGTGGGGGTAAACCACTATTTTGACGCATGGCAGAGCTCGGAAGGGAAGAAGCGCCTTTTTCAAATGCAGACTTTGATGGAATGGTCTTCGGGTGTCATGTCACGTTTGGAGAGCCCCTGATATGCCTAAACAGTAGAAACCCCCCACAAGTGACTCCATTTTGGAAACTAGACCCCCCCAAGGAACTTATCTAGATGTGTGGTGAGCACAAGTTTATAATGTAGAGCCGTGAAAATAAAAAAATCATATTTTTTTCCACAAAAATAATCTTTTTTGCCCCAAAATTTTTATTTTTATAAGGGTAACAGGAGAAATAGGACCCCAAAAGCTATTGTGAAATTTGTCCTGAGTACGCTGATACCCCATATGTGGGGGGAACCACTGTTATCGCCTTACTGCGATCTTTGGGAGGCAGAATGAACAAATCCACAAAAGGTGAAGAATTGGTTTTCTTTTTTACGCCGTTCCTCGTGCGGTATTAGTGATTAGGCGACTTTATTCCTCGGATCGGTGCGATTACAGCGATACCAGATTTATACCCTTTTTTCATGTTTAGCTTCTGTCACACTCTAAAAGACGCTTTTTTTTGGAAGAATATTTTGTAAGAAATTTTTGCATCGCCGTATTTTGAGAGCTATAATTTTTCCATATTTCATCCGACAGAGTTATCTGTGGGCTTATTTTTTGCGGGACGAGCTGATGTTTTTATTGGTACCATATTCGGGCACATAACGTTTTTTGATCGCTTCCTATTCCGATTTTTGTGGAAGCAGAATGAACAAAAACCAGCAATTCAGGAATTTTTTTTCCTCCGTTCCGCGTGTGGTAAAATTGATAAAGCAGCTTTATTCTTCGGGTCACTACAATTACAGCGATACCTCATTTATATATTTTTTTATGTTTTAGCGTTTTTTACACAATAAAAAATTTTATAGAAAAAATAATTATTTTTGCATCAGTTTATTCCGCGAGCTATAACATTTTTATTTTTTCGCTGATGATGCTGTATAGAGGCTTGTTTTCAGCGGTACCATAATTATTTATATCCGACTTTTTGATCGCGTGTTATTGCACTTTTTCCAAGCGGTATGAAGATATCGCTTGGAAAAAGTATAATTTACTACTTTTTTGTGTTTTTTTTTATGGCTTTCACTGAAGGGGTTAACTAGGGTTACGCTTTTATAGATGGGATTTTTATGGACGCGGCGATACCAAACGTGTATTTTTTTTGTTTTTTGTTCTTTTATTACATAAAAATGTGTATTTTTTAGGGGAATTTTTTAAAATTATTTTTTAATATTTTTTTTACAATTTTTTTTTTAAATGCTTTTGTTTAACTTGTCCCTTTATGGGACTTTCACTTTTTTACTTTTTATTGCAGTTACAATGCATTGCAATCCATTGTACCTATAAGTGAAAGCTGCTGTGACCATGATCACAGCAGCTTTCCGTAGCTAGGTGACCCGGAGATTGTCAAGACAACCCCCGGGTCATCAAGGCAGAGATCGGGCCCTGCAAATACATTGCAGGGTGCCGATCTGAGGCAGAAGGAGCTCCCGACCCTCTGCCTCCCCCCTGAGCGCTGCGATCGCGCTCGATCGCAGCAGTCAGGGGGTTAACAGGCAGGGGCGGCGGGGGCGCCGCTCCCGGCTGTCAGTGCAGGAAGCTTGGCCACGGCAGCGCTGAGCTCCTGCACTGATCGGGCAGAAGAGGCTGAAATTTCAGTCTCTTCTGCCTGATCGCTGCTATGTTTGGTTAGTCAGATTGACTGACCAATCACAGCGCTGTAGGTGCGGGGACCGACGGCAAAGGTCCCCGCACCGCTTTCTGTGCCTGTCAGCTATCTGTGACAGCTGTCGGCACTGAACTACCACTGCGTGTTTACACACAGTGGTAGTTCAAAGGCATGACGTGCACAGTCCGTCAAGGTGCCAAAACTGACATCTTGCCATGATGGACTGTGCACGTCATTGGACATTAAGGGGTTAATAATCTATTAAATTTGTGCATAAGCAGCATGGATATATTTAAAACCACATGCTCAGTGATTGATATAGTGTACACAAAAAAGCAGCACCAGCTTAAAATACTTTCGGCTAGATACTAGTCAGATGTTACTCCAGGCCCCTAACATCCATAAGATTGTCTGCTACTGGATAGAGTGACCAATAATCTTTTTTACATAATATTTACCCCGTATTGCAAGGTTGTAATTGGTACTCCTCTGAATCCAGTCATCTATATGTTCATTATTTTCTGTCTTACAATGTCACCTTTACTAGAAGCCCAAAGTGAGACCCACGTATTCAGTTTCCTATTGCAGTTACCATCTGCATATAAACTTATAGGTTGTGATGGCAATGTAGTCATAAATTCATGGAGAGATGGTCTGGTTGAGTATAATAAATGTGCAGACAAATCTAGCTAAGATATGCCTAGTATATATGTACAAATTGATATCCCATATGTGAGTCAATATTTAGCATACACGCCAAAAATTATACAAACGAACAGTATAAGGCCGGTGTCACACTCACCGTAGAAAAATACGGACCATATTGTATGAGCGTAATACGCCAAAATGTTGCCGGCAGAACAATCCGTATTTAATCCGTTGTCAGGGTGCGGCTGCGTATGTTGCGCATGTAAGCATCCGTATGCAATCCGTATGGCATCCGTACAGCATATTTTTCTCGCCGCCTTGCAAAATGGACATTTAACGGTTTTTAGGTCTGAAACTCATTCAAATCATCATCAGCAAGGCTATTTATTGGCTCTGCATAAGGTGGCAGCCCCGAATCTTGCCATTTTTGTGTTGGAGGGCTGCTGCTTGCTTGCCAATATGTCTGACACTCTTCAGTTCACCCCAACTGATCGAGTGCTGTACAACTGGGTTTTGTCCCACCGCTTTGGGCAGCCTTACCCAGTGATCGTTGATCGGCGGAGGAGAAGGCGAATGTGGGTGCATCCGCATTTGAGGCAACGCCTCACTAAAGGCCATTTTCACCGGCTGTATGCATCTCTGCGGACTCATCCAGACAAGTTTTTTCTGTTTTGTCGGATGACCATTCCCACATTTGATGTTTTGTTGGAGATTGTGCACCCAGGGATCACCTACCAGGATACCAGGATGCGCAAAGCTATCTCTGCAGAGAAGCGACTTCTCCTTACGCTACGGTATGTATTCCTCGCCTACATACTGTCTGTTGATGATGTGTTTTCCCACTAGTTTCCCTTTACCCTTATGGTTGTAGCAGAAATATCCTTATAATATAGGCCATATATCACCTTGAAGTACCTGAATGTGTATGTTAAATTTAGTGAAAATGTTTACTTGGGGTAAATTGAACTTATGATTGTTTGGACATTAAATCATGTAAGGGTTATGTATAGTGCGTTTGTTAAACCTTTGTGCATGTGTATTGATTGTACTCTGTAAATTTGGCTACTTGTAGGTTCCTAGCTACTGGCATATCCTATGCCGCACTCCATCTGGAGTTTTTGATTGAGAGTTCCACCATCTCAGGAATTGTGCGTGATACCTGCTCACAACTCTGGGACAGACTGCATCAAATGGTCATGCCTGAGCCAAAGATGGAAGACTGGAAGGGGATTGCCAGGGGATTTGAGGAGCAATGCCACTTCCCAAATTGTAGAGGAGCCCTTGATGTGAAGCACATCCGTGTGCGTAAGCCGCTGAACTCAGGGTCCCAATTCTATAATTATAAACAATATTTTTCTGTGGTGCTGTTGGCTCTGGTTGACAGTAACTACAGGTTTATAATTGTAGACATTGGGGCCTATGGAAGAACTGGAGACTCTAGAGTCTTCAATTCTTCCATTATGGGTCGGCGGCTGCGCACTAACGAGTTGAACCTACCACCAGCACGGCAACTTCCAGGCTCCAATCTGGAAGCTGTCCCATTTGTTGTAGTTGGGGATGAGGCCTTCCAGCTATCAAGGAATGTGATGAGGCCATATCCTCGACGACATCTTGACCAACGTCAGCGGATCTTCAACTTGCGCCTATCACGGGCTATGCGCCTGGTTGAGTGTGCCTTTGGCATTTTGTGTGCAAAATGGCGGGTCCTCTATTCAGCTGTGTGAAGCTAACGTCAATGAGGTCATCAAAGCCTGTGTTGTTCTGCATAATTTCACCAGAATGCATGATTGTGGCCCATCAGATGTTGGTGAAAGTGTGGTGACCAATGGGGATATGCCTACGCCCCATGTCATCCCTTTACGTCGCCCACTCTCAGGGCTGAAAACCCGTGATATCTTTACCCAATATTTTGTGTCACCTGGAGGTACTACAATATGGCAAGATGATGCATTATCTATGCTGTAATGTTTTTGTGTGTGTATCTAAAAAAAGTATTTTTTGTAGACATAGTCTCTGTGTGGTGTTAATGGTCATAACAGATGTGTTGGTGGTTGAGTAAAAACAACTTATGAAAAATGACTCCAAACTTTTTATAAACATAGATATTTATATGTGCAAACTGCCACTTGAGGTAGTGACTACCATATTTGCTTCATATGGTATATGTATTTACATCACAATAGTGTAAGTGTGCATTCTTACACAAGTACCAAAATAAGGCATGACAAAATTACAAATGTTTCTATACATAATAGTATGTAAAGACAAAAACCAATAGTCAATATGGGTAGTGCTAATCATATGTGACCCATATGTCGGATTGGTCACATTAGACAAGTGCAAAGATGCATTTGACAACTGTGAGTGAAATTAAATATAAAAAATAACAAACATTGCAGTAAATAATAGTATGTAAAGAAAATAACAAACGTTCACTATGTATAGTGAAGACCATATGTTACCTATATGTTTGGTTCACTAGATTATACTACTGCAAATATGCAATAGACAACATGGAGTAAAATAAAATCCAAAAAAATAACAAACATTTCCATAAATAATAAGAAATAAGCAAAATAACAAACTTTCACTAGTGATTAGGGTTCGAGTTCCCGCTGCTGCTCAAGGGGAGTCTTGAACCAGTCCCACTGCGGTGCCCCATCCATCTCCATCCGCAGTGGTTCTTGCTCAGCTTAGATGTCGGTCCCAGCATCTCGCCCAGTGTGCAGAGGATTACTGCTGCCTCTCCAGGCTCTGCTATTGTGGCCAGTACTGGTTAGCGGCGAGCAGACGTCTTTAGGACAAAGTCCTTGTTTACCCCTTCTGAGCATGCCCAGGTTGAGATCTCTCATTGGAGATCGGGGGTCACATGCTCAGGTACTGCAGCAGCTCCTATTGGTCCACCAGGAAGGTCCTGTGACCACTGGTGTTCTGGAACGGTTTCATTGGTCCTTGTTTCTGGCAGGTCCTGTAGCTGTTACCATAAAAGGGTAGCATGGCTGGGCCACCATGCGCTAGTATCAACCGTTATATGCTTTGCGCCAGTGTGGTCATGCGTGTGTGTGGTTAGGGCCCGGCTGAAATAAGCCCCTAGAATACCGACTTAATCGGTGAGGAGTTTGGTATGCTAGCTGGTCAGGGTCGGTGTCCTAGATGCCCTAGATTACCGGCATAATCCGGTGAGGAGTTTGATTGCCGTATTCAGGGCCTGGCGTTCAGACACCATAGATTGCGGGTGATCCCACGAGGACATTAGCGCATGATCACGTTCTATGTTCGCTTAGCACTCAACTGTGTACCTGGGTGCCTGACAGGACACAGAAGCTTTTATCAGCGGCTCTGTGACGTAACAGGGTTCATTTTCAACGCTAGCGACCTAGCGTGTTTATTTTGCGACTCAGTGATGTTAAGTGAGTTTGCACACATCACCATATAGTGCTGCGGCACTCCTTCTAGCGGCTCTGTGGAATAACAGAGTTCGCACATATTGCCACAGCGCGTTACGGCGTTTATTTTGGCGACTCTGCGGGAAAACAGAGTTCGCTTCTTGCGCCATTTTACTAGCAGCAGGCTCCGCCTGCACGGTGGACCCGGGCTGCGAACGCGCCTCTCTACATCATATATTTGATGCGTTCCGCAGACCCTAACATAATACTAGCGCCAGGGTCTGGCTAGTAAAATGGCGGATGACCAGCGTCTACCGCAGTACATCCAGCAGCCGGAGGGTAGGTTGGGGCTCTTGAGCGCACAACTCAGCTGTGGATGTTACCGCAGTCGCTGTTCAGGCTGCTAGCGTGGCTGCAGCCAGTTTGTCCTCTGCCACCTCTGCCCTACATTATCCCACCTCCCGCTTCCTGACAAGTTTGCCAGGTGACAGAAAGCAATGTCGGGGATTCGTGAGTCAGTGCTCTATACAGCTTGAGCTTCTGGCTGCAGGTTTCCCCACGGATCGGGCACAAGTGGGTTTTGTACTGTCTCTACTCTCGGGCAGAGCGTTGGAGTGTGCAACGCCGCTGTGGGAGCGCGACGATCGTGTGGTGCGGAGTGCTCCTCGTTTCCTGGAGGCTCTTAAAAAGGTCTTTTTAGGACCTCAGGTCACCCACGATACGGCGCTACAACTGCTGGCATTGGCACAGGGTTCATCTTTGGTCAGTCAGTTTTCCGTCCAGTTTCGGACTCTGGCCTCAGAGCTAGACTGGTCGGATAAAGTTCTCATTCCAGTCTACTGGCGAGGACTGGCTGACCATGTTAAAGACGCTTTGGCTACCAGGGAGATTCCCGCCACACTGGAGAAGCTTATCTCCATATCTACCCGCATCGACCTCCGTTTTCACGAGCGGAGGTTGGAGCGGGCCCATGTAGGCAGAGGATTCGGTTGGCTCCCACATTTGCCAAACCTCTCGAATCCCCCGATCTGGCGTCCGAATCCCAAAAGGCCACAGAGGTTCCTCGTGCAGGACATAAGTCTCGAGACGTCCGAGTATCTGTGGTCAGTAACCTTTGTCAGCAGACAGAACACTATGTCAACAAATGTCCACAGCAATCGGGGAAGCGATCGCGTCTAGTGGCCCTGGGAGGAGGTTCACTAGAGACAGCGGCATTTTCCTCCAAGATGACATTTAAAGGGACAGTTACTGTAGATTCTTCCACACTAACAGTCGAGCTTTGTGTGGACTCAGGAGCAGAGGGGAATTTCATGTCATCCACCTTTGCTCATCGCCACGCAATACATCTGGTAGCGCTCGACAAACCAGTGACTGTCCGGGTAGTGAATGGGTTGACATTGCCTTCGCCAATTACACATCAGATTCTCCCTCTTACTTTGTGTGTACCCCCTTCCCATCAGGAAATTATTTCCCTTCTCGTCCTTCCCGAGGGAATAGACGAGATCCTACTGGGAGTACCCTGGCTCCGTTCCCACTCCCTCATATTGAGTGGACCTCTGGTAGGATACTGGGCTGGAGTGAGTCATGTAAAGACAGATGTGTCAGGGAGTGCATTCAGGTTACCACTACAGAGATACCCGCAGATCTTTCTCCTCTTCCCAAGTGCTATCAGTCATATGCAGACGTGTTCTCTAAAAAGGCTGCGGAGACTCTGCCGCCCCATCGTCCCTACGACTGTCCTATTGACCTCTTGCCTGGAGCAGAACCTCCTCGGGGAAGGGTCTATCCCCTCTCTCTTCCTGAGACGGAGGCTATGTCTCAATATATCCAGGAGAATCTGGCAAGAGGGTTCATTAGGAAGTTGGTGTCACCAGCAGGAGCAGAGTTCTTCTTCGTGCAGAAGAAGAGTGGAGAATTACGTCCGTGTATAAATTACAGAGGTCTTAACGCCATCACCGTTAAGAATAAGTACCCATTGCCCCTGATCTCTGAGCACTTTGATAGGCTCCGGGGAGCAAGGGTATTTACTAAATTAGATCTGCGTGGTGCTTATAACCTGATTCGCATCCGTGAGGGGGACGAATGGAAGACGGCTTTTAATACCAGGGATGGGCATTATGAATACCTGGTGATGCCCTTCGGGCTCTGTAATGCCCCAGCCGTTTTCCAAGACTTTGTCAATGACATCTTCCGGGATATGCTTTCCACCTCTGTAGTAGTCTATCTGGATGATATTCTCATCTTTTCTCCAGATATTGACTCTCACTGGAAGGATGTCAGCAAAGTCTTCGACCTGTTACGGGCGAACTCCCTCTATGCAAAGTTGGAGAAATGCATGTTTGAGCAGGAGTCTTTACCTTTCCTGGGCTATATCATCTCGCCCAGGGATTGGCTATGGATCCTGCCAAACTACAGGCTGTGATGGATTGGCAAGAACCCCATTCTCTTAAAGCGGTGCAGCGCTTTATGGGGTTCATTAATTACTATCACCAATTCATTCCCCACTTCTCCACTTTGGTAGCTCCCTTGGTAGCCCTCACCAAGAAGGGAGCCAATCCCTAATTGTGGTCAGAGGAGGTCTCCATTGCTTTTACTTCAATTAAGTCCCATTTTGCTAGCGCTCCCATCTTACATCGCCCCGAGGTTGATAAGCCTTTTTTATTGGAGGTCGATGCCTCGTCCGTTGGTGCTGGAGCAGTCCTTTTTCAAAAGGATGCTCAAGGTCGGAAACATCCTTGTTTCTTCTTTTCCAAGACCTTCACACCAGCGGAGAGGAATTATTCCATTGGGGATAGGGAGTTGCTAGCCATGAAGTTGGCCTTTTCTGAGTGGAGACATCTCCTGGAAGGGGCTCGCTTTCCCTTTCAAGTTTTCACTGACCACAAAAATTTGGTCTATTTACAGACCACCCAGCGGCTAAATTCTCGTCAGGCCAGATGGTCCCTGTTCTTCTCCCGGTTTCATTTCACCCTCCATTTCCTCTCCGGTGAGAAGAACATTCGTGCCGATGCTCTTTCTCGCTCCTTGATGTCCTCTGAGGAGGTGGAGGAGGAGCCTCGGTTGATTGTCCCCACAGAGAGCCTAAGAACTGTGGTCCCGGTTTCGCTTGAGTTTGCACATATTGCCACAGCGCGTTACGGCGTTTATTTTGGCGACTCTGCGGGATAACAGAGTTCGCTTCTTGCGCCATTTTTCTAGCAGCAGGCTCCGCCTGCACGGTGGACCCCGGGCTGCGAATGCACCTCTCTACATCATACATTTGGTGCGTTCCGCAGACCCTAACAACTAGTGAGCACCATATCTGCCCCATATGGTTGGGTTCTATGACTAGACTAATGCAATGATGCATTAGCCAACAATGTTTAAAATGGAAGTGAAAAAAATAACAAATATTGATATAAATTATAAGATATAAATAACCAAATAATTTTCACCCAGCCCATATCCCACCAGCTAAGTACCATATGCTCTTTGTAGGCATTCAGATGAGTGCAAATATTCTTTACACAACATGATGTAAAAATAAATATAAAAAAATAAACTTTTAAATCATAAGAGATAATGAAAATAACAAACGTTGAGTATGCCTACTCAAGAGCATATTGTTATCAAAATGTTTCTTACAGGTATCTAGATTAGTGCACATTTCTTTTGCACAACATGAGTCTAAAGTAAATATAAAAAAATAACAAACTACTTTTTAAATCATAATGTATAAGAAAAATAAAAAGTCACAGCTGGTGGTATGTGGGTTGTGGGGTTGGCGGGTTCCCAGCATCTCTGTGTGGTTGGCTTGGATGACCACCTTGACCATCACCCTGTTGGGGTGGATTTTCTGGGCCCTGAGCAGATATCTGCCCACGGTCAGGTTGGTGTGTGGGCACATTGCCATACAGATAAGGGAGATTATATTCCTGTGTAAGATGATACCCACGAGAATCATACCCCCCAATATGACCATGTTGAGCACATCCAGGTTGGGACCAGCCTCCAACACTGGATCTGTACAAGTGGCCATATTGGGAAGTCGGATTACAGCCAGCCATTTGACCCTGTTGTTGCCAAGGTTGGTTCGGTGGGGGAATGGGTTGAGGTGTAGGCGGCCGTGCAGGAGGATCATCAGATCCTAATTGAGCATGCACATTTTGGTGGGGGGCAAGGTGCAGAAGGTTACGGGGTGAGAGCTGCCACCTCTCAAGGAATTC
Source organism: Oophaga sylvatica (assembly GCA_033576555.1). Taxonomy (NCBI): domain Eukaryota; kingdom Metazoa; phylum Chordata; class Amphibia; order Anura; family Dendrobatidae; genus Oophaga; species Oophaga sylvatica. Next base: position 961,488,725 of record JARQOD010000001.1, read on the forward strand.
AAACACCTCATATGGTGTATTGGGGGGTGTGCATGCATCAATTAGTATGTGCATTGATCCTCGCACATGGAGCCTGAGCTCACGGGGTAGGGGACAAAGGTAGCGGGCAAGGCTACAGGCATAGGCCTCCTCACCCTCATCCACAGCCGCCCTTGAAAGGTAATTGAGTACCCCAGTGTCCACATGCCTACGTGTGTCTGACCCAGTGATGTATCGCCGTCTTCTCCCACGGCGGGATATTACAGCAGGCTGGGGGGAGCCCCCCAGAGGTACAGTGGGGCTGCTGCTGTTTCCTGCTTCATCCCCAATGGTGGATGCTGCTGCAGCTGGTGCCTCTGGTACAGGTAGAGGAGGAGGGGGTTGCTGTGGTCCTTGGGATTGTGAACCTTGGGGGATGCTGATTGGAGGTTGAGACGATGGGCCAGCCACCTCTTCACCTCCCCCAACTGGGTCAATAATGGCCTGGGAGTCGGAGCCTGTCTCCCTCTCAGTGAGGTTGGATTGAGTTCTGTTGGGAAATGAAAGGGGATTAGAACATGTAGGGGGGTGAGCCTAAACTGCATATGTGTTATGTGGTGTGTAGTGTTGAGCGATACTTTCCGATATTGGAAAATATCGGATCGGATTGGATCGGACCGATACTCAAAAAGTATCGGATATCGCCGATTCCGATACCGGAAACCAATGCAAGTCAATGGGACAAAAATATCGGAATTAAAATAAACCCTTTCTTTCCGTGTAGGTTAATTGTACATGAAGGAAAACAACTAAGAATAATGTAGAATGTATTGGGGGAGGTGGAGGAGACATTAAAGGCATAGAGGTTTGGCCCAATCAAATGGAATAGCAGGAATAATTTATTTTTTTTAAGACGTTCGTAGTTACAAAGAAATTGACTATGTTGTTAACCTTTTTTCTATTTTGGCACATATGTATGTTTCACTACTTCCATGCTCTTCACCTTCTTTTTTACTTCTCCCACACTTTCTCCTTCATGATCCTCAGCAGCAGCATCTTTTTCATCAACTTCTTCACCTTATTTATCTTCTTCAACTTCTTCCTATTATTCTTTTTTTTTTACATTCTTCATATTCTTCTTATTCAACTATTATTCTTCTTCATATTCTACTTCTTCATCTTCTTCCTATTCATCTTTTTTCATCATATTCTTATTTATGACAGGCATTCCTGTAGTTGTAATCTCTAAAAGTTTGAAGATTACACCTTCCGTTCTTGCTGTCACAAAAGATTTACAACAGTATTTGTCCGCGTTCAGTTTTGCCTGCAGCAGCAGGCATTTTCCAGGGGCACCACGAGGAGGAACGGACTCACCCCCATACACTGCTTAGTCTTCTTCTGCTTATAATTTAGAGCATATCTTTTGCTCTGATTTTTTGTCTTATGCTTAATGTTCTTCTGCTTTTTGTTCTTCTGCTTCTTGGTCTTCTGTCTCTTGTTCTGTATCTTGTTGGTTGTCTTCATGTTCTTTGTCCTCTTGGTCATCTTCTTCTGGGTAATCTTTTTGGTCTTCTTTGGGGTGGTGTTCAGGCTCGTCGTCTTCATGGTCGTCGTCCTTGGGGTCGTCGTCTTCTTCGGGGTGGTCTTCAGGGTCGTCGTCTTCAGGGTCATCGTCTTCGGGGTCGTCGTCGTCTTCTTCGGGGTGGTCTTCAGGGTCGTCGTCAGGGAGATCCAGAGTGATTACCAGAAACCATTTAAAAAATCTTCAACTTGTAAATGTAGCTGAAGGTACAAGAAGGCTGAGTAACTGCCGAGAACCAGCTGACTGTCCTGGAACCCGGATGGGTAGTAGAAGGAACAAGAGCCAATGGCACTACCGAGGACCAGCTGACGGTACTGAGACACGATTACTAAGCAGGAGGTACCTGTGCTAGAAAGCACTACCAAGGACCAGCAGACGTTGCTGGAACTCAGATACCGAGATGGAGGCACCTAGGCCAAAGGCACTGACGAGAACCAGCTGACGGTACTGGAACCCGGATGGGTAGCAGAAGGTACAAGAGCCAATGGAAGTAACGAGGACCAGCTGACTGTGCTGGAACCTGGAGGGGTAGCAGAAGGAACAGAGCCAATGGCACAACCGAGGACCAGCTGACGGTACTGGGACACGGTTACTAAGCAGGAGGTACCTGTCCTAGAAAGCACTACCAAGGACCAGCAGACGTTGTTGGAACTCGGATACCGAGATGGAGGCACCTAGGCCAAAGGCACTGACGAGAACCTGCTGACGGTACTGGAACCCGGATGGGTAGCAGAACGTACCCATGAAAAATAAAGTTGCAAGGCCGCGAGCCGGCAGCAGTTACCGAATCCCACAGTCCTACAGGGGGTGCTTGTCCTACTGGCACTACGGAAACAGCCTTTATTTCCATATCCCGCAGCCCACATAGGAAGCACCTAAACTGCAGGCACCATAGAGTCGGCTAACCCGATCGCAACACGACAGGACAATGTATTGGAGGCAAAGTGATGTTGACACTGCCCGGAAACAGATGGCGTGCTGTAACCTGGCTGGGCAGGAGGGAGTACCAGTGCCAAAGACACTTCTGAGCAGCAACTGACGATGTTGGAGCCCAGGGATGAGAGTAGAAACAGAGTGGAGGCAGAGGACAAATTGGAGCAAGTTGAAAATCTGGACTTGTGTGAGTGTGGACAGAGCATGAAAGATTGCCAGCTACACAGCTGGGGATCAGCTGACATTACTGAACCCCAATAACACAGGAGCTAGTGTTGACTGTGCAGACGGCTCTTCCGAGCAGCAACTGGCGGTATTGGAGCCCAGGGATGAGAGTAGAAACAGAGTGGAGGCAGAGGACAATTAGGAGCAAGTTGAAAATCTGGACTTGTGTGAGTGTGGACAGAGCAGGAAAGATTGCCAGCTACACAGCTGGGGATCAGCTGACATTACTGAACCCCAATAACACAGGAGCAAGTGTTGACTGTGCAGACAGCACTTCCGAGCAGCAACTGGTGGTGTTGGAGCCCAGGGATGAGAGTAGAAACAGAGTGGAGGCAGAGGACAAATAGGAGCAAGTTGAAAATCTGGACTTGTGTGAGTGTGGACAGAGCAGGAAAGATTGCCAGCTACACAGCTTGGGATCAGCTGACATTACTGAACCCCAATAACACAGGAGCTAGTGTTGACTGTGCAGAAGGCACTTCCGAGCAGCAACTGGCGGTGTTGGAGCCCAGGAATGAGAGTAGAAACAGAGTGGAGGCAGAGGATAAATTGGAACAAGTTGAAAATCTGGACTTGTGTGAGTGTGGACAGAGCATGAAAGATTGCCAGCTACACAGCTGGGGATCAGCTGACATTACTGAACCCCAATAACACAGGAGCTAGTGTTGACTGTGCAGACGGCACTTCCGAGCAGCAACTGGCAGTGTTGGAGCCCAGGAATGAGAGTAGAAAAAGAGTGGAGGCAGAGGACAAATTGGAACAAGTTGAAAATCTGGACTTGTGTGAGTGTGGACAGAGCAGGAAAAATTGCCAGTTACACAGCTGGGGATCAGCTGACATTACTGAACCCCAATAACACAGGAGCAAGTGTTGACTGTGCAGACAGCACTTCCGAGCAGCAACTGGCGGTGTTGGAGCCCAGGAATGAGAGTAGAAACAGAGTGGAGGCAGAGGATAAATTGGAACAAGTTGAAAATCTGGACTTGTGTGAGTGTGGACAGAGCATGAAAGATTGCCAGCTACACAGCTGGGGATCAGCTGACATTACTGAACCCAATAACACAGGAGCTAGTGTTGACTGTGCAGACGGCACTTCCGAGCAGCAACTGGCAGTGTTGGAGCCCAGGAATGAGAGTAGAAACAGAGTGGAGGCAGAGGACAAATTGGAACAAGTTGAAAATCTGGACTTGTGTGAGTGTGGACAGAGCAGGAAAGATTGCCAGCTACACAGCTGGGGATCAGCTGACATTACTGAACCTCAATAACACAGGAGCTAGTGTTGACTGTGCAGACGGCACTTCCGAGCAGCAACTGGCGGTGTTGGAGCCCAGGAATGAGAGTAGAAACAGAATGGAGGCAGAGGACAAATTGGAGCAAGTTGAAAATCTGGACTTGTGTGAGTGTGGACAGAGCAGGAAAAATTGCCAGTTACACAGCTGGGGATCAGCTGACATTACTGAACCCCAATAACACAGGAACTAGTGTTGACTGTGCAGACAGCACTTCCGAGCAGCAACTGGCGTTGTTGGAGCCAGGGATGTGAGTAGAAACAGAGTGGAGGCAGAGGACAAATTGGAACAAGTTGAAAATCTGGACTTGTGTGAGTGTGGACAGAGCAGGAAAGATTGCCAGCTACACAGCTGGGGATCAGCTGACATTACAGAACCCCAATAACACAGGAGCTAGTGTTGACTGTGCAGACGGCACTTCCGAGCAGCAAATGGCAGTGTTGGAGCCCAGGGATGAGAGTAGAAACAGAGTGGAGGCAGAGGACAAATTGGAGCAAGTAGAAAATCTGGACTTGTGTGAGTGTGGACAGAGCAGGAAAGATTGCCAGCTACACAGCTGGGGATCAGCTGACATTACAGAACCCCAATAACACAGGAGCTAGTGTTGACTGTGCAGACAGCACTTCCGAGCAGCAAATGGCGGTGTTGGAGCCCAGGTTCAGTCAGGGTGTAGGCTGAGGCGTAATGTGAGCAACTTTCAAATCTGGTGTAACTTGAATTTGGAGGTAGCAAGACTTATTGCCGGACACACAGCAGGGGAACAGCTGGCATTACTGAACCCCAGTAACACAGGAGCGAGTGTTTTTCTCTGTGCATACAGCACGTCTTAGCAGCAACTGGCGGTGTTGAAGCCTAGGTTCTGTCAGGGTGTAGGCTGAGGCCTAGTATGAGCAACTTTCAAATCTGGTGTTACTTGAATTTGGAGGTAGCAGGACTTATGGCCGGACACACAGCAGGGGAACAGCTGGCATTACTGAACCCCACAAACACAGGAGCGAGTGTTTTTCTCTGTGCATACAGCATTTCTGAGCAGCAACTGGTGGTGTTGAAGCCCAGGGTCAAGGAGGGTGTAGGCTGAGGCCTAATTTGAGCAACTTTCAAATCTGGTGTAACTTGAATTTGGAGGTAGCAGGACTTATTGCCAGACACACAGCAGGGGAACAGCTGGCATTACTGAACCCCACAAACACAGGAGCGAGTGTTTTTCTCTGTGCATACAGCACTTCTGAGCATCAACTGGCGGTGTTGGAGCCCAGGTTCAGTCAGGGTGTAGAAATCCCATATAGAGTAGTTGCCTTGTTCCGTGGCACTTCAAAACAAGAGAAACGTAAGCTTTACTACCATAAAATGATGAATTTTCTTCAAAAATATGGAAATAAAGACATTTAAAATATAAGCGCATATATGCACATGGCGACAACAAATGCAACCAAAAAAAAACAACATAGGGTATAGGGGTTGAAATGAATGCATACAAGTACATTTCATAATCCATTAATGCTGCCTAAGGAAAGGTATGTACACCTGTAATATAGTGCAGACAATGTATGTAGGACTAGTCATCATCAACATTAGAAGTTATATGTGGCAGTAAAAAATACACTCATTGAGGAAAAATGTTAGTTCACACCCCATATATTAAAGGTCCAGCATGTAATCCTGATAATATGGCGCAATAATCAATGATCTGATCAAGCATAACCTAGAAAAAGTGTATCGTGCATAGTGAAAATTGCTATGTAATACTGCAAGTGCAGGTGAAACAACGCCAACGGATAGATAAGGTATATGCTATCTATCAGAGTGCATAGCCACTGATGGCGAATGGCGATATAATACTCTACCTCAATAAAGGCTGCGGCACCATCACGCGCGTTTCGCTTGTAGCTTGTTGAAGAGGGGAAGTGCATGTATGCTTGCGCGTCGGTTTTGCCGCACAGACTGCCTTTCTGCTCTGATGCGTTGGGTAGGGGAGCGGCTGTGCGTCATATGACACTGACTTGCAGTCACGTTGCGCAGCATTCATCAGCGGTAGCGTAGCGCCGACACAAAGCCGGCGTCATGACTGATTTCCTCTATAAACATGCACCTATGAGCAACCATACACACACGTCCCCTCTTGAAGAAGCTACAAGCAAAACGCGCGTGAGGGGTGCCGCAGCCTTTATTGAGGTACAGTATTATATCGCCATTCGCCATCAGTCGCTATGCACTCTGATACCTAGATAGCATAAACCTTTTCTATCCGTTGGCGTTGTTTCACCTGCACTTGCAGGTATACATTGCTATTTTCACTATGCACGATGCACTTTTTATAGGTTATGCATGATTATTGTGCCTTATTATCAGGATTAGATGCTGGACCTTTCATATATGGGGTGTGAACTAAGAGTTGTCCTCAATCAGTGTATTTTTACTGTCACATATATAAGTAATGATGATGATGACTAGTCATACATCCATTGTCTGCACTATATTACACATGTACATACCGTTCCTTAGGCAGCATTAATGGATTATGAAATGTACTTGTATGCATTCATTTCAACCCTATACCCTATGTAGGCTTTTTTGGTTGCATTTGTAGTCGCCATGTGCATATATGCGCTTATATTTAAAATGTATATTTGTACATATTTGGAACTACAATTCATCATTTTATGGTTGGAAAGCTGCCGTTTTTCTGGTTTTGAGCATATCAATCAGGGAGTAGGCTCATCCCTTGTGGAGCAAGTTAGACATCTGATGTTGTGTGCATGTGGAGGGAGCAGGAGACTTATTGCTGGGCACACAGCAGGGGAACAGCTGGCGTTACTGAACCCCACTAACACAGGAGCTTGTGTTTTTCTCTGTGCAGACGGCACTTCTGAGCAGCAACTGGCAGTGTTGGAGCCAGGGAGTACAGTTCAGGTGGTAGAAACATGAACAGAACAGGAGACATGGATACTGTTGCCAAACAGTTATTTAATCTGAAACCGGACAGGCAAATTCAGGCGAGATCCATGCCTTGTTCATTTTCAGAAAAGTAAGCCGATCAACGTTATCGGAGGATAGTCGCATGTGATTGTCTGTTAGTACACCACCTGCGGCACTAAAGACGCGCTCCGATAATACAATAGCAGCAGGGTAAGCCAGCACCTCCAATGCATACTGGCTAAGCTCTGGCCATGTATCCAGCTTAGAGACCCAAAACTTGAAGGGGGAAGAGCCGTCTGGGAGTACACTGAGAGGGCAAGACATGTAGTCTGTCACCATCTGACGGAAACGTTGCCTCCTGCTGACTGGAGCCGTCTGTGATGGTGTAGACATTTGTGGCGGTGACACAAAACTTTGCCACATTTGGGCCATACTGGTCTTGCCCTGTGCAGAGGCGCTGCTTCTGCTCCCTCTTGGTGCAGAGCTTCCTCCACTGCCTCGACGCACAGAGCTGCTTTGTAAAGCACTAGCAGCAGTGCTCTCGGCTGGAATGGAGAACATGATGGAATGCACCAGTGTGTCTTGGTACTCCCACATTTTATGCTCCCGGTTCAACGGTGTTTTGAGGCTTTGTAAGTTGTCCCGGTAGCGAGGGTCTAGGAGGGTGTACACCCAATAATCAGACGTGGTGAGAATGTTGGCGATGCGGCGGTCGTTTCTCAGGCACTGCAGCATGAAATCAATAATTTGCTGCAGACTCCCAACTGGCCAAGAAACGCTGTCCCCTGCAAGAGGCATAATCTCTGCCTGCTCTGCATCACCCCACCCTCGCTCTACATACTGATTACTAGAGCATTGTGTACCTCCCTCCTCTGGAGCGATGTCTTCCTCCTCCATTGACTACTCCTCATCCTCCTCGCAAAGTGTCCCCTGCCTAGGCCTTTGTGAGGAACCACATTGCGCAAACTGTCCAGAAGGTGATGGAATTTGTGACTTCTCATCCTCCAGCTCTTCCAAAACCTCATCCCTTAGTGCTTGCAGTGTTTTTTGAAGCAGGCAGATAAGGGGGACAGTCATGCTGACTAGTGCATCATCTGCACTCGCCATCCACGTCGAATCATCGAACGCACGCAAAACGTGGCAGATGTCCTTCATAGAGGCCCACTCAGTGGTGGTGAAGTGTGAATGGCACAAATTGCGAGTTGATTGCGCCTGATGCAGCTGGTACTCCATTACTGCTGCCTGCTGCTCACACAATTGCTCCAACATATGTAACGTAGAATTCCACCGGGTGATGTGATGTTCCGGAAGGCGGAATCGGCGTTGCAGAGCTGCAATGCGCGATATGGCCATGCTGGAACGCCGCAAGTGAGCGCACTCTAGGCGCACCTTGTGCAGCAGTGCATCAAGATCCGGATAGTCCCTCAAAAAACTCTGCACGACCAAGTTAAGCACATGTGCCAGACATGGTATGTGAGTGAGGTTGCCTAGGCCCAGAGCTGCCACCAGATTTCGGCCATTGTTACACACTACCAAGCCTGGCTGGAGATTCGCTGGCACAAACCACACGTCGCTCTCCTGAGCTGTGTGGATTCGATTCCCCATAGAAATTAATTTCAGGACGGTCTGTTGACGTTTGGCCACGGCTGTGCTCATATCGGTCGTAACAGGTAAGCGTTCACGGGTCCATGTGGAGGTAGACCGTGACGGCTCCTGCAGCGATGATTCTAAGGAACTGGAGTAGGAGGAGGAGTCAATATGTACAGACTGGATTCCTGCAATCCTTGGAGTTGGCAGAACACGTACAGCGACACTCTCAAGATCTGTACCCGGCTCCACAACATTGACCCAATGGGCAATGAGGGAAAGGTATCGTCCCTGTCCATGGTTACTGGTCCACGCATCGGTGGTCAGGTGGACCTTGCTACTGATGGCGTTTAGTAGCGCATGTTTAATTTTTCCCTCCACATGCTTTTGCAGGGCAGGGACGGCTTGCCTGCTGAAATAAAAGCGGCTGGGCATGTTGTATTGTGGGGCTGCCAATGCCATGAAGTTACGAAGGTGTCAGTCTCCACCAGCCTGAATGACAGCATTTCAAGGGACAGGAATTTTGCAATGCGAGCATTCAGAGCCTATGCTCGGGGATGGTTTGCCGAGTATGGCCGCCTTTTCTCCCATGCCTGTGCTACCGATGGCTGTAGAGTGGCCTGGGAGTGTGAGGATGACAGGGAACGTGTGCTGTGGGTGGAATTACACTGGGTCTCTGTACACCAGTGCCAGAGTTTCTTCCAGGGCGATCCTGTGAGGAAGCCGAACCAGCTGTGTGTGAGCTGGAGGAAGAGGCTACAACATGAGCTGAAGATGTAGGTGGTGCTGTAGGGTGGCCTACGTCTCCAGTGTGTCTTTGTAACTCCGCCACGTGCTTGGTCTGCACATGTTTCCACATATTTGTGGTATTGAGGTTGCTGACACTTTTACCTCTTTTTACTTTTTGATTACACAGCTTGCATTTGACAAAGCAAATGTCATCTGCAACTGTGTCAAAAAAGGACCACACACTGCAAGTCCTGGGAGCGCCCGGTTTGGCTTTTGGAAGAGAACTGCTCCGAACGGGTACCAAAGTGGAGGTTACAGGCAACCGAGTCTGAACCCTACCTCTCCCTCCTGTTTGGACCGTTGGGGGAATCTCTTCCTCAGAGCTGCTACCACCACCTTCCTGTTCCTCAAGCCATGATGGGTCAAGGACCTCATCATCTCCACTACCCTCTTCAAACACCTGCTTCTCCTGGGTCGTATGGCCAGCACCATGCGCAACAGAAACTGGCACCTGAGTCTCATCATCATCAGATGAGTTCTGCCGTGTGCTGACCATAGGCACTGGCCCACCTGCCTCTTCAGATTCAGAGAGACAAAGCAGTTGCGCATCACTGCATACTCCCTCTTCTTCACATTCTAGAATGCTGCTTGGATGGCCCCCTCTTTCCAAGCCAACAGATTTAGAGAACAGAAGTAGAGACTGAGCTGGCTCCTGTACAGAGCTCTCTGACTGCCTGGGCAATTTGGCAGGTGGTGAAGAGACAGATGGTTGCTCTTCAGTGCTCTGGTCCTGAGAGGATGTGGAAGTAATTGAAGTCGATGCGTTAGCTGCCATCCATCCGACAACGGCTTCAATTTGTTCTTCCCGTAGCAGGAGGGTACAGCGAGCTCCTACAAAGCAGCGCATAAAGGACCGCTCCTGGGGAAAACTGGGGGATGCTGTGTCACTGGTGCCTGCAGCAGGCACAGAATCCCCACATCCTCTCCCTGCTGAAACTCCACGCCCACGACCACGTGCCTTACTCCCTGCCTTCTTCACCTTGGTAGATTGATAAAGATAGGCAGAAAAGTACTAAGGCCTTAGTGTGCTTATTCCTGAACAGCTGCTAACAGGTATAAGAAACACTAAGTATATTAAGTGTGGACTACACTTTAATATGAGCTAATGTGGCCTAACAAGTGTTAAGTGTAGTGTTTGGTGAACTTTATTCCCTTTTTTTTGTTTTTCACAAAAAAAACAAAGGTTGTGATTGAGACAAAAGATGTACAATCGATAGTATCACAAACTTTTTGTAGCTATTACAATGCAGGAAACTACAATGCAATAGATAAGGCTACAAAAAATAGGGTAATACTAATCTGGCTGGTCCTGCAGGCCGCAAACCAGCCGAAAGGCTCCTCTATCTACTCCTATCTAGTGTTAGCAACCAATGTATTGGATACGGATGGAAGCGCGGCACACTAATAGGAGAGAGTTAATTTAAATTGAATTGAGCAGCACCAATTACAAAAAAAAAAAAGGATGAGGCAGTGACACATGCTTAGCAGACTACAACCAGCAGTGGATGCAGAACTAACTTCAGCGTGAGCTGCACTCACAAAGAGACCTCACAGACAGCCGTGAACACTGCAGACAACAGTGCACTAGCTCTGAAAGGCTCCGCTATGTACTTCTATAGTGTTTGCAACCAATGTATTGGATACGGATGGAAGAGCGGCACACTAATAGATGAGAGTTAATTTAAATTGAATTGAGCAGCACCAATTACAAAAAAATAAAAAGGATGAGGCAGTGACACACGTGCAGCTGACTACAACCAGCAGTGGATGCAGACCAAACTGCAGCGTGACCTGCACTCACACACAGACCTTGCAGACAACTGTGCTGCAAAACAGCACTGCAAGGCAAAAGGAAGCTTTACACAGCGGTTGGTAAACTAGCCTGCCTAAAGAACAATTCACAAAATCGCAATCTCTAACTGTCCCTCAGAGTCAGAAGAGCAGCGTTCTGTCCCTAACTGAATTCACAGCAGAGTGAAACCAAAATGGCGGCGGCGCCTTTTATAGTGCATCCATGACATCATTTCAGCAGCCAATCACAGCCATGCCATTAGTTAACATGACCGCAGGATTACAGGATGTGCCCACACTTCGTAGGATTCCTCATTGGCTGAATCAAATCACACTGCCTCTCATAGCATTATGGGAACTTCCGATTCCGGTATACGATATGGCAAAAGTATCGGAACTCAGTATCGGAATGCTCAACACTAGTGGTGTGATGTATGTACTTACGGTCTGAGATCCAGAATAGGTGCAAGAAAACCCAGCCTGTCAAAGTAAATGTATTTTCTTTTTGTGGGTGCTGATGACCCGCTCTTGGACCTCTGCTGCCGTTCCCGCTGGTATTGGTCGCGGATGCTTCTCCATCTTCTCATAACATCATCTACTGCAATGACACATATAATGTAATCAATTAGCTAGCTGCACAAAGCCAAATTCTTCTACATACACGTAATATAGTCATGGGGGCCTAGTAGGATGTGACTATACTAACATGTTTGCGCCACAAAAAGCAAAAAATAACATTTTTTTGGCCAAATTCTGCGCTACAAATACGCTCTGACCGTTAAGAAGTGTGGAAAAAAAATCAAGTAACTTACTGATTCGCTGCTGCTCCTCGCGTGGGCTGTCGCCAAAGTGGGGAAACATCTGCTCACAGATGCGCCTCCATGCCGCCTCTTTCCCTGCACGGTCTGCATAATGTGCATCTCTTTGGTCCCAAATTTCAGGCCTCTCCTGCACCAACGCAATGAGCATCTCTACATGATGAGGGTGGACATCATGGCCGACTCCGTGGAGGCGTTCTTCCGGGATGTCTGGCGCTCTTTTTGAGCTAATTTGCATGTGTCAGCTTCCTGCTGCATGTGTTGCACCATTTCCTGTGAGCTGCAAAAGTCTTGCGTATTTCTCGCAAGTCACACGTGTGGTCCGTGTGTAATCCGTTGTTTTTTTTGCATCCATAGACTTTCATTGACGTACAACGGGCGTAATACGCGTACAATCGCAGCATGCTGCGGGTGTCTCACACCGTAAGATACGGTCGAGAAAAATACGCATGATCAGAGCTGCCCCATAGAGAATATTGGTCCGTGTGTAATGCGTGGTTTTCATGCCTCTCACTCGTCCGTATTCCTCCTTAGTGTGACGCCGGCCTTAGTGTGACGCCGGCCTAAGGAATGCTCTCACCCATTTGTTGTGGTTTTTCATTCTCTCCACACCACAGATCCTCTTGCCCGTCTCTCTTGGGAATTTATGACTACATTGCCATCACAATCTATAAGTTTATATGCAGATGGTAACAACAATAGGTAACTGACTACTTGGATATGACAAGATGACAAGGGATTCAATGGAATGGCCTTAACCCCTTAAGGACCAAGCCTTTTTGTAGGTTAATGACCAGGCCAATTTTTACAATTCTGACCACTGTCACTTTATGTACTTATAACTCTGGAACGCTTCAACGGATCTTAGCGATTCTGAGATTGTTTTCTCGAGACATATTGTACTTCATGTTAGTGGTAAAATTTCTTCGATATAACTTGCGTTTATTTATGAAGAAAACGGAAATATGGCGAAAATTTTTGAAAATTTTGCAATTTTTAAACTTTGAATTTTTAAGCTCTTAAATCAGAGAGATATGTCACAAAAAATAGTCAATAAATAAATTTTCCACATGTCTACTTTACATCAGCACAATTTGGGAAGCAAAATTTTTTTTCGTTAGGAAGTTAAAAGTGTTAAAATTTGACCAGCGATTCCTCATTTTTCCAACAAAATTTGCAAAACCATTTTTTTAGGGACCACCTCACATTTGAAGAAAATACCAAAAAGTGACACCATTCTAAAAACTGAACCCTCAAGGTACTCAAAACCACATTCAAGAAGTTTATTAACCCTTTAGGTACTTCACAAGAATTCAACACAATACCTTTTAAAAATAGCAAAAAAGGCACAAGAGTGTATATACAGAAATAATTTTATTGAAACACATACAAAACACTTAATAAAAGGGATGCCTCATATCCAGGAATGACACAGCAAGTTCAACCCCACCCATAACAATCAAGACACATATGTGATGTGAAACCCTTTGCAAAAAATTAACCCCAAAAGGGGAAATCAATGTTTAGAAATATATAAATATGTTTTGCAATATCCATAACTATTTATACAATCATGTACGGAATTATAGCTAATATTCAATTTTACCACCCATAAATGACTAATGCAAGGATATTAAAATTCAATGACAGCAAAAATTGTGTTCACAAGTCACAGACAAAAATTAGTTAATAAAGTGCTCTTAGTGCCTGAAGGGTTAAGCCTAAAGGAGACAGCATATACAGTCATGGCCAAAAGTTTTGAGAATGACACAAATATTATATTTTCACATGATCTGCTGCCCTCTGGTTTTTATGTGTGTTTGACAGATGTTTTTATCACAGACAGAAATATAATTGCAAACATATGAGTAACAAAAGCTTATATTGACAGTTAGAATGAGTTAATGCAGCAAGTCAATATTTGCAGTGTTGACCCTTCTTCTTCAGGACCTCTGCAATTCTCCCTGGCATGCTCTCAATCAACTTCTGGACCAAATCCTGACTGATAGCAGTCCATTCTTGCACAATCAATGCTTTCATTTTGTCAGAATTTTTAGGTTTTTGTTTGTCCACCCGTCTCTTGATGATTGACCACAAGTTCTCAATGGGATTAAGATCTGGGGAGTTTCCAGGCCATGAACCCAAAATCTCTATGTTTTGTTCCCTGAGCCATTTAGTTATCACCTTTGCTTTATGGCAAGGTGCTCCATCATGCTGGAAAAGGCATTGTTGATCGCCAAACTGCTCTTGGAGGGTTGGGAGAAGTTGCTCTTGGAGGACTGTTAAATATTAATTATTGGTTATGGATTTATACACTCAATTCTGTACTGAGTACATTCACTTTCAGCTGACATTATAGATGCTATTTCTGTATGGTAAAGTAGCAACTCCATATATAGAGACCACGTGATCTAAGGGACATATATATATAATGACTACACGAAGGGAGGGGGTGGCTCTTGCTCTCTCGCTCTCTCTTCTGGACAGCTGTTGCCATGTAACCACGTCTTGTTTCTCTGAGACGCTGCTGACAAGGCCAGAATGTCATTTTTACCATTCAGGACACCAAGGAAAGATGTGTACAAGTTTTGCTATGGACAAATGGACAATCTCTTCGTAACTATTTCACTCATTTTATGTTTTCCTGTAATGATGTTTCTTTGGTAAACAGTCCAATAAACCACTACATTTTTTTTATAAGAAACGTGACATTTTCTTTAAAGTATCGCATCTGGTAACAAGTCCTTGAAAAATATACAAAATTAAGCATTTTTAACATTTTGGAGAGCCAGCCAGTCACTCTTGATTTTTAGAGTGTGAATTTTTGAAAACTTGCAAGGGGAGGAATACAAGCAAAAAGAACGTCAGATGTGCAAGTCGTCAAAGAAATCACACTACGATATTTCAGGATCAGAAAAGAACCTATGAAGGAGGACTACGAGTTGCCAGATGTACTACAGGAATCAGACGTGCTGACGTGCTGATGACAAGAGGCCATTGTCCAAGAAAGGAATTACAAGCTGAGATATTTCAAGGTAAGAAACATGGATGTTATTACTTCTTTTTCTAAGCAAAGTAGACTGAAATTTATGTCTGTAGATCAGTCTAATTTAGAAGTTTTATGGCTCAGCTTATATGCAGAATGTGAAATGGAAAATCTAAAGCTAGAATCTAAGCTGGTGTCCTTTAATAGAGAAAGAGAGAAATTGAAAAATATTTTACAGTTAGTTGACGTATTTCACAAGTTCGTATTAGAGAAATCTAAAAATGACTGTAGAAATAGTGTCAGATGATACCAGTGATGTTCCCGAAATTGACTGTAATGAGGAAATTGAGCAAGATGTGGGACATGTGTCTGTAATGGCTACTCAAGGTGACCTTGTCTCTGATGATGTAAAAAAAGATGGTGGAAATGTGGGAGGAGACTTGAGAACTGATGTAGGAGGACACATGGGAGGAGACTTCAGAACTGATGTAGGAGTTAACATGGGAGGAGACTTGAGAACTGATGCAGATGACGTACGAGAGATGGATGTTCAAAGGCCACCAAAAATAGAAGACAATTCAGAGGCCCAACTCCAAATTAAAGTTAGGAAAAATTTGCTAAAATTATGCAAAATCATTCCTGCATTTGATAACAAAATCCATGTATGCAGAAATTCTGAAATCTTCGAAAGCTTTATTGACAAGCTTGATTTAAGTAATGACGAGAAAAATCAATTATTTAAATTGTGGCTTCCTGCAACCTTTTCCAGACGCCTGACATTAAAGTTGTCTTGTGATAAAGACTTACATGGAGATCTAGATGATAAAGACAGACTGAAAATTCTGATTTTCTGTGCCTTAAATGAAAATTGTCCAGATATTGATATTCTTCAAAAATTAAGGATTGGTCGGAAAGAATGTACTTTTACATTCATGTCCATATTTGAAAGGTTGTACAAAACTCTCATTACCAATGTAAAAACACAATCAATGATAAAGTATTTTGTGGACAAATTTGGATTCCTAAATTCTGTATCTCGTGTTATTGCGTCACAAAAAGATACTTTATTTGAATGTGCGCAATTCCTTGATTTTGCTAGAAAACATGAGAATCGTGAAAGGGAAATAAATCATACTAATTTTGTAAAAACAGACATAGTAAAATCTTTTCAAAAGCCAGTGTCAAAATCTCCTAAACTGAGTCATCCCTGTAATCAAATCTATGATGTACGAAGAAAATTACATATTTGTTATAAACCCTATAAAAAATCCAAGAGTCCGCTTTGCAGAAAGAGTTAATAATTCAAAGTTCAGACCTCTCTGTAAAAAGACAAATGGCGGACACTGAAAGACAGGAACAGGTGTCTTCTCAAATGACTTATCTAAGTTTTCAGTTTACAGCTCATTATCGGAGCTGCTGAAACAATCATTAAAAAAAGGAATGATAAACAGAGCTTTTCAGAACATCTTTGACAAAGAAATAAGATTTGGTTTAGGAATTGACTGAAAATGAAATTATATGTTGTGTAAAAGTGATATACAATATATTATTCAGTTATTTGTAAGAATTACATTAAAGCCAATACATATATGTATAAGACATTGCAATTGTTTTGTTTTTGTATATGATATTAACCTTATCTCTTATTTATCCTTAGAATTTTCACTTCAAAGTAGGATTTAATCTTGAAAAATTCTCTTACATGGATTTATTCCTTTATTTACACAGGAATTTGAAATAACTGCATGTTTTTATATATTTAACACTTAAAAGGAAATAATATATAACTAACTGAATCTAAATTTAGTTTTTGTGTGTTGCTAACATTTTGAAGTTATTTGCATGGCAATATGTTCTTACTGCATGACAGTGACAGCAAGGTGACATTTAACTGTTCTAATAATACGGCTACCATATACCCCTATTTCAGTGTTTGTTGTAACTTAAAGCTGTAGCCTCAGTGAGCTCAGCCTTTGCAAGTCAAAGAATTTTTTTTTAGGCCTCTTAAGTTCTAGGGTTCAATTTCAGTTGCAAACCCTTACACCAAATATAGATACAGCTCATAACTAATTTTCTTATGAGTCCTTCTATCTATAGAATGGATCACAAAGTTTGTTATGTGTATTTGGGAAATATTCAAAGGAATATTAAAATATTAAATTTAGTAGTTTACAATGCGCATTGATAATTAGGATACAATTATTTGGGTTAATATATATATGTATTCCTACTTTTGAATGAGGAATCTGTGGTGTGAACTTATATGTGTCACAGTCTGAGTGACAGATGACAGATGCGTGTATGAGCAGCTGCTAAGAGTGAATATAACCTAAGAGTATGTGATGTATGAAAGGAGAGGTTTCAAAATTCATGGTATGCGAGAAAAACAACAACTTGTTTTTAAAAGAAATAATACAAATCAGTTCAATTATTAGAATTTAAGGTACATAATGAAATATTATCTACTCAACATATATTCCTTTAGTAATTATTATTTTTAGTTAATAGTAGATAAGTGTAATCACACATCAAAATGGTTTATCAAGAAAATTTACATTTAGATTATTATTTTTCCTTTTCCCAAAAGATAATTTTATGATATTCAATGTTATTTTTATTTTTAATGGTTACATAGATGGTACACATCTTCAGACAAATATATGGTATAAAGCTAAAATGGAGGTTACATAAATAATTTATAAAATAATTATTTTTTTTTTCATTTTGGTTTTGATAAATCAATTATTTCACAAAATAATATTTTTTGGTATTAAGGGGGAAATGTGTTTTTGATTCTGAATACATCATCACATTTCATCAATGCCTCTTCTTCACATATTTTAAAGAATATGGAAATATTATGGTATAACTACTAGAGATAATAACATTAAGTATTATAAAGAGTCATTTCTTTACACTAAGAAGGGGATTACATGCAAAGTTGCATAATATGAAAATTTTGGTAACACAAGGTCATGACAAATATGAAATCATCCAGATAATGGAAATATTAAGGGTATGTATTACTGAGAACATAACTACTCAGCATTTGTCATAAACATATAAAGGCCTTATTTTTATTCTTATTTTTGTTTTTATTTTTATTTTTCATTTTTTAATTTTTATTCTTCCTTTATCTCTATTTTTGATTCTTAATTTTTATTTTTTATCTCAATCAATCAAGAAACATCAATATTTAATAAAGTAATGTCTAGTACAAAATATTGCTTCATTAAATATAGTGAAGATATCGGTTCATTAAAAGAAAATGTTCTAATTCTGAGTAAATACAATAATTCTTTCATTCATTTATTCCCTCATATTCACATTTTGGTTCATGGCTATACATTCTTACCTATTATTGGTCTAATAAATATATTCCATTAATAAAGTTTTAGTAATAAAGATGGAAACACTTGTTACATGAAAAACACACTGACACCTATGGGTTGAAAAGGTAATTACACCTATGACATAAAAATGTTATATCTCAAGAAGAATATGGTTAATAATGCATTATCATTTATTATTGTTTTACTACACAAACATGAATTCCATATTACTATTCTGATAATAATTCTATGGATATTATTGATTGCTATGGTACGCTGTGATATTATAGGTTAGGAAAATTACCAGATTTGGTATAGAATAGGGAATGAAGACTTCAAGCAAGATATTGGAATTACGTTAATAAAGACTTTTCATATTTCTAAATTCAAGTAAATTTAAAAAGTTACAAGAAGAAAAAGCCGAAGTTCCAGAAGGTAAAAAGGCTATATGATGTCTGAGTAATAATAGACTGTGTTAATTACCATTCATTTCACCACTGACAGCCACAACTGCAGTATCCCACCACTGACAGCCACAACTGCAGTATCCACCACTGACAACAACTGCAGTATCCCCCACTGACAGCCACGATCGCAGTATTTAACCTGACAACCACAATGGCAGAGGACGATGATCCTATGATGCTAATATGAACTGTGTTATCACGTTTTTATCACGCTCCAGTGGTTTCTTATCACCTATGAAGCTTCAATGAAAGCTGGTGAACAATAAGTTATCAGGAAACTACAACCCTGACATGAGTCCTGTGTATTAGGACTAAGAACTGGTTATGGTGCTATCTTTAGCAAGGAAGAGTCATTTTAACCCTTGTTTTGCTGACCAAAGACGTCACACCTGTTCCAAGACCATTGCGGATGGCATGGAGGATTCCAGAAATATCCAAGGCGAGCCAATGTAAGTCCAGGTCTTTAAAGGTGACACTGCTCAGATATTAAAGCTTCATTTCATCAATGGACTTTGTTTTCTTATCAACATTTGAATTTATGGACTTTGATGGACACATGACACACGGTCTCTACAATATCTACATGTTATTTCAAAGGAATTATCGTATAAAGACTGTGTTTTAAAAGAATCAAGAACAAGACGTCAACATGAAGACCAGATGACATCAGATGATGATGACTGGATCGGAGATGCTTCAATTTAGGTTTAGGAAAGTATAAGACACATATTTTATATGAATATTGGTCACGGCTTACCATAACATGAATTCACATCATGTTATTGAGTGCATATAACAATAATCTGATATTATTATGGTTATTATTATTATGGAAATTAAATTATTTTGCCAAAGAAGAAGAAAAAGAAGAAAGAAGATCTGATTATCCTAAAGATGAACTTCTCTACTTTGAGGGTTCCAATTAATGTCTGTCACCCTCAAAAGGGGGAATTGTTAAATATTAATTATTGGTTATGGATAGTGTTGAGCATTCCGATACCGCAAGTATCGGTATCGGCCGATATTCGCTGTATCGGAATTCCGATACTTAGTTCCGATATTTTTCATATATCGTATACCGGAATCGGAAGTTCCCATAATTCTTTGAGAGGCAATGTGATTTTAGTCAGCCAATGAGGAATCTTATGAAGTGTGGGCACATCCTGTAATGCTGCGGTCATCTTAACTAATGGCATGGCTGTGATTGGCTGCTGAAATGATGTCAGAATGCACTATAAAAGGCGCCGCCTCCATTTTAGCGTCACTGTGCTGTGAACTCAGTTAGGGACAGAACGCTGCTGTGCTGACTCTGAGGGACAGTTAGACATTGCGATTTTGTGTACTCTACTGTGCTTTAGGCAGGCTAGTTTACCAACCGCTGTGTAAAGCTTCCTTTTGCCAGTGTTGTTTTAACAGCTCTGTGCAAGGTGTGTGTGAGAGTGCAGGTGACGCTGCAGTTTGCTCTGCATCCACCGCTGTTTGTAGGCATCTGCAAGT
>JARQOD010000001.1:961508994-961563790 GCA_033576555.1 Oophaga sylvatica
TCATCTCATCATCAAAAATTTTTATTTTGAAGACATTTAAAATAAATACTGTCCCAACTGTAATTAAACCCCCATATATGAAATGGCAGCATCAAAACCTGCTAAAAATGTGAAATAATAAATTATTACATCTGTAAAGTGATCATGCTACTGAAAATAGGTGTACTGTTATACCTGCAAGTGCTGTTGAAAAAACCCACAACAGATATAAATTAATAATGGTTATGGGTATCACAGGCTAGTTATCATGGCAATTCGAGTATACTGTACCTCAATAAAGTCGTGTAAAACCATTAGCTTGTTGTCTTGTGTTTGTTAAAGGGGGAAACCGGTTTTTTTTTTTGGTCTAGGGGATATTAGACAGTAAATGATTACTGTGTTGTTTTTTTGGGCCCTAGGGCCAAACGCTGCGTAACGTATTTTTTATAGGTATCAAATTGGCACGCTACCTACCCTACGCGTGACAGTAGGAAGGTGTGTTGACGGATAAAGCCTTGCGCAACCAGACTGTTTTACCCTCTTCAACACTTCCCAAGCAAAAAAGCTGATTGCACCCCGCAGACTTTATTGACGTACGTTAACTCGCCATTACCTCAGGGTGCCCATGTTGATACGACATAAAAATTACCTTTGCTTTCCTTTCCCTTTCTTTCACCTACATTGGGCACACATTTAAAAATTACAATGATTATGTTTTTTTAAAGGGTTTTCTTTTTATCGTAATTATTGTGTCATCACATTGAGAGTCCAGCTGGACATTATACATGCTGTCAAAGTAACGTTTTTTACTTTAAATAATTTAAAAGTCTGTGATTCACATCAAAATGAATGGGTGAGATGATGAGTGACGATTAAAAATCCATTGTCTTCACTTTTTTATGGTTTTTAAATAGCGTTCCTTTAAACTTATTAAAAATACAAAAAAGGATTTTATCTTAAATTTACAACACTTTTTTTTGTAACCAATTTTTTTTGGGGGGTGGTTTTTCCCTTTCTTGGGGCATGTGCAATATGCGTTTTATTTGCAGGTCTTTATTTTTATTATTGAAGTTAGGAAAAGTGTATCTTCGTACCGTGTTAATTAGATAGAAAAAATTTTCACTTGGAGTCCCGTGGTTGATACCCTTTTAATGGTTTAAAAGAAAAGATGGGAACAAATTGCAAGCTTTCGAGGTACTAGTCTCTTATCAGGCAAAGACAAAAACAAAAAATGAAAACTCCTATTTCTTTTAAAAAAGGACCAGGAATTTTTGCAATAGATAAGAAAGTAAGGAGTGTAGCAGAAGTCATTACACAGAGGGATGAACTAAATATTGGAACGTTCCTAGATAAAGGGTCAGTAAAAATGTATTTTGTACCGTGTTACCAGTAGATAGAAAAAAAATTTAGAGTTTAGGTCCTCAGTGGGTTTATACCCTTTTTTGGAACTGAAGATGGTAACAAATTGCAACTTTCGAGATACTCAGGTCTCTTATCAGGTGAATAATCAAAAACTGAAAAATCAAATTTTTTCACAAAAACCAGAAAAAAAAGCAATAGGTAAGAAAGTGACGTGAGCGGTTTGTCATTATGGCAGAGGGAATGGCATAAAAATTGGAAAAAAATTTATAGATAAGGAGAAAAGTTTTTTACCCTTGATTGGGGTCTGGTAAGTTTTGTGATGTTTTCACAGGGTATTTGGGGTAAATTTCCCTTTAATTTATGTAAAAGGCCCTAAAACCCCTGTGACGGTTCATTCCGATTAAGAGTGTCAAAAGGTCACCTATTTGTATTTGCAAATTCTTTCCTTGCCCTTTGAGTGTGAATCTGCTTCTTAGTCCGATTTTCATTTTGACATGCTATGATCAGGGGAAAAAAAAATGTTTTGCCACAGGTAGATCCATTTTTTTCTCTTTTTGGTGGCAATGAGAATTTCATCCTTGTTCTCAGTTTTTTCCCGGGCTCCCCCCCATACGCCCCAGTTGGACATTTGTAATTTAATTAGGTACACAACATTAGATGTGGCGCTGAAATACCTGGTATCTTGTAGTCCTGATGTGGTTGGGGGCTTTATCTTTTTCCGTGGTCATTATAAATGGACAGGTTTTTATTTTTCTGAAATTTCAAGGCAAGGTTCCGCAGTGTTGGGGGGAGAGGGAAAATTCTGACAATGAGCTTCTTAGATTTGGGGCTAAAAACAGTAGGGGGGGTCTGGAATAGGATTGTAACCGGGGATCTTTTTTGTAGTAAAAGGGTTTTGTTTCCCTGCAGCTCCCCTTAGCACCTCCAGATTTGGATTGTAGGTGACCACTAAAGGGGGCCCGGTTATTTTCTTCTTTGCTTTGTAATGTAGCAGGGGATCCCCTTTTATTTGGTGGCTCTTGTATTTGGTTTTCAAATTTTTCTTTGGGGGTAGCCCTGATTTAAAAAGGTCTTTCTAAGGGACAAAGGGGTTCATCTCTATAAAGGGGGTTTGGGAACCCTTACGGTTGTATCTGAGGTTTGGGGTAGACAATTGGTTTTTTTTTGTGTTTTTTGGATGGAAACTGTCCCATTTAAGGGATGTTGGACGGTGATTGGGGTTTGATACAGGGATGTCTTTTATTTCATTGTCCTTTTGTTTAAAATGGTGTCCAAAAGTTAAATTTTAGTGCTGGAGTAGTTAAGTGTTAAATTTATGGTGGGATGAAATTTTATTGAAAAGTTTTGTGGAAGTCTTTTGTGTTGCTCGACTCCCTCCAGATGATTAAAATGTCATCAATTAGCGGTAGTGGCCCGAGGCCGGTTTTTGGACATGAGGACAGAAAGTCGCTTTCAGCTTGGGCCTGAAAGATTTGCATACTGGGGAGCCATTTTATTCCTCGCTGTCCCTTTCCCTGTAAAAGATCTTGTTGTCAAATTAAAAAGTAATTGTGGGTGAGGAAAATTTTGTGGTTTCCCACAAAATCGTCATTTCTGGTTTTTCATGAAGTCTTTGAGGTTTAAAATCCACCCTGGGGGGATATTAGAGTACAAGATAAATATTGGAAAATTCATAGATAAGGAGAGAAAGTTTTATTGCCCTCTGATTGGGGGTTGGTTTGTTTTTTAAAAGCCCTGGAAGGGCAGGAGCGATTCCTTAATTGATATAGAATGACTAAAAACCGTGTGATTTTTCATTCCATCACAACAGTTTCAAAGGGCATATGAGCTTTTATTTTGAAACCTTTTTATCTTTGTCATATTTTGAAGTTTTTTTAATCCAGTAATTCCCTATCCCCATGCTATGACCCCGGGGATACAAAAGTGTTTTGCACAGGTAAAACCCTTATTTTTTGTCTTTGTGTGGCGTGATAACATCCCGTTCTCATTTTTTGGCGGTCACCCTCACTTGTCCTCCTCACTTGTTTACCTATTCCCGTGTCCTTTGTGGTACAAATTGTGGATTCTTCCATTTTTTTTTTTGTCCTAGCCCGAGAAGGACCCGAGTAGTTCGAAAGCTTAATTTGTTACCCTTTTTCAGTTAGCCCTTAAACGGTATCAACCCGGGACTCCAAATATTTAAATTTTTCTATTTTGGAATTTAAATTTATCATTTTATTGTCCCAGTAAAACTTAATTTATTTTGTTTGAAGTACTACATTGCAAAGGGCCCCGTAAAGGGAATAAGTTTAATATTTTGTGCCTACACCTCCCTTGACCCTGGGGTTTTAACAGGCCAGTGCGCTCAGAAGTGTTAGACCCACAGATGAAAAAAATCGTGATGTGTTTGTGGGTTCAGTAACGCCTGCGTTCCCCGGCTGTGTGTCTGGAAAAAATTATGCTGAAACTCAACTTAAAACTTCAAACGTCTCATACTGGGCCCTTCCCTACACCCCCCTTTGACCCGGGTACAACAGCCCCAGTTGCTGCTCAGAATTTTAGTGCACAGTTGAAAACAATCGTGATGTTTTTGTGGGGTTCAGTACGCTGCTGTTCCCTGCTGTGTTTTGGGCAAAAAATTACTGCTGAAACTAAAAACTTAAATTAAACGTCTCATACTGGGCCCTCTGCTACCCCCCCTCCTTGACCTGGGCTTCAAAGGCCGTTGCGTCAGAAGTGTTAATGACAGATGAAAACATGCTGATGTGTTTGTGGGGTTCAGAACGCCTGTGTTCCCCTGCTGTGTGTCGGCAAAAATTTTACTGCTAGCTACTAATCAGGGGTGAAAAAAAAACCTGACATTCAAAGTGTCTAGTGTACAAATTTTGGGTACACCCTGATTTTTAAGCTGTAAACTTTTAAAACGTCAACTTTAAACCATAAAATGATTAGTCTTTGTCCAATCTGTAACAAAAAAAATGTAATATTTATTACGAATGACATGTCGAAAACAAATGCAAAACAAAAACCCTATTTGCTATAGGAATGATGGTACCTTTGTCACTTATAGCTTGACAAACCCAATACATCATGATGCCCCAATGCTGAATGTTGGAAGGCTAATGTGGGTTGAACTTTGACAAGCTGCAGTGCGAAGGTTTTCTTCAGTGTTTTGCCTTTGAAAAAAAAAAGCTAAAAAGTAAATATAATAACCCAAAATGTTGTTTAAGGGAGTGATGTACAGGTTTTATATTGTGCAAACAATGATGTAGGAATTGTTCTTTCAACATACTTTATTTGTGCATTTTAAAAAATCATTTTTGATTAGAAAGTTACAGCCCAATATAAAAGGGCCTTTATGGGAAACTGATAATCGCTTAAAAAAATCATGCATTACCTTGGAAGTCAAAAAGTGCAAGTCACAATAGCAAAAATATACCCGTAATGGTGCTGAAAGAACGACAATGATAGAATCGTGAATGATATATATTTTTTAGACTGAAAAGCGACACTGTTTTTCAATGTGTTATAATCTGTCCTTAAAAAAAAGCTGTGTACACCTCACATCGTTTTTTTTGTAGCTTTTTATGTAATAGGGCAATGCGTGTTGTTTCATCATAGGTGATGTTTACTGAGAAAGCAGTCAGACAACGCCCTTTGTGTTGTCGGTCGCTTGCGATGGAACGAGGCAACGTGAATGTTAGTCTGCTCATAAGACGTCAGACGCCCCAAATCCCCAACGCGTCACAGAGGAACCCAGTCGTGGCCCAAAACAGAGGCGAAAACCATACTGCAGTAACCTTTTATAAAGCTAGAAAAAAAAAAAGGATGTAGTAGTAACGCACACTTTATTGAGGTACAGTATTACATCGCCATTCCCATCTGGGGCTTGCAGTCTCTCTATATTCCTTATCTAATTTTGTCTGCTTGCAAGTCCACGTCGGGGCTAAATATCTGTTTTCACTCTGCACTATGCATTTTTTTTAAAATTTTGTTTTGTTAATATAAATGATTGGAAAATATTTCGTTTTACATGATGGAAATTTTTTAGATTTTTTTTTAAAAATTGTAGTTATTTATTCCCCAAATGTAAAGTTTTATAATGTAAAGAAAACTGTAATGCGATTATTTTTTTTAAGTCAGCCATTCATTGTCTACAAATAAAAATGGTGTACATACTGTTACTTACCCATTTTTAATATTTGATGTGTATTGTATGCTTTTTTTTTTAAACGTATAGAGTTTTTTTAACCTTTTTTAAATTGGGGTTTGCTTTGCTTTTAACTGTTAATGTATGGTTTATGTTTGTAAATTTTAATTTACTATATTTTTTTTTGTTAAATATCATTTATGGTATAAAAAATTTTTATTTCTTTTTGTTTTGGGGTTTAGACATTTTTAATTGACAGTAACAAGGAAAACTTGAATGTATTTAAACATCCCCTTGCCCGGGCTCAACACCGCCAGTTTTTGCCGGAAGTGTGTTGCACATGAACACTTTTCCCGGTTTACTGGGGTTCTAAGTCAGCTGTTCCCCTGCTGTGTGAACGGGAAAAAGTCCTGTGCCCACCCTGTTCTCTTTAATCCCTGGGGTACAAAAAGCCAGTTGTTGTCGGGGGTGCTGTTAGCCTGAACATTGCCTGTGTTTTGGGTTCATAATGTCAGCTGTTCCCTGCTGTTTTGAACGGCAAAAAATCCCGCTGCCTCCACCCGTTCTTTTCATCCCTGGGGTACAACACCCCAGTTTTTGTCGGAAATGCTTTAGCACAGGAACACTTGCTCCTGTTTCTGGGTTCAGTAATGTCAGGTTCCCCCGCGTGTGAACGGCAAAAAGTCCGCTGCTCCCCCTGTCTCTTCTCATCCCCGGGCTACAAAACCCCCAGTTTTAGTTCGGAAGTGCTGTTGCACAGTGAACACTTGCTCCTGTGTTATGGGGTTAAGTAATGTCAGCGTTTTCCCTGCTTTTGGGGCGGCAAAAAAATCCTGCGCCTCCACCCTGTTTTTTTCCCTGGGTACAAACCCCCCGTTGTAGCTCGGAAATGCTTTTACACAGTGAACACTTGCTCCCGTGTTTCTGGGGGGCATAAAGTCAGCTGTTCCCCCGCTGTGTGGGAAAGGCAAAAAGTCCTGCTGCCTCCACCCCGTTTTCTTTCTCCCCGGGCTACAACACCGCAGTTGTTTCTCGGAAGTGTGTTAGCACAGGAACACTTGTCCTGTGTTATGGGGTTCGTAATGTCAGCTGTTCCCTGCTGTGTGAACGGCAAAAAGTCCTTGCCTCCACCTTTTCTCTTCTCATCCCGGGCTACAAACCCCGCAGTTGTTGCAAACCCGCCAGTTTTTGCTGGAAGTGTGTTAGCACAGTGAACACTTGTCCTGTGTTACGGGGGTTTCAGTAATGTCAGCTTTTTCTGTGTGAACGGGCAAAAAGTCCTGCTGCCTCCCCCCTGTTCTCTTCTCATCCTGGGCACAACACCGCCGTTGTTGCTCGGAAGTGCTGTTAGCACAGTGAACACTTGCTCCTGTGTTACTGGGGTTCAGTAATGTCAGCTGTTCCCTGCTGTGTGAACGGCAAAAGTCCTGCTGCCTCCACCTGTTCTTTTCACCTGGGCTACAACACCGCCGTTGTTGCTCGGAAGTGCTGTTAGCACAGTGAACACTTGCTCCTGTGTTAATGGGGTTCAGTAAGGGCAGTGTTCCCCTGCTGTGTGAACGGCAAAAAGTCCTGCTGCCTCCACATGTTCTTTTCATCCTGGGCTACAACACCGCCGTTGTTGCTCGGAAGTGCTTTTTGCACAGTGAACACTTGCTCCTGTGTTACTGGGGTTCGTAAGGGCAGCTGTTCCCCTGCTGTGTAAACGGCAAAAAGTCCTGCTGCCCCACCATGTTCTCTTCTCACCCCCCCCTGGGCTACAACACCGCCTGTTGTTGCTCGGAATTGCTTTGCACGTGAACACTTGCTCCTGTGTTACGGGTTCAGTAATGTCAGCTTTTCCCCCCTGCTGTGTGAACGGCAAAAAGTCTGCTGCCTCCACCGTTCTCTTTCATCCCTGGGCTACAACACCCCCGTTTTTGCTCGGAAGTGCTGTTAGCCAGTGAACACTTGCTCCTGTGTTATGGGGTTCAGTAAGTCAGCTTTTTCCCCTGCTTGTGAAGGCAAAATTTCCTGCTGCCTCCCCCTGTTCTCTTTCCATCCCTGGGCTACAACACCGCCAGTTTTTAGTCGGAAGTGCTGTTAGCACAGTGAACACTTGTCCTGTGTTACTGGGGTTCAGTAATGTAACTGTTCCCCTGCTGTGTGAAGGGCAAAAGTCCTGCTGCCTCCCCTTTCTTTTCATCCCTGGGCTACAACACCGCCAGTTGTTGTCGGAAGTCTGTTAACACAGTGAACATTGCTCCTGTGTTACTGGGGTTCAGTAATGTCAGCTTTTCCCCCTGCTGTGTGAACGGCAAAGCTGCTGCCTCCACCCTGTTCTTTTCATCCCTGGGCTACAACACCGCCAGTTGTTGCTCGGAAGTCTGTTACACAGTAAAACACTTGCCCTGTGTTACTGGGGTTCAGTAATGTCAGCTTTTCCCCCTTCTGTGGTGAACGGCAAAAGTCCTGCTGCCTCCACCCTGTTCTTTTCATCCCTGGGCTACAAAAACCGCCAGTTGTTGCTCGGAAGTGCTGTTAGCACAGTGAACACTTGCTCCTGTGTTACTGGGGTTCAGTAATGTCAGCTGTTCCCTTATGTGTGAACGGCAAAAGTCCTGCTGCCCCCACCGTTCTCTTTCACCCCTGGGCTACAACACCGCCAGTTGTTGCTCGGAAGTGTGTTAGCACAGTGAAACACTTGTCCTGTGTTCTGGGGTTCAGTAATGTCAGCTGTTCCCTTATGTGTGAACGGCAAAAGTCCTGCTGCCTCCCCCGTTCTCTTCTCATCCCGGGGCTACAACCCCGCCGTTGTTGCTCGGAAGTGCTGTTAGCACAGTGAACTTTGTCCTGTGTTACTGGGGTTCAGTAATGTCAGCTGTTCCCTTCTGTGTGAACGGCAAAAAGTCCTGTGCCTCCCCCCCTGTTTCTTTACCCCTGGGCTACAACACCGCCGTTTGCTCGGAAGTGCTTTTTAGCACAGTGAACACTTGCTCCTGTGTTACCTGGGGTTCGAAATGTAGCTGTTTCCCTGCTGTGTGAACGGCAAAAAGCCCTGTGCCTCCACCTGTTCTTTCTCATCCCTGGGCTACAACCCGCCGTTGTGCTGGAAGTGCTGTTAGCACAGTGAAACTTGCTCCTGTGTTACTGGGGTTCGTAATGTAGCTGTTCCCGCTGTGTGAACGGCAAAAAGTCCCCTGCTGCCTCCACCTGTTCTCTTCTCATCCCTGGGCTACACACCCGCCAGTTGTGCTCGGAAGTGCTTTTAGCACAGTGAACATTTTGCTCCTGTGTTACGGGGGTTCGTAATTTCAGCTGTTCCCCTGCTGTGTGAACGGCAAAAAGTCTGCTGCCTCCACCCTGTTCTCTTCTCATCCCTGGGCTACAACACCGCCAGTTGTTGCTCGGAAGTGCTGTTAGCACAGTGAACACTTGCTCCTGTGTTACTGGGGTTCAGTAATGTCAGCTGTTCCCCTGCTGTGTGAACGGCAAAAAGTCCTGCTGCCTCCACCCTGTTCTCTTCTCATCCCTGGGCTACAACACCGCCAGTTGTAGCTCGGAAGTGCTGTTAGCACAGTCTACACTTGCTCCTGTGTTACTGGGGTTCAGTAATGTCAGCTGTTCCCCTGCTGTGTGAACGGCAAAAAGTCCCTGCTGCCTCCACCATGTTCTCTTCTCATCCCTGGGCTACAACACCGCCAGTTGTTGCTCGAAGTGTCATTGGCACGGGTACTCACTCCTGCCCAGACTGGTTACAGCACGCCATCTGTTTCCTCTCAGTGTAAACGTCACTTAGCCTCCAATAAGTTGTCCTGTCGTGTTGCGGTCGGGTTAGCCGACTCTATGGTGCTTGGAGTTTAGGTGCTTCCTATGTGTGCTGCGGGATATGCAAATAAAGGCTGTTTCCGTTGTGACAATAGGACAATCACCCACTGTAGTACTGTGGGATTCGGTAACTGCGGCCGGCTCGCGGCCTGTCATCTTAAATTTCCATGGGTAACTTCTGCTACCTGTCCAGGTTCCAGTACCGTCAGCTGGTTCTCCCGCAGTGCCTTTGGCCTAGGTGCCCCCACCTCGGTATCCGAGTTTCCAGCAACGTCTGCTGTTCCTTGGTAGTGCTTTGGAGCACAGGTACCTCCTGCTTAGTAACCGTGTCCCAGTAACGTCAGCTGGTCCTCGGTTGTGCCATTGGCTCTTTTCCTTCTGCTGCCCCTCCGGGTTCCAGCACAGTCAGCTGGTCCTCGTTACTTGCATTGGCTCTTGTACCTTCTGCTACCCGTCCGGGTTCCAGTACCGTCAGCTGGTTCTCCGCAGTGCCTTTGGCCTAGGTGCCTCCATCTCGGTATCCGAGTTCCAGCAACGTCTGCTGGTCCTTGGTAGTGCTTTGGAGCACAGGTACCTCCTGCTTAGTAACCGTGTCCCAGTAACGTCAGCTGGTCCTCGGTTGTGCCATTGGCTCTTTTCCTTCTGCTGCCCCTCCGGGTTCCAGCACAGTCAGCTGGTCCTCGTTACTTGCTTGGCTCTTGTACCTTCTGCTACCCGTCCGGGTTCCAGTACTGTCAGCTGGTTCTCCGCAGTGCCTTTGGCCTAGGTGCCTCCATCTCGGTATCCGAGTTCCAGCAACGTCTGCTGGTCCTTGGTAGTGCTTTGGAGCACAGGTACCTCCTGCTTAGTAACCGTGTCCCAGTAACGTCAGCTGGTCCTCGGTTGTGCCATTGGCTCTTTTCCTTCTGCTGCCCCTCCGGGTTCCAGCACAGTCAGCTGGTCCTCGTTACTTGCATTGGCTCTTGTACCTTCTGCTACTCGTCCGGGTTCCAGTACCGTCAGCTGGTTCTCCGCAGTGCCTTTGGCCTAGGTGCCTCCATCTCGGTATCCGAGTTCCAGCAACGTCTGCTGGTCCTTGGTAGTGCTTTGGAGCACAGGTACCTCCTGCTTAGTAACCGTGTCCCAGTAACGTCAGCTGGTCCTCGGTTGTGCCATTGGCTCTTTTCCTTCTGCTGCCCCTCCGGGTTCCAGCACAGTCAGCTGGTCCTCGTTACTTGCATTGGCTCTTGTACCTTCTGCTACATCACGTTCCGGGTTCCATACTGTCCAGCTGGTTCCCGCAGTGCCTTTGGCCTAGGTGCCTCCATCTCGGTATCCGAGTTCCAGCAACGTCTGCTGGTCCTTGGTAGTGCTTTGGAGCACAGGTACCTCCTGCTTAGTAACCGTGTCCCAGTAACGTCAGCTGGTCCTCGGTTGTGCCATTGGCTCTTTTCCTTCTGCTGCCCCTCCGGGTTCCAGCACAGTCAGCTGGTCCTCGTTACTTGCATTGGCTCTTGTACCTTCTGCTACTCGTCCGGTTCCAGTACCGTCAGCTGGTTCTCCGCAGTGCCTTTGGCCTAGGTGCCTCCATCTCGGTATCCGAGTTCCAGCAACGTCTGCTGGTCCTTGGTAGTGCTTTGGAGCACAGGTACCTCCTGCTTAGTAACCGTGTCCCAGTAACGTCAGCTGGTCCTCGGTTGTGCCATTGGCTCTTTTCCTTCTGCTGCCCCTCCGGGTTCCAGCACAGTCAGCTGGTCCTCGTTACTTGCATGGACTCTTGTACCTTCTGCTACATTTACAAATTGAAGATTTTTTCAATGCTTTTTTGGGTAATCACTCTGGATCTCCAACAATGAAGACGACGACCCTGATGACCACCCCGAAGAAGATGACGACCACAAGGACGACGAGCATCAAGCCAACCAGCCTAAACACCATCACAAAGAAGAAATAAAGAATTACCAAACAGGACTAAGAAGGTTAAACAAACTGCAAGATACAGAACAAGAGACTTAAGAACAATAAGCAGAAGATCAAAAAGCAGAAGAACATGAAGTATAAGACCAAAATGAAGAGCAAAATATATGCTCTAAATTCTAAGCAGAAGAAGACTAAGCAGTGTATGGGGGTGAGTCCGTTCCTCCTCGTGGTGCCCCTGGAAAATGCCTGCTGCTGCAGGCTAAACTGAACACGGACAAATACTGTTGTAATTTAAATCTTTTGTGACAGCAAGAACGGAAGGATGAAAAATTCATACTTTGACAGATTACAAGTACAGGATTCTCTGTCACAAATAAGAATATGATGAAGAAGATGAAGTACAATATGAATAAGAATAATAGTTTAATAAGAAGAATATGAGTAATGTTAACAAAAAGATGAATAGCAAGAAGTTTAAGAAGAAGATAAAGAAGGTGAAGATGAAGAATAATTTGATGAAAAAGATGATGCTGCTGAAGATTATGAAGGAGAAAGTGTGTGAAAAGTTAAAAAGGTGAAGAGCATGGAAGTTGTGAAATATACATATTTGCCAAAATAGAAAAAACGTTAACAACATTGTCAATTTATTCGTCAATCCGAACATCTTTAAAAAAAATATATATATTATGCTATTCCATTTGATTGTGTTAAACATCTATGCCTTTAATGTCTCCTCAACCTTCCCCAATACATTCTACATTACTCTTTGTTGTTTTGCTTCATGTACAATTAACCAACAAGGCAAGAATGGGTTTTTTTTAATTCCGATATTTTGTTCCCATAGACTTACATGGGACTTCCGGTATCGGTATCGGGTATCGCCGATATTTTAATGGTATCGGCGATACCATTCCAATTCCGATACTTTTGGATATCGGAAAGTATCGCTCAACCCTAGTTATGGATTTATACACTCAATTCTGTACTGAGTACATTGACTTTCAGCTGACATTACATATGCTATTTCTGTATGGTAAAGTAGCAACTCCATATATAGAGACCACGTGATCTTAGGGACATATATATAATGACTACACGAAGGGAGGGGGTGGCTCTTGCTCTCTCGCTCTCTCTTCTGGACAGCTGTTGCCATGTAACCACGTATTGTTTCTCTGAGACGCTGCTGACAAGGCCAGAATGTCATTTTTACCATTCAGGACACCAAGGAAAGATGTGTACAAGTTTTGCTATGGACAAATGGACAATCTCTTCGTAACTATTTCACTCATTTTATGTTTTCCTGTAATGATGTTTCTTTGGTAAACAGTCCAATAAACCACTACATTTATTTTATAAGAAACGTGACATTTTCTTTAAAGTATCGCATCTGGTAACAAGTCCTTGAAAAATATACAAATTAAGCATTTTTAACAAAGACATTCTGGTACCATACTTTATTCATGGCTGTGCTTTTAGGCAAGACTGTGAGAGAGCCAATTCCCTTGGCTGAGAAGCAACCCCACACATGAATGGTTTCAGGATGCTTAACAGTTGGCATGAGACAAGACTGGTGGTAGCGCTCACCTTGTCTTCTCCGAATGAGGGGTTTTCCTGATGTCCCAAACAATCGAAAGGGGATTCATCAGAGAAAATAACTTTACCCCAGTCCTCAGCAGTCCACTGCCTGTACCTTTTGCAGAATATCAGTCTGTCCATGATGTTTTTTCTGGAGAGAATGGCTTCTTTGCTGCCCTCCTTGAGACCAGGCCTTTCTCCAAGAGTCTCCGCCTCACAGTGCGTGCAGATGCACTCACACCTGCCTGCTGCCATTCCTGAGCAAGCTCTGCACTGCTGGTAGCCCGATTCCGCAGCTGAAACACTTTTAAGAGACGGTCCTGGCGCTTGCTGGTCTTTCTTGGGCGCCCTGAAGCCTTTTTGGCAACAATGGAACCTCTCTCCTTGACGTTCTTGATGATGCGATAGATTGTTGACTGAGGTGCAATCTTTCTAGCTGCGATACTCTTCCCTGTTAGGCCATTTTTGTGCATTGCAATGATGACTGCACGTGTTTCCTTAGAGATAACCATGGTTAACAGAAGAGAAACAATGATGCCAAGCACCAGCCTCCTTTTAAAGTGTCCAGTGGTGTCATTCTTACTTAATCATGACAGATTGATCTCCAGCCATGTCCTCATCAACACCCACAACTGTGTTAATGGAGCAATCACTGAAAAGAGGTTAGCTGGTCCTTTTAAGGCAGGGCTGCAATGATGTTGAAATGTGTTTTGGGGGCTAAAGTTCATTTTCTAGCCAAATATTGACTTTGCAAATAATTGCTGTTA
Source organism: Oophaga sylvatica (assembly GCA_033576555.1). NCBI lineage: Eukaryota > Metazoa > Chordata > Amphibia > Anura > Dendrobatidae > Oophaga > Oophaga sylvatica. The sequence goes on from JARQOD010000001.1 coordinate 961,522,513, forward strand.
AGCTGATCACTCTTTATAACATTCTGGAGTATATGCAAATTGCCATTAGAAAAAGTGAAGCAGTAGACTTTGTAAAAATTAATATTTGTGTCATTCTCAAAACTTTTGGCCATGACTGTAGGCTATTGCAAGTATAATCCTATATTGGTAAGGAAAATGCCTACTGTCCCCAAAGTCATAACTCAAATCACCATTATTTTCACTTTCATAAACGGTTAAATACCCAATATTAAAGTGCTTAAAAAGCTACTACTGAAATGAAATAAATGTGAAATATACTATTTAGAACACAACAGCGGTCATAATATTTACCTAAGTGGCTGGGTGAAGGAACGCTGTATACACGCCCCCGGAAGAAGAGCATTGAAATGTGCGTTGGGGTTAGTGACACAGCGTTCCTTCACCCAGCCACAGCGATACCAAACGTGTATTTTTTTTGCTTTTTGTTTTTTTTACATAAAAATGTGTATTTTTCAGTGGATTTTTTAGCATTATTTTTTTAATATTTTCTTTTTACAATTTTTTTTTAAAAAATGTTATTTTTACCTAGTCCCTTTATGGGACTTTCACTTTTTCACTTTTGATTGCAGGTATAATACATTGCAATGCTCCAGCATTGCAATGCATTATACCAATGTAGAAAGCTGCTGAGACAATGGTCTCAGCGGCTTTCCGTAGCTGGATGACCCGGAGGTTGTCATGACAACCCCTGGGTCCTCAAGGCAGAGATCGGCAGATTGACTGACCAATCACAGCGCTCTGGGTGCAGGGACTGACTGCAAATGTCCCCGTACCGCTTGCCGTGCTTGTCAGCTGTCACAGGCATGTCAAAGGCATCACGTCACAGTCCGTCCTGGTGCCAGAACTGACATCCTGCCATGACGGACTGTGCACGTCAATGGACATTAAGGGGTTAAGGTAAGTATAACTTTGTTTGTTATTTTTAAATTGATTTGTAAAACTGGGTGTAAAAATATTTAGAATTGAGAGTCCTCAGTGGTTAACACCTGGGTGTGGATTTTTACTTCAATTTTTTCTGGATGTTTTTAATTTTCGACATGACTATGGGATTAGTCATGGCTATACAAGGTGTTCCATTTATATGGATACATCAAAATAAAATGGGAATGGTTGGTGATATAAACTTCCTGTTTGTGGCACATTAGTATATGAGAGGGGGGAAACTTTTCAAGATGGGTGGTGACCATGGCGGCCATTTTGAAGTTGGCCATTTTGGATCCAACTTTATTTTTTTCAATGGGAAGAGGGTCATATGACACATCAAACTTACTGAGAATTTCACAAGAAAAACAATGGTTTGCTTGGATTTAATGTAACTTTATTCTTTCATGAGTTATTTACAAGTTTATGACCACTTACAAAATGTGTTCATAGTGCTGCCCATTGTGTTGGATTGTCAATGCAACCCTCTTCTCCCACTCTTGACACACTGATAGCAACACCGTAGAAGAAATGCTAGCACAGGCTTCCAGTATCCGTTGTTTCAGATGCTGCACATCTCGTATCTTCACACCATAGACAATTTTAGATTTAAAGATTTTAAAACTATGTACTGTATTCTTTCATTAAAATACTTTTTTCTTATTGTGTGTGTGTTTGTTTAACTCTCCCTTGAATAAATCTAGGGTTAGTAATGAATAGATGTCTTATTGACAACTCTTCATTACTAAGCCAGGCTTAATATCACCATACAATAGAAAGGTGACATTAACCCCTTATTAACACCACTTGGCACATCTACAGGACAAGTGGGAAGAACCAGACAAAGCTCCAGAAATAGGTGCATCTAATAGATGCACCTTTTCTGGGCAGCTGCGGGCTACTGTTTTTAGGCTGGAGGGCCATGTACACCTGTATAGTTTTGCCGGGTTGATTCACAAACACAAGGGGACCTCACGTCGGGTTTTCCTTCATCCATTTTCTCCTGCTTGCTGTTGCCGGCAGAGCAGGAGAGAAGAATGACAAGCAGCTTCAGCACCACAAGCAGGGGAACAAAGCTTACAGTAGCGCTTCTTCCCCTGCCACCATCCATGCACACGGAGGACAGTGTGAATTGTTCTCCATGTGCCGTGTACAGCACATTTTGAGGACCGTGCGCTCCCACAAACACTGACATTTCTCCGTGTTTTGCACACGGACATACAGTCTGTTAAAACATGCTGACATATGCATAGACCCATTCATTTTAATGGGTCTATGTGTGTCAGGGTCTCCGGTACGTGAGGAAACTGTCACTACACGTACTGGAGACACTGACGTGTGAAACCGGCCTTATACAAAGACAGCTGTCAGTGACTGGTAGGACTGCCCTGGACCGAAAATATCAGAAAAAGAAGAGGATTAAATGATTAAAACACAGGTTATACTGTTTTTTTCTCACAAAACTCTGTATCAATCAGCTCAGCTCCCTGCTCTAAACATCCTCCCTGCAGATTCAATAACATTTTCATGATGACAGCTTCCCTTTTATCCCCTTTCTGACATTAGACATACTATTCTGTCCATGTGACCTGGGACTAACTTCCCATGGACGGAATAGTACGTAATCGGCGATCGGCCGCGCTCACGGAGGGAGTGCGGCCAATCGCGGGCGGGTGTCAGCTGATTCTCACAGCAGACACCCAGTCACAGACCACTCCCGCCACTTTAACCCCCAGAACACTGTGATAACACAAGATTGCAGCATTCCGGAGCCGGCACAGGGGCTGACAGCCCCTCTGCCTTTGGATGGGTGACGACATCCGGGTCTCCAGATCTGAGAAACTTCCTGTCATGCACAGTGCATGTCAGGAAGTCTCTCAGGTCAGTGTACACAGATGCTGCTTCATCTGCATGCTATAGAAGCAATCAGCCTGCACAAAATGATTGTCCCATATTGGTATAAAGTGTAAAACATAGAATGAAGAAAATTTTTTTTTTTAAATAATTGTAAAAATATTTAAAAAAAAACAACTAATAATAAAAAAAAATCAATATTTATTCTACCCTAAATAAATATTTGAATGAAAAAAATGTAAATAATAAAAGTACACATATTTGGTATCACCGGGTCTGTAAAGACCCAACCTATAAAACTGTCCCACTAGTTAACCCCTTTAGTGAACACCATAAAAACAAAACCAAGGCAAAATCAATGCTTTATCATCATACCGCCGAAAACAAAGTGGAATCACACTCAATCAAAAAGACGGATATAAATAAACATGGTACCGCTGAAAACGTGATCTTGTCCCTCAAAAAACGAACCACAATACAGCATCATCAGCGAAAAAATAAAAAAGTTGTAGCTGTCAGAATAAAGTGATACAAAATCAATTATTTTTTCTATAAAATAGTTTTTATTATATAAAAGCGCCAAAACATAAAAAAAAATAAATGAGTTATCGCTGTCATCATACTGACCGAAGAATAAAACTGCCTTATCAATTTTACCACATGCGGAATGGTGTAACGCCCCCGCAAAAGAAATTAATGAATTGCTGTTTTTTGTTCACTCTGTCTCCCAAAAATCGGAATAGAAAGTGATCAAAAAATGGCATGTGCCCGAAAATGGTACAAATAAAAATGTTAACTCATCCCGCAAAAAACAAGACCTCACATGACTCTATGAGCCAAAATATGGAAAAATTATAGCTCTCAAAATGTGGTGATGCAAAAACTATTTTTTGCAATAAAAAGTGTCTTTTAGTGTGTGACAGCTGTCAAACATAAAAACCCCTATTGCGGGTTTTCATCACTGTGATAGACCCTATCACAGTGATCAAAAGAAAAAAATAGTAAATCAAACCCCCTTTATCACCCCCTTAGGGAAAAATAATAAAACAAAAAAAATGTATTTCTTTCCATTTTCCCATTAGGGTTAGAGTTGGGCTAAAGTGAGTTGGGCTAAAGTTAGGGTTAGGGCTGTGGCGAAAGTTAGGGTTAGGGTTGGGGCTAAAGTTAGGGTTAGGGTTGGTTCTAAAGTTAGGGTTAGGGATGGAGCTAAAGTTAGTGTTGGGGCTAAAGTTAGGGTTAGGGTATCGTTATGGTTGGGATTAGGGTTACAGTTGGGATTAGGGTTAGGGTTGCGATTAGGGTTAAGGGGGTGTTAGAATTAGGTTTGGGTTAGAGTTATGGTTAGGGTTGGGATTAGATATAGGGTGTGTTGGCGTTAGGGTTGGAGTTAGAATTGGGGGGTTTCCACTGTTTAGGCACATCAGTGGCTCTACAAACGCGACATGGCGTCTGATCTCAATTCCACCCAATTCTGCATTGAAAAAGTCAAACAGTGCTCCTTCCCTTCCAAGCTCTGCCATGTGCCCAAACAGTGGTTTACCCCCACATATGGGGTATCAGCATACTCAGGACAAATTACACAACAACTTTTCAGGTTCAATTTCTCCTGTTACCCTTGGGAAAATAAAAAATTGGGGGCAAAAATATCTAACAAAAAAAAATTTGGTTCCAAAATTGTGCTGACGTTAAGTAGACATTTTTGGAAATGTTACTTATTAAGTAGTTTATGTGACATATCTCTGTGATTTAAGGGCATGAAAATTCAAAGTTGGAAAATTGCGAAGTTTTCAAAATTTTCGCCAAATTTCCATTTTTTTCACAAATAAACACAAGTCATATCAAAGAAATTTTACCACTGTAATGAAGTACAATATGTCTCGAGAAAAAAATGTCAGAATCACTGGGATCCATGGAAGCGTTCCAGAGTTATTACCTCATAAATGGACATTGGTCAGAATTGTAAAAAATGGCCTGGTCATTAACATGCAAACCACCCTTTGGGGTTTAGAGGTTAAAGGAAACATTTCATTAGAAAGTTAGTTTTTGTTTAAGTCAAGACTTTTTGTAAATTAACAAAAAAAATTGGATACATTGTTTTTCTATTGATATCATAATTTGTATTTCAGATAAGAATTAGAATTTTTAATTTTCACGCTGGCTGATGGGTTTTTCGATACTGAAGAAATATATTTCTTTCAGGAAATCCACATGTACATTAGCAGTGATAGACTGATTAAGACCTCTTTCACACTTCAGTCGCTAAAATCCCCCAAAGTGTGAAAATAGCGGATCCGCCAGAAAAAGTGAAAAACGGATTCAAACGGATCCGTTTTTTGACGGATCCGCCATGAACTTTTCAACCTAGAAAATGCTGGTACCCATGTCTGGCACGGAGGAAAGAGAGAGAGAGACCCCGGACAGTGTTCTGAGCATTTTGTATGGATTTTCTATGGGAGGAACGGATCCGCTGGCGGATTCCGTCAAAATCTGATGCCCGCGGATCCGCCACTCAAAGGCGACCACTATACAAAATGGCGGATCCGTCAAAAAACAGATCCAACGGACGACCATCCGTCAAAATCCGCCACTAATGCAAGTCAATGGGAAAAAAGCGGATCCGCCAAAAAAAATAGCGGATCCGCTTTTTTCACACTTTGGCGGATTTTGACTGACATCGCACGACTGAAGTGTGAAAGAGGCCTAAGACCCTACTGTTAGGGTTCAAGTTCCTGCTGCTGCACAAGGGGAGTCTCGAACCAGTCCCGCTGCGGTCCCCCATTCATCTCCGTCCGCAGTGGAGCCTGCTCAGCTTAGATGTCAGTCCCAGCGTCTCGCCCAGTCTTACAGTGTGCAGAGGATCACTACTGTTACTCCAGGCTCTGCTATTGTGGCCAATACTGGTTAGTGGCGAGCAGACGTCTTTAGGACAAAGTCCTTGTTTTCCCCTTCTGAGCATGCCCAGAGTGAGATCTCTCATTGGAGATCAGGGATCACATGCTCAGGTACTGCAGCAGCTCCTATTGGTCTGCCAGGGAGGTCCTGTGACTACTGTTGTTCTGGAACAAGTTTCATTGGTCCTTGTTTCTGGCAGGTCCTGTAGCTGTTACTATAAAAGGGTAGCATGGCTGGGCCGCCATGCGCTAATATCAACCATTATATGCTTTGCGCCAGTGTGGTCATGCGTGTGTGTGGTTAGGGCCCAGCTGAAATAAGCCCCTAGAATACCGACTTAATCGGTGAGGAGTTTGGTATGCTAGCTGGTCAGGGTCGATGTCCTAGATGCCCTAGATTACCGGCATAACCGGTGAGGAGTTTGATTGCCATATTCAGGGCCTGGCGTTCAGACGTCATAGATTGCGGGTGACTCCCGCGAGGACATTAGCGCATGATCACGTTCTATGTTCGCTTAGCACTTAACTGTGTACCTGGGTGCCTGACAGGACACAGAACTTTTTCTCAGCGGCCATGTGACGTAACAGGGTTTGCTTTCAACGCTAGACAGCGCCCTAGCATGTTTATTTTGCGACTCAGTTGTGTTTAGTGAGTTCGCACACATCGCCATATAGCGCTGCGGCACTCCTTCTAGCGGCTCTGTGAAATAACAGAGTTCGCACAAATTGCCACAGCGCATTGCGGTGTTTATTTTGGCGACTCTGCGGGATAACAGAGTTTGCGTCTTGCGCCATTTTACTAGCAGCAGGTTCCGCCTGCACGGTGGACCCCGGGCTGCGAACGCACCTCTCTACCTCACATATTTGGTGCGTTCCTCAGACCCTAACATAATAGCACCAGGGTCTGGCTAGTAAAATGGCGGATGACCAGCGTCTACCGCAGTACATCCAGCAGCTGGAGGGTAGGTTGGCGGCTCTTGAGCGCACAGCCTCAGCTGTGGATGTTACCGCAGTCGCTGTTAAGGCTGCTAGCGTGGCTGCAGCCAGTTTGTTCTCTGCCACCTCTGCCCCTACATTATCCCACCTCCCGCTTCCTGACAAGTTTGCTGGTGACAGCAAGCAATGTCGGGGATTCGTGAGTCAGTGCTCTATACAGCTTGAGCTTCTGGCTGCACGTTTCCCCACGGATCGGGCACAAGTGGGTTTTGTACTGTCTCTACTCTCGGGCAGAGCGTTGGAGTGGGCAACGCCGCTGTGGGAGAGCGACGATCGTGTGGTGCGGAGTGCTCCTCGTTTCCTGGAGGCTCTTAAAAAGGTCTTTTTAGGACCTCAGGTCACCCACGATACGGCGCTACAACTGCTGGCATTGGCACAGGGTTCGTCTTTGGTCAGTCAGTTTTCCGTCCAGTTTCGGACTCTGGCCTCAGAGCTAGACTGGTCGGATAAAGTTCTCATTCCAGTCTACTGGCGAGGACTGACTGATCATGTTAAAGACGCTTTGGCTACCAGGGAGATTCCCGCCACACTGGAGAAGCTTATCTCCTTATCTACCCGCATCGACCTCCGTTTTCACGAGCGGAGGTTGGAGCGGGACCAGTGTAGGCAGAGGATTCGGTTGGCTCCCACCTTTGCCACACCTCTCGAATCCCCCGATCTGGCGTCCGAATCCCAAAAGGCCACAGAGGTTCCTCGTGCAGGACCTAAGTCTCGAGTCGTCCGAGTATCTGTGGTCTGTAACCTTTGTCAGCAGACAGGACACTATGCCAACAAATGTCCACAGCGATCGGGGAAGCGATTGCGTCTAGTGGCCCTGGGAGGAGGTTCACTAGAGACAGCGGCATTTTCCTCCAAGATGACATTTAAAGGGACAGTCACTGTGGACTCTTCCACACTTACAGTCGAGCTTTGTGTGGACTCAGGAGCAGAGGGGAATTTCATGTCATCCACCTTTGCTCGTCGCCACGCAATACATCTGGTAGCGCTCGACAAACCAGTGACTGTCCGGGTAGTGAATGGGTTGACATTGCCTTCGCCAATTACACATCAGACTGTCCCTCTTACTTGTGTGTGTACCCCCTTCCCATCAGGAAATTATTTCCCTTCTCGTCCTTCCCGAGTGAATAGACGAAATCCTACTGGGAGTACCCTGGCTCCGTACCCACTCCCTCATTTTGAGTGGACCTCTGGTAGGATACTGGGTTGGAGTGAGTCATGTAAGGACAGATGTGTCAGGGAGTGCATTCAGGTTACCACTACAGAGATACCAGCAGATCTTTCTCCTCTTCCCAAGTGTTATTAGTCATATGCAGACGTGTTCTCTAAAAAGGCTGCGGAGACTCTGCCGCCCCATCGTCCCTACGACTGTCCTATTAACCTCTTGCCTGGAGCAGAACCTCCTCGGGGAAGTGTCTATCCCCTCTCTCTTCCTGAGACGGAGGCTATGTCTCAATATATCCAGGAGAATCTGGCAAGAGGGTTCATTAGGAAGTCGGTGTCACCAGCAGGAGCGGGGTTCTTCTTCATGCAGAAGAAGAGTGGAGAATTACGTCCGTGTATAGATTACAGAGGTCTTAACGCCATCACCCTTAAGAATAAGTACCCGTTGCCCCTGATCTCTGAGCTCTTTGATAGGCTCCGGGGAGCAAGGGTATTTACTAAATTAGATCTGCGTGGTGCTTATAACCTGATTCGCATCCGTGAAGGGGACGAATGGAAGACGGCTTTTAATACCAGGGATAGGCATTATGAATACCTGGTGATGCCCTTTGGGCTCTGTAATGCCCCAGCCATTTTCCAAGACTTTGTCAATGATATCTTCCGGGATATGCTTTCCACCTCTGTAGTAGTCTATCTGGATGATATTCTTATCTTTTCTCCAGATATTGACTCTCACCGGAGGGATGTCTGCAAAGTCTTCGACCTGTTACTGGCAAACTCCCTCTATGCAAAGTTGGAGAAATGCATGTTTGAGCAGGAGTCTTTACCTTTACTGGGCTATATCATCTCCGCCCAGGGATTGGCTATGGATCCTGCCAAACTACAGGCTGTGATGGATTGGCAAGAACCCCATTCTCTTAAAGCGGTGCAGCGCTTTATGGGGTTCATTAATTACTATCGCCAATTCATTCCCCACTTCTCCACTTTGGTAGCTCCCTTGGTAGCCCTCACCAAGAAGGAAGCCAATCCCAAATTGTGGTCAGAGGAGGTCTCCAAGGCCTTTACTTCAATTAAGTCCCATTTTGCTAGCGCTCCCATCTTACATCGCCCCGAGGTTGATAAGCCTTTTTTATTGGAGGTCGATGCCTAGTCCGTTGGTGCTGGAGCAGTCCTTTTTCAAAAGGATGCTCAAGGTCGGAAACATCCTTGTTTCTTCTTTTCCAAGACCTTCACACCAGCGGAGAGGAATTATTCCATTGGGGATAGGGAGTTGCTAGCCATGAAGTTGGCCTTTTCCGAGTGGAGACAACTCCTGGAGGGGGCTCGCTTTCCCTTTCAAGTTTTCACTGACCACAAAAATTTGGTCTATTTACAGACCGCCCAGTGGCTAAATTCTCGTCAGGCCAGATGGTCCCTGTTCTTCTCCTGGTTTCATTTCACCCTCCATTTCCTCTCCGGTGAGAAGAACATTCGTGCCGATGCGCTTTCTCGCTCTGTGGTGTCCTTTGAGGAGGTGGAGGAGGAGCCTCGGTTGATTGTCCCCACAGAGAGCCTAAGAACTGTGGCCCCGGTTTCGCTTGAGTCTGTGCCTCCGGGCAAGACTTTTGTGCCCACCAATTTGCGACCGGAGGTACTCTCTTGGGCACATTCGTCCAGGGTGGGTAGACATTTTGGGGCAAAAAGGACATCTGAGTTGCTGGCGAGGACATACTGGTGGCCACATATGGTCCATGACATCAGGGAATACGTTCAGGCCTGCGTCTCCTGCGCCAAGAATAAGTCCCCTCGACAACGGCCAGCTGGGCTACTTTTCCCTTTACCGGTGGCAGACAGGCCTTGGGAGATGGTCGGGATGGATTTTGTGGTGGGCTTACCCAAGTCTCGGGCTGCACCATCATCTGGGTGATAACCGACCACTTCTCCAAAATGGTGCACTTAGTGCCATTACCACGGTTACCGTCTGCACGGGCCTCGGTAGCATTGTTCATTAGGCATATTTTCCGCCTACACGGTATGCCAGACAAAATTGTCAGTGATCGAGGTCCCCAGTTTGCGTCTCGGTTCTGGAGAGAGCTGTGTCTTTTACTCAGCATTGAGTTGAATCTCTCCTCTGCATACCATCCCGAGACTAATGGGTTGGTAGAGAGGGCCAACCAGACCTTGGTCACATACTTGCGACATTTTGTCTCTGCCAGGCAGGATGACTGGGCATCCTTGCTACCGTGGGCTGAGTTCGCTCTAAATAATGCTGTGGCTGACTCCACCGGACAGACCCCATTCCTCCTGAACTACGGTCAGCATCCGCGGTACCAGTGCCCATGCCCGTGTCTTCCGCCGATTCCAGGGTGGCAGACTGGGCTGTGGAGGCACGGGACATTTGGGACCGCACCCAGGATGCCATTCAGGCCTCCAAAGAGAGGATGAGGTCTTCGGCCGATGCCCATCGGCGCCCCACTCCTACATTTGCTCTGGGTGACCTAGTGTGGCTTTCTGCCCGAAACATCAGGCTACGTGTAGATCCACCAAGTTGGCACCTCGCTTTTTGGGCCCCTTTAAAGTTCTTGAGCAGGTGAACCCGGTGGTTTACCGCCTAGCCCTTCCGCCTCGCCTTGGTATCACCTACTCCTTTCACGTGTCCCTCCTGAAACCCGTGGCCATTTCCCGGTTTTCCGAGTCATCTGCCGGGACGTCGGGTTCATCTACCGACGATCATGAGGTGAACACCATTGTTGGGTGCAAGGTGGTACGAGGCAAAAAATTTTATTTGGTGGATTGGAGGGGTTATGGGCCTGAGGATAGGTCCTGGGAGCCTGCCGAGCATGTTCACGCTCCGCAGCTTATCGCTGCCTTTGAGCGCAGCGAGGCCCAAAGAAGGGGGGGCAATGTTAGGGTTTGAGTTCCCACTGTTGCACAAGGGGAGTCTCGAACCAGTCCCGCTGTGGTTCCCCATTCATCTCCGTCGCAGTGGAGCCTGCTCAGCTTAGATGTCAGTCCCAGCGTCTCGCCCAGTCTAACAGTGTGCAGAGGATTACTGCTGTTCCTCCAGGCTCTGCTATTGTGGCCAATACTGGTTAGCGGCGAGCAGACATTTATAGGACAAAGTCCTTGTTTTCCCCTTCTGAGCATGCCCAGAGTGAGATCTCTCATTGGAGATCAGGGGTCACATGCTCAGGTACTGCAGCAGCTCCTATTGGTCTGCCAGGAAGGTCCTGTGACTACTGTTGTTCTGGAACAAGTTTCATTGGTCCTTGTTTCTGGCAGGTCCTGTAGCTGTTACTATAAAAGTAGCATGGCTGGGCCGCCATGCGCTAATATCACCATTATATGCTTTGCGCCAGTGTGGTCATGCGTGTGTGTGGTTAGGGCCCGGCTGAAATAAGCCCCTAGAATACCGACTTAATCGGTGAGGAGTTTGGTATGCTAGCTGGTCAGGGTCGGTGTCCTAGATGCCCTAGATTACCGGCATAACCGGTGAGGAGTTTGATTGCCGTATTCAGGGCCTGGCGTTCAGACGTCATAGATTGCGGGTGACTCCCGCGAGGACATTAGCGCATGATCATGTTCTATGTTCGCTTAGCACTTAACTGTGTACCTGGGTGCCTGACAGGACACAGAAGTTTGTCTCAGCGGCTCTGTGACGTAACAGGGTTCGCTTTTAACGCTAGACAGCGCCCTAGCGTGTTTATTTTGCGACTCAGTTGTGTTTAGTGAGTTCGCACACATCGCCATATAGTGCTGCGGCACTCCTTCTAGCGGCTCTGTGAAATAACAGAGTTCGCACATATTGCCACAGCGCATTGCGGTGTTTATTTTGGCACTCTGCGGGATAACAGAGTTCGCGTCTTGCGCCATTTTACTAGCAGCAGGTTCCGCCTGCACGGTGGACCCTGGGCTGCGAACGCACCTCTCTACCTCACATATTTGGTGCGTTCCGCAGACCCTAACATCTACTTTTTATATTGACGCATCTATTGAGCTTGTGCAAAGGTCGGGAGCAGGAAAGTCAGTTGTAACATCACCTATTTTGTATGGTTCATCATATATTGTCAGTTTTATATAGATTTGTTACCTGCAACGATAAGGCCGGGTTCACACTTTCAGTATTTGGTCAGTATTTTACATCAGTATTTGTAAGCTAAAACCTGGAGAGAAACAGTCAGAGGAAAAGTATAATAGAAACACGTCACCACTTCTGTATTTATCACCCACTCCTGGCTTTGGCTTCCAAATACTTTTGTAAAATACTGACCAAATACTGAACGTGTGAATGTGTGGTGTGGCCTAATCCTGTCTGTGATAATAATGAGATCCTGAGAAGTCTTCTGTAAAGAACAGGAGTAGGGATGAGCAGACCCGTGGAAGTTCGGGTTCTGCTACCCTATCCAAACTTTGTTCAAAAATTCGATTCTGGTACCAGAACATTATCCGAACTTCAACCAGAACCCGAACCCCATTGAAAACAACGAGAACCCTAACTTTTGAACCGAAAAATGTTCTCTCTTCCCCTGGAACATCGAACATTTCAATAGACTTCCAGAAGACGTCCGATTTTGGCACTGGACACACTCCTGCACGAATCCTGAACTTTTAAATCCGGGTTCGCTCATCATTAAAGAGGAGGTATGACTCTAATACAGTCCTTCTGGCCAGTGTGAAAATGGCAAGATTTCTATTTTCTCTGGTGCAAAAAATTATATATCACTTTATTAATTTTTTTTTATTCATTTTCTTTTATATAAATTTAAATCTAAATCCTAAGTTAAACGATACGTCATTTTCTAAACATATATTCCCTTTATCTTTTTCCTTATAATTTACCTGATTTGCAAACTCACATTTGAGAATTAAAATTTCTTCATAGTAACAAACCTACACAAAATATTACAATGGACCTGATTTGTCTCTGCACTTATAGTTTTTAGAACGTACTCCATAAACAGGCATTCAAAGCGACATATTAATACAGGACCTACACATTATACATTGTCCATGTATACCTTGATGAAGATGACTAATGATGTAAGATAGCGCACCCGATAGGAGAGTGGTGTGGAAAGCCTTGGCCTCGGTCCAGCCCGGTATTGTGAAATGACAAGGTATTTTGTAAGGTGTCTCACTTCCATTAGAATACAAAACATCTGTCATGTTCTCTCTCCTGCATTACTGCACAGGAATTGGAACTGACAAGATGTGCTGCGGTGATCCAAGACAGCGCCATCAAACCTTACCAGCCCAGAAACTGGTTATCCATATGTTCTAATGTTCAGCTGGTGAACGACGTGTAAATCTACCATAAGGAAGAATTCTATCTAATTAAGATTTATCTATTATCCTCCTGTGCACACAACACACATATATGATTATGCAGCATTTTTCAGCTCTCTCTTTCCAGTCTTCTTTAAATGTCCTGCAGTGCACAGGTGCACACATTACTCCATTATAAAGGCCACCGACGTTGACTGCAAAAGTGTCAGTAGTGGGGCAGATTTATAAAGCCTTGTATTTCACATGCCAGTCTGAAAAAAAGGATTGTTTGTTATAACAAATTACACCAAATTTATGAAAAACTTATTATATATCGCCTATATTGTTGCAACTTTATGTCATTTATAGTAGTTGTCTAGTAGTTGCCTCTTCCAATACACAACTTGCGCTTTTTTATGTTTTAGCAAATGAGCTGCAAAAAATCAACACCAGAAAATTTTTTACTTCTTACAAAATTAGTAATATTCGTGAGCCTAATTTTAACCAGAAACTGCCATAAACTGATTAACACATGCAAACCGGTGTGCTTACAAGTTTCAATCATAGTGCCATATCACAATCTCATGCTGGAATGTCCCTAAAATATTCCAATGTGTGGCGGCACCTGGCGATGCCTTCGCTAGAATGAGACTGAGGCACAAAAATGAACTTGTTAATTTATCTGAATAATAAAAGTCCTTTATTGTTACAGGGTTAGGCCACATTCACATGTTCAGTATTTGGTCAGTATTTTACATCAAGATTCGTAAGCCAAAATCAGGATTGGAGCAATCAGAGGAAAAGTATAATAGAAACACGTCACCACTTCTGAATTTATCATCCACTCCTGGTTTTGGCTTACAAATACTGATGGAAAATACTGACCAAATCCTGAACTTGTGAACGTGACTAGAGTTGAGCGATACTTTCCGATATCCAAAAGTATCGGAATCGGAATGGTATCACCGATACCCAAAAAATATCGGCGATACCCGATACCGATACCGGAAATCCAATGTAAGTCTATGGGAACAAAATATCGGAATTAAAAAAAACCCATTCTTGCCTTGTTGGTTAATTGTACATGAAGGAAAACAACAAAGAGTAATGTAGAATGTATTGGGGAAGGTTGAGGAGACATTAAAGGCATAGATGTTTAACCCAATCAAATGGAATAGCATAAATATTTTTTTTTTAAAAGATGTTCGGATTGACGAAGAAATTGACAATGATGTTAACGTTTTTTCTATTTTGGCAAATATGTATATTTCACAACTTCCATGCTCTTCACCTTTTTAACTTTTGACACACTTTCTCCTTCATAATCTTCAGCAGCATCATCTTTTTCATCAAATTATTCTTCATCTTCACCTTCTTTATCTTCTTCTTAAACTTCTTGCTATTCATCTTTTTGTTAACATTACTCATATTCTTCTTATTAAACTATTATTCTTCTTCATATTGTACTTCATCTTCTTCATCATATTCTTATTTGTGACAGAGATTCCTGTACTTGTAATCTTTCAAAGTATGAATTTTTCATCCTTCCGTTCTTGCTGTCACAAAAGATTTAAATTACAACAGTATTTGTCCGTGTTCAGTTTAGCCTGCAGCAGCAGGCATTTTCCAGGGGCACCACGAGGAGGAACGGACTCACCCCCATACACTGCTTAGTCTTCTTCTGCTTAGAATTTAGAGCATATATTTTGCTCTTCATTTTGGTCTTATACTTCATGTTCTTCTGCTTTTTGATCTTCTGCTTATTGTTCTTCAGTCTCTTGTTCTGTATCTTGTAGTTTGTCTTAACATTCTTAGTCCTGTTGGGTAATCTTTTATTTCTTCTTTGTGATGGTGTTTAGGCTGGTTGGCTTGATGCTCGTCATCCTTGTGGTCGTCATCTTCTTCGGGGTGGTCATCAGGGTCGTCGTCTTCATTGTTGGAGATCCAGAGTGATTACCCAAAAAAACATTTAAAAAATCTTCAATTTGTAAATGTAGCAGAAGGTACAAGAGCCAATGCAAGTAACGAGGACCAGCTGACTGTGCTGGAACCCGGAAGGGCAGCAGAAGGAAAAGAGCCAATGGCACAACCGAGGACCAGCTGACATTACTGGGACACGGTTACTAAGCAGGAGGTACCTGTGCTCCAAAGCAATACCAAGGTCCGGCAGACGTTGCTGGAACTCGGATACCGAGATGGAGGTACCTAGGCCAAAGGCACTGCGGAGAACCAGTTGACGGTATTGGAACCCGGACTGGGTAGCAGAAGGTACAAGAGCCAATGCAAGTAACGAGGACCAGCTGACTGTGCTGGAACCCGGAGGGGCAGCAGAAGGAAAAGAGCCAATGGCACAACCAAGGACCAGCTGACGTTACTGGGACACGGTTACTAAGCAGGAGGTACCTGTGCTCCAAAGCACTACCAAGGACCAGCAGACGTTGCTGGAACTCGGATACCGAGATGGAGGCACCTAGGCCAAAGGCACTGCGGAGAACCAGTTGACGGTACTGGAACCCGGACGGGTAGCAGAAGGTACAAGAGCCAATGCAAGTAACGAGGACCAGCTGACTGTGCTGGAACCCGGAGGGGCAGCAGAAGTAAAAGAGCCAATGGCACAACCGAGGACCAGCTGACGTTACTGGGACACGGTTACTAAGCAGGAGGTACCTGTGCTCCAAAGCACTACCAAGGACCAGCAGACGTTGCTGGAACTCGGATACCGAGATGGAGGCACCTAGGCCAAAGGCACTGTGGAGAACCAGCTAACGGTACTGGAACTCGGACGGGTACCATAAGGCACCCATGAAAATGTAAGTTGACAGGCCGCAAGCCGTCTGCAGTTACCAAATCACACAGTCCTAGAGTGGGTGCTTGTCCTATTTTCACAACGGAAAGAGCCTTTATTTACATATCCACAGCACACATAGGAATCACCTAAACTGCAGGCACCATAGAGTCAGATAACCGGAATGCAACATGACAGGACAACTTATTGGAGGCTAATTTACGTTGACACTGCCAGGAAACAGCTGTGGTGCTGTAAACAGGGTGGGCATGAGTCAGTACCCGTGCCAATTACTTACGAGCAACAACTGGCGGTGTTGGAGCCCAGGGATGAGAGGAGGACAGGGTGGAGGCAGCATGACTTTTTGTCGTACACACAGCAGGGGAACAGCTGCCATTACTCAACCCCAGTAACACAGGAGCAAGTGTTGACTGTGCTAACAGCACTTACAGGCAACAACTGGCGGTGTTGGAGCCCAGGGTCCAATGCATCGACTTCAATTGCTTCCACCTCCTCTCAGTAACACAGCACTGTTGATCAACCATCTGTCTCTTCACCGCCTGCCAAATTGCCAGTCAGTCAGTGAGTTCTGTACAGGAGCCAGCTGAGTCTCTGCTTCTGTTCTCAGAATCTGTTGGTTTGCAAACAGGGGCACAGCCAAGCAGCATTCTGGAATGTGAAGAAGAGGGAGTATGCAGTGATGCGCAACAGCTGTGTCTCTCTGAATCTGAAGAGGCGGGTGAGACAGTGCCGATGGTCAGCACACCGCAGAACGCATATGATGATGATGAGACTCAGGTGCCAGTTTCTGTTGAGCATGGTGGTGGCCAGACCACCCAACAGCAGCAGGTGTTGTAAGAGGTTAGTGGAGATGATGAGGTCCAAGACCCAACATGGCGTGAGGAACAGGAAGGTGGTGGCAGCAGCTCTGAGGAAGCGATTGCCCCAACGGTACAAACAGGAGGGAGAGTTAGGCTGCATACTCTGTTGCCTGTAGCCTCCATTTTGGCACCTGTTCGGATTTCTCTTCCAAAAGTCTAAACGGACGCTCCCAGGACTTGCACTGCGTGGTCCTTTTTTCACACACTTGCAGATGATATTTGCTATGTCAAATGCAAGCTGTGTAATCAAAAAGTAAAAAGAGGTAAAGTGTCAGTAACCTCAATACCACAAATATGTCTAAAATTGTGCGTAGAAAACACGTAGTTGAGTTACAAAGACACACTGAAGATGTACAGTCTATCGAAAATCACAGCACAAGTTTAACTGCATATGTCATGGTTAAATTTGAAATTTTTATTGCACACTTGATGTGAAAAAAGAAAATAGCTATGAGACAACTGACTGACATTTTGGGCAACGCAGTGGCCTTTATCAAATAGTCGCTGGAAGAGATAGAAAAATTTACAGTCAATGACAATGGATAATATATACAATATATACATAGGGTGAAGAATATATATACAGTCAGGGCCAGAAATATTTGGACAGTGACACAATTTTCGCGAGTTGGGCTCTGCATGCCACCACATTGGATTTGAAATGAAACCTCTACAACAGAATTCAAGTGCAGATTGTAACGTTTAATTTGAAGGGTTGAACAAAAATATGTGTTAGAAAATGTAGGAATTGTACACATTTCTTTACAAACACTCCACATTTTAGGAGGTCAAAAGTAATTGGACAAATAAACATAACCCAAACAAAATATTTTTATTTTCAAAATTTTGTGGCGAATCCTTTGGAGGCAATCACTGCCTTAAGTCTGGAACCCATGGACATCACCAAACGCTGGGTTTCCTCCTTCTTAATGCTTTGCCAGGCCTTTACAGCCGGAGCCTTCAGGTCTTGCTTGTTTGTGGGTCTTTCCCTCTTAAGTCTGGATTTGAGCAAGTGAAATGCATGCTCAATTGGGTTAAGATCTGGTGATTGACTTGGCCATTGAAGAATGTTCCACTTTTTTGCACTCATGAACTCCTGTGTAGCTTTGGCTGTACGCTTGGGGTCATTATCCATCTGTACTATGAAGCGCCGTCCAATCAAGTTTGCAGCATTTGGCTGAATCTGGGCTGAAAGTATATCCCGGTACACTTCAGAATTCATCCGGCTACTCTTGTCTGCTGTTATGTCATCAATAAACACAAGTGACCCAGTGCCATTGAAAGTCATGCATGGCCATGCCATCACGTTGCCTCCACCATGTTTTACAGAGGATGTGGTGTGCCTTGGATCATGTGCCGTTCCCTTTCTTCTCCAAACTTTTGGCTTCCCATCATTCTGGTACAGGTTGATCTTTGTCTCATCTGTCCATAGAATACTTTTCCAGAACTGAGCTGGCTTCTGGAGGTGTTTTTCAGCAAATTTAACTCTGGCCTGTCTATTTTTGGAATTGATGAATGGTTTGCATCTAGATGTGAACCCTTTGTATTTACTTTCATGGAGTCTTCTCTTTACTGTTGACTTAGAGACAGATACACCTACTTCACTGAGAGTGTTCTGGACTTCAGTTGATGTTGTGAACGGGTTCTTCTTCACCAAAGAAAGTATGCGGCGATCATCCACCACTGTTGTCTTCCGTGGGCTCACAGGTCTTTTTGGATTGATGAGTTCACCAGTGCTTTCTTTCTTTCTTTCTCAGGATGTACCAAATTGTAGATTTTGCCACTTCTAATGTTGTAGCAATTTCTTGGATGGGTTTTTTTCTGTTCTTGCAGCTTAAGGATGGCTTGTTTCACCTGCATGGAGAGCTCCTGTGACCACATGTTTCCTTCACAGCAAAACCTTCCAAATGCAAACACCACACCTCAAATCAACTCCAGCCCTTTCATCTGCTTAATTGAGAATGACATAACAAAGGGATTGCCCACACCTGTCCATGAAATAGCCTTGGAGTCATTTGTCCAATTACTTTTGGTCCCTTTAAAAACAGGGTGGCACATGTTAAGGAGCTGAAACTCCTAAACCCTTCATCCAATTTTAATGTGGATACCCTCAAATGAAAGCTGAAAGTCTGAACTTCAACTGCATCTGATTTGTTTTGTTTCAAATTCATTGTGGTAATGTCTAGAACCAAAATTAGATAAATGTTGTCTCTGTCCAAATATTTATGGACCTAACTGTACATAGGAATTAGGCAACATGTTAAACATTTGGGTGATACTGTAGAACACGGAGAATTATCCCTCTAGGGTATGCGGGTGGATAATGTAGTTTTTTGTTGATTTTTGTGAGTGTGTAGAAAACAGGGGTGATGGGGTATTGAATATTAAGGAATGTCATAGTCTTACAGTCTATGGTGATCAATTAAAGATGTTTTGTCAGGATACGATCAATTTTTTGACAGATGTAAAATGTAGGGTCACAATTGAGTTGTCTGTAGGTTAGGTTAACTGACAGTTGTCTATGAATTTCGGCAATAGATTGGGTCTTATTCATAATAACGATAGCACCCCCCTTATCTGCTTGTTTAATAATAATGTTGGGGTTATCTTTCAGAAATTTTATGGCTTGTTTATCTGTGGGTGTCAGGTTGTAGCGTATCGGGTGTAGGCCCAATCTCGGCAAACCATCCACGACCACAGGCTCTGAATGCTGGCATTGCAAAACTCCTGTCCCTTGAAATGCTGTCATTCAGGCTGGTGGAGACTGACAGTTTACGGAACTTAATGGCATTGGCAGTCCCACAATACAATGTGCCAAGCTGATTTTATTTCAGCAGGCAAGCCGTCCCTGGCCTGCAAAACCATGTTGTTGAGGTTAAAATTAAACATGCGCTACTAAACTCCGTCAGTAGCAATGTCCACCTGACCACCGCTGCGTGGACCAGTACCCATGGCCAGGGATGATACCTTTCCCTTACTGCCCATTGGGTCAATGTTGTGGAGCCGGGTACAGATCTTGCGAGTGGCGCTGTACGTGTTCTGCCAACTACAAGGATTGCGGGAATCAAGTCTGTACACATTGACTCCTCCTTCTCCAGTTCCTCAGAAACATCGTTGCAGGAGCCGTCACGGTCTACCTCCACATGGACCCGTGAACGCTTAATAAGAATCTTTAGTTATATAGCGCCAACAGATTACGCAGCGCTTTACAGTTTAACAGTTTCCCAACACAAGTCTTAAGTAACAACGTTACCAATACAATAATGAAAGCAATATAATCCGCACACGCTCGTGAGAGCTTACAATTTACAAATATGTGGGGGAGATACAAAGTACAGGTGTTTATATACAATGGTGTATTTAGAATGATGGCCCAGCCATTTTGAGGGAGTGAGGGATGGATGGAGATAGTGAATGGGCTACACACACACACTTACACATAGAATGACTTTGATTAGTGAAGGTGATAGGCCGCTATTATTATTATAGATTTTTATAGCGCCATTTATTCCATGGCGCTTTACATGTGAAGAGGGGCAAGTATAGACAAGTACAGTAAACATGAGCAATACAAGGCACACACAAGTACAGAAGGAGAGAGGACCCTGCCCGCAAGGGCTCAGAGTCTACAGGGATGGGTGAGGATACACTAGGAGAGGGAAGACCTTGAAGAAATGTGTTTTGAGTGAGCGCCCAATAACATGCAAATTGTGGATAGTTCTAATTTCTTGGGGTACAGCATTCCACAGTATTGGCGCAGCGCGGGAGAAGTCTTGAATTCGGGAGAGATGTTCTTTAGGTGTAGGCGGCAATATCGGGCAACAGATTGTATATGGGAGGTGAAGGAGAGATTGGTGTCAAACATAACACCCAGACAGCGAGCCTGTTGACCGATATGAGCACAGACGTGGCCAAACGTCAACAGGCCGTCCTGAAATTAATTTCCATGGGGAATCAAAGCCACACAGCGCTGGAGCTCTGGAATGCCATAAAGCAAGAGAGCGACATGTGTATTTTGCCAGCGAATCTCCAGCCAGGCTTGGTAGTGTGTGACAATGGCCGAAATCTGGTGGCAGGTCTGGGCCTAGGCAACGTCACTCACATACCATGTCTGGCACATGTGCTAAACTTTGTCGTCCACAGTTTTTTGAGGGACTATCCGGATCTTGATTCACTGCTGCACAAGGTCCGCCTACAGTGCGCTAACTTGCGACGTTTCACCATGGCCAGATCGCGCATTGCAGCTCTGCAACGCAGATTTTGCCTTCCTGAACATCGCATCATATGTGACGTACCCACCAGGTGGAATTCCACGTTACATATGTTGGAGCGGTTGTGTGAGCAGCAGCCAGCAGTAATGGAGTATCAGCTGCATCAGTCGCAATCAACTCGCAATTTGCGCCGTTCACTTCACCACTACTGAGTGGGCCTCTACTATAATAATCTTTATTTATATAGCGCCAACAGATTCCGCAGCGCTGTACAGTTTAACAGTTTCATAACACAAGTCATAAGTGACAACGTTAACAATACAATAATTAAAGCAATATAAGCCGCCCCTGCTCGTGAGACCTTACAATCTACAATGAGGAGGGGGAGCTCCAAAGTACAGTTGTTTATATACAATGGTGTATTTACAATGATGGTCCAGCCATTTTCAGGGAGTGAGGGACGGATGGAGATAGTGAATGGGCTACACACACACACAGTTACACATAGAATGACTTTGATTAGTGAATGTGATAGGCCGCTCTGAACAAATGTGTTTTGAGTGTGGAAGTAGGGCTGTTAATGGGGATGTTGAAGTCTCCAAGGATAAGGGTTGGTACTTCTGAGGACATGAAAGTGCGGCAGCCAGGCAGAGAAGTGGTCAAGAAACTGTGTGGGCGAGCCTGGGGTCCGATATATTACCGCTACTCTGAGGGAGAGGGGACGAAAGAGCCTGATGGTGTGGACCTAATAATTTGCAAAATCTTAATCTAAAATTTACATGTTACATATTTACATCTAGTATAAAACATTTAACCATTAAGCCTACTTACAGAACAAGGAAGTGTAAAAAAACTTGTGCTTAAAAAAAAAAGTGAAAATAAAATGTGAGAAGGGCAGTGTAACAAATAATTTAGGAAAAAGATAAACTAACATCAAGTGCTGTGTGCTGTGTAAGAGCCAGACACATTAACATTAAATCAGTCTGGAATAGCGGTGATTTTCTCCCCATAACCCGAGTAACATTCTGGGGAGAGAGGTGTAGAGTCAACGATCAGCAACTAGCTACGGTAGATCAAATACCTGAAAAAAAAAAAAAGTTATTTAACATTCATAACATACATTTTATTTTATAAAAAACCAAAAAAAATTATTTAACATTCATAACATACATTGTATTTAACCAAAAAAATAACAAATTTATTTAACATTCCTAAGATAAATTTTTTTTAAAACATAAAAACTATAATACACAGCAGGATCTTTAGTAAAAACCAGACTTACCACTGTAACCTCTTAAGGGTATGCCACACTAACAATATCGCTAACGAGATCGCTAAAAAACGTCACTATTTAGCGATCCCGTTAGCGATATGTTCAGTGCGGCAGCTTCCACGCGAGCTTCCTGCTGTGATCTCGCTCGTCGCTGGAATCGTTCCAGGACCTATTTCATCGCTGGCGCTACCGCTGGGTAAGTATCTAATTGCTGTGTGGCACCTTTTCTTAGCGATTTAGCGGTACTTTTGTACCGCTAAGTCGTTAAGAAGATCGCTAACGGCGATAGCGTCGTTAACTATATCGCTAAATGTGGCTGCATTTAGCGATATAGAAACAATCCCGCTAGCGATCGCATTAGTATGCGTCGTTATCGTGATCGCTAGCGGGATTGTTTAGTGTGGCAGTACCTTTAATCCTTGCAAGCTTCAACACAACGTTGACAAGGTACACAGCAGGGGTGGTCGGTCTCCTAGACAACGAGCAAACTCCTTCATGTTGAGAGAGGCCACCATCTCCTTAGCTTTCAGGTACTTTTCTGTGGGAATGAGCTTGTCTCCAACCAGCCAGGAATATCCATTGAATGCCACACCATGGTTTGGTATTAGCACCCAGCCAGTACCAAAAGTGAAGCCAACCACAGTTCCCATTTCTCATGAACTTTATTTGATATACTGGCTGCCAAACATTAGTTTCTCACAAAGGAGCTGAAGACCCTGAGTGGCAGTAGGTGCAAGTCTCTCCAGCATGACCTGTTTGTTAGATATTTGCCGTCTACACACCTAAAGAACATCTCTAGAATCCGCCCTTTTCTCACCATGGAAACAACAAAAACCCTCACTGTAGCATTGATCCACTCCCGCCTGGACTACTGCAATGCTCTATTACTTGGCCTCCCCATTACTCGACTATCCCCTCTCCAGTCCATCCTTAATGCAGCAGCCAGGGTCATCCATCTGGCTAATCGGTACTCGGACGCGTCCGCTCTTCGCCAGTCCTTACACTGGCTGCACATTCATTATAGGATCCAATTCAAAGTACTGGTTCTCACCCACAAAGCTCTCCACAGTGCAGCACCCCCTACATCTCCTCCCTCATTTCTATCTATCGGTCTAACCGACTGCTGCGCTCTGCAAATGACTTTCGACTAACCTCTGCAGTAATCCGTACCTCCCACTCCCGACTACAAGACTTCTCCCGCGCTGCGCAAATCCTCTTGAATGCTCTACCACAAGAAATTAGGACTATCCACAATTTGCCTGGTTTCAGGCGCTCCCTCAAAACACATTTGTTCAGAGTGGCCTATGACATTCAATAACCAAAGTCGTTCTATGTTTAAGTGTGTATGTGGAGCCCATTCACTATCTCCATCCATGCCTCACTCCCTCAAGATGGCTGGACCATCATTGGAAATGCACCATTATATATACACACCTGTACTTTGTATCTCCCCCACCTCATTGTAGATTGTAAGCTCTCACGAGCAGGGTCGGCTTATTTTACTTTAATTATTGTATTGTTAACGTTGTTACCTATGACTTGTGTTTTGAAACTGTTAAAGTGTAAAGCGCTGCGGAATATGTTGGCGCTATATAAATAAAGATTATTATTATTATTAATATCAGAGGGAGAAGAGGATTGGGCCTTGACAAGGTGCCCGATTGCATCTTAAGTGTTATTGAATGTTGGAGCCAGTCCACCGTATAAAAGCAGCCATACAGTGTCCGGGTACCTGCTTGGATTTCGATCAAAATGAAGACAACTTTGATGTACATGTACACCAATTAGAGAAAAATGACAAGGATGAGGCAGTAAGACACGCTCAGCAGAGTACAAGCAGCATTGCTTGAAGAAGTAACTTGAGCGTGATCAAAATTGAATAAATTAAAATCTCAGACTACAGTGAACACAACTCTTAGCTGTGAAAGGGCTTTTTGTGTCCTTCTACAGTGTTTTCAACCAATGTATTGGATACGGATGGAAGCACGTCACACTATAATTTCAATTGAATTGAGCAGCAAGAATTACACTAAAGAAAAAAAAAAAAAAAAAGAGTGTGAGAGTGACATGTGCAGATGCCTACATACAGCGTTGTATGCCGAGCAAACTGCAGCGCGTCACCTGCGCTCACACACACACCTTGCAGACCTGTGAAAAAAACACTGCAAGGCAAAAGGAAGATGTACACAGCGGTTGGTAAAGTAGCCTGCCTAAAGCACAGTACACAAAATCGCAATCTCTAACTGTCCCTCAGAGTCAGCAGAGCAGCGTTCTGTCCCAAACAGAATTAACAGCACAGTGACGCTAAAATGGCGGCTTTATCCGGCAACAATACCTTCCTTGTGTCACGGTTAGGGTAGCGTGTGTCTATTATATGAGTGTCTGTAAAATGTAACGTTACGCAGACTTATTCTGCCCTTGGGACGCAAAAAATAAGACAGCAGTAATCATTTACTGTATAAAACTCCACCTATGCGCAACAAAACAAGCACGTTCCCTCTTACGGTTCCTGCGCTGACATGTGAGTAGGGAGTTTGAAGACGTTCCTGAATTTATCCCAGGTATCCAAGCATATCAGGCCGATAGGAGAGCATTAAAACCACCCACGGTGGTGACTTAAATATGGTGAATCTAAACAGTGAAGAACTGTAGGTCGATGCGAATGAATGTGCGATCACATGACACACGTTTATAATAACCCTTGCTAGACACGAGTAACTTTGTAGACATTTTGACACACCTGAACCCAGATGGCAGTGAATATTCATTCTATTCGGCGCCACATGACTCTTGGTCCAGAATAGATTATAAATTGCCAGCACACGAGCTATTAAGGGGAGTGGAAGAGGCAGATGTGCACAACGTAGCTAAATATGACCACGCGCCCGTATCAGTGACCCTGCCAGATATGGTGCAGATGGGGCCAAACCACACTTGGCGCTTCCCGACCTATTTGTTAATGGATGAGAAGTTTCGACATCACGTGAAGCAATGGTGTTTTTAATATGTAAGGGATATTGGAGATACTAGGGATAGGCCGGAACTTTTATGGGCAGCAGGGAAGGGAGTAATGCGCGGGAAACTAATAGGTTATCAGACAACGCTAAAAAAGAAGATCGCGACAAACTACTCGCAGGCTAGCAGGATATTACGCGATAGGTACACGGCAAACAAGACAAGTTCATCAACACAGGTTAAAAATAGATGTAAGCAGGCTAAGGCTGACTTACACGTATGGGTATATCGACGAGAGACAAGCAGTAATAACAATTATAGAGCCGATGTATATCGTTATGGTAGCAAATGAGGGAGACTATTATCACAACTAGCGAAAGGAAATCACATTCGTCATCAACATATTACAGCGTTAACGAATAAACATGGGATCATGAACACAGACCCTCGAACCATAAACACCATTCTACAAGAATACTACTCAGACTTATATAAGGTGGAACATACAGATAGTGCGGAGGGTAACACCTTTGTAGATGGAATACGGTTACCATCCATCACAAACTATCAGCTTCTCCTTTTAAAAAAACAAATTGAGGTGACGGAAGTGACAGCGGCGATAAGTTACTTTAAATACGGGAAAGCTCCAGGACCTGACGGGTTTACAGCCAAATTATTTAAATTATTGAGTGAGGATATCCCGTCCACATTGGTACGCACCTTCAATCATATATTGGAGACAGGAGGGCTGCCCAGCCATTCAAACATGTCACACATGAAGTTGCTATTAAAACCAAACAAACATTCACATCTGCCTGGATCCTATCGTACATTCTCACTCATTGACCATTATATCAAGATTTTGTCCAGGATCATGGCAGATTTTTTGAGTAGCATTGGTCCTACGCTGATAGGGCAATCACAAGTGGCCTTTGTTTGCTACTTTGTTGGCTACTATCAGTCTCACTATGCATAACACATGTGTGCAGTGGGCAGTATTACCTTTGCCTTCGGTGGAGTAGGAAAACCCCTCTCCTATCGAAGTGTTAGTTGGGGAGATGGAAGATTTGACACCGGGACCTGAATTGTAATACTTAAATGTGACAGGTGACAAATTTGTTAAGGCGCAACTCCGCGGCCCCTACGTTGAGTCTAGCCCGTGAAAATTTACTGGTTGTCAATGGGGAACCCCAACACCCCGGGGCAGCTACAGTATTTCAACAATTAGAGCTGAACCAAGATTTGCTGTATCAGGTTTATAAAATACATGTTGAATTTTTTTAACAATTGCTGCTACCGCAGTCATATCGGAGGTTGGTAATGGACTTAGCGCATGCGCATGTACTAGGGTGACATTTGTGCCAAAAGAAAACCCTACACAGAATTATACAACGGTTTTACTGGCAGGGGGTCTATCAAGAAGTTAAACGGTATTGTAACTCTTGTCGCATGCGCCAGGTACACAGTCCTCAGCCTCATTTAGTGAGTCCCTTGGTGCCATTAAAAATTTTAGAGGTCCAGTTTGAGAGAATACCCATGGATCTGGTGTAGCCGGTTAATAAATCAGCAAGGGGTCATCAACAGGGGCAATAAAAGGGGCACTGTGTGGGTCACCAGTTTTGAGCACACCCGAGTTCAAAAGAGAATTCATTGTCCAGACTGATGGTCAGAGGTAGGTATGGGTGCCGTGTTGTCTCAGGACTGGAGCTTAACGGGGAGGAGCATTCCATTAGTTTCCTGAGTCGAAAACTTACTCCATCAAAAAACAGAGACAGCATTGTAGAGAGAGAGTGCCTGGCGATAAAGTGGGCACTGGAGTCGTTGCGCTACTATTTGTTGGGGATAACATTTTGTTTTGTAAATGATCATTCCCCTGTGACTGGCAGTGTTGTAGCCCAGGGAGTAGAGTTCAGGTGGTAGAAAGATGAACATAACAGGAGACTTGGAAAACGTTGGCAAACAGTTATTTAATCTGAAAACGGACAGGCAAATTCAGGTGAGATCCATGCCTTGTTCATTTTCAGAAAAATAAGCCGGTCTACATTGTCTGCGGATAGTCGCATGCGACGGTCTGTTAGTACACCACCTGCAGCACTAAAGACGCGCTCAGATAATACACTGGCAGCAGGGCAAGCCAGCACCTCCAAGGCATACCACACATCAAATACAAATATAACAGTAATAATAATATTATTAATAAAAATGAAATTGCACACACAGTACACAGACACAGCTCATATGTGTGTATAAGAGAGAGTGTTTCTGTGTGCAGTTCATGCCTCTAGCCTAGAAGATCAGTCTTGCTAAAATCTTTAACACTGACCCCTGTTCTGTTCTTAAAATGGTGGATGCTGAACTGCTTCTCAGCCCCCTCATACACAATCATTATGTGGCACTGCTGGGCTCAGTCAGAGGCATCAGATTGAACTAGGCTGTCCTGAGTCATTCTCAATAGAACATTTTGTTCAGCAGTTCATCTAGTTCATTTAGTTCAGAGGTCACATGATGCATTTCCTATCAGCTCCTCACAGGATAGGGTGGAGAAAAACTGAACTAAATGAACTAAATGAACTAATCTTTTGAACTAATCTTTTCAGTGAACTAGTTCATGGTGAACTAATCATCAAAATTAACTAGATTTCCCATCACTATGGTGTACACCTTGGTGGCGCTGTCACAAAACTTCGCCACATTTGTAACATACAGCTCTTGCCCTGTGCAGAGGCGCTGCTTGTGCTCCCTCTTGTTGCAGAGGTGTCTACAATGCCTCGACGCACAGAGCTGCTTTGTAAAGCAGTAGCAGCAGCAGCGCTCTCGGCTGGAATGGAGAACATTATGGATTTCAACAGTGTGTCTTGGTCCTCCAGCATTTTACGGTCCCGGTTCAACGGTGTGATGAGGCTTTGTAAGTTGTCCCGGTAACGAGGGTCTAGGAGGGTGTACACCCAATAATCTGACGTGGTGAGAATGTGGCCGATGCGGCGGTCGTTTCTCAGGCACTGCAGCATGAAATCAACCATGTGCTGCAGACTCACAACTGGCCAACAAACGCTGTCCTCTGGAAGAGCGTCACACTAATAGATTTTTGTAAATTTAAAATAGAATAAAGCAGCAGCAATTTTTGAAAAATTACAAGGATGAGCCAGTGACAGACACTCAGCAGAGTACACGCTGCGGTGGTTGAAGTAAGTGGATCGGGATCTACACTCCTACAAAAAACTTAAATTTCAGACTAGAGTGAACACTGAAACACAACTGTTCACTTGCTGTGAAAGGCCTTTTTGTGGACTTCTATTATGTTTGCAAGCAATGTATTGTATTTTGATGGAAGAGCGTCACACTAATAGA
Source organism: Oophaga sylvatica (assembly GCA_033576555.1). Lineage (NCBI taxonomy): Eukaryota > Metazoa > Chordata > Amphibia > Anura > Dendrobatidae > Oophaga > Oophaga sylvatica. Next base: position 961,551,054 of record JARQOD010000001.1, read on the forward strand.
TTTTTGTAAATTTTAAATAGAAGAAAGCAGCAGCAATTTTTGAAAAATTACAAGGATGAGCCAGTGACAGACACTCAGCAGAGTACACGCTGCGGTGGTTGAAGTAAGTGGAGCGGGATCTACACTCCTACAAAAAAATTAAAGCTCAGACTAGAGTGAACACTGAAACACAACTGTTCACTTGCTGTGAAAGGCCTTTTTGTGGACTTCTATTATGTTTGCAAGCAATGTATTGTATTTTGATGGAAGAGCGTCACACTAATAGATTTTTGTAAATTTTAAATAGAAGAAAGCAGCAGCAATTTTTGAAAAATTACAAGGATGAGCCAGTGACAGACGCTCAGCAGAGTACACGCAGCATTAGTTGAAGTGACTGGAGCGTGATCTGCACTCAAAAAAAAAAAAAAATCACAGACTGCAGTGAACACTGAAACACAACTGTTCACTTGCTGTGAAAGGCTCCTTTGTGGACTTCTATAGTGTTTGCAACCAAGGTATTGTATACGGATGGAAGCACGTCACACTATTATTTCAATTACATGGAGCAGCAAGAATTACACTGAAGAAAAAAAAAAGAGTGTGAGTGACACGTGCAGATGCCTACAGACAGCGTTGCATACAGAGCAAACTGCAGCGTCACCTGCACTCACACACACCTTGCAGAGCTGTTAAAACAACACTGCAGGCAAAAGGAAGCTTTACACAGCCGGTGGTAAACTAGCCTGCCTAAAGCACAGTACACTAAATCGCAATCTCTAACTGTCCCTCAGAGTCAGCAGAGCAGCGTTCTTTCCCTAACTGAGTTCACAGCACAGTGACGCTAAAATGGCGGCGGCACCTTTTATACTGCATTCTGACATCATTTCAGCATCCAATCACAGCCATGCCATTAGTTAACATGACCGCAGCAGTACAGTATGTGCCCACACTTCTTAGGATTCCTCATTGGCTGACTATAATCACATTGCCTCTCAAAGAATTATGGGAACTTCCGATTCCGGTATACGATATATGAAAAATATCGGAACTAAGTATCGGAATTCCGATACAGCTAATATCGGCCGATACCCGATACTTGCGGTATCGGAATGCTCAACACTAAACGTGACCTAACTCTGCACTAATAAGAACAAGTTTGAATGAAAATGATGAGTGCGGAGGTAAAAAAGCAGCGTGGTGGCTAAGTTGAATGCACTTCTGCCAAACAATACTGGATCCTTGGTTCAAACCCAGCCAAGAAAATCACCTGAATTTAGTTTGCATGTTCCCAACACACGTATTCATTATTTTATTTATTTTACATAGCTCCATTATATTCCATAGTGCTGTACAGACATTATCATCTCTGTCCCCACAATCTAGATTCCCTATCAGTATGTCTTTGGAGTGTTGGAGAAAAATGGAGTACCTGGAGGAAACCCACACACACACGGGGAGAACATACAAACTCCTTGCAGATGTTGTCCTTGGTGGGATTTGAATTCAGGAACCCAGCGCTGCACGGCTGCAGTGCTAAAAAGTAAGCCACTGTTGGTCAATTTGGAATAAGATTGAGAGCTCAATGCTGAAAAGATCCATATAAACCATGACTAACTCTTTATAGTGCTGCTGAATATTTTCATGTTATTCAAATAAATAAAAAGAATGATTGTCTACAGAGAGCTATTTTATGCAACTCCAGTGGCCATATGCACATTATAATGAGGGCACCTGGAATATTGCCCGAGTCCTGAAGTTAAGGGGAGGTCCATCATAACATTGCCCTCATTATATTATTTTGTGCGCTGCCATCTGCGCCGCACATATCCCGGCAGGGAGATTTCCTGGCGCTGTGCTGCCAAGGATGCAGAATGGCAGCATAGCTCCAAGGGAGTTCCTGCTGCCTTTGCTGTGACGTGCTAGCGCGATGACATCATCAGCTAGCTCTGGCATGACATCATTACACTAGCATTTAGTCACTGGGCAGTAGAAGTGTAGCCTCGGGGACATGAGCAAACCGCCAGGGACACATGAACGTGGCGAGTGTGTGTATGTTTATTTCATTATTAATGTGTATGGGATGTGAGGGCTTGTACTATACATAGAAGTCTATATATGGGCTCATACTGTATATTGGAGGTTATAATAGAGGCTCATACTTTATATCGGAGGCTATGTGCAGGCTCACACTATATAGGAGGCTAGCTAATGGCTCAAACTGTATATAGGAGGCTATATATGAGGCTATATAGGGGCTCATGCTATATATAGGAGGCTATATGGGGCTCATACTGTATATTGGAGGTTATCTGTGGCTCATACTGTACATTAGAGGCTATACGTGGCTCATACTGTATATACAAAGGCTATATAGGGGCTCATACTGTATACAGCAGCTATGTGCAGGCTCACACTGAATAGGAGACTACATATTGGCTCAAACTGTATATAGCAGGCCATATGTGGGCTCATACTATATAAAGGAGATATGGGGCTCATACTGTATATAGGGAGCTATATGCAGGCTCATACTGTATATAGCAAGCTAAATGGGGCTCATACAGTGTACAGGAGACTATATAGAGGCTCAAACTGTATACAGGAGGCTAAGTGCAAGCTCACACTGTATATAGGAAGCAATATAGGGGCTCATACTGTATATAGGAGGCTATAAGATGACTCATACTGTATATATGAGACTATGTGGGGGTTCATAATGTATATAGGAGGCTATATAGGGTCTCATATTGTATATAGGAGGCTATAAGATGACTCATACTGTATATATGAGACTATGTGGGGGTTCATAATGTATATAGGAGGCTATATAGGGTCTCATATTGTATATAGGAGGCTATATGAGGGCTCACACTGTAAATAGAAGGCTACGTACAGACCTACACTGTATATAGGAGGCTATTTGGAGGCTCATACTGTATATAGTAGACAATATATGGCTCATACTGTATATAGAGAGCCATGTGTGGGCGCATACTGTATATAGGGGCAATAAGTGGGTAATACTGTATATAGGGAGCTATGTGGGACTTATACTGCATATAATGAGTTATGTGAGTGCTCATACCGTATCTAGGTAGCTATATGGGGGCTCATAGTGTATATAGAGAGCTATGTGGCCTTATACTGTATATAGGTAGATACAGTAGAGACCAAAAGTTTGGACACACCTTCTCATTCAAAGATTTTTCTGTATTTTCATCACTATGAAAATTGTAGAATCACACTGAAGGCATCAAAACTATGAATTAACACATGTGGAATTATACATTACACTTTACAAAAAAGTGTGAAACAACTGAAAATATGTCTTATATTCTAGGTTCTTCAAAGTAGCCACCTTTTGCTTTGATTAATGCTTTGCACGCAGAAAAGATGAAAGGATGGACTCTACATGCCTGGTTCCCACCGTGAAGCATGGAGGAGGTGGTGTGATGGTGTGGGGGTGCTTGCTGGTGACACTGTAGGGGATTTATTCAAAATTGAAGCGGTAAGAGGTCCAGCTCACCCCAAACCATCTCGATTGGGTTCAGGTCTGGTGACTGTGGAGGCCAGGTCATCTGGCGTAACACCCCAACACTCTCCTTCTTGGTCAAATAGCCCTTACACAGTCTGGAGGTGTGTTTGGGGTCATTGTCCTGTTGAAAAATAAATGATGGTCCAACTAAACGCAAACCGGATGGAATAGCATGCTGCTGCAAGATGCTGTGGTAGCCATGCTGGTTCAGTATGCCTTCAATTCTGAATAAATCCCCTACAGTGTCACCTGCAAAGCACCCCCACCATCACACCTCCTCCTCCATGCTTCATGGTGGGAACCAGGCATGTAGAGTCCATCCGTTCACCTTTTCTGCGTGCAAAGCAGTAATCAAAGCAAAAGGTGGCTACTTTGAAGAACCTAGAATATAAGACATATTTTCAGTTTTTCACACTTTTTTGTAAAGTGTAATGTATAATTCCACATGTGTTAATTCATAGTTTTGATGCCTTCAGTGTGATTCTACAATTTTCATAGTCATGAAAATACAGAAAAATCATTGAATGAGAAGGTGTGTCCAAAACTTTTGGTCTGTACTGTATGTGGGGGCTCATACTGTATGTAGGGGCTGTGTGTAGACATATGGTATGTACAGGATGTATGTCCATTTAAATTGTATGTAGAGGTCTGTGTGTACACTTATACTGTACAGTCATGGCCAAAAGTTTTGAGAATGACACAAATATTAATTTTTACAAAGTCTACTGCTTCACTTTTTCTAATGGCAATTTGCATATACTCCAGAATGTTATAAAGAGTGATCAGCTTAACAGCAATTACTTGCAAAGTCAATATTTGGCTAGAAAATGAACTTTATCCCCCAAAACACATTTCAACATCATTGCAGCCCTGCCTTAAAAGGACCAGCTAACCTCTTTTCAGTGATTGCTCCATTAACACAGGTGTGGGTGTTGATGAAGACATGGCTGGAGATCAATCTGTCATGATTAAGTAAGAATGACACCACTGGACACTTTAAAAGGAGGCTGGTGCTTGGCATCATTATTTCTCTTCTGTTAACCATGGTTATCTCTAAAGAAACACGTGCAGTCATCATTGCAATGCACAAAAATGGCCTAACAGGGAAGAGTATCACAGCTAGAAAGATTGCACCTCAGTCAACAATCTATCGCATCATTAAGAACTTTAAGGAGAGAGGTTCCATTGTTGCCAAAAAGGCTCCAGGGCGCCCAAGAAAGACCAGCAAGCGCCAGGACCGTCTCTTAAAAGTGTTTCAGCTGCGGGATCGGGCTACCAGCAGTGCAGAGCTTGCTCAGGAATGGCAGCAGGCAGGTGTGAGTGCATCTGCACGCATTGTGAGGCGGAGACTCTTGGAGCAAGGCCTGGTCTCAAGGAGGGCAGCAAAGAAGCCACTTCTCTCCAGAAAAAACATCATGGACAGACTGATATTCTGCAAAAGGTACAGGCAGTGGACTGCTGAGGACTGGGGTAAAGTTATTTTCTCTGATGAATCCCCTTTTCGATTGTTTGGGACATCAGGAAAACGCCTCATTCGGAGAAGACAAGGTGAGCGCTACCACCAGTCTTGTCTCATGCCAACTGTTAAGCATCCTGAAGCCATTCATGTGTGGGGTTGCTTCTCAGCCAAGGGAATCGGCTCTCTCACAGTCTTGCCTAAAAACACAGCCATGAATAAAGAATGGTACCAGAATGTCCTCCAAGAGCAACTTCTCCCAACCTTCCAAAAGCAGTTTGGCGATCAACAATGCCTTTTCCAGCATGATGGAGCACCTTGCCATAAAGCAAAGGTGATAACTAAATGGCTCAGGGAACAAAACATAGAGATTTTGGGTCCATGGCCTGGAAACTCCCCAGATCTTAATCCCATTGAGAACTTGTGGTCAATCATCAAGAGACGGGTGGACAAACAAAAACCTAAAAATTCTGACAAAATGAAAGCATTGATTGTGCAAGAATGGACTGCTATCAGTCAGGATTTGGTCCAGAAGTTGATTGAGAGCATACCAGGGAGAATTGCAGAGGTCCTGAAGAAGAAGGGTTAACACTGCAAATATTGACTTGCTGCATTAACTCATTCTAACTGTCAATATAAGCTTTTGTTACTCATATGTTTGCAAATATATATTTCTGTCTGTGATAAAAACATCTGTCAAACACACATAAAAAACCAGAGGGCAGCAGATCATGTGAAAATATAATATTTGTGTCATTCTCAAAACTTTTGGCCATGTCTGTATGTACAGGGCCGTGTATGCACCATGTTCCAAATTATTATGCAAATTGGTTTTAAGTGTCATAGTGTTTTTTTTTGTAAATGAAACCCATTGATGGTATTGTGTCTCAGGGTTCTTTGGATCACTGAAATCAATCTCAGATACATGTGATAATTAGTTTGCCATGTTAGCCCAATAAAAGGAAAACTGGATGTTCCACACTATTAAGCAGGCCATAGTTTTCAAGTAACATGGGAAAGAAAAAGGATCTCTCTGCTGCTGAAAAGCATCAAATAGTGCATTGCCTTGGTTAAGGGATGAAAACATTAGATATTTCCCGAAAACTTAAGCGTGATCATCATACTGTTAAGAGATTTATGGCTGATTCTGAGCACAGACATGTTCGTGCTGATAAAGGCAGAATGATGAAGGTTTCTGCCAGGTAAGTTCATCGGATTAAGAGAGCAGCTGCTAAAAAGCTATTACAAACCAGCAAACAGATATTTGAAGCTGCTGGTGCCTCTGGAGTCCCTCGAACCTCAAGGTGTAGGATCCTTCAAAGGCTTGCTGTGGTGCATAAACCTACTATTCAGCCACCCCTAAACAGTGCTCACAAGCAGAAACGGTTGCAGTGGGCCCAGACATACATGAAGACTAATTTTCAAACAGTCTTGCTTACTGATGAGTGTCGAGCAACCCTGGATGGTCCAGATGGATGGAGTAGTGGATGGTTGGTGGATGGCCACCATGTCCCAACAAGGCTGCGACGTTAGCAAGTAGGTGGAGTCATATTTTGGGCCGGAATCATAGGGAAACAGCTGGTAGGGCCCTTTAAGGTTCCTGAAGGTGTGAAAATGACCTCTGCACAGTATATAGAGTTTCTGACTGACAACTTTCTTCCATGGTATAAAAAGCAGAAACGTGCCTTCAGGAGCAAAATCATCTTCATGCATGACAATGCATCTTCTCATGCTGCAAAGAATACCTCTGAGTCATTGGCTGCTATGGGCATAAAAGGAGATAAACTCATGGTGTGGCCACCATTTTCCCCTGACCTCAACCCTGTAGAGAACCTTTGGAGTATCATCAAGCAAAAGATCTATGATGGTGGGAGGCAGTTCACATCAAAACCGCAGCTCTGGGAGGCTATTCTGACTTCATGCAAAGAAATACAAGAAGAAACTCTCCAAAACTCACAAGTTCAATGGATGCAAGAATTGTGAAGGTGATATCAAATAAGTGTTACTATGTTAACATGTAATTTGGCCTGTTAGGATGTTTTGGAGTTAAGTAGCTTTTTTGTTCAGTGAATGTGACCTCCTAATGCTGCAAATTCCACAAATGAGCATTTTCAGTTCTTTAAAACATATAAATGTTTAGAAATTCTACTGTGCCTAATAATTTGGAACAGTGCATTGTGAGTTTTTATTCATTTTGGAGATTATACTGTTATCATTGGGAGTTTCTTCAATAAAATTCGATGTATACTCTAACGGGTGATGACTTTTATTAGACTGACTGTCATTTGCACCGTCCACTTAGGAAAATCAGAGAAAAATATCATTTGCATAATAATTTGGAACATGGTATATGTATAGGATAGTCCATAGAAACGAGACTATGAGGTATATGGATGTTTTGTGGTTTTAATTTCACTGCCTCTTGACTGTCCATTTATGTTCTGAAGGGTTATTCTTTGTTGAACAAGGACATCATACTGTATATGTTTCTTTTTGGACTTTAATAGGGTTTTTTCTGGTCAGATTGTTGGAAAATAGTGACGAGATATATACCCTCAACCCACTAATATCTACTGTATATTGTATACATTTATAAACAGGTGCTACTCACAAAATTAGAATATCATCTAAAAGTTAAGTTATTTCAATTCTTGAATATAAAAAGTGAATCTAATGTATTCTATAGAGTCATTACACACAGAGTGATCTATTTCAAGTGTTTATTTTTGTTAATGTTGATGATTATGGCTTACAGCCAATGAAAACCCAAAAGTCATTATCTCAGTAAATTAGATACTTTATAACACCAACTTGAAAAATTACTTTAAAATCCAAAATGTTGTCCTACTGAAATGTATGCTCAGTAAATGCACTCAGTACTTGGTCGGGCTCCTTTTGCATCAATTACTGCATCAATGTGGCATGGCATGGAGGAAATCAGCCTGTGGCTCTGCTGAGGTGTTATGAAGGCCCAGGTTGCTTTGATAGCAGCCTTCAGCTCGTCTGCATTGTTGGGTCTGGTGTCTCTCATCTTCCTCTTGACAATGCTCCATAGATTCTCTATGGGGTTAAGGTCAAGCGAGTTTGCTGGCCAATCAAGCACAGTGATACTTGGTTTCTAAATCAGGTATTGGTACTTTTGGCAGTGTGGACAGGAGCCAAGTCCTGCTGGAGAATGAAATTTCCATCTCCAATAAGCTTGTCGGAAGAGGGAAGCATGAAGTGCTCTAAAATTTCCTGGTAGATGGCTGCATTGACTTTGGCCTTTATAAAATACAGTGGACCTACACCAGCAGATGACATGGCTCCCCAAACCATCACTGATTGTGGAAACTTCACACTAGACCTCCAGCAGCTAGGGTTGTCTGTCTCTCCACTCTTCCTCCAGACTCTGGGACCTTGATTTCCAAATGAAATGCAAAATTTCTTTTCATCTGAAAAAACACCTTGGACCACTGACAACAGTCCAGATCTTTTTCTCCATAGCACAGGTAAGACTATTCTGGCATTGTCTATTGGTTTTGAGGGGGTTGACACAAGGAATGTGACACTTGTAGCCCATGTACTGGATACATCTGTGTGTGGTGGCGCTTGAAGCAATGACTCCAGCAGCAGTCCACTCCTTGTGAATCTCCCCCAAATTTTTGTATGGCCTTTTCTTAACAATCCTTTCAAGGCTGCAGTTATCCCAGCTGCTTGTGCACCTTTTTCTACCACACTTTTTCCTTTCACTCAACTTTCCATTAATATGCTTAGATACAGAACTCTATGAACAGCCAGCTTGTTTAGCAATGACCTTTTGTGGCTTACCCTCCTTGTGGAGTGTGTCAATGAGTGTCTATTATGGACATCTGTCAAGTCAGCAGTCTTCCCCATGATTGTGGATCCCACTGAAACCGAATAAGGGACCTTTTTAAACGCATAGGAAGCCTTTGCAGGTGTTTTTTGTTAATTATTCTAATTTACTGAGATAATGACTTTTGGGTTTTCATTGGCTGTGAGCCATAATCACCAACATTAACAGAAATAAACACTTGAATTAGATCACTCTCTTTGTAATAATTCTATATAATGTATAATTTTCACTTTTTGTATTGAAGAACTGAAATAAATTAACAATTTGAGGATCCCTGGGTAGTCAGAGTGGCAGTGGGACTACATAGGGGCAGTTGGCGAGTAGCGAGTGCGCCATACTGTTTCAACTAATAGTGCCAACCTCCACTGTCAGGAAAGGAATTGTGAAGTGCAAAACTAATCTCTACCTCCCCTCATTTCTGCTCTTTTTTAAATCACTGTTTGTTTTTTTCTGTACAAATGTATGTGCATTTATGTCTTTTCAAACTAGAGAGAGTTTTTTAAATTGTTTTTTGTTATGGTTTATATGTATAAGAGCTCCATAAGGTTGATCGCTTTGTATGTTGATTGAGGGGGCTGTTTGGGGGTTCATATTGTTTGTAGGTGGCTATGTGGGGGCGCATACTGTATATAGGGGGATGTCTGCATACATAATTATGCTCAATATAAAGTCATATGATTGTTAATAATTATTTATTATATTAATACTAATATTTCAGCTTTTGTTTCGGTCTCCACAATAGTCAGAGTCTGTCATGTGGCCCCTTGGGAAAATTAATCTCCAATCCCGGCTCTGTTTTGTACAGTGCTATGTTATGTCTAGTGCTGTACATAAGAGAAAAATTTGTGTGGCACGCTATGCGTGCCCCTGTCTCTATCATTTTCTGTGTACAGAAGTTCCCCAGAGCATCTGTGTGTTACTCGCATGATCTATCACATGATCTATCAAAGGGGGGCCAACATCTTTTAAACTGCATGGGGCCATGACTACTCTTTATCTGCATCTGTCATTGGCTGAAGGTTATGAGGTGCCAAGGGTTTTGAACCAACTAACTCCCGGATCATTATAACTTATCCTGTCCCTGCTTATTAGGACATACCTAAAGGACGACTTGAAGGAAGTTAATAAAAGACTATTGTTGCAGTGAAGAAAATTACCACTTGCATGTAGTATTTGCATTTGCATTAAGTCATGTGACAAAGCTCGTTAAAGGGTCAACACTGACTTTTAGGATTGCTACTTCCAATAGGTGGCACTAGAGTTCTAGTCCTCTTCCTTTCTGAAGAGACTATTTGCATATTTCCCAAAGGAGCATTGCGGGTTTTAAGTCTCCTTATCTTGGTATGCTTAGCATGTCACTCCTCGCAAGGCGAAACGTTACTACTAAGATCATGGTCAGATGCCTCTCACACAGTCAAACCAGATCTCACACTTTGCACTGACGAGGGGCAGGGACAGTACCCCAAAACACAATGGCTGCAAATTGAGATTCTGGTTTGGCTTTTATCCTAAGTCATGTAACAAGGCTCGTTAAAGGGTCGACATTGACTTTTAGGATTGCTACTTCCAATAGGTGGCACTAGAGTTCTAGTCCTCTTCTTCTCTGAAGAGACATTTTGCACTTGCATTTATTGATTTGTAAGCAAGTCATTCTCAATGATACTACACTTAGCAGGATGGATAACAACCCGAAGACTATATTGAACCCTTTAAAAACAATATTTATTTGACTATGTTAAAATATACAAAATGAAACAAATCAGAGGCTGCTGAGCTCAAAGCAGGGACTCATATAATGATGTAAACAGTGGTAATGCACATATATTACTAAATAAGTAAACATATGACCCTAATATTCTTGCGTATTGTTGGATAAACTTTTCCAGTGAAAAGAAAAATGGGCAAACAATAAATAATGTTCTCACATGTACAGAACACAGGTAACTGTGATCTCCCCACTGCCTACGATGAAAACACCAAAAATTTTGCAAGTTTCAAAGTGCTTACACAAGATTTCTGGGATACATACTTTGATGAATCGGGGCCTCAGTCTTTAGTCTTAAGCCTTTCATGACCACAAAATTCACCTTTCGGGAGCCTATGATACTGGACATAGATATTGGTCTCATAGCTCTTCAATGATCTAGAGTGAACTTGTTCAATGATAGCGACCAAATAGCCTAAACTAATGCCATCATTGTGTTTTTTTATGTCAAGGTCAATAAGACTATTTACTTTCAAAGTGGTCTTCCTGACAGATTTAATCCTACAATTGTTTCTTTCTAATAGTATTGTCAGAAAACCACCTTTGGGACCTGAATTCTGGAATGTATGTGAATATGGCCATTTACCATTCACGTAATGAATAGATTGCTCTATAGTTCTGAAGGCAACAATGTGTCATGTGAAGGAGAAAAAAGAATCAACCTATTTAAATAAAAAATAGGGGTCCTGTAAAAGCGTAAAAGTCAGTTAAGTGATCATAAAAATGTCTACGATTTTGAGTGAGTGTTTCTCTTCTAGGGCAATATAATTGATTGAAAGAGCAAGAGCCGACCCTTCATCTTCGGAGAACTGTCCCAGAGAATACAAAGAGTTGCCATAATGGAGGAAGCTTGCATATTTTCCAAAAGACCTTTCAAAGAAGTGAACATGTTTTTGAATCTGACATTTGTGAATTCTCTTTGGACTAATGGTACAATAGACTAGAAGTACTAATCGTTTAGCTTTTTTATATTTTGACATGAAGATATATATATTTTTTTTACGAAAAAATGTAAAAATGTTATTAAGGCAACAGGGATTTTCTAACCAAATATATAATATATTTAATAAAAAAAACAAAGCAATTGTTTGGATTGGTTTTAAAATTTGAGGAATAAATGGATTGAAAAATATAAAAAATGTTCAACAAATTAAGGCAGAGAGTGTGCAGTTAATCTAATGACATAATGACCTGCTCAGTAAAGTCAAAGTGGTTGTCCAGGCTTGGAAAGACAATGTGCAGTCAGTCTATGTGACTGTAGAGTGTTGGATCGTGGCAGTGTGTGGCACATGTTCTGTCACAATTTCTGGGTATTGCTATTGTGGGTGACCGTGACGAGAATGCATGTTTGGATAAAAAATGCAAGACCACAACAGGGTCTTATCCAAGTAATGAGAGAGGAGAAATAGGTAGTTTGCTCACCTTAAAGGGTTGTGTAAGACACAACTAGAGTTGAACAAATTTTTCAACATTCGGTTCGGATTACGATCGCCGGCGAATATTGCTTTTGTAATATTCACTGAACAGAGGCGAATGCCATTGGAGTCAATGGAAGAAGAAATGAGCAAATATGTTCAGAAACGATAATCAAACTTAAATTAGGCACGAATAGGGTACCAATGTGGCACAAATAAGTCAAATTCGGATTCGGCGATCGTTTCCGAATATATTCGCTCATCTCTAGACACAACCACTAGAATTACACATATTCCAACAGCTGCTGCTTCCAATAAATGGTATATAACTTTTCCAAGGGTGATGGAAGTAACCTGCGCTGTTGGATAAATGATAAGCCACGATGAAATATTGGATGATGGTTTAATGTCAGCGCGTTTCAGATTCACTCCGACTCCTTCAAGACAACCACAATTGCATGTTTGCCATTTACATTTTTGCAGTGACATGATAACTAGACATGTGGAGCATTCCACAATATACTTGCGATCGCAAGTATGCAAGTCACACATTGTTAGGGCTGGCGGAACGCACAAAATAAATATAAATAATAGGTGCGTTTGCAGCCCGGGTCCACCGTGCAGGCAGAGCCTGCTGCTAGTAAGATGGTGGTATAAGCGAACTCTGTTACTTCACAGAGTCGCAGACATAGACGCCGTAGCACTATATGGCAGTATAAGCGAACTCTGTT
>JARQOD010000001.1:961563890-961612836 GCA_033576555.1 Oophaga sylvatica
TAAAAATGTCTATGTTGTGATTAGAGTCTTCGCCTGATGAAGAGACCTGAGTAGTCTCGAAAGCTTGCAATTTGTTACCATCTTTTCAGTTAGCCATTAAAAGGTATCAACCACTAAGGACTCTCAAGTCTAAATATTTTTCTATCTACTGGCTAACACGGTACGAAGATACACATCTTTCCTATATGTTGTGGTTATACATCTAATTTCATAGGGGACAAAATGTAAGAGGTGAGTCATCTAGGTAGGAGATTGAACTGAACCGGATACAGTCCATATCAGAGGTGTTACCATCTTTCTGTATCTCAGAGTATGAAAATTGTGAGAGGCCATGAGAGTTGGCTAGAGATAGAATCTGGGAAGCAGTTGGGGAGGTGGAGCTGTTGAAATCTCCCAGGATAAGGTTTGTCAATTCTGAGGACATGAAGTGTGGCTGCAACACATAAACGTGGTTAAAGAAGTAGGTGGGTGAGCCTGGGGACTGGTATATGACTGCTACTCTAAGGTAGAGAGGATGGAACACCCTGATGGTGTGAACCTCAAAAGAAGAATGGTGCCCAATCGGCCTGTATTTATTTATTGGGTTAAAACAGGATTGTTGTTTGCAGGGAGGAGTGTAGGGTTATCGTGGAGTTAGCAGTGATCGTACAGTGGGAAGTACGTATATTCCATGTGTTGTAATCTGGACGTGGATAAGCTGTATGTTCACTATTACTTTTCTGAGAACTAATTATTGTAAACAGCCTGCGGCCTCCTCGGGTAATTTGTTGCCCAATCGTGTCATTGTCTGGATGATAGGGGCCAGCTGAGAGCTATTCGCTACAAAGATCAGAGCACTTGTTTCTGTATGACTCATGGCCTGTGATCTCTGCGATTATTTCATGGTCACTCCAATCTGTTGGCCACGGAAATGCATTCTTTCCGCCTTATGGATACTGATGGTTTCCAAAAGCTGATGGCCGTCGCAGTCCCCACAGTTCCAGTTGCTCAGTCACCATTACTTACTTCTCTAAGAAAGATGTGCCTGTTCTACAGCAAAAAGTCACAGACAACTTCAACCGTTCCCTGAAAAATTCTATGTCTGCAAGGGTGCATTTCAACAAGGACACCTGGACGTGCAAGCATGAACAGGGGAGTTACATCTAGATGACTGGGCACTGGGTGACTCTGTTGGCTGTAGGGGCAGTCGGGGAAGGGGCTGATCCACAAGTCTTGCAATCCCAAAGTCTTGCAGGGTGCTTGGGGATGGAGAAATAAACCACTACACACCATACGATGGATAACTAAACTAATAGACAACAGGGGTTGGAGAACTAAACTACTAAACAGCTATGATTGCAGAACTTAACAAATTAACACCAGAACATGAAGAACTAAACTAATAGACAACATGGATTGGAGAGCTAAACTACTAAACAGCTTGGGTTGGAGAACTAAACTAGTACACACCAGGGGATGGAGAACTAAAGCAGTAGACACCAAGGTGTAACTAGACACCAAATCTTGGAATCTCCAGGGATGCGGAACCAACCTCTGTATGTAACAGTTCCAGCAGTGCTCTAGGGCCTCCACCTGTGCCCTCAACCTCTGCCTTAATTAAACACACGTTCCAACACTACAGAGAGAATCCCTACCCCACCTCCGTACTGTGTCGCCAGGGTTCACCGTAGTCAGGTAGTGTTTACAATAATACGCCTTGAAGATCGTAGTCATACAGATCAACAGTTATGGACAGCTATCTATGCCGAGTTTGAGCAATGGCGGTCTACACTCAACCTAGGGCCAGGGAAGGCAGTGTGCGGTAATGATGAAAACCTGGTTGCGGCCCTCTGCCGGGCCAACCTTACACACGTGCCTTGCATGGCTCGCATACTCAACCTGATGGTACAGCAATTCCTCCGCCATTGTCTCAGCCTGGATGTGCCACTGCAGAAACCACTGTTGTGCTGACTTCCACCATTCCACTTCAGTTGGTATAGAGATTTTTCGGACTACCGGTTAACAGGTTGATATGCGATATGACCACATATGACCGTGGAATTAAACTCTACACATGTTGCAGCGACTAGGGCAGCAGCGCCGAGACCTGGTGCAGGATGACATTTTTCATAGGACATGGTGCAATTCACACTTGCGTAATGGAAATAGATGAAGGACCTCTGCACCCTTCTGTATGTTTTCTTAATGGCTACTAAGATGGTTAGCGGTGATCAGCATCCCTATTACTGTTATCTACATGCTGGAACACACTTTAAATAGTGTAGGTGAGCAGATGGTGGTGGTGGTGGTCCTGGGGAAGAGGAGGAAGCAGAGGAGGATACCTTTAGGGTTAACAATATCTATATGTTCAAGGCTGTCATCTCACAGACGTTTGCCATGGGAGGAACAAATGGAGAAGTACCATGAAAAGGATGAGAAGGAAGAGGTGATGGACGAGCAACAGTTAGGAGATGAAGACGATAATGATTCCCTCTATGTTGTCCATGTTTGTCAGGAGGGGATGGAGGAAGAAAGCTTGAGTTTTATACCACCACCAACACACTGTGGAGTTGGACCCCATGAAAGAGACCAACCCATGAGCGCCTTCTTGCAGCACTATCTGCAACATGATTGTTACCAGTATAGTTATGATTCCAAATAGTGCTGACTACTGGGTTGTCAGTTTGTTCTATCCACAATACAAAAGTAAATTTTGCTTGTTGCTTCCCCTTGGAAAGGGACACGCCCATGGTGCAGTATCAAAACATGCTAGAAGACAATCGTTACAGTGGTTTTACCCAACACAGCAGTGAGGCACACAGTTTGAATTACAGTGATAGCCTTCCAACCACAGAAATGTTCAGTTGTCAACACAAAAACATTAGCAATCTTGCAGCACTGTAGTCCTGTGCTTCAACACCACCAAGGACAGCATCTGCAAAGAGTTTGTGTGTTCTACCCGTTATTGCAAGGGTTTACTCCCAGTAATTATTTTTCTACCAACACTGCAAAGACATACAGATAATAAATTGTGACTCCCAACGATTACAGTGCCAGTAATGTCTGTAAAGCGAATGTTGAATTACTGGTACTATATGTTAGGGGTCGATTTCCCGCTGCTGCACAAGGGGAGTCTCGAACCCGTCCCGCTGTGGTCTCCCATTCATATCCGGCCGCAGTGGAGCCTGCTCAGCAGAGACGTCGGTCCAAGCGTCTTGCCCACTCCACTACTGTGCAGTGACTAGCTGCTGCCTTTCCTGGATCTGCTATTATAGCCAGTGCTGGAGCAGACTCTTTGGGACAAAGTCCTGCGTTTTCCCTTCTGAGCATGCCCAGAGTGAGATCTCTCATTGGAGATCAGGGGTCACATGTTCAGGTGCTGCAGCGGCTCCTATTGGTCCGCCAGGAAGGTCATGTAGCTACATGTGTTTGTAACAGTTTCTCATTGGTCCTTGTTCCTGGAAGGTCCTGTAGCTGTTGCTATAAAAGGGTAGCATGGCTGGGCCGCCATGCGCTAATATCAACCATTGTATGCTATGCGCCAGTGTGGTCATGTGTATGTGTGGATAGGGACCCGGCTGAAATAAGCCACTAGAATACCGACTTAATCGGTGAGGAGTTTGGTATGGTAGCTGGTCAGAGTCGGTGTCCTAGATGCCCTAGATTAGCGGCATAACCGGTGAGGAGTTTTGATTGCCGTATTCAGGGTCTGGCGTTCAGACGCCATAGATTGCGGGTGACTCCCGCGAGGACATTAGCACATGATCACGCTTTATGTACGCTTAGCACTTAACTGTGTACCTGAGAGCCTTACAGGACACAGTGCTTTTTCTCAGCGGCCCTGTGACGTAACAGGGTTCGCTTTCAACGCTAGTCAGCGCCCTAGCGTGTTTTCTTTGCCACTCAGTTGTGTCTAGTGAGTGCGCACACATCGCCATATAGCGCTGCGGCTCTCCTTCTAGCGGCTCTGTGGAGTAACAGAGTTCGCACTCATTGCCACAGCGCATTACGGCTTTTATGTTGGCGACTCTGCGGGATAACAGAGTTTGCTTCTCGCGCCATTTTTACTAGCAGCAGGCTCCGCTTGCACGGTGGACCCCGGGCTGCGAACGCACCTTTCTACATTATATATTTGGTGTGTTCCGCAGACCCATAACATAATATTTGCGCCAGGGTCTGGCTAGTAAAATGGCGGATGAACAGCGATTACAGCTGTACATCCTGCAGCTGGAGGGTAGGTTGGCGGCTCTTGAGCGCACAACCTCAGCTGTGGATGTTACCGCAGTCGCTGTTCAGGCTGCTAGTGTAGCTGCAGCCAGTTTGTCCTCTGCCACCTCTGTCCCTACATTGTCCCACCTCCCGCTTCCAGACAAGTTTGCTGGTGACAGCAAGCAATGTCGGGGATTCGTAAGTCAGTGCTCCATACACCTCGAGCTTCTGGCTGCACGTTTCCCCAAGGATCGGGCACAAGTGGGCTTTGTGATAGCTCTTCTGTCGGGCAGAGCGTTGGAGTGGGCAACGCCGCTGTGGGAGCGCGACGACCGTGTGGTGCAGAGCGCTTCTCGTTTTCTGGAGGCTCTGAAAAAGGTTTTTCTAGGACCTCAGGTCACCCACGATGCGGCGCTCAAACTGCTGGCAAGTACCCAGGGTTCGGCTTTGGTCAGCCATTTTGCTGTCCAATTTCGGACTCTGGCCTCGGAATTAGAGTGGCCAGATAAAGTCCTCATTCCCGTGTTCTGGAGAGGACTGGCGGGTCATGTGAAAGACGCCTTGGCTACCAGGGAGATTCCTGCCACACTGGAGAAGCTTATCACTATTTCCACCCGCTTCGACCTCCGTTTCCACGAGCGGAGGCTGGAACGTGTCCAGTGTAGGCAGAGGGTCCAGTTGGCTCCTACCTTCACCAACCCTCTGGTGTCGCCTGTTCAGGCGCCCGACCTTCAGGAGGTTGCTCCTGCAGGATCTAAATCTCGGGTCACTCGTCCATCCCCGATTTGTTATATTTGCCAGCAGCAGGGACATTTTGCCAACCGATGTCCACAGCGGCTGAATAAGCGGTCGCGCCCAGTAACCGTAGGAACAGGGTCACTGGACGCCATGAGTTTTGCCCCTAAAGTGCTCCTCAAGGGGATAATTACCCACGGTTCTACCACCCTACCCGTCAAGCTGTGTGTGGATTCTGGGGCAGAGGGAAATTTTATGTCATCCTCCTTTGCTTCTCGCCACACCATGCCTTTGGTGTTGCTGGCTGAACCAGTATCGGTTCGGGTGTTGAACGGAGCAATTCTGCCCTCACAAATCACCCATCAGTCTGTTACACTCACCTTGTCTATGTCTTCTTCCCATCAGGAGAATATATCATTTTTTATCCTCCCTGAGGGTATAGATGAGGTTTTGTTGGGATTACCCTGGCTCCGCCACCACTCTCCCCATATTGAGTGGGCTTCAGGGAGAATTCTGGGTTGGGCAATTTATGTAAAGGCAGATGCATTAGGGACAGCGTGCAGGTCAACACCACTGAGATACCCATAGACCTCTCTCCTCTTCCCAAGGTCTATTGGTCTTATGCCGACGTTTTCTCAAAGAAGGCTGTGGAGACTCTTCCGCCTCATCGCCCCTATGACTGTCCTATCGACCTCTTGCCTGGAGCTGAGCCTCCTAGAGGAAGGGTCTATCCCCTCTCTCTTCCTGAGACAGAGGCCATGTCCCAATATATTCAGGAGAACTTGACAAGGGGATTCATTAGGAAGTCGGTGTCACCAGCGGGAGCGGGGTTCTTCTTTGTGCAGAAGAAGAACGGAGAACTACGTCCATGCATTGATTATAGGGGTCTCAACGCTATCACCGTGAAAAATAAGTATCCTTTGCCGCTAATCTCTGAGCTTTTTGACAGGCTTCGGGGAGCAAGGGTATTTACTAAGCTAGACCTGCGGGGTGCGTATAACCTGATTCGCATCCGTGAGGGAGACGAGTGGAAGACGGCATTTAACACCAGGGATGGGCATTATGAATATCTGGTAATGCCCTTTGGGCTCTGTAATGCTCCAGCTGTCTTCCAAGACTTTGTAAACGACATCTTCCGGGATATGTTCACCACCTCGGTGGTAGTCTATCTGGATGACATTCTCATCTTTTCTCCAGATATGGCCTCCCACCGGAGAGATGTCTGCAAGGTCATCGACCTCTTGCGAGCAAATTCCCTATATGCGAAGTTGGAGAAGTGCATGTTTGAGCAGGAGTCTCTACCTTTTCTGGGCTATATCATCTCCACCCAGGGATTGGCTATGGATCCTACCAAACTACAGGCTGTGATGGATTGGCAAGAACCCCACTCCCTTAAGGCGGTGCAGCGCTTTATGGGGTTCATTAACTACTATCGCCAATTCATTCCCCACTTCTCCACTTTGGTAGCTCCCTTGGTAGCCCTCACCAAGAAGGGAGCTAATCCCAAGTTGTGGTCAGAGGAGGTCACCAAGGCGTTCTCCTCCATCAAGTCGCATTTCGCCAGTGCTCCCATCTTACATCGCCCCGATGTCGATAAACCGTTTATCTTAGAGGTGGATGCCTCTTCTGTTGGTGCTGGAGCAGTCCTTTTTCAAAAGGATGCCCAGGGTCGGAAGCATCCCTGCTTCTTCTTTTCCAAAACCTTTACACCAGCAGAGAGGAATTATTCCATCGGGGACAGGGAGTTACTGGCTATGAAGTTGGCCTTCTCCGAGTAGCGACATCTTCTGGAGGGGGCTCGCTTCCCCTTCCAAGTGTTCACAGACCATAAGAACTTGGTGTATTTGCAGACAGCCCAGCGGCTAAATTCCCATCAGGCCAGATGGTCCTTGTTTTTCTCCCGGTTCCATTTCACCCTCCATTTCCTCTCCGGTGAGAAGAACATTCGCGCAGATGCTCTATCCCGCTCCGTGGTGTCCTCTGAGGAGGTGGAGGAGGAGCCTCGGCTGATTGTCCCCACAGAAAGCCTAAGAACGGTGGCTCCGGTTTCGCTTGAGTCTGTGCCTTCGAGCAAGACTTTTGTGCCCACCAATTTGCGACCGGAAGTACTCTCTTGGGCACATTCGTCCAGGGTGGGTGGACATTTTGGGACCAAAAGGACTTCTGAGTTGCTGGCGAGGACATACTGGTGGCCGCAGATGGCCCGTGACGTCAGGGAATACGTTCAGGCGTGCGTCTCCTGCGCCAAGAATAAGTCCTCTCGACAATGGCCAGCTGGGTTACTTTTTCCTTTACCGGTGGCAGACAGGCCTTGGGAGATGGTCGGGATGGATTTTGTGTTGGGCTTACCCAAGTCTCGGGGCTGCACCATCATCTGGGTGATAACCGACCACTTCTCCAAAATGGTGCACTTAGTGCCGTTACCACGGTTACCGTCTGCACGGGCCTTGGCAGCATTATTCATTAGGCATATTTTCCGCCTACACGGTATGCCAGACAAAATTGTCAGTGATCGAGGTCCCCAGTTTGCGTCTCGGTTCTGGAGAGAGCTGTGTCGTCTACTCAACATTGAGTTGAATCTCTCCTCTGCATACCATCCCGAGACGAATGGGTTGGTAGAGAGGGCCAACCAGACCTTGGTCACATACTTGCGACATTTTGTCTCTGCCAGGCAGGATGACTGGGCATCCTTGCTACCGTGGGCTGAGTTCGCTCTAAATAATGCTGTGGCTGACTCCACCGGACAGACCCCATTCCTCCTGAACTACGGTCAGCATCCGCGGGTACCAGTGCCTATGCCCGTGTCTTCCGCCGATTCCAGGGTGGCAGACTGGGCAGTGGAGGCACGGGACATTTGGGACCGCACTCAGGATGCCATTCAGGCCTCCAAAGAGAGGATGAGGTCTTCGGCCGATGCCCATCGGCGCCCCGCTCCTACATTTGCTCTGGGTGACCTAGTGTGGCTTTCGGCCCGAAACATCAGGCTGCGGGTAGAGTCCACCAAGTTGGCACCTCGCTTTTTGGGCCCCTTTAAAGTTCTTGAGCAGGTGAACCCGGTGGTTTACCGCCTAGCCCTTCCACCTCGCCTTGGTATCACTGACACCTTTCACGTGTCCCTCTTGAAACCCGTGGCCATTTCCCGGTTTTCCGAGTCATCTGCCGGGACGTCGGGTTCATCTACCGACGATCATGAGGTGAACGCCATTGTTGGGTGCAAGGTGGTACGAGGCAAAAAATGTTATTTGATGGATTATGGGCCTGAGGATAGATCCTGGGAGCCTGCCGAGCATGTTCACGCTCCGCAGCTCATCGCTGCCTTTGAGCGCAGAGAGGCCCAAAGAAGGGGGGGCCCTAGGAGGGGGGTTAATGTTAGGGTTAGATTTCCCGCTGCTGCACAAGGGGAGTCTCGAACCCGTCCCGCTGCGGTCTCCCATTCATCTCCGGCCGCAGTGGAGCCTGCTCAGCAGAGACGTTGGTCCAAGCGTCTTGCCCACTCCACTACTGTGCAGTGACTTGCTGCTGCCTTTCCTGGATCTGCTATTATAGCCAGTGCTGGAGCAGACGTCTTTGGGACAAAGTCCTGCGTTTTCCCTTCTGAGCATGCCCAGAGTGAGATCTCTCATTGGAGATCAGGGGTCACATGTTCAGGTGCTGCAGCGGCTCCTATTGGTCCGCCAGGAAGGTCATGTAGCTACATGTGTTTGTAACAGTTTCTCATTGGTCCTTGTTCCTGGAAGGTCCTGTAGCTGTTGCTATAAAAGGGTAGCATGGCTGGGCCGCCATGCGCTAATATCAACCATTGTATGCTATGCGCCAGTGTGGTCATGTGTATGTGTGGATAGGGACCCGGCTGAAATAAGCCACTAGAATACCGACTTAATCGGTGAGGAGTTTGGTATGGTAGCTGGTCAGAGTCGGTGTCCTAGATGCCCTAGATTACCGGCATACCCGGTGAGGAGTTTTGATTGCCGTATTCAGGGTCTGGCGTTCCGACGCCATAGATTGCGGGTGACTCCCGCGAGGACATTAGCACATGATCACGCTTTATGTACGCTTAGCACTTAACTGTGTACCTGAGAGCCTTACAGGACACAGTGCTTTTTCTCAGCGGCCCTGTGACGTAACAGGGTTCGCTTTCAACGCTAGTCAGCACCCTAGCGTGTTTTCTTTGCCACTCAGTTGTGTCTAGTGAGTGCGCACACATCGCCATATAGCGCTGCGGCTCTCCTTCTAGCGGCTCTGTGGAGTAACAGAGTTTGCACTTATTGCCACAGCGCATTACGGCGTTTATGTTGGCGACTCTGCGGGATAACAGAGTTTGCTTCTCACGCCATTTTTACTAGCAGCAGGCTCCGCTTGCACGGTGGACCCCGGGCTGCGAACGCACCTTTCTACATTATATATTTGGTGTGTTCCGCAGACCCATAACACTATATAAGTGATAAAACCACCCAAAAAATTTAAAGTGATGTTCAGCCACAATCAGGTGGCACACATATCAGTTTCATAGATTATTATTGTCAGAAAAATAAGGATAAGGATAGTAACACGGGTAGTTGACTCAAAGACCGTGGAGAACTGCCGGTATCTGAGGCCTACTGCTACAGGCAACACATATGAAGGAGACCTAACGCGTGACATCAAATTCACCACACTAGAAATAGTCTACTAGGGACCGACAGATCTTCCATTTCACCCAACTCAGCATATGGACACCCAAACAAGAGTGTTCACATTTCCAAGAATTGGTGTCAGACACTAACAAAGTGGCATCAATTTTACCACAGTAGAAGTACAGTAGTATAA
Source organism: Oophaga sylvatica (assembly GCA_033576555.1). Lineage (NCBI taxonomy): Eukaryota > Metazoa > Chordata > Amphibia > Anura > Dendrobatidae > Oophaga > Oophaga sylvatica. The sequence continues at coordinate 961,573,620 of JARQOD010000001.1, forward strand.
TAGGGACCAACAGGTCTTTCACTACACCCAACCCAGCAGATGGACACCCAAGCAGGACTGTTCACAATTCCACAAATTAGTGTTAACATCTCCAGCAGCAGCAACAGCAGGCACATAAGCTCCACTAAAGATATCAGAGACTGCAATTACACACTAAAAACTACAACATCCAGTAATAGTAGTTGTCAGTTGTCTTTGGATAGGACGTTACGTTAGTGGTTCACTAGTGCTTTCAGAAACATTAACACCTACCCCACATACACCTCAAACACCAAGCCTAATCCCCCTTCCTCCACGACCTTACTTTTTCCCAGTCATGTTGCTCAGTTAGTGTGCTAGGAGCACACTATTAGCAACTAAAAATAGATATTTTTACTCTGCACAACCTCTGCACACAGCTGAATTTCAGCAGCACAAAATTAGAAGGAGAAATATGGCGTGATTAATCACGTTACTCACAGCAGAAAGAATTGTTTAAGTGTTCAATGAGTCCTGTATGACAAAGAAGATCTGCTCCAAAAAGATTCAAAGTGAGATGTCCCCTACTTAGAGTTGAGCGATACTTTCCGATACCCCTAAGTATCGGAATCGGAATGGTATCGCCGATACCATTAAAATATCGGCGATACCCGATACCGATACCGTAAGTCCCATGTAAGTCTATGGGAACAAAATATCGGAACTAAAAAAACCCCATTCTTTCCTTGTAAACACTAAATATACACACATAGAATACATATATATATATATATATATATATATATACATGTCATTGTGACATATATATATACATATATGTATAGTTTATACACTTCTACATAGTAAAATATCCTCTGATTCAATTGCCGGGTAAAGCCGGCTTCAGTGAAAAGACAGAAGCACCCGACATGAAATGACACTTGGTGTACATAGGGTTAACCATGTCTTTTCATGTCGTTTGCTATCTGATTTGCACAAACAATTAAATCAGTCTATGTTTGCAAAATTTCACACCTGTAGGGGTTAATTAAAGGTGTAAATTAGTTGTAAAAAAACCAGACTTTTTTGCTATGAATTTACACCTTTAATTAACCCCTACAGGTGTGAAATTTTGCACACATAGACTGATTTAATTGTTTGTGCAAATCAGATAGCAAAGGACATGGTTAACCCTATGTACACCAAATGTCATTTCATGTCGGGTTCTGCATTTTCACAAAAGCCGGCAATTGAATTAGCGGCTATTATACTATGTAGAAGTGTATGAACTATAAATATATATATATATATATATGTGTGTCACAAACTCAATGACATGTATATATATATATGAGGTGTAAAATTTCTGAAAAAAAATGCGTGGGCTCCCGCCCTATTTTCGCAACCAGACAGACAAAGCCAGTGAGTAGGGGCAGATAATAATAGCCCAGAGAGGGACCATTATTTTTGCCCCCCCCCCGGCTACTAACATCTGCCCCCAGACACCCCAGAAAGGGCAAATCTCTAATTAGATTTGCCCTTTCTGGCACTTTGCCCGTCTATTCCCATTGCCCTGTAGCGGTGGCGAATGGGTTAATAAGGGGTTAAAATGACCTTGCAATTGAAAGGTCACTTTAAGCCAGGTTAATAATTGAGAGCTGTCAATTAGACAACTATCAATTATTAATCCTATTGTATGAAAGAAAAATCAAACACACACACTTTAATAAAAAAGAAGTTTAATTAAATAATCACACAGTTTTTGACCATATTTTATTTACCTGCTAAAACCATTTCCTGTAATAAAAATAAAATAATAAAGCAAAATTATTCTTACCAATCCGATGCACAGTCAGGTCCCACGGTGTAATCCTTCAGAAAGGGTTAATGTTTACTGCAGGAACCGCAGCTAATGCTGCAGCCTCACAGTAAACCCCCAAATGAATGAGTTCCTCTCCTGGCTGACAGGAGAGGAAGTGGAAAGCTTAATTGATTGCTTTCCACTTTCACTTCAGGTCAGCCAGGGACACCATCAGTGACGTCAGAGGGAACTGATTAACAAAAATAGGGGTTCCCTTCGAAAAAAAAATGGCATGGGGTCCCCCCTATTTTTGTTAACCAGCCAGATGAAGCAGACCGCTGAGGCCTGGATTTTCAGGCTGTTAAGGAGCCAAGATCCATGGACCTTGCCAGCCTGATAATACCAGGCCACAGCAGTCTGCATATCTTGGCTGATTAACAAAAATAGGGGATCCCCTCGAAAAAAATTGGCGTGGGGTCCCCCCTATTTTTGTTAACCAGCCAGATGAAGCAGACCGCTGAGGCCTGGTTTTTCAGGCTGGTAAGGATCCAATATCCATGGACCTTGCAAGCCTGATAATACCAGGCCACAGCAGTCTGCTTAGCTTGGCTGGTTAACAAAAATAGGGAATCCCCTCGAAAAAAAAAACGGCGTGGGGATCCCCCCTATTTTTGTTAACCAGCCAAGTAAAATGCAGACTGCTGCGGCCTGGTATTAAAAGACTGTCAAGGCCCATGGATTTTGGCCCTCAACAGCCTGATAATACCAGGCTACAGCAGTCCCACATTTGGCGCATCAAAAGATGTGCCAATTGTGGCACTTTACCCGGCTCTTCCCACTTGCCCTGTAGCGGTGGCAAGCGGGGTAATAAGGGGTTATTGTCACCGTTGATTGCACGGTGACAATAAGCCCGGTTAATAATGGAGAGGCGTCAATAAGACACCGATCCATTATTAATCCCAAAGTTATTAAATGTTTAAAAAAAAGACACAGCAAGAAAAAAGTCTTTTAATGAAATAAAAGAGACAACACAGTTTTCATTTTTTTTATTACTCTCTCATTCCTGCGACGCCATCGATCTCCTGTAAAAAAATAAAAAAAACAAACCAACAGTATACCACCTGTCCGACGCAGTCCATAGTAATGATTGTCCCACGACGATCCAGCTCTGCTACATCGGAATGACAGGCAGAGCCTGTCATCCCGGCGCAGCACAGCTGCTTACCAGCTTCCCCGGCGATTACGTCATCGGACTGCTTTACGGCCGCGATTACCCAGCAGTCACTGCAGTTATCGCGAGATACTGCATGTGACCGCCGGGGAGAAGAGGATGGCGGCCATTAAGCAGCCCGGGATGTGACCGCCGGAGATCTTCTGCCGGGTAAGTGCCGCTGACTCCTGACAGACCCGACCGACGGACACTGACAGTGACAGTGACAATTCCGATTCCGGTATCCGATAAGACAAAAATATCGGAACTCGGGATCGGAATTCCGATACAGCCAATATCGGCCGATACCCGATACTTGCAGTATCGTATCGCTCAACACTACCCCTACTGTATGACATTAGTAACAGATTTTTCTTTTTTCTTTTTTTTGGTGTGGATGAGGCTTCTATAAAAAAGCTTCAATGCTTTTTTGGAGTGTTATATAACTCCGAAATGTACCACAGAGCACGTAGTAGTTTATGGATGTGTAATTGAATTCAAAAACATTTTTAAACACATTTTTGGAATGTTATATAACACCAATATATACCACAGACCATGTAATAGTATATGCACTATCAGGGTGCAGCGGACCCAAATAAAGATGGTGGCTACAACTAAGATCTTACATGTAATAGTATATGTTTAAACAATTGAATACATCGCATAATAGTATATGGATGATTAATGGAATATAGTAAAAATGTTCTTCGATTTTCTTGCACTGTTATATAACATCGAAATGTACCACAGACCACGTAATAATATATGGATGAGGAATTGAATACAGAAAAATATTTCAGCACTTTTCGGGAGTGTTACATAACATTGAAATGTACCACAGAGCATACAATACTCTATGGGTAAGTAATTAAATCCAAAACAATGTTTCAATGCTTTTTTGGAGTATTACTTCATAGAGAAAAATACCAGAAAGCACATAATACTTTATGGATGACAATAAAGTCCATTTTTTGTACCCAAAAAATAAAAATGTGGTCAACTGCCACAGTATCAACATTACTGGAATCTGATTTGTTAAATTGTGCGCAGACACATCTGGACAAGCACTCTCTCCTTCCAATAGCAACTGTAACCGAGCAGTGCAATGGCATCAGTATGCCAAGCCTGACGTCACCTGTCCTTTTATAACCCCTGATGATGTCACACAGCTAGCCATTCCAAATCATTCCACTACCAAGATGGCTACAGCATTACAGTGGCTTGCATGCAATCCCCGCATGCTTATTGGCTAACAGGCGCTAAACATGTGTCGGAATCAAGTTTGAAAAAAGCATCGGCTAATGCTCTCCGAGTGCCAAGCACATTTGAGCACCCAGATACTCAGGTGATATGCGAGTATCACTGATCACGTTCGCTCATCACTAGTCATTATGGTTTACAATTATACCCTTATTACAATGTGATAAAAAAAAGCCAAGCTTTGTCAGCTATGATCTGATTTTGTCAGCTCTTTATATTTAGGCAACAAAGCTGTCTTTTTTTTAGACATTTGAGTTTGGAGTTTCTAATAGTTAACAGAATAAATACTAGATTGGCTGCTTCCATCTTGGATTTGCCTAGCTCTTAAAGAAGCACTCCCATCAAAGTTTTGATCCTCTTAATATATTGCAGCCATCATATTATTTTGCACTATCTACCGTATATAATCATGTATAAGCTGAGATTTTCAGCACCTTTTTTTGTGCTGAAAATGCCCCCTCGGCTTATACACGAGTCATAGGGCAGAAACCAGCGGGGGAGGGGATGCGGCGGCAGGAGCCGGTGGCTGGGACATCATACTCACCCTCCCCGTGCCATCGCTGAACATACCCGGAAATCCTGCGTTCTCCCCGGCTTCCTGCAGCTCTCCAGCGCTGAGCGGTGACGTAATACCCACTCATTAAGGTCATGTAATATGGACGCGACGCCACTCCCATGGGCGTAGCCTCCACATTCATGGCCTTAATGAGTGGTATTAAGTCACCGCTCAGCGCTGGAGAGCTGCAGGAAGCCGGGGAGAACGCAGGATTGCCGGCCGGGACGTTCAGCGATGGCACGGGGAGGGTGAGTATGATGGAGGAGGATGGGGGGAGCATGGAGGAGGACAAGGAGCATGGAGCAGGACGGGGGGGAGGACGGAGAGCACGGAGCAGAATGGAGCAGAACGGGGAGGACGGAGAGCACGGAGCAGGATGGGGGGGAGGACGGAGAGCACGGAGCAGAACGGGGGGAGGACGGAGAGCACGGAGCAGGACAGGGGTGGGCACAGAGGAGAATGGGGGAGTGCAGAGCTGGATGGGGAGCACGGAGCAGGACGGGGGAGGATGGAAAGAACGGAGCAGGACAGGATAATGGAGCAGGAGGAGGGGAGCACAGAGCTGGATGGGGGAGCACAGAGCAGGAGGGCAACTTATACACCCAGCTTATACGCGAGTCAATACGTTTTCCAAGTTTTTTGTGGCAAAATTAGGGGGGTCGGTTTCTAAAAACGGGTCGGCTTATACATGAGTATATACGGTACTTACAATTGCTGTTTATGCCTTTCTACCCAGCTAATTCTTCACTTTTTTTCTGCTATATATAACAACAGGAAGTTTCTTGTCCCTACATTTATCATTTCACTCTTTAACTCCTGACCCAGTTACTCCCTCCTCACCCCTGCCATTGACTTTTGCAGTGACTTATGGCTCATACAGGAAAAATTGACCACCTGTTTCAACATAGAGCTTAGAAGGATTCAGTGATAAATAATATGATGACTGCAATATATTCAGAATATAACAATTGTTATAATTTTCTTCAATTTGACTCTGCACCTAGTGGATTTCATTTTTCTGACAATACACAATGTCCAAAGTAACAAACCTCCAAATATTTACACAATTTTGGGGCACATTTTCCAAGTGCTCCGTAACTACATGTCACTTTTTTTGCTTGTTTTGTTTGTTAAATGATTTTGTGGTACCTCTATCCCACCCCACAAAAAAATCTGTGAAATGCTGTTTGTACTATGTGTCTCCCTTATGTCTAACTTGCTGGTTACTACCTGTAAAGTACAATCTGACATTTTTGTAGAAAGGAAGAACAAAGAGGAAGACAACTACATAATGGCAAGCAATCTACTGGACAAAATTAAGAGCAATGTATGTTGAGAAGCGAGAGAAAAGAAGCACCAGCAAGCAGAGTGCAAGTGATATGGAAATGCCAGTTAAAAAAGAGTGGATGTTATAAAACATAGGACTGACTCATTCAATACTTTTTTCTTGCATGCAAAAATTGTTCAAGTTTCATCACTGTTTTTCGTCAGGGACCAGGTGTGATCAGAGTTTGGTCACTGTGTCAATTTTTACTGTCAGAGTTTCATCAGTTTTTCTTGGAAGAAGAAAAACTGAATATAATCATGTAGTCCATGAAAAACAGATTACATCCAAGAGTTGTTCAATTTTTTTGTGGATCTATAGACTTGCATTGGTGAGTTTGATCCTATACTTGGATCAATATTGGACAAGCCTCTTTGCTTTTTTCCAGACCAATCAATCCAAGTAAAATAATCAGACATGTGGACAGCCTCATAGTCTATTATAGCAAACATATACTATCCGTAAAAATCAAGGCTAGCACTCGTATGAGAAAAAACCGACATCTGAATGAGCCCGAAGAATTGGGACTGTTTCCTAATAGACTGTTGTGAGGGAAGAGGGCAGCAGGATCTTGCTTTTCTTCAGGCTTTGTTGGAAAGAGTGATGGAAACTTTAAATGGAATCTCACAGGAAGATCAACCCCCTCAAACCTTATATATGGACATGCAGGTCTTTGAAATATAAATCCATGAACACCTTATATATTCTATCTGTTGTTGTTGTACTCCAGAGAAATTAGGATTTTAATTCATAGTCAAATAAGAAGTTGCAAAGGAGGTATGTGTGTTAATGTTATGGCCACAAATGATTCTTTCATTTGCGTGGAATGTTTTGCACTATTCAAAATTCATTACCTGTTGAAAGAAAGGGTGCTACTGCTAAAAAAAAGTGGACATTCCATGTGCCCCCAGTTTCATTTGAAAATCATTGTCTTAATCTATCTTAATTTATTTGGTAGCACCTCGGCACAAACCAGGTTGGCCCACCAAGTACCAAAGAACTGTTTTTTAGGCCAGGATTACAACAATGATTAGTTTCAAAGACCCAAAGACAGACAGTTCCATTTGGAGGTGACTTTGGAGCCCATCAGTTGCCACTAAGGTTTATTTCTTGTGGCATCATTCACAAATAAAACATTAGACCCTATTGAAAATGTATCCCGTGCATACAGTGATAACAAGGTTTGCAATGCAATAAGAAAATGGAACTGGTCAGGTTCTGTATTGATGGAAAATGGTCTCTCAGAATCACTTTATTAAGTGGGCCAAAAAACCTCCTTCCAAAAAAAGGGTAAATATGTATTTTGACTAGAGATAAACCGACCAGACGAGAGTTTTACTTAGCCAAATCACTTGGATTTTACAGTGAAATTTGAATGTTCCTTATTATGTTTTGGCGTCTGGAGTGACTCCACAGTACAACAAAACAACAAATACTCACCTCACTACCCATCCCCGCTGCTGCTCACTGTTCCTGTATGGTCCTCGGCGCCTCTTCTTACTGACATCACGCTTTGAAACCTTCACACTAGGTTGGGAATTCTGGCCCCAACCAGGCCCAGGGTGTCCCTGCACATGACTGTTATAAGGTTGTCTCAAACAATGTGACATTGTGACCTTATTACACCCACGTGTAGTGATTTTCATGGTCACGGTCGGAAGTTCCAGCCTAACACAAAGAGGTCCGAGGTGACAGCACGTGCTGGTGATAACTAGAGGTGCCCAGAACAGCACAGGAAAGAGCGCACAATAGAGGTAGCCGCAGGGCTGCGTATGAATTTATATAAAATTCAAGTAGAAATTATTTCCATTCAAATACATTTGCTCATCTTTAATTGTGACCCTTAAAAAAGACATTAATAAGTGTTTATATCAGAATTTTTATCTGAAACTGTCCGTAATGGCTTTCCAGTTTCAATATAGTCAAACGGTATTACATATAGAAATCTGTAGAATTTCTGGAAAATTTATAGAACTCAAAACTAAGGCTTCTTTTTAAATGCAAGGTGAAAATCTCATCACTGGCTTTAGATTGATGGTACGTGTCACAATGCAAGACTCCACATTAGGGATGATTATTGCACCAGGCAGAAATAACACGAGATATATATGGTGAACGTGTAATGAGTTGAGATTCTGTCATTTGCATAGAATGTAAAATAACTCCTGACATATATCACCCCGAAGAATGCATAATTAGCTAACTTAATATCATTTACATAATTGCCTGCTAGTGTGTCAATAAATTTATGACCGTGCAAACACATAAGCCAACCTTGTTACATCACCCGGGATAAAATGCTCCATGTATTCAAAGGATAAGGCAGTGTGTGTGTATATATATATACATATTATATATATATATATATGTATATATATCTATATTATTTCAGATCAGTAGTTTTAAATACATTTCTATGGTATTTTTTAGTTGTTTTATTTTTATTTATTGAACAATTCGCATAAAAAAAAAATAATGTCAAAGAAAATAAATATCCATACTTAGGCATTGAGCCTGAACAAGTTACCGTATTTTTCGGACCATAAGATGCACTTTTTTCCCCCAAAATTTTGGGGGAAAATAGGGGTGCGTCTTATGGTCGCAATACACTTACAAATACCGTTGGTGGCAGCGGCGGCGGTCCCATTGTAGCTTACCTTCCCAGGCTGGGGCGGCTGTGGCGGTGCGGCGGGGCTCTGTAGTGTGGTGGTGGCGGGCTTTGTGCTCCGGGGCAGTGGCAGCGGCTCTCTGTGTTGTGTGGGGGGGCTCCGCCGGCATTTCGTCAAAGCCTGGAGGCCCCCTCTCCTCCGTTAATGCCATGCTGCGGTGGCTTCCGGGAACATGGCAGCCGGCAAGATGGCCGCAGGGCCAATGCATGCTCAGATGCAAATCTCGGCAACAAGATCTCGTCCCGAGATCTGAATCTGAGAATGCGTTGGCCCGGCGGCCATCTTGCCGGCGGCCATGTTCCCGAAGGCCACAGCAGCATCGCATTAACGGAGGAATGGGGGCCTCCGGGCTTTGACGAAATGCCGGCGGAGCCCCCACACACAGCACAGAGAGCCGCTGCAACTGCCCCGGAGCACAATTCCCTGGAGCCAGAGCCCCCTGATGCGGAGCACAGAGCCCCCTGCCCCGGAGCACAATGCCCCTACCCCAGAGCACAGAGCCCCTGCCCCAGGGGCACAAAGCCCCCTCCTGCAGAGCACAGAGCCCCTGCCCCGGAGCACAAAGCGCCCTCCTGCAGAGCACAAAGCCCCTGCCCTGGAGCACAATGCCCCCTGCTGCGGAGCACAGAGCCCCTGCCCCGCAGCACAAAGCCCCCGGCTGCGGAGCACAAAGCCCCTGCCCTGGAGCACAGAGCCCCCTGCCCCGGAGCACAGAACCTCCTGCCCCGGAGCACAAAGCCCCCTGCCCCAGGGGCACAAAGTCCCTCCTGCAGAGCACAAAGTCCCCTGCCATAGAGCACAGAGCTCCTGCCACGGAGCACAGAGCCCCTGCCACCGCACCAGCCTGGCCGACCAAATGTGACCAATCATCCACCTGTGCTGATCCCTTCACAGGTAAGCTGAATTCGGACTGTAAGACGGACCCCCATTTGACACTTTATTTTTTTTCCCCTATTTTCCTTCTGAAAATTTGGGGTGCGTCTTATGGTCTGGTGCGTCTTATAGTCCGAAAAATACAGTATACATCTCAGCATAACTAATTACATTTTTAAGCAGATATCGCCAAACTATTATTCAGGGTCTACAATGGTAAGGAGGCAAGGAAGCAGCGGTTGTGTGATGCTCTGAGCAATTTACTTCTGGGAAACTTTGAATTTGGGCATTTATGTGATTTTTACTTGGATATGTACAGTGGTTTCCACTAGAGGTAAGAGATAAGGCAAAATTCAAATTCGCTTGTTCACACATAAATTTGATTCACAGAAAAGTTATTCTACACAAATTGAATGCCCCTTATAGGGTCTAAAACATAATAAAAGTAATATGTAAAAATTAAAAAAAACAATACTTGTATTCACTTTATCACTCACCTCCACGGCCCCCCGTTCCTCACCATTGCCCATCTGGTCGTCATCACATCTTCTAATCATGACCTTGAACGCTGAATTCCCAGGACATTTGACACAAGGCCAGGACTTCTGGCATTGCTGAGGCCCTGGATGGTTCTGTACAAGCGTGCAAAAGGTCATGATATGATGTCACGTTGTGTGACGTGATTTGCATGGGCGTGTGCAAAAACATGGAGGATTCGATGCTTGTGTTGGTGATAAGAAGATGCAATGAGAATCAGGATAAAACAAGTGACGGTACGGAGCAAAGGGGAAGGTAAGGAGAAGCGAGCAGTAAAATAGGTATGAGTGTTTTTTTTATTTTTTAACCATTGGATTTGAACTTTATGGTTCACCAAAATGTTAGAGTACAGTTTCATTCCACTGGAACATATTCAGTCATCTTTATTGTCCAACTTTACCTTTACACAACTTTTATTAAAGATTCCTAATTTCTCACAATGCACATTCAATACATTCGGATCGCAACTCACATCACAATCACCATCTGATTCCATTTGGCATAAATAACTCCCAACAGAGTATTGAAAAATCATCAATTTTTGTTTTACCAACGCTGGTAATTACATTACACGTATCTTGAGATATGGTGAGATATATTGAGCTAAAAAAGAGATAAAGAAGGTTAATGTTGTTCCATTCCCTACTTAACCTTTTTTTACAGACCCTAATAAAATCCTTAATAGCAGGAACATTTCCTTATTGCATTGGCCTTTTTCAAAACAATAATAATCCTACCATATTGCAAAAAAGTTGTCAGGAATAAACATTACCAAAAGTTCTGTGTGTTAGCTTGTCTCCAAATTTACCAGATCTCAGTCCAATCCATCATCTATGCAATAATCTCAGTCAATCACATCATGCAATAGATCTCAGTCCAATAGGTCATTTGTGGGATATGCTGGGAAGACATGTATGATACTTGAAGTCAGCACTTTTCAAATTACAGGAAGTAGAGGATCTGATAACATCTTGGTGTTAAATACAACAGGACATCATCAGAGATCTGGTAACATTTGGTGGAACCACACAGCAGCACAAAGTTATGGGGGTGGATGGTCTTGACCCTATAGAAACCTCCTGTGTTGCCCCTACCTTGCTGCGGAGTATTGCAATGCGGTGCCCTGCTACTCGCTAGCTTAACCTCACTAACCTTATTACATCCTAGATATAAACACCATAGGTATGTGAAAAGGTAACAATAATAGTGAAACAAAATTTCAAAATATTGCCAGCGCAAAAAAGGTCATCAATAAGATAATTTTAAGCATCAGCAAAAATATATTTTGGTCACTTAGTCAAATTATACAGTGACCAAAAAGTCTTCCTGGCATTTCATTAAGACTTTTTGGTCACTGTATAATTTGCTGGTTGATTATAAAAGATATATTTGTATTGCCAGATTTAATGTAGGCAGACTATTTAATCTCATCCCTGCTTCAGAAACCTAAGATATTATTATTGTTGCTTAAACTATCTGGCAACACTATCCAGTTTAATTCAATTGATATGTATACCAGTGACTAGTAAGCAACTTGGTGAAACTATCTAGGGATAGATTTATTTTCTATCTAAGCTAATTCAGTCTTTCCTTGTAAAAGTGACCAAAATATATGTTTGCTGATGCTTAAAACCATCTTATTGATGGCCTTTTTTGTGCAAGAATATTTTGATATTATTATTTCACTATTATTGTCACCTGATCGCATACCTGTGGTGTTTATATCTAGGGCGTAGTAGGGTCAGGGAAAGAACGCTGATGAGGAGTGAGGGTGTCGCATCGCAATACTATGGCGCCAACATCCGCTGCAAGGTAGGGGCAACACAAGAGGCTACTATAGGGTCAGGCCCATTCCCCCACTTGCACCGTAACTTTGTTACCGAAAGTCCCCCTTTTTATGGTAATTTTGAATAACATTTTTTAAATAGTAGGAGGGTCTTTTTTAGCGTTCGTTATTTATCTGTGGGGCCTGTGCCATCACACATCTTTTCTGAAAGGCCACAGAGGCTGCAACACAATTAAGAATGAGGCAACACTAACCAAACATCACCATGAACACCAAGGAGATGTCCAAACAAGTCAGGAACAAGGTTTTTGAGAAATACAAGTCAAGGTTGGGTTATGAAAAAAAATCCCATTCTCTCGCCACACAATCAAAATGTGACGTCCGCTTGCTGCAGGTCTGAACTGCAGGTAAGACAGTACCCCGAGAAACCCCGAGACCCTTTACACCTATACAGGGATCTGGAATTACAGCGAAGCCCAGGGGGTAGATTCCTATGAGAGCAGTGGACCAGAGTAGGAAGGACGCTAGGAAGGGAATAAAAAGCGAGACCAAATGCGAAGTCAGAAGTCCAAGGGTCAAAACCAGGACAGCGGAAAAGGTACAAAATCGGCAGGCAGAAGAAGGGTCAGAAATTCAGGCTAAAGTTAAAGTCAAAACCAGGCGGGCAGCAAAGGTACAAAATCGGCAGGCAGTAGAAGAGTCAGAAATTCAGGCAAAGGTCAGAGATACAATAGAAAAACAAACTAGCACACTGGGGAAACCAAGACTATATCTGGTGGCCTGCAAGTCAGGCTCCAAGGCATTTGAAGGGCATGGCTACCTCTCACAGGCTCACAGTCTGATGACCTCATCTGGACCGCCCCCAGAACCAGGCCAGATGGTGATGCATGACTGACACCAACCACTTCACCTCTGACAGAAGAGCGAAGCCTACGCCCACCAGACGCCTGCGCAGGGACCCCCTCTATGTCACCAACATTACCCACAGGCGAAACAAGGCGATGCGCAGCGACAGAGACCGGCGTCAAAGAAGCGGAACCATATGAGGATACCGCTCTCCTATCACCGGCACCACCAGCGGAAGGAGTCCGGCGCCTCCCAGCGGCCGAGGCAGGAACACCAGCTACTGAATCCAACGGTGACGTGACACAAATCCATTATCATCAAATGGAAAGAGCAAGGTACCCCAACAAGCCTGTCAAGAGAGAGCTGCCCACCAAAACTCTCAGCCCAGGCAAGGAGGGAATTATTCAGAGAGGCAGCTCAGAGACCAAAAGTAACCCTGAAGGAGCTGTAGAGTTCCCAAGCATAGGACTGAAATATCTTTCCATAGGACCACAATAAGCCATACACTCCATAGAGGTGGTCTTTATGGAAGAGTGTGCAGAAAAAAAGCCTTTATTTACACACAAAATTGTATAGCTTATTTTGAGTTTGCCACAAAAGACATGTGGGAGACTCTCCAAATGTATGGAGGAAGGTGCTGTGGTCAGATGAGACCAAATTTGAACTTTTTGGCCACCATGATAAACACTATGTCTGGCGCCAATCCAACACAGCTCATCACCCCAACAACATGACCCCCACAGTGAAACATGGTGGTGGTAGCATCATGCTGTGAGAATGTTTTTTAGCTGCAGGGACAGGGAAAATGGTCTGAATCAAGAGGAAGATTTATGGTGTGAAATACAGGGATATTCTTGAGCAAAACCTGCCTCAGTCTGTCTGTGATTTGAAGCAGTGATGGAGTTTCATCTTCCTACATGATAATGACACAAAGAATACTGTTTTGGAAGCACTCAAGTGGTTTAAGTGGAAATGTGTAAATGTTTTGGAGTTCCCCATTCAAAGCCCAGACCTTAATAAAAATTGAGAATTTGTGGTCAAACTTGAAAATTGCTGTTCACCAGAGGTAACAATCTAACTTGAAGATGCTGGAGTAGTTTTGCCATGAGAAATGGGCAAAAATCTCAGTGGCAAGATGTGGAAAGCTCATAGAAACTTATCCAAAGCAACTAACAGCTGTAATTGCCACAAAAGGAGGCTCTACAAAGTACTGACTTTAGGTGGGTGAATAGTTAAGCACACTGACATTTTCAGTTATTTTGTCCTATTTGTTGTTTGCTTCACAATATATAGAAAACCAAATGTTCACAGTTGTAGGCATGTTCTTTATATTAACTGATGTAAACCCTCAGAAAAAAACAGGGAAATTCCAGATTGTGAGGTAGTAAAACATAAAAAATGCAGAGGGAGTGGTGAATACTTTTGCAAGCCACTGTATTACCTTATGGTATTCCTGGGTAGATTTGCATGGGACGCAAGTGCACAGATAGGGTAGCACCATAAGGAACAAGATGGCGGTTAGGGTGATGGTAGCGCTCACTTGTAAAGGTTGTGTAACGACACAACACCTATAGAAACCTGATGTGCTGTAGATGTAGCTATGTAGATGAGGAGAGTATCGTAACAGTTGGGCAAAAGTATAGATTATCATAATGTGTGTGCTGTGCTCATGGAAAATATGAGAACCAAAGAGTATAAGCAAGATTTTTTATTCACACCATAGTATTTCCGCACAGGACCAGTGCCTTTCTCAAGTGTCACTTGTGTTTTTAACTTGAGAAAAGCTGATGGTATCCCTGGCTCTTCTTTAAATTAGCTATCTTGGAGTGGTGTCACTTTTGAATCACACTTCTACAATGACATGGCAACAGTCCGGCTAATTAAAAGGGATTTTGCAGATGGCAGAGCTCACATAAAGAGCTCACAGATTACTAATATGGCCATAGGAATAGGACCAACAAATCGATTCATGCTATCGCTAGTTGACAATTTGGATGTAATCATTAATTACACTGCAGTAGGAGAAAAAGAAAAAAATAATTTTAGGTTCATACTTGTCTTAAGATAGCTGGACCTTGTGGAGACATAAGCAATTTATGTGGTTTCTGGAGGCAATGTTTTCAAGAAAATATGTGTAAGGAATATGGTTTATGGCAGAGCACATCTGAAAGAAAAAGACTCAGACTGAAATCTATGACTTAAGGAGGTGCAATAAGGTCCATAGTCTTCCATGGATACCATATTTTATGACTCAGTACAACTAAGTACTTTTATGCAGCAATGTCCTAAGTATCAGAAAAATCAAAACTAGTCATGGTGGAAAAATTAAAAGTCCTTCCTTCAAACTTTTCCTTATACAGATAAAGCAGACAAACATAGACACATATAGCTTAAACATCACCACTGCCAGTCGGAGTATCGTAGAATCAAGTTGTTTTCTTTTCCAACGCTGGTTGTTGTAAGAGCATACTCTAAAGATTTATTTAGGGATATATTTAGAGTTGCTTATCCCCTTAACACAATATCATGTACGTGATTGCAGGGGTTCCCATGTGCAGGGGACTCAGGAGCCCTTTCCACATATGGTAGATGTTGGCGGTATTGCACAACAGGCATCTGTGTCTAACAGCAGTGGCTGGAACTAAGCTCCGCAAGCTCTGTAGGAATGCGTATTCTTAGTCAACACATCTTCCTTAAAAAATAAAATAAAGAATGTTAAAAAACATCTTATATACCCTAAATTGGTATCAATAAAACTGCCAGGTTGACAATAAAAAGCAAAGCCTTACACAGCTCACACAGCTCTATCGATGGAAAAATAAAAATGGTACAAGTTTCTAAAAATGGCATCAAAACCAAAATTACTTTTTAATTACAAAGATTTTGAATTATTTTTCTCCTTTTTAAATAAAACAAAACCAAAGCAAGTTTGGTATTGCTATTATCGTACTTGCTGTATTTTTTTTAACTATAAGACACACTTTTTTACACAAAAGTTTTGGGGGAAAATGGGGGTGCGTATTATAGTCGGAATGTACTTACTAGTAGTGAGGCGGCAGCAGGAGTCGGGCAATTCTGCGATGGTCTGAAGCTGCAGAGTGATGATCCCACTCCCATCTCAGGCTGGTGTGGCAGTGTACAGTGGTGCTCAGTGGTGCGGGGGCTCCGCCGACATTTTGTGAAAGCCTGGAGCCACCCCACTTCCAATGTAGCTTCCGGGAAAATGACACCCAAAGGCGGCGCATGCGCAGATTGAGATACCGGCAACGAATGTTGGCTGACCGAGCACAGCCGAACATGTCGCACCAGTCTGGGATGGGACTCATATCATCGCTGGATCACCGAACACCCGATGTGACCCCACTCCACCAGCGCTGCCGATCACTTCCCCCTCAGTAAGCTGAATTCGGACGGTAGGACGGACCCCCATTTGATGCATTAATTTTTTTCCCTATTTTCCATCTGAAATTTGGAGTGCATCTTATGGTCCAGTGTGTCTTATAGTCCGAAAAATATGGTATCTGTAGAATCATGATTGAGAGTCCATTTTTACTGAAGAATGAATGACATTAAAAAATGTCAGAATTCCATTTTTTTTGTTCACAATTTCACCATACTTGGATTTATTTTCACTTTTCAGCACAATGAATGTTAAAATGAATGGTGTAATTGAAAGTCCTCTTACGGCTATGTTGATGAAAGAATAAAAACCGTGTGGCTCTTGGAAAAAGAAGAGCAGATATAAAAATTGCCCAGCCTTTACAGGGTTAATAAGGCAGTCTGGTCAGCAGAGATTAAAAGATAGCCAAATTAGTTTTAAATTTCTTAAACGCAGATAAAGCTGTTCATTTTGTAGAACCAGACATTAGAGGACAACTGAAGGACTTCTAGTCATTAGGAATTTTTATTTTTCTGGCCAGCTGTTATTTCTTATTATATAGGAAGCCTGTATAGTAGTGTATGTTCTAGAATAAGCCGGCTGGATATGTTAGCAATAAAATAGAATTAACTAGGACAAATGCTGCTTATTACAAATGCGCCTCTCTTCAAGGTTGTGTCTTCATTTAATAACCTTTTAACTCTGTCTTTTCCTCATTGCCATTAGAAAGGTAAAACTGCCCAAGGAAATGGTGATGTCACTCGCTGAGCTAATTGTGTGTATAAAAAACCTGATCTTCCTCGAGTTCAAATGGAATAAAGGATCTCAAATGGGAAATTGCTGTTGATAATGTGTAAAAAAAAAAGAAAAAGGAATAAAAATAGAAAAAAAGAGTAAAAATTGAAAAAAGGTAGAAAGAAAAAGCTAAAAAGGGAGGAAGGAAGAAAAGGAAGGAAGAAAAGAAGAAAGGAAGGAAGGGAAAAAAGGAAAAAAAAGAATAAAAAGAAGAGATTGAAGATTGAAAGAGTGAGAAAGAAAGAAAGTGAGAACTAGAGAAAAAAGAAAGAAGAAAGAAAAAACAAAGCTAGAATGGTAAAAGAAAAAGATAGGAAAAAGGAAAAAAAAATAAAAACATTATTAGAAAGGAAGAAGGAAAGTACAAAAGAGGAAGAGAGAAAAAAAGAATGAAAAAGAATGAAAAATGAAAATAAAAATGGAAAGAAAGAATGAGAAAAGAAAACAAGATCAAGAAAAAATAGGAATGAAGTATAGTAATAAAGTAGGAAATAATGAATTAGGCTACTTTCACACTTGCGTTTTTTTGCGCAGCGCATCTTGCACTATCGGACGCATGCGCAATGTTCCCCTATCTTTAACATGGCGGGCGCAGGGTCTAGCGCTTGCACGCGTTCATGTGCGTTTGTCTTGCGCTGCGCATTTTCCCGGTGTGCGCCCATACGCGCCAGACGCTACATGTTGCATTTTTTTTCCGCCCAACCGCTTTAAAAAAACGCGTGCGCACGTGTGCGCATGCTATGCGCAAAAATAACATTGCAGTCTATGGGGGCGCTGGCGTGCGCATGGCTTTGCGCTCGTCAGCGCTTTTGCGCGCACGCGATTTTTCTGTAAATAATGGAGCCAGAGATGATGGAGGCAGAGATGATGGAGGCAGAGATGATGGAGGCAGAGATGATGGAGGCAGAGATGATGGAGACAGATGGAGGCAGAGATGATGGAGGCAGAGATGATGGAGACAGAGATGATGGAGACAGAGATGATGGAGGCAGAGATGATGGAGGCAGAGATGATGGAGACAGATGGAGGCAGAGATGATGGAGACAGAGATGATGGAGACAGAGATGATGGAGGCAGAGATGATGGAGGCAGAGATGATGGAGACAGATGGAGGCAGAGATGATGGAGGCAGAGATGATGGAGACAGAGATGATGGAGACAGAGATGATGGAGGCAGAGATAATGGAGACAGATGATGGAGCCAGAGATGATGGAGACAGATGATGGAGCCAGAGATGATGGAGGCAGAGATGATGGAGGCAGAGATGATGGAGACAGATGGAGGCAGAGATGATGGAGGCAGAGATGATGGAGACAGAGATGATGGAGGCAGAGATGATGGAGGCAGAGATGATGGAGACAGATGGAGCAGAGATGATGGAGCAGAGATGATGGAGGCAGAGATGATGGAGGCAGAGATGATGGAGACAGATGGAGGCAGAGATGATGGAGACAGAGATGAGGAGCAGAGATGATGGAGGCAGAGATGATGGAGGCAGAGATGATGGAGACAGATGGAGGCAGAGATGATGGAGGCAGAGATGATGGAGACAGAGATGATGGAGACAGAGATGATGGGGGCAGAGATAATGGAGACAGATGATGGAGCCAGAGATGATGGAGACAGATGATGGAGCCAGAGATGATGGAGGCAGAGATGATGGAGGCAGAGATGATGGAGACAGATGGAGGCAGAGATGATGGAGGCAGAGATGATGGAGACAGAGATGATGGAGGCAGAGATGATGGAGGCAGAGATGATGGAGACAGATGGAGGCAGAGATGATGGCATGATATTGCAGAGTTTGCATGCGTTTTTTTAATGCGCTTCATGTGCGCTCGAAACGCAGCGCAAGAAAACGCAAGTGTGAAAGTAGCCTTAGAGTAAAAAAGAACAGAAAAGAGAAAAGTAGAAGGAAGAAATAAAAATAAACAAGGGGTGGAAGGGAAGAAAGAGAAAAAATAAAAAACATGAAAGAGAATGATAGAAAAAAGAAGATATTAGTGAAAAAAATAGAAAGCAAGAAAATGAGAGCAAAAATTGAAGAGATAGAGAAAGAAAAAAGTAAGAAAGAAATAAAAAAAGAAAAAGAGGGAGAGAGAGAAAAAAGAAAATTAAAACAATAAATAAAAGGTAGTGAAAGGGAGAAAGAAGCAAAAAAGAAAAGTGTGAAAAAGAAAGAAAATATAAAGATAGGAAATCAAAGTAAAAGAAAGAAAGAAGGAAGAAAGAAAAAAGGTGGGAGAAAGAGTAAAAGAGACAAATAGTGAAAGAGAAAAAAATGATTGAATGTCAGGAGAATGAAAAAATAAAAGAAGGATATAATTAGAGGACAAAGAAAAAGAATAGGAGAAAACAAAGAAAAATAATTATAAAAAAGCAAAAAGAAAGTAGGAAAAAAATGGAAAACAGAGAAATGAGAGGAAAGAAAGAAAGCTAAAGAGAGAAAGAAAAAATGGAAGAAAGAGAAACAATGAGAGAAAGAAAGAAAGCGAAAGAGAAAGAGAGAAAGAGAGGGAGAAAGAGAAAAAGAGAGATAGAAAGAAAGAAAGAAAGATGACATGACAGATGGATGAATAGCTTCAATAGATGATAGAAATGTGAAAGAGAGTGAAAGAAAGCACAAAATTAATATAAAGAGACAATACATAAGGAAGTGTGGGAGACATTAGATAAAATTTAGTCAAACATGATAATTTTGCTCTATATGTCCCACAATTTAGCAGACATGGGAGCCTCATGACTTTCAGCCATTTACATTACTGGAGTATAGACCCAGACTGCCAATGTTAGACAATATTCTATAAAAAGTAGGAAAAATAAGTGGACACTAGTAATGGGGTAAAATACAGCTAGTAAGTGTATTGGAAAGTTTTATTTTTTATTTTGCCGCCTATTTTTAAACCACAGAAAAATCCCTTCAAGATGGCTATGGCAGGGGGTCACCTACTGTCTGCAAATCATTTCCTTAGTGTGTATTTTGAAGACATTTGAAGACTACAACTCTAGCTCTGGTTCTTTCACCTTCACCATATTTTATCTTGAAAGCTTTTGATAGTATAAATCTTCCTTCTCTCACATTAGTCCTCAGACTGAGTCACTCTTGCTCATTCTTTCTTGCTGCTTAGATGTTTGATTCACTTATTTTTTTCTTTCTTGTCTCCGTTAATTTTCCTTTTTTTGGGATGGTCCTTTCTCACTATTTTCTCTATTTGTTGTTTATTCCTGACTTTTTGTCTTTCTCTAGTTACACATTTATGTTAAAGTCTAACTTCTCATTAGTGAAGCCATTGGACAGCGATATGTAGAGATACATGTTGTCAGTACATTATGGATGGAGTCACTGTGTCACACTCTATCATTTATTTTATTTCTCTGTAAATGAAAAATCCACAGCTCTCAGAATAGCATCTTACATCTCGGACGCAGCCGGACTGCCAGTTTCCTTTAATATGTCGTTGTCAATTGAAGAAAATAAATTGTTTGGTCGTATTTCCTTCAATCTCATCTGTGTGCACATATAGACAAAGTCAAGGCAGACTGCTCCAATGTCATATCCTGTAAATGTATTAATGCTATGTTTTTTTTGTAATGCACTTTTGTTATATTGAGGAAGATGTTTAAAAAATAAAATAAAAGCAAAGATGATAAAAATGCTTCTGGTTGTTGTGAAACATGTTATGAGGGTAATATGCTTTTTCTTTAGGTTGCTTGACATTTAATGATAAATAAAATAATCAAATTAAGCAAATATCAGATTTTTGGATCTTATATTTTTCAAGTCAAAGTCAATGGATTAGAGATGAGCTAATCATTTAAATTTGAATTCGCCGACTTTGCTGAAATTTCTCCAAAAATGTGAAATAAATTTGCGCACATTTCAATACTGGAAATATTGTAATTGATCATAAAATACATGCAGGAGAGAGAAAGAGAGAATGTGTCTGACCAAAAGACCAAAAGAGATTGCACTATATAGGCTAGAGAATGAGAAAGGACTCAGCTGAGCGTAGGAGCTTACACTATATAAGAGAGAGAGGACCTTGCTAACCTTAACAGCTTACACTCTATAGGAGAAAGAGGACCCCACTGACTACAAGAGGTTACGCTCTATAGGAGAGAGAGAGGACTCTACTGACCGTAAAAGCATACAAGCTACAGGACAAAGAGAGGAAACCACTGACTGTAAGAACTTACACTCTACATCAGAGAGACTTACTCAGTGACTTTGGAGATGGAAAATGACTCTGCGGTACAAACCATCCACCATTGGGAACTGAGAATTACTGGAGAACAAAAAAGTCAAAAAAAGTATCTCAAAAAATAAATTTGATATATTTTTTTGAGATACTTTTTTTGACTTTTTTGTTCTCCAGTAATTCTCAGTTAACTTATAAGTCAGTATCCCATGGTTTGCTATTTTGGTTTTTTTTCCTTATAACCACCATTGGGAATTGCTGATCTGTAAAGCCCAGTTACTGACCACCACTGTACAAGGTATGATAATCTGCTAAATGTCATAGCTGCAGGGCTTTATGGGGAAGTTCATGTGGCAACGCAAAATGACGTTTAAGTCTTCTCTCATACTTTAGCATTTTGGGAAATGGTGACGGGCAAGGTTTCTTTTATTTTTGCTTGTAAACACACAAATTTCAAGAAATTCGACTCAAACTCGATCCTCTGTGAATTGATCTGCTCAACTCTACAATGGACCATCAAAGTAAATATTCACCTGCACTATTTTGTTCACAGATGAATATCTTTAATACATTTTGGTTGCTTATTGTTAAATGATTAAATTCTTACGCCTTTAGAGTCTTTAAAGTGGGTGTCCACTACCTGGACAACCCGGTTATAAATGAAATAGTTAACGGTGCCATCCCAAGAATGTCGACAATAGATCTCTCAGGGTCACATGACATTGTTATGGCACATGAGCCCTACAACCAATCAAATCAGAGGCTGTTATTGGGTTGCTGCGCTCAAACTTACCTCGGATGAATGTCAGACAAGTGGAAGTAGTGATAGCATCTCTGGAACCTGACCAATGCAGGAAAAATGTTTTTTTATTTTACAAAGGGGAGTACAAAGTTTAAAAAGAAGTTTTTCAGGTAATGGACAAACCCTTTACTACACACTAAGTTGTCATTGAGTTCAATGTATAAACAGTTTGCAGTCTCTTAACTCCTTCTACTGGTGGCAGATTTTAAATCCATTAACAACAAAGAAGGGGATTTTTGAGACAACTGTTTACTAGAGTTGAGTGATTTTGCCTCCGTGAGGGTCGAGTCTGGTTTCGGACCACCCGACTTTACCAAAAGTCGAATCGAACGAAGTTGTTCGAGGTGGGGTACAGCCCAGTTAGGGAGGTGGAAAAACTGGCATATGTTGAGGTGTAGGCTGGACATTCAGCAGCTGCAAATGGAGGAATTGGAGAAGTTGGAGAAAGAGGAGGACAAAGCGAGCCATTTTGCTGGCAACCTATGTGTCATCAGGGGAAGGTGGTAAAAAAATCCTTTGAAACCCAGGCATGGTTCATTTTAATGAAGGTGAGATCACCTACATTTTTGGGTCGATAGTCGGGTTCTTCTTTCTGTCAGGATTGATCCAGCAGCACTGAAGACTCTTTCTGATAGCACACTACCAGCAGGGAAAGCGAGCTCCTGTAAGGCATATTGTGCCAATTCAGGCCATGTGTCCAGTTTACAGGCCCAGTAGTCAAAGGGGAATGAACTGTGAGGGAGAACATCGATAGAGGAGGAGAAGTAATTTTGACTCATAGTTGACAACTGCTGTTTCCTGTCTGTTGCAATTGATTCAGTATTACCAGTCGTGTGACCGTTACTCTAGAAATCAGTCCACAACATGGTCATGAAACCCCTGTTTCCAATGCCACTTCGGCTGTGTGCACCATGAACACCTCTTCCATGTTGTCCAGTACGGCTCGTGGTAGAACCTGCACCGCTGCTGAGTGCTGGGAATGCCTCTAACAAACGGTTTACCAGAGTTCCTTGTTTGTTCGTCAATATTAGCTCTATGTTCTCCTGTGGCATAATTTTCTGTAATTTGCCTATATAGCATGGATCGAAGATGCTGGCCAACCAGTAGTCATCATCCTTCATAATTTTGGCAATGCGGGGGTCCCTTTTTAGTATCCGCAAGAGATAATCACACATGTGGGCCAATTTTCCAGGTGTCAATGATTCACTGCCAGTGGTGGGTGGAGGAGCACTTTCTGCCAAATCCACATCCCTCCAGTCACGCACAAACCCTGTACCTGACCATGGCAAGCCAACATTTTCTCTTGCCCCTGAGAAGCATCCTCCTCCCCAAAATAATCATCCCCCTTATCCTCCTCCTCTTCCTATTCTTCCTCCACCTCATCCAGGACAGTTCTCAGAGCAGACTATGCCTGACTGTCATCAAGGCTTCCCTCCTCCTTCTCCTCCTGCGCTGCAGACACCTGATCCTTAATGTGCGTCAAAGTTTGCATGAGCAGACGCATAAGTGGGATGCTCATGGCGTCGTCTGTGCTTACCAGCCGTGTGCATTCCTCAAAACACTTAAGGACTTTACAGAAGTCTTTCAGCTTTGACCATTGCACACCCGACAACTCCATGTCTGCCCTCAAACTGCCTGCCCGTGTATCCTCCCACAAATGCATTACAGCCTGCCTCTGTTCGCACAGCCTCTCAACCATGTGCATGATGGAGTTCCACCTTGTTGCAACGTCTATGATTAGGCGGTGCTTGGGGAGGTTGAGCAATCGCTGCAGCCTGTGCATACAACTGGAGTCTACGGGCGAGCGACGGATTTGCGAGCACAGTCTTCAAACCTTATGGAGCAGGGCTGGTAACTCCGGATAATTATTTAGGAAGCACTGCACCACTAGGTTCAATGTGTGAGCCAGGCAAGGTATGTGTCTGAGTTTTGCCAGGGCTATGGCCGCCACAAAATTATGTCCGTTATCACTGACTACCTTGCCTGGATCAAGATGTAGACAGCCCAGCTATGACTCCATTTCTCGCTGCAAGTAGTCAGCCAGTACCTCCGCGGTGTGTCTGTTTTCGCCCAAAGACATCATCTTTAAAACAGCCTGCTGGCACTTACCACTAGCTGTTCGATAGTTGGACACCTCGTGTGCAACACTGCCAGCTGTGGATGGAGTGCTCGTGCGACTGTGCTCTGTCGACGAGCTGTCACTGCTGGAGGAGGAGGATGAGGAGGGTCGAATGCCTACAGCCAACTGTTGCCTATACAGTGGGCTAGGCAGCCCTGTCCCACTGCCGCTGTCCCCTGTGGACCCTGCATCCACCACATTAACCCAGTGCACAGTGATGGACACGTAACAGCCCTTGCCATGCCTACTGGCACATGCATCTGTTGTGAGGTGCACCTTTCCACTCACTGATTGTTTGAGTGCATGGACAATGCAGTATTTCACATGCAGGTGGATGGCCGGGATAGCTTTTCTAGAAAAGAAGTGCCGACTGGGTAGGTCATAGTGTGGGTCAGCGTAGGCCATGAGCTCTCGGAACACTGGGCTTTCAACCAAACGGAAGGGCATCATCTCTAATGAGATCAGTTTGGCAATGTAGGCGTTCAAAGCCAGTGTACGCGGATGACAGGATGAATACTTTCTTGTCCTACTCAGAGTGTCTGCTAGGGTGAGCTGGACTTGAGAGCTGCATATGGGGGAACTAGCGGTGGACATGGCGGACTGAGAGGGGGTTGGTGATGGTGATAGTGGTGGTGGTGGTGGTGATTGCCTAGATGCAGTCTTTCATTGGAAAAACATTGTGATTCCCTGACTGCTTTGGCCTTGCAACGACACTTCAACATTTTTTGCTGGTGGTGTGCTAACCGGTGGGCTTACAGTGGAGGAAGCGATGTAGCATTGCTGGCTACCTTCAGTCGGAGCAAGTGCACGTGTGCTACCTGAGGTTTTGTAGTCCGTCCACGCTTGCAAGTCCATGGTGTTTACATTTCTAAGCATGCAACTGGTATTCAAATTTCGGAGATTTTTCCCTCGGCTAAAGGTCCTTCCGCACTTCTTACAGATAACCTTTGCCTCATCAATAGGATTTTGGTCAAAAAAGTGCTACACTGCACTCTTCCTACTATGGGATAAATTTTCAGGGCTTGCACGCTGTGCTAATTTGACCGTCTGGCAAAGCTGTCCTGCAACTCTTTTTGTTTTTTTAACACGTTTTTGGACTGCTACGGGCCTGCCAGATAACCGCAGCTGCGATGTTCGATGCCTACTGCGGATCCTCCTCCTCTACTGAGCTATTGCCAGTGGCACCCTTTTCCCCCAATGAATGCCATTCCAGGTCAACAACTGGGTCATCCATCACCTCCTCTTCAATTTCATCTGCACCTTCCTCTGTGTCACGTGTAAGGTAATAGAGTATGCGGGAAGGGGCACCTGAGTTTCATCAGGGTCAGAATCTGGCTCAGTAGACTGCGAGGGAAATGCAGTGCTCTGGGTGAATGTACCAGCAGAATCATATAGCAGTGGCTGTGCATCAGTGCACTCCATGTCATATTCATCTTGGACTGGGGAATTCAGGATTTGACTTGATAACCCAGGCATGGTATGTGAAAAGAGCTGCAGGGAGTAATCTGAAGTGTGGCCTGTCACATCCTTCACTTTTGGTGAGGGTGAAGGACACAAGGTAAGGTGTTGTTCCTGACCAGGAGCCTGCACTGACGACTCAGTGCTTGCATTTTTTGAAACTTCAGAAGAGGAGGCGATAGAGCTAGAGGCTGTTTCGGCAATGTAAGCCAAAACCAGTTCCTGATGCTCCGGCTTTAAAAGCGGTTTACCTACTCCCAGAAAAGGGAGCCTTCCAGGCCTTCTTGAGCCAGACGATGATGCAGGCTCAACACCTCCTGCCTTAGGTGCTATTGTGCTTTTGGCACTACCAGCAGATGCACCACCAGCACCATTAATACCAGCTGGCCCCTCCCACCCACGTCCGCAGCCTCTTCCACCATACTTCCTCATGTTTTGGAAAATGTACCAAAAATACCAGCAGATATATGGTACTGTATCAGAAGCGTACAGCTATATAAGG
This sequence comes from Oophaga sylvatica, assembly GCA_033576555.1. Taxonomy (NCBI): domain Eukaryota; kingdom Metazoa; phylum Chordata; class Amphibia; order Anura; family Dendrobatidae; genus Oophaga; species Oophaga sylvatica. Next base: position 961,599,698 of record JARQOD010000001.1, read on the forward strand.
TATAGGGGAAAATTTAAATCTCCGTAAATATTTCCGGAGTCACACAGAGACGCTCACTCAGTATGTATTTGACCATAATAGCAGCAGATATACAGTACTGTATGCGGAGCTTACAGCTGTATTCGGTGTAGGGAAAATTGCAATCTCCATATATATTTCCGGGGCACACACAGACGCTCACTCAGTATGGATTTGACCGTAATACCAGCAGATATACGGTACTTTATGAGGAGCGTACAGCTGTGTACAGTGTAAGGGAAATTTTAAATCTCCATATTTATTTCCTAAATCACACACAGACGCTCACTCAGTATAGATTTGACCGTAATACCAGCAGATATACAGTACTGTATGAGGAGCGTACAGCTGTATACGGTGTAGGGGAAAATTTAAATCTCCGTATTTATTTCCAGAGTCACACACAGATGCTCTCTCAGTTTGGATTTGACCGCAATACAAACAGCAGATATATGGTACTATATCAGAAGCGTACAGCTGTATACGGTGTAGTGAAAAATTTAAATCTCCATATTTATTTCCGGAGTCACACACAGACGCTCACTCAGTATGTATTTGACCATAATACCAGCAGATATACGGTATTGTATGAGGAGCGTACAGCTGTATACGGTGTAGGGGAAAATTTTAATCTCTGTATATATTTCCGGAGTCACACACAGACGCTCACTCAGTATGTATTTTTTTTTTTTTCCCAAATCTTTCTTTATTGAAATTTTTAGAACATACACATTATGCACATGAAATAAACAGTGACATTAAGAAAAATACAACAAGTTCTTCTTCCATCAACCATCAATATGTAACTCATCCCCATCAGTAGGAAATTTCCCACGGGACGTCCATATAAGTATCTATTGCAGGAGGGGGTTTTGACTGACCCCAAGCTACTCCTGCAGCAGCCTACAAGTCGGATTAATGTGACATAACATGGGTGTGAGAGCCCAATATGTATCTCAGAACAAAGAACCCAAACAATGACAGTTATGACACAACGTAGCACGACACAAAACGCCAAAGGACAAAGACAACCAACAAAAAAAAAAGAAAAAACGACAAAGACAAATACAGTAGACGAGGACGTCAGATCATGGATGTCGGGGCAGCATCATCCTGAAGCACAGTGGTGCAATCCGAAAGAAGAGTCAGTGACCAGAAGAAAGATGGAAGAGAGATAGATAAGACGGCAAGGAGGGTAGGAAGAAGCAGTGCAAGAGAGGAACGAGAAAGATGAGGGAGGACAGGAGCAAAGGTGAAAAGCGGGGGTGGTTAACAGAGCAGTGAGACATAAGACTAAAGAAAAGAACACCCAAACCCTGGTACCCTGGAATCTATAGCTGCTGAGCAGCTATGTGTGGGAGGGGCTGTCCATCCGTCACCACATTCGTGGAACCTGTACTCTTCCACCTCTGCCACGGTTCCCAGGTATCTAAATGCTTATCATGTTTCCCCCTTTCCCAACTAGTCAATTCCTCTAGCCGTTGTAATTGGTTAACCTTATCCATCCATTCCTCTCGACTAGGGACCAAGGTACTGTTCCAAAATCTGGGCACCAAGAGTTTGGCTGCAATAATAAGAAAGGTGAGTAATGAGCCCTTCCGCAGTCGCACGCTCTGGGTATCCAAATTCAGCAGCACCAAAGAAGCCTCTAACAATATAGTGTAGCCCAAGATCTCATTTACACAATTATTCACCATCTCCCAGAAAGCCCTAAGTCGCGGACCACTCAGTATGTATTTGACCGTAATACCAGCAGATATATGGTACTATATGAGGAGCGTACAGCTGTATACGGTGTAGGGGAAAATTTAAATCTCCGTATTTATTTCCGGAGTCACACACAGACTCTCACTCAGTATGTATTTGACCGTAATACCAGCAGATATACGGTACTGTATGAGGAGCGTACAGCTGTATACGGTGTAGGGGAAAATTGAAATCTCCGTATTTATTTCCGGAGTCACACACAGACTCTCACTCAGTATGTATTTGACCTTAATACCAGCAGATATATGGTACTATATGAGGAGCATACAGCTGTATACGGTGTAGGGGAAAATTTAAATCTCCGTATTTATTTCCGGAGTCACACACAGATAGTCAGCATGTATTTGTCCGTGATACCAGCCAATACACGGTAGTGTGTGAGGAGCGTACAGCTCTATATGGTGTGGGAAAAAATGAACAGTCGGTAAGTGTGCAGAAAAAAAAGAATAAAAGTATTAGTGCTGTGTAAAAAGCAGTCTGCACAGCAGTGTACACACAGCAATACAGCTATCAGGCAGCCTAATAACCAGCTCTGCTGCACACAAGAAAATCCTCCCCTGTCACTGCACACTAATTGTACAGCACAATTGCTATCAGCACAAGCACATACGAACTTCTTATATCTTTACAGCCCTAAAGGGTATGCCACACTGAACAATATCGCTAACGGGATCGCTAAAAAACGTCACTATTTAGCGATCCCGTTAGCGATGTTGTTCAGTGCGGCAGCTGCCAGCGACGAGCTTCCTGCTGTGATCTCGCTCGTCGCTGGAATCGTTCCGGACCCTATTTTCTCGTCGGCGCTCCCGCTGGGTAAGTATATATCGCTAGTGTGGCACCTTTTCTTAGCGATTTAGCGGTACTTTTGTACCGCTAAAGTCGTTAAGAAGATCGCTAACGGCGATAGCGTCGTTAACTATATCGCTAAATGTGGCTGCATTTAGCGATATAGAAACAATCCCGCTAGCGATCGCATTAGTATGCGTCGTTATCGTGATCGCTAGCGGGATTGTTTAGTGTGGCAGTACCTTAACTCTCTCCCTACTGATAAACAGCAACCTCTCCCTACTATTAAGATCGGCAGAAGTAAAATGGAGGTCGGCGGTCAGGGCTTTTATAGACACTATGACGCCCCTCAAAGCAAGCCAATCACTGCAATGCTCTTCTCCACGATGGTGGTGGATGCTGCACACGTCATCTCGTTGCCCACAGTGTACGTCCTTGCTCATTGGCTGAAAAAAAGACACCTGCAAGCATTCTGGAAATCCGACTTTGGCGCTCCTTTTGCAGACTGCATGGCCGACTTCACGCTATGGTCGGCGACTTATGAATCTGGCCGACCTGTTTCGCTCAACTCTGCTGTTTACATCTGTTCTTCAGAAAAAGATTAGTGATCAGTCAGTGACTGGCGCACAATAAAGATGTTTGATCAATTACAATTCTGCAGGTTAAGAAAAAGTAAGAGCTCTGACTTAAAAGAATGCTTGAAATATAGGAACCAATTCACCATTGCATTTGTACCTATTTTTTGTCTAGCGTTTTGTTTCTTTTTTTGTTTGCACCCAATTCCTTTTTCTTCACCTTCTTTTTTTAAGTTGATTTTATATATAACTAGCTGTAGTACCCGGCTTCGCCCGGGTTAATTAATAACTGCTGTTAGCTGTAACAAAATAGACTATGTTAACAAAAATTTATTCTGCACATAAAAATCACACACCAAAACGTGCGGGGGTTAAAATTTCCATCACACATAGCCTTTGATGCTCATGGGTTGAGATGGCGGGCATGCAAAATTCATGCTTTAAGTACAACGTGCAGATTCCTATCTCCGGGCCAAAATTATTTGCAATCTGATTGGAAATGCGCGGTTAAAATTTCGACTCAAAACCTCAGCCATATGACGCTCTGGTCGAGCGTGCTGGAGTTGCAAAATTTCTGCCCGTTAAATGCAGATTCCTATGCCGAAATACAACAAGCATTCGCTTTCACATATGTAGATAGGGCCAAAAATTTTTTGCGATTTGGAACGTGCGGGGGTTAAAATTTCCATTCAACACATAGCCTATGATGCTCCTGGGGTTGAGATGTGCGGGCATGCAAAATTTCATGCCTGTAAGTACAACGGTGCAGATTCCTATCCCGGGCCAAAATTATTTGCCGATTTGGAATGCGCGGGGTTAAAATTTCGACTCAAAACCTAGCCTATGACGCTCCCGGGGTCGAGACGTGCGGGTGTGCAAAATTTCATGCCCGTAAATGCAGATTCCTATGCCGGACATACACACAAGCATTCAGCTTTCTCCCCATTATGTAGATAGGGCCAAAATTGTTTGGCGATTTGGAACGCGCGGGGTTAAAATTTCGATTCAAAACATAGCCTAGGACGCTTTCGGGGTCGAGACGTGCGGGCGTGCAAAATTTCATGCCCGTAAGTGCGACGGTGCGGATTCCAATCCCGGACAAACATACCCACATACATACACACATACATACATTCAGCTTTATATATTAGATTGCCTGTTTGTTTGTTTTTTTTGTTTTCTGCTTTGTTAGGCCTCTTTCACATTTCCGTTTTGCGCCTGACGGCGCCCGCGGCATTTTGCCGCAGCGCCGCATCACAAAACCGGATGCGCCGCATGCGTTTTTTTTCCCATTGACTTTCATTAGCGCCGGATGGCGCCGCATGTCTCTGCGGCGCGTCCGGTTGGTGCCGGATGCGGTGTCTGGTCACCGTCCGGTGTCTGGAAAAAACGTTGCATGTAACGTTTTTTGTCTGCGGCGAAAAAAACCGGAAGCGCCGGATGCGGCGCCTCCGTTTTTTTTTTTACAATGAAAGTCTATGGACGCCGCAATGTGCCGCATCCGGCAAGAGCCGGATCCGGTAGCCGCATCCAGTTTTTTAATTGATATACCAGCCCACAACAAACAGATACCAGACAGATACCACCCCTCAGCAAACATATAAAAAAAACCATTTTGTGGGACATCAGACACATCCACAGAAGCCACAGAGAGCCACAGAGAGCCAGAGAGAGCCAGAGAGCCACCGACGCAGCCACAGAGAGCCATCGACGCAGCCACAGAGAGCCACCGACGCAGCCACAGAGAGCCACCGACGACTCGCAGCCAGGATCCGCACAATGGAGCGCCAGGAAAACAGACGGTAAATATGCCCCCCCCAATCCAAAACTTACAATACATATGTCACCAATGCTGTGTGAGCGGATGTTTTTTTTTGGCACCCTGGTACATTTTATATTTAATGTCTTTTCTGTGATGGGGATTGGTTCCCCTGGTACTGTACCAAATTAAATTTCCGATGATGGGGTGGGTCCCCGAGTTTAAAATACATATGTTGGTGAACTTATTGTGTATCCCCTGCTACTGTTGTGAATGTTGATAATGTAGATCTACTGTTACTGTTTTTTTGCAGTGATGTGCTTGGTCTCCCTGCGACAATATGAAATGTGGATGTATTTGTGTATCATAATTTTTTTTTTTTTAATATTTTTTTGGCCTGTGATTTGATTACTTGTCTTGCTACTATGTGAAATGTGCATGTGTTTACTATGCTAATGTTGATGTTGTGTATTTTTTTTTTTTTTTTATGGCCTGTGACGGTTTATTATGTACTCCTGCTATGTGAAATGTGTATTTTTTTGTTAGCAGAATGTTTTTTTTTTATTTTTTTAACATTTTCTTGGCCCTGTGATGGTTTTGCTAGTCATCATGCTATGTGAAATGTGCATCTGTTTACTATCCTAATGTTTATCTCCTTTTTTTTTTGCAATGTTTATTTTTTGGGACCTGTGATGGTTTTTCTACTCATGCTATCTTTTACATTTGCATTTGTTTACTATGCTAATGTTGTTGTTGTGTATTTTTGTTTTGGATTTTTTTTTTTTATGGCCTGTGAGGGTTTATTATGTACTCCTGCTATGTGAAATGTGCATTTTTTTAAAGAAGAATTGTATTTTTTTTAACATTTTCTTGGCCCTGTGATGGTTTTGCTAGTCATCATGCTATGTAAAATGTGCATGTGTTTACTATCCTAATGTTTATCTCCTTTTTTTTTTGCAATGTTTATTTTTTGGGGCCTGTGACGGTGTTTCTACTCATGCTATCTTACATTTGCATTTGTTTACTATATTAATGTTTTTTTTGTTACTTTTTTTTTAAATCTTTTTTTTTTGTGGCCTGTTATGTACTCATGCTGTTATCTTACATTTGCATGTGTTTAGTATCCTAATGTTTGAATGTTTTTTTTTGGGTGCCTCTGACCTTTTTCTACTCATGCTACTATCTGAAATTTGCATGTTTTTATTATCATAATGTTTGTACTGTATTTTTTTTTGTATTGGGGATCGGGTGGTTCCCACTGGTACTGTGTTTTTTTTTTTTTTAAAACATGGACAATCAATTCATATAAACACAATTCCTTTTTGTCTGTTAATTCCACAGCAGAAGAATTGATGCTGGCGATGCAAGGGCGCAGGAGATCCTGGATGCAAGGAGGCAAGCCAGTAGAAAGTAAATATGACATCCCCCATGTCCATAAAAATTAAATGTTTGTTTTTCTCTTTCAGCCAGGGACAAGGAATCCACATATATTCACTGTCACTTTTTGTGTCCTTTATTCAACAGCAGAAGAATTGAACGAGCGGCGGCGGCGGCGGCTGAAGCACAAGTCGAGCAGAGGGGAGGAGAGGACCTCCAAGCTAGGAGGCTAGCAAGCAGAAAGTAACTATTACATCACCCATTTTGCTCTAAATTACATGTTTTTTTTTCTCTTTCAGCCAGGGAAAAGGAATAGACATATATTCACTGTCCCTTTTTGTGTCCTTATTCAACAGCAGAAGACTTCACCGAGCGGCGGCGGCTGAAGCCCAAGTTGAGCAGAGGGGAGGAGAGGACCTCCAAGCTAGGAGGATAGCAAGCAGAAAGTAACTATTACATCACCCATTTTGCTCTAAATTACATGTTTTTTTTTCTTTCAGCCATGGACAAGGAATATTTAATGTACAGTCCCTTTTTACTTAACAGCAGAAGACGTCAACAAGAGGGGGAGGCGGCGGCTGTAGAGAGACGAGAGGAGGAGAGGCGGGCAAGGAGGGAAGCCAGGAGAAAGTAAATATTACATCCCCCATTTCACTAAAAAAATACATGTTTGTTTTTCTCTTTCAGCCAGGGCCAAGGAATATAGAAATATATTCACTGTCCCTTTTTGTTTCTTCCACAGCAGAGAACTTCAAACAGCTGCTGCAGCTGCCGCAATGGCGGTGTTGGCAGAGGAGGCAGCGGCAGAAGCAGCAGCGGCGGCGGCAGCACCACCGGCATCGCCATCTCCTCCCTCACAGCCAGAGCCAGAGCCGCCACAGCAGGACACATCTTCTTCTGGGAGCCCTCCTAGCCATCGTCAGGAATTGGCGGTAAAAATATATATATTTTTTTTCTATCCACAATCCATCTGTGGGCTATATGTCTTGATTGTGTTTTTTTAATAACAGGAATCGCAAGATGACGAGGAGCTCCCAGAGGAAGAAGGACGGGGTGGAGAGATACCCGGAGTGGGCTCACAATTCGTAAGTATCCTGCATCAATCGCAGAAACACAACATCACAGTACACACAACACATAGAAAACATTTAGTACATACTTCACACAGCGGCCAACACCTGCCAATATCCTAATTTTAATTTTAATTTTTAGTCTCTCAGATCTGTGAGCCAGACGGTTTCTCCCAGCGCCTCCCAGAGTCGTCGTGAGACTGCTGGCGGTTCTCAACGTGTAAGTTTTTTTTTTTTTAGCATTTTCTATAATTTTTCCTTTTTACAAAACGTGTTATCTCAAAATTTTTGGTGCAGTAATTTACCCATTTTAACATGTATAATTTAGAAAATTTCAAACAATGTGTGTGATCATTTTCTATTTTTTATGTGTTTATTTCACAGGCTTCACAGCGTGCTCCCGACTCGGACACGGAGGAGGGATTGGACGTGGAGTTGATGATCGATCTGGTCCGAGAAAGGGAGCCGCTGTGGAACATGGGGGACCGCCGGCATTCGGATCAAATTGTCACACGACGGCTCTGGACGAAGTGGCAGCAGCAATGGTACAACGCTGGGAGGACCTCGATCCTAGGTCCCAGACTAAATTCCGTAAGTATAGTTCATGTTGCTGACTGTAAAGGTGTGTTTACAAAACTTCTGTCCTTGTGTCACCCACGCTTCATGTTTTCATGCTTTCCTTTTGTGAAACACTATGGAAATAATGAAAACCTGAACTCTGGGGGACACGAGGACAAAAGTGTGGTAAACACTGGTGTGGTATAGTTAACCAATGTGTGCTTTCTCGTTTCAGGGAGAGAATTGTGAAGCGGTGGCGGTCTGTGAGGGATCGCTTTAAGAAGGAATTTAACAAAGAGATGCGGGCCCCGAGTGGTTCTTCAGGACGCCAGAGCAAGTACAAATATGCACGAGCTCTGGCATTCCTGCGTAAAACCATGGTCACCAGAAGGTAAATATTAACATCAAATTTTAAACTTTTTTTTTTTTTGCAGCCAGGACCATTCCACATCTGTATATTAATTTTATTTTTTTGTTTCTTCCACAGCACGGTGACCAGCACTCGGGCGCCCGCAGAGTTGGAGCCTTCTAGAGCGATCCCTCAAGAGACCGACACCGAGGGACACTTCGACCGCCCTTCTACATCTGCCCCTTCCCAGACTTCACACACACTTGATCCCGCTGTCCCCTCAACCAGCGCTGGAGCATCGTGGCCGGCTGCATTACATGAATCTGCTGGTCAGGATATAACCTTCCCTTTACCCCACCCTTCTGACCCTGCCACCTCTAGTACAGCTGCGGGTACTGGGCGGCAGCGTCAGAGGGGTCAGGAAAAGAACTATGCGCCCGAGTTCTTACATATGAACGCATCTTTCCAGAACTGCCTTAAGTTGCTATCTGAACAAGTTGCCGCAGGCGTTAGTCAGATAACCTCCCTAGTTGGTGAGGTGAAGACACTTCTGGAAACTGTGCGTTCAGAGTTAAGAGCACCCCCGAACTACAGCTTTTTTAGGTCGGTTGCGGAGCGCATAGATCCGCTATCTTATGACCAGCAGATGTATGTGATGCACACGTGCCACGCTGCTCTAGCGCAGGTTGTCTCCCATCCTCTATCCACCCCAGTCATTCCTCCACCTCCCCCCCTACAGCCGCCGTCCATCCTCCCCCCCTACAGCTGCCGTCCATCTTCCCCCCCTCCACCTGCCATACCTCCTCCCCCTCCTATTCAATACCAACCACCTCCCCAGGTCCATCAAACTCCCCAATACCAACCACCTCCCCCGGTCCAACCACCTCCCCAATTCCAACCACCTCCCCAGTACCAACAACCTACCCACTACCAGCCACCTACCCCCTACCACACTTCTACCTCTTTCCAATCTCCTTCCCCCTTCCAATTGCCTACTATGTCACCTGCTCCTCATGCCCAACCCTCCACTCCACCACCACCCACCTGTTCTGCCTTGTCTTCCCATTTTAGTCTTTCCACCCCTTCACCTCTTCCTGTTCCTTCCCCATCACCATCCCGTTCGTCCCTCCACACTCCCACGGTCGAAGTGTCCCGCAGCCCCTCCAGCATTATTTCCACCCCACACTATACAGAACTGTAAATGTGTAAATATTTTTTTTCATTTCAAAAATAAAAAAAAAGTTGACTAAAAATATAAAGTTTAATAAAAAAAAAAAGGTATTTATATTTGAAACATTTGGGCAAAAGCCCTAATTTTATAACAGTTATATTAAAAAAAAAAATTTTCAAAATAAATTGTTAATTGGTTTAACATTGTTGTCTGTCTTTAATTTCTAGGATGTTAAGTTTAAAATGTGTTATACAGGTACACCTAACTTTGGCTAAAAGGTTCATAAATGCAACCTTTTTGCAAAATTTATGTCCCGGGTTGTGTACTATGCAAAGTATATTCTATTTTTACAAAAATTGTGATTGTTTGTTAGATTATCCCCTACCCCAGGTTTCCCCTACTCCAGTCCTCAAGGCCCACCAACAGGTATTGTTTTCAGGATTTACTTTGTATTGCACAGGTGAGGCAATTCTCACCTGAGCAATACAAAGGAAAGACTGAAAACAATACCTGTTGGTGGGCCATGATGACTGGATTTGGGGAACCATGGCCTACAATGTACACTTTTTTGGACAAAAGGTGAAATTGTTTTAACAAAAGTATTTCACCTTTTGTCCAAAAAAGTGTACATTGTAGGCCATGGTTCCCCAAATCCAGTCATCATGGCCCACCAACAGGTATTGTTTTCAGTCTTTCCTTTGTATTGCTCAGGTGAGAATTGCCTCACCTGTGCAATACAAAGTAAATCCTGAAAACAATACCTGTTGGTGGGCCTTGATGACTGGATTTGGGGAACCATGGCCTACAATGTACACTTTTTTTTGACAAAAGGTGAAATACTTTTGTCAAACAGCCATGGACACAACAATGGCAAAAAGGTTACAGTAGAAAACACACAAGAAGGTAGACAAGTAAACTATTAAAGGTTTATTGTGGGTAAAGATAATTTTTTAAATAAACAATACATTTATCACACTCTGTCATCCTGCCAGTCAACACTACCTTCCGGTGACACAAAGTATTGAGCAAACTGGTCCCTCATTCTTGAAACCGCGACTGTACTGCGAGTGGTAATGTTGCTGTAGTCGTGCAAAGTTGTTTCTTGATTGTGGTCCTCCATAGAAATTGGTTCCTTGGTTAGGACAAAATTATGGAGCACCACGCACGCTTTCACTACATCATCAACAGTTTCGGTCTTCAAGTTAATTGCAGTCAAAAGGACACGCCATTTTGCTGTCATAATGCCAAAGGCACACTCCACCATCCGTCTGGCTCTTGTGAGGCGGTAGTTAAATATCCGCTTTGTATGTGTCAATTCTCTGCTGGCGTACGGCTTCAATAGATGTTCGGACAGCTGGAATGCCTCATCACCTACACAAACAAATGGCATCGGTGGGCCTGAGGTTTGAGGCAGTGGCCTAGGGGGGGGAAAATGAAAACTGTTTCCATACAATTTACGTCCCATAGCAGATAGTTTAAAGACTTGGGAGTCATTAGACCGTCCATAAGACCCAATGTCCACCGCGATAAACTTGTATTCGGCATCTGCAATAGCCATCAGGACGACAGAGAAATATTTTTTATAGTTGAAAAATTCCGATCCAGTTCCTTTAGGAATTTTGAATGCGGATGTGCTTTCCATCAACGGCGCCCAGGCAATTGGGGAACTGGCAGATACAGAGAAACTGGTCCGCTATTTGAAGCCACCGCTCTGTTGTTGGCTCTGGAATAAATTCTCCAACCAAAGTATCCCACAGAGCACGACAAGTGTAATTTATTATGCCGGATAGTGTGGAGATTCCCAGGCGGTACTGAAAATGGAGCGATGCCAGCGTCTCACCAGTTGCCAGAAATCTGAAAACAAAATAGAAAATACAAATTATTTCAGAAACACAGCATTACATACCAGAACACAACTACAACTGTTGGAGATAAGAGAAACACTGTTTTATAACTAAATTTTGGCCTACTGATATGGTTTCCTAGGTGCCCTGTGATGTTAACTTAATTATAAAATTGCAAGTGTGCTGAAGCAAACAGATCCAATACATATAGCTTACCTTATAGTCACCATGAGACGCTCCGCCGGAGATATAGAGAACCGACAGTAGGTGTCCGATTTTTTAATTTTGTCACCAACACGCTCCAGCAAATCATCAAAGTTTTCTTTGTTCATACGCAGATATGCAAAAAACTTTTCTGGATCTTGTCGCAGCTCCATGTTCAGTGTGGAATAGACACCACGAGTCAATCTCTGTGCCGTGATGGGGTGGATCCACATACGGCGTCGTCTTCGCAGACGCTGACGCCTAATGCGCTGCTCCTCAAACTTTCACTCCTTCTCCAGAACGATAAACTTCAATCGATTCATCTCCGCAGTAAAATCAACAAGATTCCTGAAGATATTGCCGATAATGACATCCATGTTCGCCAATCACTTGCTACTTGCTCTTCTCTCCAACCTGCACTTGCTCCTCTACAACCTGTCAAAGATGGGATGTAGGAGCAGTGTATATATAGGATTACAGTAGCCAATCATGTTTGGAATCAATATACTGTGCCCATGAAAACATGTTTTAAAAACCGCCTGCATTTTAAATCATATAAATGGATGACGACTTAAAATAAGTAATCATGATAGTGTTTATATGAATCAATTCATTTATATTGCAAAAATAGTTTTCAATAAAACTGTTAAAATAAAGAAAATGTAACAAGAAAATATATTTTTTAATTACCTAAATATATTTAAGCAATTCACATGGATTAGGAATGAAGAGCAAAATATATTGCATGAAGAACAGATGGAGGAAAGACAGCGATTACTGCTAGAGCTTTGTCCAGTTGATTGGTAGTCAGAGCAAGTAACCTCCGTATCCTTGGCAGTTGAAACAATATACTGTTGATCAGACATTATAAAATGTAGGAGGGAATATAAAAATCAAACACAAAAATGGAAATAAAATGAGCGCAAACTTTTATTGTCTTCTGCCTCTGTCACTCCACGAAACCGGAGTCGTATATAAGAAAAATGTGACATACTAATGGCAAGTAATTTACTCAAGGATGGGTTTGTGCCTTGAAATGCCTTCACCATACAATGCTTTAAAAACTTTGCAAGTGTATATGTATCGTGGCTGTTATTCTACACTGAAGTTCCCAATTTGTGCATGATATGACTTTTATAATGCCATTAAATGAGCCTCATGAAAAGTGATGCAAGTTACAATGATACATGGCTCTTTCAAGGAGTCTGGATGGGAAAAAAAAACAAAAACATCTCCTATAAAGTCACTTTGAGATTGTGCCTCGGCGTTGAAAAGCTTTTGATTATTAAACTTGGGAATAGCTCTCGATACAATTTATACAACCCCGTTCTCCTCCCTAACAGCAGCCTATAAATGTTTTTGAAGGACGTTTGTAATAATCAGACTTTAATCTTTCTTTCACTGTATGATTTCGAAAGAAATATTTTAAAGCAAAAGTTTATAAAAATAAACAGAAATATTTCTAAAGTATGGGTTTACGTCATTTCCTTTCAAACATTAATTTAAAACAAAAAAATAGAATATTTGTATATTTTAGAATTTTTTAATCCTAGTGTTGGTAAATATGTTTTTTTGCTGCGCCTCTTTGCATACATACCAATTTATGCAGAAAAGAAAGAGGGCAAACCATAGTGTGCCATGGGAAATTTTGACCATGCCCC
>JARQOD010000001.1:961612936-961771975 GCA_033576555.1 Oophaga sylvatica
ATGCACATTTTAGACCCAAGAAATGCAATTTTAATTTTTCTTTTGCCCCTAAATTTCTCTTCTGTTTTAAAAATTAAAAGTTCTGGATTATATACACAGAAAAAAAAAGAAAGGTTCAACATTTGGACTTAGTTGCAAATACAAATATTCCCTACGACCCATTCCATGGCTTCCAGATATCTTTCCTTCAGTGCAGAAAAAAATATGCTTTTTAAAATTGCCGGTGTTTTCATTAATTATTTATCAGAGTAGTTAAAATACATCTGCTAGTGAAGCTAGTGAGCAGAATGAGAATAAACAGAAGAATGGACGGGGGTTTTATTCTTTGAGCTCGAGGTCACACTGCGAGGAGCATGATAGGTTTTATGTAAGGAAAATAATAAAAGAAGACGAGTGACATACAGATGTGCGGGAATAGAGACAAGAGCCGCTAGAATGCAAAAAGATAAAACAGGTTGTTAGTAGCGCAAGTAAGCACTTTACCGAAGAGAGAAAAGCATTGTCATTTGTATTCAAAATATCGTTTATTTATTAAGTAAATATGCAGTTCACATCAATGAAACGATTTTGAGGAATTCTCATCCCTGCTTTTTTTTTGAGAAATTTAAAAAAAAAAGAAATGCCACAAACAGCTGTCGGGTGACCCGGGACCAGGGCTCATTCCCTGTCCTTAACATAAGGGGTGCCTAGTTCGTCTGCTCGCCGGGATATTCTGGTGGCAAAGATGACGGGCTCCTCCCTTGCCTATCTCCTAAGTTAGCCTTCCTTCTGGTATCTTCCCCCACCCAGGGAAGAGGGGGCGCTATTGTGCACTGTAGTACACTACCCGACAAACAAGGCTACACAGACAAGGATAACTGAAAACTCCAGGCATACAAAACATTCACTAACATGTAACAGAGGAATGCACCAGGGTGTGAAGGAAAGGGAATAAACAAAAACAGAGAAGGATAAGGAATTACCAATTATACAAACCAAGCAACAGTCACTAATAACTCCTTCAACTCTCCTTCTCACCTTCAAAAATGAATTGCATCACAGCCTTAGAAAATATGAAAAATTGAGAAGTCTTAGCGCATAAAAAGGCCAATTTATGTGTACCTGGAAGCCATGTTAAGGCTCTTCTCGTTTTCCAGGTCCTAACTATGCCAATCCTCACTTAGAAAAGTCTGTCTGCATGGGAACATATGAATTCTCTCTTCAGACTAAATCTAATCTCTGTGGAGGGGCAATGAACCTGGCACAATTAAATGCCTGTGACCAACAGGTGGAGTGCTCAGGCAGAAGGCAAACGAATACATATCAAAAAACTGACCGGCACATCCAAACATAGATCCATGCGAACAGGTGCTAAAACCTAGAGTCACCAACTCATACACATTCAAGAAAAAAGGTAGCACACTGTAGCGCTATAGCTTGCGGACACAAAATATGAAAAATGAATTGCATCACTGCCTTAGAAATATGAAAAATTGAGAAGTCTTAGCGCATAAAAGGCCAATTTATGTGTACCTGGGAGCCACGTTAAGGCTCTTCTCATATCCCAGGTCCTAACTATGCCAATCTCACTTAGAAAAGTTTGTCTGTATGGGAACATATGAATCCTCTTCAGACTAAAATCTACATCTCTGTGGAGGGTAATGAACCCGGTGTAATTAAAAAGCCTGTGACCAACAGGTGGAGTGCTCAGGCAGAAGGTAAATGAACACACATCAAAAAAACTGACCGGCACATCCAAACATAGATCCAATGTGAACAGGTGCTAAAACCTAGAGTCACCAACTCATACATATTTAAAAAAAAGGTAGCACACTGTAGCGCTATAGCTTGCGGACACAAAATATGAAAATATGAAAAATATGAAAAATGAATTGCATCACTGCTTAGAAATATGAAAAATTGAGAAGTCTTAGCGCATAAAAAGGCCAATTTATGTGTACCTGGGAGCCACGTTAAGGCTCTTCTCGTATCCCAGGTCCTAACTATGCCAATCCTCACTTAGAAAAGTCTGTCTGTAAGGGAACATATGAATCCTCTCTTCAGACTAAAATCTACATCTCTGTGGAGGGGCAATTAACCTGGCACAATTAAAACGCCTGTGACCAACAGGTGGAGTGCTCAGGCAGAAGGCAAATGAATACATATCAAAAAACTGACCGGCACATCGAAACATAGATCCAGTGTGAACAGGTGCTAAAAGTTGGTGACTCTAGGTTTTAGCACCTGTTCGCAGTTGTATGAGTTGGTGACTCTTCATCTCTTCATTTGCTATTAGAGGAAATGCTATACAAAGCCTAAGAAATATTACACTGATGGAGGAACCTTCACAGATTGGCTCTCTGTGGAAACACACTAAAGTGTGAAAGTACTCACAGTTTTGAGCCTATCGTTCCCTATGCAAGGGGTAGGTTAAACAAAGTTGGAAGCATGGCAGCCACGTGGATCTGGTCCCGGCTAGAAGCAAACAGGATAACCAGCATGCAGGAGAGCAAATGTGCAGCTTTCTCTCTCCTGACTGGATGAGGCTTCACTCTTTTGTGGAGTAGAATATGTAGAGAAAGATGTTCCCTCAGCGTAGACTCGCATTGGAAAATTATGCTGGGAGCAGTAGTGTCTGCTCCCTCAGGCAGCTTGTACTGCCCAGAACTGGAAGTTACCTCAGGAAGTGTGCGAGCCCTGAGCTAGGAGGTTCCTTTCAGCCATTTCTATGGCAGCTTGTTGTGATGAGAATAATCACTTAGTTTTCATATACACATTAACATACGATGCAGTGTATTGCATCTTCCAACTCACAGTGCGCAAACTAATTTCTGACACACTGGAACAAATCTACTGCACACGACAACTGTCTCATTCAGCAGCAGTAGAACAGGTAATGGGAAACCACAATTTTGGTTGACACGGTGGCGTAAGTCCACTATGGGACCTGTCTTAGACTATCCATCCTAGTCACCTCTTACCTCGATGGAATTTTAAAATTTGTTTTCTTTAAATCAAAACAGTGTTTCGCAGTAAAACATACATGCTTGAAAGAGCAAAGCCAGTCTCTCGTTCAAGTTTCTTGATCCTAGTCACAACGGACAGATTCCTTTAATTTTATATGTGAATTCTCTCTCATTGGACTGAGTAAATGTTCCACATTATCACATCTACATTGGCCATACAGTACAGATTAGATTAGGGTTGTCTGAATTACTTAATTGTGCAGCAACGCACACCGTGAGGCCAGCTCACCTATCTCCCAATAGTAGATGCTTTTCAACTTACTCAATTTGTTGTCAAAAGTGATAAGCTAACAGAAAAAAAGATGACCTCTCCCCATTCAGAATACGTGTATACAGCATGAAATGTGTAAATGCATGGTTGAGTAAGGATTAGGGATGATAACTATGGGCCATAGCTCCATCCAGAAGCTGACCATTGGAGGTAGGGCTACCGAAATGGTAAAGGGTAGCTGAGATATTCCATGAAAGGCTGAGATGAGTGCTTTGTCAGGGCTCTGGCCAAGCAGATACCCAAGGGAGGTTATTGTGAAGCCAGATCTACTAACAGGTTATCACTAACTTTCTTCAAAGTAAACAAACAATGTTTGATGGGTTTTAATATATTAAAATTTCCAGGATGTTTTCTTATTTCTATGCTCAGTTGTTGGCTGCCTCCACATGAGTATTTTACTATTTTCATAGATAAACACTAGTTTCTTGTTCGACTTCCAGAGACAGCAGAATGTATCCATTTTCCATTTAATATGCATTAGTCCAGGGACGCTGGCGTTAAACTAATTTACAATTGTTTGAATTAGAATATATTACGTTGTATTGTTTGTATTGCTTTACACAGATGTGTTCCGCTGAACAAAGGAATGGGTTGGCAGAGGTTAGCATACATTTTGTTTTGGTGGGAATATAAAGCTTTTTACTAAAACACCATCAAATCAGAAGAGTAATCTAACAATAAAAGGAATAAGGATTTGAATTTTAAGAAGTTTTTTGTTGTCAGATAAAATTGGGCCACTGGTTGCTAATGCTTTATTTAAAGGGAATATGTCACCAGGGTTTCAATGCCTAATCTGAGAGCAGCGTAATGTAGGGCCACAGACCCTGATTCCAAAGAGGTGTCACTTACTAGGCTAATTGGTGGAGTTTTTTTTATAAAATCACTGTTTTGTAAGCAGGAGTACACTAGAGGACTACTAAAACTGCTGTCATGTAGTCCAATCACTTCCCATCAATGATTGGCAGCTTTCTACCAATGCATAGTGTACACCGAAACCTGTCAACCAGTGGTTTGGGTGTGGTCACTATCAGCATTTAGAGAACTGGTAGATCTGCAGCAGACTAAATTGTTTTTTTAATCAAAACTGCAGCAGTCTGTAAAGTAAATGACACATCGTGGATTCAGTGTCACTGCCCCCATGGATCAACATGTTAGGGCAGGTTAGGATAGGATATGGGTTGAACTAGATGGACTTAAAGTCTTCCTTCAACCTTAATAACTATGTTACTATGTTACTATATTATGCTACTCTAAGATTAGGTAGCAAAACATGGATACAGATTAATTTTATTATTAAAAAAAACAGATTACTTATCGGTAATGCTCTTTTATAGAGCCCACGACAGCACCCACTTAGAGAGGGGATCAGCCCCTAGGAACAGGAAAACCTACGGAGAGATAAAAGGGGCAGCCCCCCTCGCTCCTCAGTTGGATTACATAGAATGAGAGGAACTGCCGACCACAGTTTTAGTTAAACATTTTGCAAGCTAATCAAGGTATTTACATCTGTACAAATCTACAAGTTCAGTTAAATAAATGTACATTAAGTCTATCAACCTTTCACCACTACCAGTGAACTATGTGTAACCACCGTTAGGGAGGGAAGTGAGTGGGTGCTGTCGTGGACTCTATAAAAGTAATCCGTTTTTTTTTCTCTTCGCCACGACAGCACCCACTGAGAGATTTTCAGAGACAATCACCTGGGAGGGACCGCATGAAGAATTGATCTATCAAAGACTAAAGGGTATGTCACACTAAACAATATCGCTAACGGGATCGCTAAAAAACGTCACTATTTAGCGATCCGTTAGCGATGTTGTTCAGTGCGGCAGCTTCCAGCGACGAGCTTCCTGCTGTGATCTCGCTCGTCGCTGGAATCGCTCCGGACCCTATTTCATCGCTGGCGCTCCCGCTGGGTAAGTATCTTATCGCTGTGTGGCACCTTTTCTTAGCGATTTAGCGGTACTTTTGTACCGCTAAAATCGTTAAGAAGATCGCTAACGGCGATAGCGTCGTTAACTATATCGCTAAATGCGGCAGCATTTAGCGATATAGAAACAATCCGCTAGCGATCTCATTAGTATGCAACGCTAACTAGATCGCTAGCGGGATTGCTTAGTGTGGCAGTACCTTAAGTCTGCAGAGGAAGATAAGTTAGCCTGTAGTGACTATAGAAAGTAGAAGGCGAGAACCAGGTTGCGGCCTTACATATAAGGTCAATCGGGACATCCACTCTTTTAGCCAGGAGGATGCTACAGCTCATGCAGAATGTGTTTTCACGCCTGCGGGGTTTTCCCTTTTGCTGAGTATGCCAGACTAATCGCGTCTCTGATCCATCAAGATAAACCACTAATTGGGGGCATGGCAGAGCTCGGAAGGGAAGGAGCGCCGTTTTCAAATGCAGACTTTGATGGAATGTTCTGCTGGCGTCATGTCGCGTTTGGAGGGCCCCTGATGTGCCTAAACAGTAGAACCCCCCAAGTGACCCCATTTTGGAAACTAGACCCCTAAGGAACTTATCTAGATGTGTGGTGAGCACTTTGAACCCCCAAGTGCTTCACAGAAGTTTATAACGTAGAGCCGTGAAAATAAAAAAATCATATTTTTTTCCACAAAAATGATCATTTGCCCCAAATTTTTATTTTTATAAGGGTAACAGGAGAGATTGGACTCCAAAAGTTGATGTGCAATTTGTGCTGAGTACGCTGATACCCCATATGTGGGGGTAAACCACTATTTGGGGGCATGGCAGAGCTCGGAAGGGAAGGAGCGCCGTTTTCGAATGCAGACTTTGATGGAATGTTCTGCTGGCGTCATGTTGCGTTTGGAGAGCCCTGATGTACCTAAACAGTAGAAACCCCATAAATAACCCCATTTTGGAAATAGACCCCAAGTAACTTATCTAGATGTGTGGTGAGCACTTTGAACCCCCAAGTGCTTCACAGAAATTTATAACGTAGAGCCGTGAAAATAAAAAAATCATATTTTTTTCCACAAAAATGATATTTTAGCCCCAAATTTTTATTTTTAAAAAGGGTAACAGGAAAAATTGGACCCAAAAGTTGATGTGCAATTTGTGCTGAGTACGCTGATACCCCATATGTGGGGGTAAACCACTATTTGGGGGCATGGCAGAGCTCAGAAGGGAAGGAGCGCCGTTTTTGAATGCAGACTTTGATGGAATGTTCTGCTGGCATCATGTCGCGTTTGGAGAGCCCTGATGTGCCTAAACAGTAGAAACCCCCATAAATGACCCCATTTTGGAAACTAGACCCCCCAAGGAACTTATCTAGATTGTGGTGAGCACTTTGAACCCCCAAGTGCTTCACAGAAGTTTATAACATAGAGCCGTGAAAATAAAAAAATCATTATTTTTTTCCACAAAAATGATCTTTTTGCACCCAAATTTTTTTTTTAGAAGGGTAACAGGAGAAATAGGACCCCAAAAGTTGATGTGCAATTTGTCCTGAGTACGCTGATATCCATATGTGAGGGTAAACCACTGTGATCGCCTTACTGCGATCTTTGGAGGCCGAATGAACAAATCTATAAAAGGTGAAGAATTGGTTTCATTTTTTACGCGTTCCTCATGCGGTATTATGGATTAGGCGACTTTATTTTTCGGGTTGGTGCGATTACAGCGATACCAGATTTACATCTTTTTTCATGTTTAGCTTCTGTCACACACTAAAAGACGCTTTTTTTTGGAAGAATTTTTTGTAAGAAATTTTTGCATCGCTGTATTTTGAGAGCTATAATTTTTCTCATATTTCAGCCGACAGAGTCATGTGTGGACTTATTTTTTTGCGGGACGAGCTGACGTTTTTATTGGTACCATTTTCCCGGCACATAACGTTTTTTGATCACTTCCTATTCCGATTTTGTGGAGGCATAATGAACAAAAAAACAGCAATTCAGGAATCGTTTTTTTTCTCCATTCCGCGTGTTGTGGAAAAATTTGATAAAGCAGCTTTATTCTTCCGGTCACTACGATTACAGCAATACCTCATTTATATCTTCTTTTATGTTTTGGCGTTTTTTACACAATGAAAACTTTTATAGAAAAAAAATAATTATTTTTGCATCAGTTTATTCCGCGAGCTATAACTTTTTTATTTTTTCGCTTATGATGCTGTATAGTGGCTTGTTTTTGTGGGACAAAATGATGTTTTCAGCGGTACCATGTTTATTTATATCCGTCTTTTTTATCTCGTGTTATTGCACTTTTTCCAATGGTATGATGATACGGCTTGGAAAAGGTATAATGTACTACTTTTTTATGATTTTTTTATGGCTTTCACTGAAGGGGATAACTAGGGTTACATTTTTATAGATGGGATTTTTACGGACGCGGCGATACCAAACATGTGTGTTTTTTTTGTTTTTTGTTTTTTTTACATAAAAATGTGTCTTTTTTAGGGGAATTTTTTTATTAGTTTTTAATAATTTTTTTTTACAATTTTTTTTAAAAAATTTTTTTTTACCTAGTCCCGTTATTTTGTTGCAGGTATAATATATTGCAATGCTCCAGCATTGCAATACATTATACCAATGAAGAAAGCTGCTGTGACCATGTTTTGAGCATGGTCACAGGGCTTTCCGTAGTTAGATGACCCGGAGGTTGTCATGACAACCCCGGGTCATCAAGGCAGAGATCAGGCCCTGCAAATAAATTGCAGGGATGCCGATCTGAGGCAGAGGGAGCTCCCGACCCTCTGCCTCCCCCCTGAACGCTGCGATTGCGCTCAATCGCAGCAGTCAGGGGGTTAACAGCCCGGGGCGGCTGGGGCGCCGCTCCCTGCTGTCAGTGCAGGAAGCTCGGCCACTGCAGCGCTGAGCTCCTGCACTGTTAGAGCTGAACCAGCATTTTTTTTTAAAGTTCAGAGGCCTTGTTTTCTTTTTAACTGGCTGATGCGTACCAGAAGTCAAGATAAGATGTTCCTCATTTTAGTCAATACACCCCGCCCGCCTGAGTAGTTTTTGGGAGACAAGGGCAAGAATGGAGTTTTCGGTTAAAATCAGTATTCTACGTGTTTTAGTGATAAGTTGTATTAACCGCCATATATGGTAATTCTGCTTCCCGCTTCAGGGGTGTATATAAATCCCGTATCCAGCAATAAAGAGCAGAGTTTATTGACACATACTCTGTGTCTGTGTCTTATTCTCTCTGGTACCACATTCCGAGGAGGAAAGGGTTAACGAGACAAGCAGTGACGACATGCACTGATCGGTCAGAAGAGGCTGAAATTTCAGCCTCTTCTGCCTGATCGCTGCTGTGTTTGGTCAGTCAGATTGACTGACCAATCACAGCGCTGTGGGTGCGGGACAGGCTGCAAGGGTCCCGCACCGCTTGCGTGCCTGTCAGCTGTCATAGACAGCTGTCGACAGTGAACTACCACTGCGTGTTTACACGCAGTGGTAGATCAAAGGCATGACGTGCACAGTCCGTCAAGGTGCCAAAGCTGACACCTGGCCATGACGGATTGTGCCGTCAGTGGAATTAAGGGGTTAAGGACATTACATTCCACTTTATTTTTGTGTGTGACTCCAAATCCAGGCCTCCATTGGTTAATAATTTGATTTCCATTGATGATTTTTGTGTGATTTTGTTGTCAGCACATTCAACTTTGTACAGAATAAAGTATTCAATGAGAATATTTTATTCATTCGGATCTAGGGTGTGTTATTTGATTGTTCCCTTTATTTTTTTTGAGGAGTGTATAAATATATATTATATATATTTAGTATAATTAGTTTTTTTATGTATTTTTTTTAAAAAAATTTCACACTTTAATTTTTTTTACTTTGTCCCACTATGAGATTTCATTTTTTGCAGGCAGTTCGCTTGAATAGCATAGGGATGCAGTATCATCCCTATGCTATGAAAGCTGTCAGCACGTCACTGACAGGCAAACATGCTTCATTATGCTCTGAGCATGTTCAAGCAACTTTGCAAGCTCTGGTGGCAGGGCCGGCTCCAGGTTTTTATGGGCCCCGGGCGAAAGAGCCTCAGTGGGCCCCTTTAAAAACAGACCACGATTCATGATGCACAGATACGGCAGAGAAATATGGGTATAGTACAATGCCAAATACTTCACTTCTTCCATTAAATGAGTGATATCTATTGTAAATTGTACAATAGCTCAAAAACCCGCCAAATCCTCACAGCGCACAGTACAGACTGGACAGTACAGTCCTCCATACAATATTATGGGCACCACATAGTCTCCCCCTCATCACCCATATAATACCCCATGCAGGATGTCACCCCTCATATAATGCTCCATACAGAATACTGGACCCAATATAATGCTCCATACAGAATACTGGACCCAATATAATGCTCCATACAGGATACTGGTCCCCATATAATGCTCCATACAGGATACTGGTCCCCATATAATGCTCCATACAGGATACTGGTCCCCATATAATGCTCCATACAAAATATGGAGCTCTCCTCTGCGCTGTACTGCGTTCTGCACTGTTACAGCTCAGGAAAGGGCGCTGTGGAAAGACTCCCCATTATCATCATGATTACCTCCCCATCATCATCAATGCCTGCCCATCATCATCATCTTCTCCCCATCATCAATGCCTGCCCATTATCATCAATGCCTGCCCATTATCATCATCTTCTCCCCATCATCATCAATGCCTCCCCATTATCAGCAATGCCTGCCCATCATCATCTCCTCCCCATCATCATCAATGTCTGCCCATCATCATCTTCTCCCCATCATCAATGCCTCCCCATTATCAGCAATGCCTGCCCATCATCATCTTCTCCCCATCATCAATGCCTCCCCATTATCAGCAATGCCTGCCCATCATCATCTTCTCCCCATCATCAATGCCTCCCCATTATCAGCAATGCCTGCCCATCATCATCTTCTCCCCATCATCAATGCCTCCCCATTATCAGCAATGCCTGCCCATCATCATCTTCTCCCCATCATCAATGCCTCCCCATTATCAGCAATGCCTGCCCATCATCACACACAGACAGCACACAAGCACTCTCTCACATACATTCATACACACACACACATACATACACACACAAAGCACCGCACTACATACACACACAGAGACACACACACAGAGACGTCTTACCTGTTCAGCGTCCCCGCGCTCTGTGCCACAGCCGGCCGCTGAATGATGACGTCATTCAGCGGCCGGCTGTGAGAGGAAGCGCCAGCGCCCCCTGGAGCCCGGAGCTGCGGCAGCGGAGGCACGGGAGAGGTAAGTATTGTTGCCAGCTGCTGCCGGGGCCCTGAGCAGGCGGGGGGCCCAGTGGCGGCGCTGACACCGCTCTCCGCGCGGGGGTGCCAGACTGCGAGTGGCCCCCCCACCTGCTCAGGGCCCCGGCACTGGCCCGGGTGTGCCGGGTGCTGACGCCGGCCCTGTCTGGTGGTGACAAGCATATCATCATGATGACATTGAGTTACCATGGCAATGATCGGGATCCCATGATGACCTAGCGGGGTCTCCGATCCAATGACTTTCTTTCCTCTGCCTTTTCTTCGCTCTGCCTGCTCCTGAAATGCTGCGATCGAGTTTGACCCCAGCATTTATGGGGCTTAAAGTGCTGAGTGTGGGGCTGGACCGCTCCTGTCACTAAATGCCGAGTCTCAGTTGTCAAAATCAGCTGACACCTATGGCAATCGCACGTGCACAGTTTGTGTGTCTGCAAAATCACCTGGACGTATCCATACGTCCAAGGTTGATAAATACTAGGCAACCTGGACATATAGATACATCTAAGGTCAGAAAGAAAATAACAGTTCTGGGTCTTATTTGCTTGATTCTTAGTTTCCTAAGGATTTGTGCAAGTTCAAATCCCCAGAAGATCTGAGGCTAATTCTCCAAGATGTTTGAAACAACCTTTCTGCTGAGGTCTTTCAAAAACTGTGTACAAGTTTATATGAAGAATTTATGCTTTTTTTAAGGTAAATGGTGCAAAGGGTGGTCTGGTCACTAGACATGAATAGATCTGGCACGAGTTGAATTAACTAAATTGCACAGGTTTTACATGGAAATTTAGTTATAAGCAAAGTTATTCTATGAGTGTTGAATGTTACTTATGTTCTGGGATCTTCAGATTCCATAACAAACACTGTCCTGTCCTAAGTGCTTCTTCTTTTCTCCTTCCCCGTCCTGCCCATTCTCTTTAGCATTTGCACTCCTGGTAGTGATTTTGGCTGGACTAAGCCTAGGTTTATTGTCACTGTGTGCCATATTGCCACTCAGGTGACACATCATAACATTGTGACTGGGACCTGGAGTAAAGAAGACTGAACAAAATGCATAAGTCAAGGAAAGGGGAAAAGAAGATGTGTAGAGCAGGGTTCCCCAACTCCAGTCCTCAAGGCCCACCAACAGGTCATGTTTTCAGGATTTCCTCAGTATTGCACAGGTGATGCAATTATCACTTGGGCAATACTAAGGAAATCCTGAAACCATGACCTGTTGGTGGGCCTTGAGGACTGGAGTTGGGGAACCCTGGTGTAGAGGACCAAGTGGATGTCTCCAGAGGTGGTGAAGAGGTAAGTCTTAATTTTTTCTACCATTTGCCCTCCATTTTTAGCAAAATTGAGGCTGCTGCTGGGCGCCATTTTGCTGAATTTGTGCTTTGTGAAATACAAAAAATATTTTTTTTGTGAATACTTATTTTTGACATTTTTTATATGTCTCTTTTACGCTAATAAAGTTGCTCATCTCTAGCAATCACACAAAATATTGATTTGTATCAGATTTCTCTTTTGTTCATTCATTTTGTACTTAGTTAAGTGATAATAATTAATTATTAACATACGGTATCTATTTTGGAAACCATTTTTACTTTGCAGAATTTTTTCGACACCTGCTTAAAATTTTTGCACAGTACTGTACATATTTATACAATAATTAAAAAAGTTCTGCTCAAGGTTCTGTAATAAATTAAAGTACATGTACAGTACAGACCAAAAGGTGAGAAGGTGTGTCCAAACTTTTGGTCTGTACTGTATGTGAATGATAGTATATTTAAAATTCAGATTATGCCCAAATGTTCACAGATTTTTTTCATGATTGCATTTTCACGATGTTCAATAACTTTGCTGATATAAACTATGTTGTATGTTTCTCCCCAATATGGCTGGAACTAACTATGGTCTATAACTATGGTCCTTTCTATGTTCACCTATCTCAGTAAAAGACTTCATGTTAACTGCTTCTTTGCTCATCCCCATGAGAGCAGCACTGATAGTGTAAAGGTGGAAAAAGTTGCCATAACATATTTGTCACTGGTATTTAGGTATTCCAAACTACACTTGGCCAAAAGAAACCTTATACTAGAACTTGACGTGGTTGGCAGGATCTAAACTTCTTCATGTGATTTGATTAAACGTAAGAATGTGGCACAAGGAGGATGGTACATAATAACATGTACTCAGATATGGTGAACTTTGTCGCAGTACAGTCATGAAGACCAACCCATTGTGGAAGTGGAACACAGAACAAAACAGAATTTATCTAATCCATTGGAAGAATAGCCCAGAGAAGATTTTACACTGTGAAGAAAAGCAGGCCTGCTGTTTGTGCACCTAAAAAGAGAGTGTGATGTAAGGAAAAGGTCTGCCAACAGGGAGGTAAAGCGAGAACACAGGAGGAATGGCTAGGGGCAGAGACGCATGAGAAAATGTGTGTGACTCAACTCATGAAGTGAAGTTTCTGCCTTCGAAAAGATGGCGCTGAAACAAAATAAGAGCGTGTTAGAGGGAGAGCCGGTGGCATTGAGCTACAGCGAGTTTAAGAAGAAGCTATGCTCACAGTGCAGTCTGCAAGTGACAACCAGATATGGTGAGTACAATACGACAGAGCAGAGACAGGAGTTATATGTTGAAAAGCTGAATTGAATGACTCAGTAGGTGGAAGGCATGGGGGAATTAGCAGGAAACAATGGGTGGAGGCGCGGGAAGGCCTACCATTATCATCAAGAAGAGGCCATGGCCAGTTCTGGAGCCTAATGGAGCAGATTGACTGACCACTGACCATGAGGACTATACACATCCTCAACTACCACCCTGACAGTGACAAAGACACCACCAATGCGGAATGGTGAGTCACAGACCCAAGGAAAAACTTGGTTAGGAACCCTAGCAGTAAAGGGGTGCAGACTTTTCTGACAGTCAGGGAATGACGGGTTTGCTGATGTCATGGAGAAGATGAACACTGCTGAGTACCCAGTAGTTTTGTCATGGAAATGTATATGTATTCCATATATTCAAAGTATATTCACATATATTATATATATATATATATTTACAGTTCACAGTTAGATATATCTCACTTGCTAAAAATCCTGTGCTCATGCCAGCTATAATCAGTCATTTTAAACGAATCCGGCCTTCATAAGGCCTTCATAAGGAACAAGTACATGGAGTCTTATTAAATATCTGTTGTTTACCTTATAGTCATGCAAGACAACTAGGTCAAAATAATATAAAACAATAATTCTGCAACTTCAGCTCTTTTACCATGATTATCATAATTATCATATTTACACTAGAACAGCCAATAATCTAGCAGCTTTTAATTGTATGTTAATTGACTAACCAGCCCCTTTTTGTAAACGTATAAAACCTTGAATGAATAATAAATGTATGTCTTTGACAAACTGCTATACTGACACTTTCGTGTGGACAGTCTCATTTCGTTCTGAGCGCTCAAAAAGACATTAAATAGAGATTTGGACATGGCAAGCAGCAAACACTGAAGGATAAATTTATCCTAATTAAATTTCCATAACAGTTGGCGCCCAAGAGCAGAATTCAGAGTCACACACATCACATGTCCATCATGTGGAGACACGGGACAGATGTAGGCTGCTCTCATTGAGTAAGGAGCCTTGTACAGGGAAAAACGCTCCCCGCCTCTCTCCACAGGGAGAAGGCATTTTTGTTTCAACCATCCCCTCTCAAGAGTCACAGGGGGGACACCCTCTCCTTTTTCTTCTCTCAGTCCCTTTCTCCTTCTTCTTCAGACTTTTCTCCTCTTTCCTCGCTGCCATCCCTCTCATTCCTTCTTTCCCCTCCCTCACATCTCTGACACATCCATTTTCTTCATCTTCCTCTTCTTCTATCTCTTCTTCTCCAACTCTCAAATCTTCTTCATCTTCTTCTACTTCTCCCCCTCCATCTTTCTCCTCTCTCTCTCCTCCATCTTTCTCTCTTTTCCCCCTTTCACTCTTCTCTCCCTCCCCTCTTTCCTTTTCCTCCCTTTCTCCTCCCACACCACACCCACCTGCTCATGCTTGCTCTTCTCCTTCCTCCTCCTCTCAGGCACACTCCACCTCTTCTTCACCCTCCCCTCCATCTCTCTCCCCTCCTCTTTCTCTCGCTCCTCCCTCACACCTCCCTTCTCTTCCTCTTTTTTCTACTTCGTTATCAACTGGGTCAACGCCCAATCCAAGCAATGTGGTGTCCCTGTATTCAGTGTCTCCAGCACAGGGCACCCTGTCTATTCCAAGCACAGTACAAACATTGCCAGTCATTATATCAGGAGAAGAAAGTGCAAATCTCCCTACACAAAACGCTACATGTAGCCCCCAGACACAACAGCCCACAGCTAGGGCTTCACAGGGGGGTGGTATAGCTACAGGGCTGCTAGCATGGAACCATGACACTGATCCACCGCAGCCTCAGCAAGGAAGTGGGAAATCCCCATGCAGCAAGACAACTTTAAAGCCCAAATCTCACCCAGTGTATACACCAAGTACACCATGTCACTTCTTATCTGATGAAGATGAAGATGCAACGTCACACATGCTGCCCAATACTAGGGAAGAAAACACACAAGCACCAATAGAGCAGGGACAGGTAGAAGCACCATCCTATGAGCCCTTCATCCCAAGCCAGGTGATCAGTATGCTGCCAGACCCAGGGATACACCCCATCCTATTTTGCCAAAAAATGCAGCAGATCCAGCAAACGTATACAGCAGCCTGGATTGATCTCTGGACCGAAATGGAAATAAAAGCAGGTGATGCATTCTGGTCAATTATGAGAGAACACTTCAAGCTTCCAGCAGAGTTAGATGCATATGCCTGGGAGACAGGACCAAAGCTAATTGAACAACTCAGAGAATGGGCCAAAAGCAGACTGACAGGACAAACTCTCAGCCTACATGTCACGAGTCAAGACAAGACAGAGTCTGTGGAGAAGTTCCATGACAGAGTAATGCAAGTGTTTCAAGATTTGGGCCTCATTACCCATGATCAGACACACAGACGGATGTTGGCACAGGCTTTTGTGCATGGACTGAGAGAACCAATCAGGAAACCACTGGTAGCAGCCAGGCCTGAGTACATGTCAATAGCAATGGATACCCTGCTCACAGTAGCAAAAAGGATTGAGTCCCGCCGGGACAGAAGGAATGTCAAGTGTTACAACTGTGGCGAGTTTGGTCAGTTCCGGAACCGGTGCAGAACACTGACTTCACCCAGAAAAAGAAGAAACACAGAAAGCAGTGAAGAACCCCGTCCATAGGACAAGAGCACACCAAGTCCACAGGGAACCCCACCAGTGGGACCAATATCCTGAGAGTGGATGGCGTAGTCAGATCTTTTCTTGTGGAACTCCGCAACCTCACCTATCTATCAGAATCTTCTGCTTCCTGCATGGGAATTGATGGTCAAGTCAGATATTTCCAGATTATGAAGCCCCTGAGCGTGTGGACTCAGCCAGAACACTCCATCATGTCCCAGTTTGTTGTGTCAAAGACCTGCACCCTCAACCTATTGGGCGTGGACTTACTGCAGAAGCTGAAAGTGACCAGAGTGTTCCAGGAAGATGGGACCATGACACTTTCTTCACCCCTGACCCAAGAAGAAACAGGAACCTCAAACAACCACACTGCAGACCTATCACAGGAGGTGCTGGACATAGTACCAGAAAAGCCACTCCATCACCCAGAGTCAAGATGTCTCTGACCAACTGAAGGTCTAAGTGAACTCGCCTAAGAAGATGGCCTGAGAACTTTGACATTGGCCAGGATATTCAACTCAAGAAGGACCCTACTCGCTTCATGGAATGGCAACACCTCATCCAGCTCTAACGCCAGAGGTTCATCTTTTGCAAGCACCAGGAGGTGCCCCCTGCTATCAACCAGTTCACCCAGGCCCTAGACCGGAAAAAGGCCACTCAGCTCTTCAAACTTGTGCACAAATACTGACCTGAGACCGAGCTGGAGAAAAAGAAACTACTGATGGCCCATGCTGAGAGAAAAGCAGCCGTTTAAGGAGACGTCCCAACAAGAAGACCCCCTGTGACCAGAGCAGGTGCTAACACAGTGACTGTCTTGGTGGAGAACAAGAAAGCCAGCTGGTCGTCATCTCTCATGATGTGGATCCTAGTAGATGGCTTGTTTTCTCGCCAGCTCTGTGCCGGGAGATGGGAGTCCCCTGCCGCATACTGAAGGACAAGGCCAAACTGGGCTGCCTCGCCCATCGGAATCAATCCCAGCTTTCCACAGTGAAGAAAAAGACTGTAAACCCCACTGAGTTCAGAATGGTGCAAGGCCTGGAGGCCGAGAAAGAGGCTACGGTATTTGAAACCCCAACAGTGCTGAACCATCACACTCTGCTCTCAAGAGTCCCAGTCACCGCAACGGTATTCACGGTGATCAACCTGGCCAGTACCTTCTTCAGTGTTTCCCCTCCATCTGGAGGCCTGCTTTCACGCACCAGTGCAGTGCATATGGACAATGTTGCCTCAAGGTGCTCAAAACAAGCCCTTCAAGTTTCACCAAGACAATGTCCTCCATCCTCGTCAACTGGATTGCAGAATATGCAAGAGTCACTCTTCTACAACACGTGGATGACCTTCTCTTTTGTGTGGTTGACATCGACACCTGCACAGTCTATTCCTTGTCTCTCCCACTCTACCTGGAAGAACAGCAACGTAAGGTCTGGAAGAACAAAGTCCAGTGATGCCAGAAGCAAGTTACACCCCTGGGACACTGTATTGCCCACCAGACGAAACACATGTCAAAAGACTGGAAGACCACTGTGGAGAAGATGGCTCCCTCAACAACTCCAAGAATGCTGCAGGCCTTCCCTGGTCTAGTGTCGTATTGCAGAACCTGGATCCCTGATGCCTCAGTCCTAATGCAGCCTCTGTAAGCTTGCATCAACGCAACCCCGCTCCTTCTATCAGACGCAGCCTTCAACCCATTCAGGAGATTGGAAGAACTTCACAGTCTCAGCGCCAATACCAGGCCTACCTGACTATGAAAAGTCTTTCCATCTACCTGATGGAAGAAAGAAGGTCATGCTACTGGAGTCCTGGCACGGATTCAGGGGGAAAACAGAGACTTTTAGGCTGCCTCTCAGCCCTCTTGGATCCAGTTGCAAGAAGAGCACCCTCCTGCCTGATGGCAGTATCTGCAGCACACACCCTCCTGGACAAGGTTGCTGACATCACTCTTGGACAGCCACTGGAAACTCTCACTCCACATGACATCTTGGCAATCTTCAATCAAGCTCAACCAACAGTAATCTCCCACCGCCAGGCATCTTTGTGGCGCCTCTATTGCCTTTGTCTCATAATGTCACCATCTCCAGACCTACAGTCATCAGCCCGGCCACTCTACTCCCACTCCCAAGGGAGGATACTTGGATGGCTCCAGATTTGCAGATGATGAAGAAGTTTCAACACAGGAAGTGCAGTGACCAGCAATCAAGAAATCCTGTGGTCCAGAAGTCTGTCACCTAGCCTGTCAGCCCAGGAAGCAGAACTGATAGTGCTGACGAAGGCCTGCCAGGTCAATTCTTACGGGTTCGCCGTATATGTTCCTCGGATGGCGAATATGAGAGTAGAGCAGAGGACCTTAACAACGTTTCCTCGCTCGAGGATATAGTAAGAGACATGTCAAGCTGGCCTATGAACGTGCCAAGAGACAGAGAAGACATGATTTGATCTACAATACCAGTGGCGGACTAAATCAACAATCTAAGGAATTCAACAAAGTTAGAATGGTAACTACTTACCATTCCCAGTCGTAAAGCAATGATCAAATTTTGGCCTATCCTTCTTGCTGACCCCACTTTGAGTAAATATTTGTCTTCTACCCCTAATATTACTGCTAGACGGAGTCAGAACTTAAGGGATTTACTTGTCTATAGCCATTATAATAAAAATGATCAGAGTAAGTTACCCTTCTTGCAATACATTAAACCAAAATGGGGATGCAGCCCCTGTGGTAAATGCGTGGTGTGTCCAAATATTATTAAAGCAACATCATTTTCCTCTTCGGATGGGGAAAAGACCTTTAAGATTACCCACTCTATAACATGTCAAACCAAGGCAGTTGTTTATTATGCATGCTGTCCATGCCCCTTGATTTATGTGGGCATGACCACCAGAGCGTTGAAGATTCGAACTAGGGAGCACGTTCGAGACATTATCGCGGCAAAAGAAGAAACATGTATAGAGCATCTACGTACGATACCTAAACACTTTAAATTATACCATAAATGTGATCCAAATGACTTGAAAGTGAGGGGTATCGACAGAGTTATGTTAGACATCAGGGGAGGAGAAATTACACACCCCCTTGGACAATTAGAGACCAAATGGATTTGGTCTCTAAAAACCATGCATCCACACGGCCTGAACGAATCCTGCAGTTTTGTTCCTTTTTTGTGATCATCTGTATTCAGCAATTTTATCTCACCAAAAATTGTTTTTATTCATTTTTATTTCTTTGTTTGTTTATTAAGCAGGTTTTTCTTCTTACCATGACTGTTCCATTAGAGAATCGCCTCATGTATGTCTGTCATTCCTGATATATTTGGATTGTCAAGTGTGGAGTCATCCCCTCCTTACATTGAAGTTTATGAAACATCGAACCGGATCATCGCGTGCTACAATTCAGGATCATTTGTGATGACCAATACAATTTTTGAGAATGTTCATATCTCGTATTTGTTTAATGAATAGAATACATAAGCAGATTGTTTGTAATGCCATTGTTGGTTCTGTATTGTGTCATGTGATGTACGTTATGATATTTGTGTACTGTATTGAGGTGTCTTATGTTAAATTGTCTTGGTCTTCAATTGCACTATGTGAGGGTTTTCTATTCCCTCTGAAGCCAAGCAGAGATACGATGTTATCCCCTCGCATACATACCATCACCTAGCCTGTCTGCCGTGCGCACGCGTCCGCTGGGCCTACTCCGGGACATCGGTGGGCGTGTCTTTTCGGCGCTGTGTTCCGATCATGTGACCCGGCCCTGTCCACATCAGACGTGGGCGGAGTCCGGCTCGCTCTCGGGACTCGGCGTCTTGACGCGCCACCCGATGTCCTGGGGTGGTGTCTATCGGTGCGGTGTGCGCCACCATGGCAGACGGTTATATAAGGTTTGCTCCCGTTGTGGCGATCGGGTTATATATTATTGGTATCCATCTAAGTATGGTGGGACATGTGATACATTGTTTGGGATGTCTGATTGGTCTAGAAATCCACACCCCCCATAGTTTGGGTTTCTATTGGGTCAGATGTCTGACCATACAGCATTTGCGTTTTATTGGATTTTTGGACCAATCGACACCAGTGTTTTGACAGACCTCTACATGGTTCTTTTCCTCATTGGTGCAAAGCCTGTATAAAAACCTGCCTCTGTTGGTGAGGTGCCACCCCCGGAAGAAGGCTGCAGAGCCGAAACGTACATAGGGGCTGGCACCAAGTTCCACTAGAGGTAACCATGTCTGCACTTCTATCTCTTGTTCTAGCGCTCCCTTAGGAACCCTTGTAGAAATATGTCTTAGAATAGCATTGGTTTTTTGAATTTGGGGAGCACCAGCACGTGATTTTGGGGTCATACTTTGTTTGTGCAAACCTCTGTTAGAATATATAGTGGATAGTGGTGCATTTCTTTGGATCTCCCACTTTTTTAATCTGTTTTTCATGTATTAAGTAATTTTCAATAAAATATTTGATTTTTTATACTCAAGTGTAGGTTCATATTTTTCTTATCGGTTATCAGATGGCAGAAGGCAAGACTGCAAACATCTACACGGACTACAGGTACTTGCATGGCATAGCACACGACTTTAGACCCATCTAGGCTACAAGGGACTTCATCACAGCAAACGGGACAACCGTGAAGCATCATGGAGCCTTCAGGGACCTACTGGGTATACTCCAACTTCCAAAATGGTGGCAATTTGAAAAATCAAAGTGCATGGAAAACTGAGAACAGAAGAGGCGTGAGGCAATAACATGGCGGACATGGCAGCCAAAGAAGCAGCCAAAGGAAGACAACATGGAGAAGTGGGAGAGGTCGTAGAGCAGGACGGCTACTACATGACGACTGAAGACAAGAAACCTGACAAAGAGACGTCCTGGAATCTGCTCAAGAAGTTAAAAGACCAAGCTCCAAAAGGAGAAGAAGAGCTGAATGGGAAAAAAGCAACACGTGAAGAAGGAAGGCTATCAATATTAGACTTCAGACTCTGCCTACCACAAAGTATGCACCCTATGGTGGTCCAATGGGTACATGGACCCACATCCACATATCAAAGACACAGATGAATGATCTGATTGGTGCTTACTGGTTCGCTTCAGGGATCTCCATCCTAACAGCCAAATTCACCAACAGCTGTCTAACCTGCGGCAATGCAAGCCTGGACGTATGGAAGAAAGTCCCCCTCACCTCATCTGGAAAGACCACTCTACCAGCTTCAAAGGATCCAGATAGACCACATCCAGATATCGCCAAGTGAAGGATTCAAATACGCCATTGTGGTAAAAGAAGTATTTTCAAGATGAACAGAAGCCTTCCAAGTCAGCAAAGACTACTGCAACGAAGCTACTTTCGGAAAATAGTGTGCAGATACGGGGCTCCAGAAATGATAGAAAGTGATCAGGGACCCTGTTATGTTTCGGTAGCTGAGGAGTGCAGGTAAAAAAGGAAATACACCAGAGCAGTTGGAATCTATGAGATTGCAGTACCCTGACTAACCACCACAACTAGAGGCAGCCGTGGAGCGTTCCTACGTTGGTCCTAGACGCCTCGTCACAGCCTGAGAAACTAACTACACCTAAAGATAGATATAGGAAAGCTATCTGCCCCGGAGCAGAACCCCAAAGATATTAGAAAGCCCCCAAACAAGTAATGGCGGTTAGACAAGATGAAATACTGACACAGAAAGAAAATAGAATGAGCAAACGCTGGGGCCCAAACTAACTAAATAGAAAAGGATAGGAAGGGTACTTACTGCAATCCCAGAAAACCCTAAAAGCGCCAACTCTACTAATTTCAAAAATACCTGAGATCACACGACCTCTACCACCTAAATTAGTTCTCTGGTGTAACAAAATCAAAACAGCAGCCACTGAAAAAACTGGAAAAAGCAAAAGTACAAATATCAGTGGCTGAACAAAACTGAGAGGGCAGAAGCCCCTGGAGGGGACCCTGAAGGCCCCCACTGAAGTGCAGGACAAAATGCAAAAATATAGCACAAACACAAAAAGAAGAAAATGTCTTATCTGTTAGCAGGAGATGCAGACACGACACAGCAGGCTACAAGGGAAACTGGAATAAAGGATTCAGACCAGAACAATTGATCACCGGCAACCCTGATGGGAAAGTGACTCCCTTATATAAGACCAGTCAGTAACACCTGATTCCCAGTCCTCACAATCTTCACTGAACAGACCAGCACCGCTTGTAACCACCAGAGGGAGTCTCTGCTCAGAACTCATCTCAAACCCATTCACAACAGTACCCCCCCCTTGAGGAGGGTCACCGAACCCTAATTTGAGCAACCAGGTCGGTCAGGATGAGTTCTATGATACGCACGGATGAGTCTCCTAGCATGGATGTCCGAAGCAAACACCCAAGAATTGTCTTCCTGACTATAACCTCTCCACTTGACCAAATACTGGAGTTTCCGTCTAGAAAAACGAGAATCTAATATTTTCTCAACCACATACTCCAGATTGCCCTCAACCAAAACAGGGTCAGGAGGCACAGCAGCAGGAACCACTGGCTCAACAAACCTCTTCAACAAGGACTTGTGGAACACGTTATGGATCTTAAATGTCCCTGGAAGAAGCAAACGAAAAGAAACAGGATTAATAATCTCCATGATCTTATAAGGTCCAATGAACCTAGGCTTAAATTTAGGAGATGCCACTCTCATAGGAATATTCTTTGAGGACAACCAGATCAAGTCCCCCACTTTAAACCGAGGACCATCAGTCCTATGCCAGTTAGCAAACCGCTGGGCCTTCTCCTGAGAGAGGGACAACCTCTCCACTACCTGGTCCCAAGTCTGTTGCATACGCTCCACAACAGAGTCAACACCTGGACAGACAGAAGCCTCCGTCTGTCCTGAAGAAAATCGAGGGTGAAACCCAGAATTACAGAAAAACGGAGACATCAAAGTGGCAGAGCTAGCCCTATTATTAAGAGCAAACTCAGCCAAAGGTAAAAAAGAGACCCAGTCATCCTGATCAGCAGACACAAAGCATCTAAGATAAGTCTCCAATGTCTGGTTTGTTCTCTCAGTTTGACCATTGGTCTGAGGATGAAATGCCGAGGAGAAAGACAATTGAACACCCAGTTTAGAACAAAAAGTCCTCCAAAATCTGGAAACAAACTGACTCCTCTGTCAGACACAATGTTCTCAGGAATGCCGTGTAAACGAACCACGTGCTGAAGGAACAACGGCACCAATTCAGAGGAGGAAGGCAACTTAGGTAATGGCACAAGATGTATCATTTTGGAAAACCTATCACAAATTACCCAGATGGTGGTCATTCTCTGAGAAACAGGAAGGTCGGAAATGAAATCCATAGAGATATGGGTCCATGGTCTCTTGGGCACAGGCAATGGCATCAACAAACCACTAGAGCGAGAGCAAGGCTTGGAGCGAGAGCAAGTCCCGCAGGACTGCACAAATTCCCTGACATCAGAGACAAGGTAGGCCACCAAAAGGACCGACTAACCAAGTCTCTGGTACCAAAAATTCCGGGATGCCCAGCCAATGCGGAACAATGAATCTCAGACATCACACTCTTTTTCCACTGGTCCGGGACAAACAATTTTCCAACAGGGCAGCACTCGGGCCTATCCTCCTGACACCCCTCCAGAGCAAGTCTCAAATTGGGCGAGATGGCGGAAAGAACTACACCCTCTTTCAAAATAACAGAAGGATCAGATAACTCAGGAGAGTCCGCAAGGAAACTCCTCGAGAGGGCATCCGCCTTAACATTCTTAGTGCCAGGAAGAAAGGAAACCACAAAATTAAAACGTGTGAAAAACAAGGCCCACCTGGCATGTCTAGAATTGAGTCGCTTGGCAGATTCCAGATAGACCAGATTCTTATGGTCCGTAAGGACCACCACCTGATGTTTGGCTCCCTCCAGCCAATGTCTCCACTCTTCAAAAGCCCACTTCATGGCCAATAACTCCCGATTACCCACGTCATAATTACGTTCAGTAGGAGAAAATTTTCGAGAGAAAAAGGCACAAGGGTTACTTTTAGAGGTCTCTGGATCTTTTTGGGACAAAACGGCACCTGCCCCAATTTCAGAGGCATCAACCTCCACCTGAAATGGCAGAGAAACATCAGGCTGCCGTAGAACAGGAGCAGAAGTGAATCTCTGCTTAAGTTCCTGAAACGCAGAGACTGCCTCAGGAGGCCAATTCACCACATCAGAACCCTTTCTGGTCAGATCAGTTAATGGTTTAACAATAACCGAGAAATTACCAATAAATTTACGATAAAAATTGGCAAAACCCAAAAATCTCTGAAGAGCCTTTAATGAAGTAGGTTGGACCCAATCACAGATGGCCTGACCTTGACCGGGTCCATTTCAATAACAGATGGGGACAAAATGAATCCCAGAAATGAGATCCTCTGTACGCCAAAAATACACTTTGATCCCTTCACATACAGAGCATTCTCTCTCAAAATCTGGAACACAGTTCGAACATGTTTCACATGAGAGTCCCAGTCATTAGAAAAAATCAAGATATCATCCAAATAAACAATCAGAAATTTGTCCACAAAATCCCTGAAAATGTCATTCATGAAGGACTGGAAGACGGAAGGAGCATTAGTGAGCCCAAAGGGCATCACTAGGTACTCAAAATGCCCTTCAGGGGTATTGAATGCCGTCTTCCATTCATCCCCGTGCTTAATGCGAATAAGGTTATACGCCCCCCTGAGGTCAAGCTTGGTAAACCAAGTAGCGTTTTTCACCCTGGAAAACAGGTCAGAAATCAAGGGTAACGGGTATTGATATTTCACAGTAATATTGTTCAAGAGACGATAATCAATACACGGCCTTAATGAACCATCTTTTTTGGCCACAAAGAAAAAACCGGCACCTAAGGGTGAAGAGGATGGTCTGATATGACCCTTCTCCAATGATTCCTTGATATAAGACCGCATAACGTCATGTTCAGGTACAGACAAGTTAAAAAGGCGACCTGTAGGGAATTTACTACCCGGCACTAATTCAATAGCGCAGTCATAGCTCCTATGGGGAGGCAAGGATGCAGATTTACTTTCTCTAAACACATCAGAAAAATCAATCAAAAAGTCAGGAACATCCTGAACCTGGGGGGAGGCAGAAAAAACAGGAGTGTTGGTATTAACACATTGGCAGCCCCAACTGGTTACAGACACAGATTTCCAATCCAAAACAGGATTATGAGACTGTAACCAAGGGAAACCCAGCACGATAATGTCATGCAGATTATACAGAACTAAAAATTTGCAGCACTCCTGGTGATCAGGTTCAACCCTCATTATCACCTGAGTAGAAAACTGGGGTTTATTCTCAGCCAAAGGGTAGAATCGATCCCCAGTAGGGGAATAGACTTCTGTAGGGGTATCAAGGGAAACCCACAACGTTTAGCAAAATCATAATCCATCAAGTTAATAGCTGCTCCAGAATCAACGAAAGCCTGAGCAGAAAATGAGGACAGAGAGCATATCAGAGTGACAGCTAATAAAAACTTAGTCTGAACACTACCCAAGACAACTGAGCGTGCAAAACGTCTTCCCCGCTTAGGGCAGACTGAAATAGCATGAGAGGCATCACCACAGTAGAAACATAACCCATTGCGCTTTCGAAACTCATGACGCTGTGCCCCAGACACCACTCTATCACACTGCATGGGTTCAGAAGCTGGTTCACAAGGCAACACCATTCCACGCATACTTCTCCGCTCACGCAAACGTCTGTCAATTTGAATCGCTAATGACATAGAATCATTGAGACCAGAGGGGACAGGGAATCCCACCATAACATCCTTTACATTATCTGACAGACCCTTCCGGAAAAGGGCTGCCAAAGCGTCGTCATTCCATTTGGTCAGGACTGCCCACCTACGGAATCTCTGACAGTATAACTCAGCGTCATAAGGCCCCTGATTTAATGCTAACAAGGCTTTTTCAGCTTGATCAGTGACATTAGGCTCATCGTACAATAACCCCAAAGCCTGAAAAAATGCATCAACATCACTCAAAACAGGATCCCCAGGTGTCAGGGAAAAAGCCCAATCCTGAGGATCGCCGCGCAGGAGAGAGATGATAATTTGAACATGCTGCGCTGCGTTCCCTGAGGACTTAGATTTTAAGGCAAAAAACAATTTACAATTATTTTTGAAATTCTGAAACTTAGCTCGATCCCCCAAAAACAAATCTGGCATGGGGATCCTAGGTTCCACAACAGGCAACCCAGCAAGATATGCAGCAATACTCTGAACCTCAGTGGCAAGCTGATCCACACGGCCAGATAACCGTGCAAACTCCATTGAGAGACAAGATCCTCCCCAGCACCCAGAGATATAGAGGGAAAAAAAAAAAAAAAATGCAACAAATAGAAAAATATCTCTGACAACTCTGACAACCTTTTTTCTTTCACAATATTTTTCCCTTCTGTGAGTACCATATAAATTTCAATTTTTAGGGCCGGTGATAATGTTATGTTTCGGTAGCTGAGGAGTGCAGGTAAAAAAGGAAATACACCAGAGCAGTTGGAATCTATGAGATTGCAGTACCCTGACTAACCACCACAACTAGAGGCAGCCGTGGAGCGTTCCTACGTTGGTCCTAGACGCCTCGTCACAGTCTGAGAAACTAACTACACCTAAAGATAGATATAGGAAAGCTATCTGCCCCGGAGCAGAACCCCAAAGATATTAGAAAGCCCCCAAACAAGTAATGGCGGTTAGACAAGATGAAATACTGACACAGAAAGAAAATAGAATGAGCAAACGCTGGGGCCCAAACTAACTAAATAGAAAAGGATAGGAAGGGTACTTACTGCAATCCCAGAAAACCCTGAAAAGCGCCAACTCTACTAATTTCAAAAATACCTGAGATCACACGACCTCTACCACCTAAATTAGTTCTCTGGTGTAACAAAATCAAAACAGCAGCCACTGAAAAAACTGGAAAAAGCAAAAGTACAAATATCAGTGGCTGAACAAAATTGAGAGGGCAGAAGCCCCCGGAGGGGACCCTGAAGGCCCCCACCGAAGTGCAGGACAAAATGCAAAAATATAGCACAAACACAAAAAGAAGAAAATGTCTTATCTGTTAGCAGGAGATGCAGACACGACACAGCAGGCTACAAGGGAAACTGGAATAAAGGATTCAGACCAGAACAATTGATCACCGGCAATCCTGATGGGAAAGTGACTCCCTTATATAAGACCAGTCAGTAACACCTGATTCCCAGTCCTCACAATCTTCACTGAACAGACCAGCACCGCTTGTAACCACCAGAGGGAGTCTCTGCTCAGAACTCATCTCAAACCCATTCACAACAGGACCCTCATTCACAGCAAATCTGACACACGAGACCCGATTAGCAGTAGGGTCAGACCTAGGCCTACACACTCCTTACCACCCCCAGAGCAGCAGGAAGGTAGAAAAAACTGAACGAAACACTTAAGATTAGAATGCTGAAAAATTGCACAAAAGACACGCAAACCATGGCATGACACACTCCTAATTGCACTGTTTAGCGTAAGGCACACTCCCA
Organism: Oophaga sylvatica; assembly: GCA_033576555.1. Taxonomy (NCBI): domain Eukaryota; kingdom Metazoa; phylum Chordata; class Amphibia; order Anura; family Dendrobatidae; genus Oophaga; species Oophaga sylvatica. The sequence goes on from JARQOD010000001.1 coordinate 961,640,269, forward strand.
GAGACCCAGAAAAGCTGTTTCGTGCCTGCATCTCCTGCTAACAGATAAGACATTTTCTTCTTTTAGTTTTTTTGGTGCTTGCAGTTTAGTTCAGCCACTGTTGTTTGTTCATTTGCCTTTTCCAGTTTTTTCAGTGGTTGCTGTTTAGTTTTTGTTACACCAGAGAACTAATTTAGGTGGTAGAGGTCATGTGATCTCAGGTGTTTTTGTAATTAGTAGAGTTGGTACTTTTCAGGGTTTTTTGGGGTTGCAGTAAGTGCCTTTCCTATCCTTTTCTATTTAGGAAGTTTGGGCCCCAACATTTGCTCATACTATTTTCTGTCTGTGTCTGTATTTCCTCTTGTCTAACCGCCATTACATGTTTGGGGGCTTTCTATGTTCTTTGGGGATCTGCTCCGGGGCAGATAGCTTTCCTTTTCTATCTTTAGGTGTAGTTAGCTTCTCAGGCTGTGACGAGGCGTCTAGGACCAACGTAGGAACGCTCCACGGCTGCCTTTAGTTGTGGTGGTTAGTCAGGGTACTGCAATCCCATAGATTCCAACCTCTCTGGTGTATTGCCTTTTTTTGCCTGCTCTCCTCAGCTACCAAATCATAACACTTATGTAATTGAATTGGTCAAAAACTAATGTCCATTCTCGAGTTTTTCTCTTCACTGCCAGATTTGATGATCCTTGTCCAAGAGCCCCAGATGACACCAACCTCTGTGTAACTAGAGGGAAAGCCTGTTTGGATCCACGTATCGCATTGCAAGGAAGCTCCCGTACCAGGAGAGACACCTAAGCCATGAAGGATGTCATGGATGCTCTGACTGACCAGACAGTTGACCTACCTGATGAGTTCAAGGCCAGAGACCAAGTTAAAGCAGGATTTGAGTCACTATTGCCACAAGTAACTATAAACAAAAATGTTGATTGGATAAATTACATCTATTATAACCAGCAGAGATTTGTTAACTTCACCATAGATGCTGTAAAAGGTTTGGCAGCACAGTTAGGCCCCACTTCCTTTATGGCATTCCAGAATAGAATGGCTTTGGATATGATTCTAGCTGAGAAAGGAGGTGTTTGCAAAATGATCAAAGACACCTGTTGCACCTACATCCCAGACAACACTGGCCCAAATGGTAAAGTCACAATGGCAATACAGAAACTTACTGAGTTATCAGAGGAACTGAAACAGAACTCAGGTGTCACTGACCCATGGGATCGATACTTTGGGTGGATGAGTGGGTGGCAGAAAATGTTGGCACAGGTTGGGACAGCCATTATGGGGGTTCTCATTTTTGCATTAATTACTGGTTGCTGTGTAATTCCTTGTATCCGCAGGAAAATGGAAAAAACTGTTCAAGAGGCAACCAATTTGATGCCACTCACCATCTTGGACCTCGCACCAGTCCGGATGGAACTGCCTGGCTTGACCAGATCTCCGAACTACCTCCAGACTGAGAATACACATCCTTGATGAAACATCCTATCAACTATGAGATTATGATTGCAAACACATAAACCCCCGACAGGGACAGTCCTCCTGACCGCCCATTTGCGAAAAGTCTGTATTCGGTGGGGGAGGCATGTACTAGGGGTGTCTCAACTCGCCGGCAGCACAAAAGAGTTGCAGCGCTTTGGGCCAGGAGCAGGTTTTTAGGGCAAGTGGTATCTAAGGGGGACTGTCATGGAAATGTATATGTATTCCATATATTCAAAGTATATTCACACATATATATATATTGTAAGCTTTCCAGGGGATATAGCTCTGGGATCGCCGTCTGGGTAGACAGAGTGGCACGAAAACAGTTAATTCACACAGCAGTTCTGGTGAAAACTGGCCGCAACCAGCTTTATTAAAGTCCACAGCAAACAGATAAAAATAAATCATAAACAGAAGACCTAGGCTTGTCTAGCCACTAATTATACTTAGATAGATTTCCCTATCTATCCGGGTCCCGGCTCTACCAGCCGGGGCCAAAACAACACATATGTTCAGCATTTGTCAGCATTTACCAGCATTTACCAGCATGGAGGTTCACAGATACTCCTCTTTGTGTCTGAAGGCACATCCAACGTCCAAACTTGAGAGAGATCCCCTCCTATTCAGCCGCTATTCGCACGGATTCTCACTGAGACTACTCCTGTGTCCGGGGGTACATCGAGCACCCAGACTGAGATAGCTCAAACTCCTGGAGACACCTTCTTGTGCCGGGACACCTTCCTGTGTCCAGACTAAGCGTGCTCCCACTCCTGGAGACTGCTTCTTGTGCCGGGACACCTTCCTGTGTCCAGACTAAACTAGCTCTCTGTCTGTGTTTGCAGACACCTACTTCTGGTCTCCTAATTAACAGCTGAATGGTTTCAGGCCTGAGCTGCAAGTGTGTGCTGAATGTAAGGTGTAGTGACCTTTCTCTACCACTAGGTTTACAAAGCCACACATTTCCCTTATACCATACAGCACAGTACCTAGGTGAAATGTACACCCCATTCAACACATATTCCTTCACTGTCTCACATATCCCCTCCCTCTTCTCCAGACCGGAGGGCTGGTCAACAATCCAAAAGAGACAGCGAACTCTGGACCAGTCATGGCCTTCATCAGCTTCATCTTCACTACTGTCATCCGTATCTTCACCTGAGCCATAGCCAACATCAGCTTTCTCTTCATCTGAAGCATCCGCACTACCCTGTACCCTCCCAGGCCTATGCTCTCTGCGGGCCTTGGGTATCCTGCACGGTTTCATCTTGACCTTAGGGCCGGGCTCAGTTTCGATATAGTGCCTGGCCAGAGAAGTACGACCCGGCACATCAGAACACTTCTGCTGACTCTTTCTCAGAAACTCACGTACCTCCTGTCCCCGGTGCACTGACCATGTGTCACCAACTATCACAGAAGGCATAGGGGGTTTTTCACTTTTCTCCAGTTTCCCTTGAACCTTCTTTACTTCATTGAGCTTCTCCAGAAGATGCTCATGGCTCTCATCACGCTCCTTCATCACAGTTTGGAGTTTTTTCTGAGAAGTAATCACTTCATCTTGTACCTGTTGGACGTCCTTTATGTCTTCAGCCCCTTCTTCAGGCTCTTCTGGTAGGACATGCTCAGAAGCCCTACCGTCAGTCTTACATTCTACTTCTTCAGTCACAACATTATGGTCTCCAATATCTCCATTTATTCCAGCTTTCAAGTTCTCCTTGATAGCGGCATCTGTATACTCAGAACCCGCCGGATTCTTCTCTTCCACCACGTTCTGCATCCCATCTGAGCTCCCGTGTGTCTGTAGCGGCAACGGAGTGACACATGGCTTTTCCCATTTGTTGGGACGTGGCTCCGATGTAGCCTCCCTGAAAGTGCGCTTGAGCTCACCAACGCCAGCCCGATGTCTCAAAATCTCATCTTGTGACTTATCCAGATCCTTGGTATCACTCGGGAACACTGCTGGGGCTCCGGGCCCGAACTTCCAGCCTGAGCTTCACGAGTTGCAGCTACTGATGAGGCTTCTGGTTTGGTGTCTACCACTTCTATGGCTTTTTCCACCTCTGCAGCATCACCTTCAGAGTCCTTGGCATGATGCAGATCCACACCACACACCGACAACTTCTCATCTTCAACAGCATCCACTTGTGCTGTGTTCAGGTTCAAAGTCCTGCCTTTAAAGCTCAACTCTCCTCCTTTCACCTTAGTCTTCGCCAGAGAACCGGCCAACTGTAAAACATCTTCAGATGCCATCTTCTGTCTGGCTGTAAGGTCAGCATCAGCTTTCTTCTCAGGACTCTCAACCTCCTCTGCTACCATGCCTTCCTCATTTGCACTGGTTGCTTTATGGTCATCAGATGATTCACTATCACTATCCCTGTCTGACCCCTTTTTCTCAGCCACATCTGGCTCACTGTCAGGGCTATACACTTCATTTTCATTCACATCCTGCTCACTGTCAGGGTTATACAATTCATTCTCATTTACATCTTGATCTGGAACCTTAGTTAACATGTCATCCACAACATTAACTTCACCATCTGGTCCCTCAAGTATGTGACTATGTGACAACCCCAGCACTATACTTCCATATAGCTCAGGTACTAGGATCTGACTCACGACCTCTCCCTGGACTTCAGTGTCCCTATACAATAGGTTATTGTTCATGGCAGCATGAGGAAACCTCTCCTCAGAGCCAGGCTCTTGGGGAACCTCATTCAGAACAATTACATTTTCCTGTGCCGTTTTAAGAGTGGGGTCTCGCACCGGCTCACTCCCAAAATTGTCACAGGACACAGGCAGGTCAGGGACACTCGGTTCCCGAGAACCACCATCCTCGTCTCCCAACATCACCTGCAAAGGAATTTCATCTTTATCATGATCATCATCAGTATCATCACTATTATGATTAGCATCATCATCATTATCAATATCAGCATCATCATCATGGTCATCATCATTATCATGATCATCATTATCATTATCAATATCATCATAATTATCATGATCATCATCATTATCATCATCATCATTATCACATAAGTTTAACGGCCCACTAGCATTGTGTTCCGCCCCTCAGGACTGCACACCCTCAATAGGAGCTTCATCACACTGTCCATCAGAAACATTTTTTCCCCAGAGACCCTTAGATCGGGGAAAGTCATTACCCAATATAACGGGTGCACCAGGGTCTTCACTACCCCCACTTCACATGAAACCTCCCCGAGTTTGGGGACCAAGTCCACGGCAGTCTCTGGGTAGACTTTGGTGTCTCCATGGATGCACACCACACTCAGGTGTTTATCAGGGATGAAGTCCCTATCAATCAGGCTGTCACATACGGAAGTCACTGGACTCTCTGAGTCCAAGAGGGCCTGTGCTGGGCAGTCATTTACAACCACCGGGGACCCCTGTGGTCCAGTCTCTTCGGCTGAGGTGGACACACACACAGGTTCTGCGCAGAGAGAGAGGGACCTGCCAACATCACGGCACATAGGCTCCCCCTCTAGTGAACAGCCGGCTGCAATTTCACAACATCTCCAACACTGTCCACCACAATCACCCTCCCATATGTCCCCTCGGGCCTGAACCCTCTTATCAGCATACCCCATGTCCCCAACAGCTGGAACGCTCTTACTGCGAGAGTTCAGCGTCCGGGAACTCTGAAGTGACGACCTCTCAGACGGCTGTACCTCAGGAGGACGTGCTTGGGTGTAGCGGTCCACTATCACCTTTTCAACTTCATAATCAGGTTTGCTGACTGCAGACTCCCAACTGCATCTCCAGTCATGAACTCCCCTGGCACGGGCTGTCACCGTAACACCCAGCAAGGTAAGAATCTCCGCTTTCAGCTTGGCATAGTCTTGGCTGTCCTGCTCGCTCAGATCAGCATAGGCCCTTTGGGGCTCTCCAATCAGATAGGGCGCGACCATCATGGCCCATTCAGATAGGGGCAGATTCTCCTTCTCTGCCAATCTCTCAAACCTAGTGAGATATACCTCCACATCATCACGAGGTGTCATCTTTTTTAGTGACCGTCTTACCGCCTTCTTTACAGCGGACAATGCAGGTGACTTTGCCACATTACTTCGGGACGTGGCACCGAAATCCTTTTTTTGTGCTGCCATCCGCTCAACAAATAACCGGTTATTCTCCTGCTGCTGCTGCAGGAATTGCTGCTGGGCCTGCTGCATGCGCTGCTGGTGCTGCAGGCGCTGCTGCTCCATGCTCTGCTGCATGCTCCGCTGGGCCTGGACCAGGTACTCAACGAGCTCCTCCATACTGCCGGACTTATCTGTCTCAACCACGGCAGTCTTATTTGCACATTAACTTGCGCCATTTGTTCAAACAGCGCCTCCATGCTGTCATCCATGCTGTCAGACTTCTCTGTCTCAACAACTGCAGTCTTCACTCAAGACATACACACTCCACAGTATTTTCCACAGAAAATTCAGCTCTGCTGTGCAGACACTTTTTTTTTTTTTTTTTCTCTGCAAACTCTATTAGGGCCACTGTCTCTTTAAGACTGCTCCAATCAGACGTTTTTTTCTGACACACTTTTTTTTTCTCTGCTGCTGCTTCAACAGACTTCACCTTTATTGCTGTCTCTAATCCACTGTGCTGCCAGCACCAATTATATCAGCCACTGTGCTGCCCCAGCATTCTCCGCCAATTGTAAGCTTTCCAGGGGATATAGCTCTGGGATCGCCGTCTGGGTAGACAGAGTGGCACGAAAACAGTTCATTCACACAGCAGTTCTGGTGAAAACTGGCCGCAACCAGCTTTATTAAAGTCCACAGCAAACAGATAAAAATAAATCATAAACAGAAGACCTAGGCTTGTCTAGCCACTAATTATACTTAGATAGATTTCCCTATCTATCCGGGTCCCGGCTCTACCAGCCGGGGCCAAAACAACACATATGTTCAGCATTTGTCAGCATTTACCAGCATTTACCAGCATGGAGGTTCACAGATACTCCTCTTTGTGTCTGAAGGCACATCCAACGTCCAGACTTGAGAGAGATCCCCTCCTATTCAGCCGCTATTCGCACGGATTCTCACTGAGACTACTCCTGTGTCCGGGGGTACATCGAGCACCCAGACTGAGATAGCTCAAACTCCTGGAGACACCTTCTTGTGCCGGGACACCTTCCTGTGTCCAGACTAAGCGTGCTCCCACTCCTGGAGACTGCTTCTTGTGCCGGGACACCTTCCTGTGTCCAGACTAAACTAGCTCTCTGTCTGTGTTTGCAGACACCTACTTCTGGTCTCCTAATTAACAGCTGAATGGTTTCAGGCCTGAGCTGCAAGTGTGTGCTGAATGTAAGGTGTAGTGACCTTTCTCTACCACTAGGTTTACAAAGCCACACATTTCCCTTATACCATACAGCACAGTACCTAGGTGAAATGTACACCCCATTCAACACATATTCCTTCACTGTCTCACAATATATATATTTACAGTTCACAGTTAGATAGATCTCACTTGCTAAAAATCCTGTGCTCATGCCAGCTATAATCAGTCATTTTAAACGAATCCGGCCTTCATAAGGCCTTCATAAGGAACAAGTACATGGAATCTTATTAGATATCTGTTGTTTACCTTATAGTCATGCAAGACAACTAGGTCAAAAGAATATAAAACAATAATTCTGCAACTTCAGCTCTTTTACCATGATTATCATAATTATCATATTTACACTAGAACAGCCAATAATCTAGCAGCTTTTAATTGTATGTTAATTGACTAACCAGCCCCTTTTTGTAAACGTATAAAACCTTGAATGAATAATAAATGTATGTCTTTGACGAACTGCTATACTGACACTTTCGTGTGGACAGTCTCATTTCGTTCTGAGCGCTCAAAAAGACATTAAATAGAGATTTGGACATGGCAAGCAGCAAACACTGAAGGATAAATTTATCCTAATTAAATTTCCATAACAGTTTCTGTATGGACAATGGGGGACCCTGTTGAGGACCAGAGAGTAACTGTGTTTAAAATTCAGCAGGATTTTGGATTCATACAGCATCAGAGACAATGTGTATGTGTATCTGTAGCAATGTCCATAACAGGTTCCTACCATCTCGCCTCCATAATTAGAAATAGGATACTTTCTTAAGCTTTGGAGACAGAAGAGTTCATTAACAGTGAGAGTACAGACACTGTATTGTATTCTTTTTGGTGTTATATTGATTTTTCAATATTATAGGTGTATTTATTTAACAATGAGAGTAACCAAGCCATATAATGCAAAACATGTGGAAAATTGGAAGAATTAAAGGGCTGCTGAAAATCTCAGGAGAGAAAATGGCTGGTATGTGAGTCAGGTGTCCCAGACAGAAGACAACAGTGGCCTGACAGAAGAGAAAGAGAGGATTACCAACTTTGTTCCGCTCCTACATGGGGTAAAGCCTTTGTAGTTGAATACCTGTATGATTCATTCCCTGTTCCCCAGGATAATTTTATGTATGTAATTTCTGCAGCATTTTGTGAAAAGTGTGATTGTTTTAAGCTAGAAAGTCAAAAGAATATATTTTTGACTTTGCACAAAATTCTCAAATTCTCAAGTTCCCTGACGAAGAAGGTCTGTGCACCTTCGAAACGCGTTGGAACTATTTTTGACCCTCCCTGCCTTCCGTACCTTGGTACGGCGGTGACGTCACCAATTTTTGTCCTGCTCCCGACTTGTTCATCTTACGCTCACGGTGCCTCGTGGCCAGAGGACGCCGTGTTAACTTCCGGATTTTGTGTGTCCCGGCTCGGCAGAAGGATTCCAACTACAGGGAGGACGCTCCCTGATTCGCTGCGACCAGTTTGACAGCCTTGGGCTCACGATCCAACCATCGCTGGGGTTGAACCAGGACTTTTGTGTTTCCATCTTGCCCTCCGCTACGGTGACAGTGAGTGTATTTCACCTTCATCTGTGTGTCAGCGCTGTATATCTGTCGCCGTGGCTGAAGGACTGTTTCAGGGGCTTTTTCTGTGGGGGCTATTTCTATCTATGTAAGGGCGCAGGTAGTTATTATAGTTTTGTCTTCTATTGTCATACTCCCTCTCTGGGGTATTAGTGAGCCGTTAGCACAGCATCCGGCTTTAACTCCAGCAGCCCTTACTCACATCTTAGTATCTTAGTGGGTAGTTAGCGCCAGTGTGTTTTTTACATATACAAAAATTCTCAAATTGCTTGCGGTAATATGAATAATAACAGGACAAACAAGTGAGTTAAAAAATTACAAATTATGATTCAGGGCATCTGTGTCTGTATGGCTACCAGAGTCACTATCAGACTCTGGTGGCAGTAGCATTCAATAGCATCATGTGCCCATCCATCACCGTGTAAGTGAAACACGTAGATACTCGTGATAGGCAGGGGTACTTGTAGGATAATATTACAGTGGGTACAGAAATTATTCAGACCCCTTTAAATTTTTCACTCTTTGTTTCATTGCAACCATTTGGTAAATTCAAAAAAATCATCTTTTTCTCATTAATGTAAACTTTGCACCCCATCTTGACTGAAAAAAAATAGAAATGTAGAAATTTTTGCAAATTTATTAAAAAAGAAAAACTGAAATATCACATGGTCAGACCCTTTGCTTAGACACTCATATTTAAGTCACATGCTGTCCATTTCCTTGTGATCCTCCTTGAGATGGTTCTACTCCTTCATTGGAGTCCAGCTGTGTTTAATTAATCTGAGAGGACTTGATTTGTAAAGGCACCCACCTGTCTATATAAGACCTCACAGCTCACAGTGCATGTCAGACCAAATCAGAATCATGAGGTCAAAGGAACTGGCCTAGGAGCTCAGAGACAGAATTGTGACAAGGCACAGATCTGGCCAAGGTTACAAAAGAATTTCTGCAGTACTCAAGTTTCCTAAGAACACAGTGGCCTCCATAATCCTTAAATGGAAGAAGTTTGAGACCACCAGAAGTCTTCCTAGTGTTAGTATCTATTCAGCTTGACCATCCGCCATCTTGTTGTGATTTCTGGCTACTGGTCTGTTTTCCCCTGGTGCTGGGCTTGTCGTTGGTCAGGTGATTGTACAGTATTTCCCTTTATTACCCTGCATCTGACTCCCAGTCCTTGCTGGACATCAGTGTTAATCTGCTTGAGTTCTGGCTAGGAGCCTTGTTAGCTTTGTGCTATACTTTGTACAGTTATGGGAACACTAGTTCTGCTTGCTTAGTCTTTTTGTTTTTTCCTTTTGTTTCTGCAGTTTTCTCTTTTTCCCTGCTAGGAGGTTACCAGTGTTTTGCTCCCAGTCCCTAGATCTTTCAGGGATCCCCTTCCCCCTCCTTCAGTTCTTCGCTTGAGTCTAGACTAGGATCGTCGGTGGGTCTAATTGCAAGGAATAGGTTGCCCGCTCCATCTTAGGGATCGAGTCTAGTCGTAGTGCAGGGTCAGATTCACCCCCGTTCTATTCCTGAGTTGCAGAACCATAACAGTATGTCCAGCCAGCACATATAAAAAAAAATAAAAAAAAAACAGAAGGGGAGACTTTTTTTTTCTCTCTCCCGGAGTCCTTCAATATGACCAGCGTCCAACTCAACACTTGCAAGGGTTAAGTTTGAAGGTAGCCAGCCTGCAACAGTACGTGAGTAATTGTCCTGGAGTACGCTGTGTGGAGCCTAAGGTAGGACTACCTGAGTTTTTTTCTGGTAAACGACAGGAATTTTTTACGTTTAAAAATGCTTGTTTATTATATTTTCGGCTTAGACCTGGATCCTCAGGGAGTGAATCACAGTGTGTGGGGATTATTATGTCTTTGTTGCGAAGTGATCCCCAAAACTGGGCATTTTCATTACCACCCAATGATCCTTGTTTGACGTCAGTAGAAGCATTTTTTACTGCCATGGGGTTGTTATATGACGATCCGGATCGAGTAACCACAGCTGAGGCAGAGCTCAGACGGCTTAAACAGGGTTCTAGTGATGCTGAGAGGTATTGTACCCTGTTCAGACGATGGTCCGCAGAGGTCAGGTGGAATGACCCAGGCCAGCACCCAAGAGTCAGTTTTTAGCAGGTTTGAGTGAAAGGGTTAAAGATTTTCTCATTGCTTATCCTGCACCTGATTCTTTGGAATTTGCTATGCAGCTAGCTATCCGTGTGGATAAAAGATTGAGAGACAGGCAGAATAATGAAAAGCCTCCTATAATGCTGGACCCAGTCTTTCAGGATAGCCCCGTCGACAGCGAGGAGACAATGCAACTTGGGGCGATGTCCTCTCGTTCCCAGGAAAGGGGAAGGAGGTTCTCTGAGGGGCTATGTTTGTATTATGGTAAGGGTGACCATTTGATTAAGCAATGCGAGGTTCGCATAAAGAAAGAAAAGAAAAAAAAGGTCAGTAGGAGCAACACCTCTGTTCGTATTGCATTTTTACGGTCCGCAGGAGTTTTTTTTCTGGTAATTCCACCTATCATGGTCATTCCATTGATTTTCAGGTCATGGTGGATTATGGTTCTGCACTGAATTTGATTGATCAACAATTTCTAGACAAATATAAATTTGATTCTGAACCATTGTCATCTTCTTTCCCTGTTGTGGCTATTGATAACACTCCCCTGGAGCATGGGTGCATGTCTTGAAAGGTCACGGGGTTCCTGCTTACTGTCAATATGGAACATAAGGAGTGCATTGACTTGTTTGTACTTGATAAATTGCCTGTTCCAGTCATCCTGGGTTTACCCTGGTTAAAAATGCACAATCCTTTGCTGGACTGGTCATCTGGTATTATAAGGTCCTGGGGTCGGGGGTGTTATGGTAAATGTTGTAATGTTCACATTGCTGCTGTTGTTAAGAAAGAGCTACATGAACCCATTCAGGATTTCTGGAAGGTATTTTCAGAAGTTGAATCGCAAGCTCTACCACCCCATAGAGATTACGATTGCGCTATTAAGTTTGTTCCAGGTGCTACACTCCCTAAGAGTCATTTATTTAATCTAACGATTCCCAAGAGGGAGGCCTTAAAGGAATACCTACAGACTAGTTTGGCTGCAGGTCATATAAGACCCACTAAGTCCCCTGTGGCGGTAGGATTTTTTTTGTCAAAAAAAAGGATGGGGGACTTAGACAGTGTCTGGATTTTCGGGAGATTAATAAGATTACTGTGCGCAATCCTTACCCGTTACCACTAATATCCGATTTGTTTAACCAGCTAACTGGAGCTAAGTGGTTCTCTAAAATTGACCTTTGTGGGGCATATAATTTTCTGTGGGTAAAGGAGGGCGATGAATGGAAGAGCCTTTAATACACGGAGGGTCATTTTGAGTGTCTGGTGATACCTTTTGGCCTTACTTATGCGCCTGCATTTTTTCAAAATTTAATTAATGACATTCTGAGGCCGTTGAACAGTAGCAGTGTTATTGTTTATGTGGACGATATTTTGATCTATTCACCTGATCTGGAGTCACATTGGCAGAGAGTCCGCGAAGTTCTTCAGATTTTGAGCGAAAACAACCTCTTTGCTAAATTGGAGAAGTGCGAGTTTGCAGTACAGAAAATGAGTTTTTTGGGTACTTGGTCTCCAGTGATGGGTTTGAGATGGACCCGATGAAGGTTCAGGCAGTACTGAGTTGGCCTAGGCCTAAATGTCTAAAGTCTGTCCAAAGATTTTTAGGGTTTGCGAATTATTATAGAAAATTCATAAAGAATTTTTCTGTTATCGCTAAACCCATAACTGATCTCACTAAGAAGGGTTCTAATACTGTCCAATGGTCCACTGAGGCAGTGGAAGCTTTTGAGCATCTCAAGGAGAGGTTTAGCTCTGCTCCTGTTTTGATCCAGACAGATGAGACCAAGCCTTTTCTGGTAGAGGTTGATGCCTCATCAGTTGGGGTGGGGGCAGTTCTGTCCTAGGTGGGAGAGGTTGGGGTGCATCCCTGTGCTTTCTTTTCTAAAAAATTTTCGGAGACTGAGCTCAAATATGATGTTGGGAACCGAGAGTTACTGGCTATTTAGCTCGCGTTTGAGCATTGGCGACATTTTTTTGAGGGGGCTAGACATCCGATGCAGGTTTTTAGTGATCATAAAAATCTGATTTATCTGGATGCTGCTAAACGTTTGAATGCCCGTCAAGCCAGGTGGGCACTGTTTTTTGCCCGGTTCCATTTCTCCGTAACATATATCCCTGGCACAAAGAATGTCAAAGCGGATGCTTTGTCTCGTAGTTTCGCTCCAGCAGTCAATACTGAGAAGGAGGAATGTATTTGCAGAGAAGGGTGGTGGTGGCAGCATTGGGTTTTGAGTTGGAGAATAACATCCAAGAAGCCCAGAATTCTGCACCAACAAACACTCCGTATGGTAAATTATTTGTGCCCAAAGCCTTGAGGAGAGCTTTGTTCGCTGAATGTCATGAGTCTCGGTTGGCGGGTCATCCAGGGATTTCGGAGACTAGAAAGTCTATTGGTCGAAGTTTCTGGTGGCCAGGGTGGCATAGAGAAATCATCAAGTGAGTGCGTCAGTGTACGGTGCGCGCTAGGTCGAAGGCCTCTCATGCCCCGGCTGCAGGATTGCTGTGCCCTTTGGAGGTTCCTAGCTCGCCATGGACGCATCTTGCTATGGATTTTATCACCTATCTGCCGGCTTCTGAAGGTTTTTCTGTCATCTGGGTTGTTGTGGACCGGTTTAGTAAGATGTGTCAACTGGTCCCATTCAATAAACTGCCCTGCGCCAAGACTCTAGCTAAGGCATTTGTGAAAGAGATTGTCAGGCTCCATGGTGTTCCCACTGACATTGTTTCCGACTGAGGGCCAAAGTTTGTGGCTCGCTGCTGGCGTGCTTTTTGTGACAGATTAGAGGTTCATTTGTCATTTATATCAGGTTATCATCCAGAGTCCAATGGACAGACCGATAGGAAGAACCAGAATGTTGAGCAGTTTTTGAGATGTTTTGTAGCAATTAGGAGATGTGGTCGGAATATCTACCACTAGCCGAGTTTGCTCTTAATAATTATACTTCTGCCTCGTCTGGGTGTTCTCCTTTTTTTGCTGTACAGGGAGACATCCATCTTTTGGTCCATTTTCAAAGATTGGGTTGGCTGTGCCTGAGGAGGAGAGTTTTTCCGGAAGTTTGGAAAGGGTTGGACCAATGTACGCCATAATTTGAAAGAGGCAAATAGGAGGTCTAAGAAATATTTTGACAGGAAAAGAAGAGAGGCGTTGTTCGCAGTTTGTGACATGGTCTGGTTATCCTCTAGGAATCTGCGTTTGAAGATCCCTTCTAAAAAACTGGGGCCTAAATTTGTAGGACCCTTCAAAGTGGTTCATGTTATCAACTCTGCAGCTGTGAGATTAGACATACCCTCATCCTGGAGAATTAATTCAGTTTTTCATGTGTCTTTACTGAATAAAGTTGACACGCCAGAAAAGGAGGTAATGCCGACTGTTCCTCCAATTGATGAGGATGGCGAGTTTGAGATTTCTCGCATATTGGTTTCCAGGTGGCACAGAGGAAGGTTGAAGTATCTCGTGTCCTGGAAGGGTTTCGGTCCCAATGATAATTCCTGGGTGAAACCTGAGGATGTCTCGGCCACAAGGCTGATTAAGGCTTTTCACAGGAGATTTCCGAATAAGGCTCGGCCAAGAGGATCCAGAGGATCCTCGTTAAAGGAAAGGTACTGTTAGAATCTATTCATTTCGACCATCCGCCATCTTGTTGTGGTTTCTGGCTACTGGTTTGTTTTCCCCTGGTGCTGGGCTTGTCGTTGGTCAGGTGATTGTATCACCCTTTATTACCCTTCACCTGACTCCCAGTCCTTGCTGGACATCAGTATTAATCCACTTGAGTTCTGGCTAGGAGCCTTGTTAGATTTGTGCTATACTTTGCACAGTTCTGGGATCTCAAGTTCTGCTTGCTTAGTCTTTTTGTTTTTTCCTTTTGTTTCTTCAGTTTTCTCTTTTCCCCTGCTAGGAGGTTACCAGTGTTTTGTTCCCAGTCCCTAGATCTTTCAGGGATCCCCTTCCCCCTCCTTCAGTTTTTCGCTTGAGTCTAGACTAGGATCGTCGGTGGGTCTATTCGCAAGGAATAGGTTACCCGCTCTATTGTAGGGATCGAGTCTAGTCGTAGTGCAGGGTCAGATTCACCCCCCCGATCTATTCCTGAGTTGCAGACCCATAATACCTAGACCTGGCCGTCCAGCCTAACTGAGCAATCGTGGGAGAAGAGCCTTGGTGAGAGAGATAAAGAAGAACCAGAAGATCACTGTGGCTGAGCTCCTCAGATACAGCAGAGAGATGGGAGAAAGTTCCACAAAGTCAACTATCAATGCAGCCCTCCACCAGTCGGGCCTTTATGGCAGAGTGGCCCAACAGAAGCCTTTCCTCAGTGCAAGACATATGAAAGTCCCCATAGAGTTTGCTAAGAAAACACATGAAGGACTCCCAGACTATGAGAAATAAGATTCTCTGGTCTGATGAGATGAAGATAGAGTTTTTAGGTGATTATTCTATGCAGTATGTGTGGAGAAAACCAGGCACTGCTCAACACCTGCCCAATACAATCCCAACAGTGAAACATGGTGGTGGCAGCATCATGCTATGGGGGTGTTTTTCAGCTGCAGGGACAGGATGACTGGTTGCAATTGAAGGAAACATGAATGCGGCCAAGTACAGAGATATCCTGGATGAAAATCTCTTCCAAAGTGCTCTGGACCTCAGACTTGGCCGAAGGTTCACCTTCCAACAAGACAATGACCCTAAGCACACAGCTAAAATAACAAACGAGTGGCTTCAGAACAACTCTGTGACCATTCTTCACTGGAACAGCCAGAGCCCTGACCTTAACCCAATTGAGCATCCCTGGAAAGACCTAAAAATGGCTGTCCACCAACGTTGACCATCCAATCTGACGGCACTGGAGAGGATCTGTAAGGAAGAATGGCAGAGCATCCCCAAATCCAGGTGTGAAAAACTTGTTGCATCATTCCCAAGAAGAATAATGGCTGTACTAGCTCAAAAGGGTGCTTCAACTCAATACTGAGCAAGGGGTCTGAATACTTATGACTAGAGTTGAGCTAAACAGGTCGGTCCCACTAAAAAATCGCCGACTTTCGCCAAAGTTGGGTCTCGCTGAGCGAAACCCGACCATAGCGTGAGGTCGGCCATGCGGTCATCGACCCGAGCAGCAAAGTCGGTTTTCCCATAATGCTTGCAGGTGGATTTTCTCAGCCAATGAGCAAGGATGCACACTGTGGGCAACGAGATGACATGGGCAGCGGCCACCATCATCTTAGAGAAGGGCATTGCAGTGATTGGCTTGCTTTGTGTGGCGTCACAGTGGCTATAAATGCCCTGACCGCCGACCGCCATTTTACTTCTGCCGATCTTAGAGAGTTAGGCAGGAAAGAAAAGTGATTCTGTGCTTGTGCTGATATCAATTGTGCTGTACAGTTAGTGTGCAGTGACAGGGGAGGATTTTGTTGTGTGCAGCAGTGCTGGTTATTAGGCTGCCTGCCAGTGACAGGGGAGGATTTTCTTTTGTGCAGCAGCAGAGCTGGTTAATAGGCTGCCTGCTAGCTGTATTGCTGTGTGTACACTGCTGTGCAGACTGCTTTTTACACAGCACTAATACTTTTATTCTTTTTTTCTGCACAGTTACCGAGCATTCACTTTTTCCCACACCATATAGAGCTGTACACTCCTCACACACTACCGTGTACTGGCTGGTATCACGGACAAAAATATGCTGACTATCTGTGTGTGTCTCCGGAAATATATACGGAGATTTACAGTTACCCCTAGACTGTATACAGCTGTACACTTGTGATACTGTACCCTTTTTCTGCTTTTTATATTCTGGTCTAATCCACACTGAGACTGTGAGCATCTGTGTGTTACTCTGGCAATATATACGGAGATTTAAAATTACCCCAACACTGTTTCCAGCTGTATGCTTCAGATACAGTACCCTTTTTCTGCTTTTTATATTCTGGTCTAATCCATACTGAGCCTGTGAGCGTCTGTGTGTTACTCCGGAAATCTATATGGATATTTACAATTTACCCCTAAACTACAGTATATACACCTGTTATCTACAGATACAGTACCCTTTTTCAGCTTTTTGTAGTGTGGTCTAATACATACTGAGCCTGTGAGCGTCTGTGTGTTACTCCGGAAATCTATATGGAGATTTACAATTTACCCCTATACTATATACACCAGTTATCTTCAGATATAGCACCCTTTTTCTGCTTTTTAGATTGTGGTCTAATCCATACTGAGCCTGTGAGCGTCTGTGTGTTACTCCGGAAATATAAACGGAGATTTAAAATTACCCAAACACTGTATCTAGCTTTACGCTTCAGATACAGTACCCTTTTTCTGCTTTTTATATTCTGGTCTAATCCATACGGAGCCTGTGAGAGTCTGTGTGTTACTCCGGAAATCTATACGGAGATTTACAATTCACCCCTATACTATATACACCTGTTATCTTCAGATACAGTACCCTTTTTCAGCTTTTTATATTCTGGTCTAATCCATACTGAGCCTGTGAGTGTCTGTGTGTTACTCCGGAAATCTATACGGATATTTACAATTTACCCCTAAAATACAGTATATACACCTGTTATCTACAGATACAGTACCCTTTTTCAGCTTTTTGTAGTGTGGTCTATTCCATACTGAGCCTGTAAGTGTTATGTTCTGCTACAAGCACTAAGGAAAGAAGGGACATCTGTCCCTACGATAGAACTAAGCTAGATCCCTACGATGTAACGGGGAACCTGATCCTGCGATCAGACCCGCTAAAGTCCTCAGCTAGTCTGTACGAAGACCTATAGATGCGAGGGAGGGATCCCTACAAGAACTAGGGACTGGGAGAAAGATGGACACCTCCTAACAGAAGTTGTAGCAGTAAAAGACAAACAAACAACATAGAACATAGAGGTCCGAAGACCAAGCAAAACTGACTGAGTAAGGTAACAAAGCACCTGGCTAGCTTAAGAGTAGAAATTACAATGAAGTCCAGCAAAGCCAGAAGGGCGGAGCAGGATTAAATAGGCAAAAAAGGTCATGTGACCAGCAAGATAGAAAAAACCTAACAGGAGAGTTTTAACAGTACCCCCCCTTCTAAGAGGATCCTCCGGATCCCCTAGGCCCAGGCTTATCCAGAAACCTCTTGTGAAACGCTCTGACAAGTCTGGACGCAGAAACATCATCCGCCCTCACCCATGAGTTATCCTCGGGTCCGAAACCCTTCCAAGCGACGAGATACTCAAACTCCCTCTATACCGTCTAGAATTTAGGATGCAGGAAATTTCATATTCCCCGTCCTCCACCACCGGGGGAACAGTGGCAGAGGCGTCTCCATCCGACACATCAGCTCTTTTCAACAGAGAAACATGAAACACCGGATTAATCTTCCAGGAGGTAGGAACCTCCAACCTAACAACCTGAAGCACCTTAAAGGGCCCTACAAACTTGGGACCCAATTTTTTAGAAGGAATCCTCAACCGCAGATTCTTAGAGGACAACCAATCCATGTCACCAATAGAAAACAAAACCTCTTGCCGTTTCCTATCAAAGTACCTTTTAGATTTTCTGTTAGCCTCCTGAAGATTAACATGCACATCCGTCCAAACTCTCTCCAAATCACCGGAAAAATTCTCCTCTTCAGGCACGGCCGATACCAATTTGGAGAATGACCCAAACGACGGATGTCTCCCAGTACAAAAAAAAAAAGGCGAACAACCAGCAGAAGAGGATGTATGGTTGTTAAGAGCAAATTCAGCAAGTGGCAGAAACTCAGACCACCCCTCTTGATTGTCTGCTACAAAACAACGCAAGAACTGCTCAACATCCTGGTTTTTCCTTTCTGTCTGGCCATTAGACTCAGGTTGATATCCGGATGAAAACGACAATTGAACTCCCAACCTGTCACAAAAAGCGCGCCAAAAACGAGCCACGAACTGAGGTCCCCTATCAGAAACAATGTCAGTAGGAATGCCATGTAGTCTGACAATTTCCTTGACAAAGGCCTTAGCGAGAGTCTTAGTGCAGGGCAGTTTGATGAAAGGAACCAAGTGACACATCTTGCTAAAATGGTCCACGACCACCCAGATGACAGTGAAACCCTCAGAGGGGGGAAGGTCAGTAATAAAGTCCATAGCCAAATGTGTCCAAGGTGCACTAGGAACCTCCAGAGGGCAATGCAACCCCGCAGCAGGAGTATGTGAAGACTTAGATCTAGCACACACAGTGCATTGACGCACCCATTTAATGACTTCCTTCTGCCATCCAGGCAACCAAAAACTGCGACCCACAAGTCTCTTGGTCTCAGAGATTCCAGGATGACCTGCCAACCGAGACTTATGACACTCAACAAACAAATCTCTCCTAAAGGTCCCAGGCACAAACAACCTCCAATGGGGAGTGTTAGATGGGGCATTCTCCTGTGCTTTAAGAATCTCATCTTCCAACCCAGAGTCCAAAGCAGCAATCACAACCCTTTCTTGTAAAATGTTCTCCTCCTCCTCAGCACCGACCATGGAAGAAAAGCTGCGAGACAAAGCATCAGCTTTAACATTCTTAGTACCTGGGATGTAAGTAACGGAAAAATTAAACCGCGAGAAAAACAGTGCCTACCTAGCCTGACGGGCATTCAAGCGTTTGGCAGCATCAAGATAGATCAGATTTTTATGATCAGTGAAAACCTGAATGGGAAATTCAGCACCTCCCAAGAGATGACGCCAGTCTTCAAATGCGAGTTTAATAGCCAAAAATTCCCTATTACCAATATCGTAATTCAGTTCAGTCTCAGAAAATTTTTTTGAAAAAAAGGCACAGGGATGTACTTCATTCCTTTTTTCCTGAGACAACACCGCGCCGACCCCCACAGAAGAAGCATCAACCTCAACCAAAAACGGTTTAGTCACATCAGGCTGCATAAGGATGGGAGCAAAGCTGAACCTCTCCTTTAGAAACACAAAAGCTTCAATGGCCTCAGTAGTCCACTGAACTGCATTAGCACCTTTCCTGGTGAGATCGGTCAGTGGTTTGACAATAATAGAAAAATTTTTTATGAATTTTCTATAATAATTGGCAAACCCCAAAAACCTCTGTATCGATTTCAAATCAATAGGCCTAGGCCATTCCTGCACAGCTTGAACTTTCACCGGGTCCATCTCAAAACCTTCGCTGGAGATAATGTAGCCCAAAAAACTAATTCTCTGTACAGCGAACTCACATTTCTCTAGCTTAGCAAAAAGCGAATTGTCAATTAATAACTGTAATACCTCACGTACGCTCCGCCAATGAGACTCCAGATCCGGCGAATAAATCAAATGTCATCCAAATACACAACCATATTTTTGCCGATCAAAGGTCTAAGGATGTCATTAATAAGATTCTGAAAAAATGCAGGAGCATTGGTAAGACCAAAAGGCATAACCAGATTCTCAAAATGACCCACAGGAGTGTTAAAAGCAGTCTTCCATTCGTCAACCTCCTTCATGCGCAACAAATTGTATGCCCCCTGAAGATCAATTTTAGAGAACCACTTGGCCCCCACTAACTGGTTAAACAAATCAGGAATCAATGGCAGTGGGTAAGGATTGCGTACAGTAATTTTATTAATCTCACAAAAGTCCAGACAAGGACGTAAACCGCCGTCCTTTTTTTTTAACAAAACAAAATCCAACAGCCACAGGAGACTTGGAAGGCCTAATGTGACCGATGGCCAAGCTTGTCTGTATGCATTCCTCCAAAGCCTTTCTCTCAGGAATAGTAAGATTAAATAAACGACTTTTAGGAAGAGTCGCTCCAGGGACAAATTCAATAGTACAATCATAGTCTCTATGGGGAGGCAAAATCTGCGATTCCTTTTCAGAAAAAACTTTCCAAAAATCCTGAATAGGTACAGGTAATTCCCCTTTATAGACAGCAGCAATACACCCGTTACAACACTTGTCATGACAATTAGGGCTCCAGGACTTAATTTCATTGGTAGACCAATCCAGTACAGGATTGTGCAATTTTAACCAGGGTAACCCCAAAATCACCGGAGAAGGCAAATTATTCAATACTACCAAATCCAAATTCTCTTGGTGAACACCATTAATAGTGAGGGGAAATTCACAGACCTTGTGAGTAACATTTTTCAAGGGAGAGCCATCAACAGAAACCACGGCAATAGGGGATGACAAATGATTGGGTTTTAATTTAAGTTTTACCAAGAATTCCCCATCAATCACATTCAGAGTAGAACCACAATCGACAAATACCCGAAATTCCATTAATTCTTCCTGAGCAGCAGTAGTGGCAGAAAGAAAGACACCCTTAGTGTTTAAACAGGCTATACAGGCGGAACTGACCTTTTTTTTTTTTCCTTGTTCATACGAAGCACACAGTTCTTAATGAAATTGTCAGATTTGCCGCAATAAAAGCACAAACCTTCAGAAAACCTGCGGTCTTTTTCCTGAGAGCGAGGTGCCATCGCTCCAATCTCCATCGGCTCTCCAATGTCAGTACAGATCCTCTCAAGACTTGGAGCTGACATGGCAGAGGATTTACTCTCATTAACCCTTGCACGCAGTCTCCTATCCACCCATATAGCTAATTGCATAGCCTCCTGCAAGTTACCAGGTGTGGGATAAGCAATCAGCAAATCTTTAACCCTTTCACCTAGCCCTGCAAGAAACAAACTTTTCAAAGCTGAATTGTTCCACCCCACCTGAGTAGACCACCGACGGAAGTGAGTACAATATTTTTCCACATTACCTGATCCCTGCCTCAAACGTCTCAATTCTGTCTCAGCTGATGAGACACGATCAGGATCATCATACAATAACCCCAAAACAGAAAAAAAACTATCCACTGATCTAAAGCATGGATCGCTAGGTTGTAGAGAAAAGGCCCACTCCTGAGGTTCTTTGCGCAAAAATGACATTATGAACCCTATGCGCTGTGATTCATCACCAGAGGATCTGGGTCTCAAACGAAAATACAAAAAGCAAGCATTTTTAAAAGAAAAAAAATCTTGTTGTTCACCAAAAAATAAATCAGGCAAACGTACCTTTGGCTCCACGAAATGTGCTCCAGATCAACTACTAACGTGTTGCTGGAGCTCAGCCACCTACAGAGAGAGTCTCTGCAGGCGTTGAGCCAAGTCCTGAACCGACACCATGATGGAAACTGGAAATCTTTCCTTACAGATATTTTTGGGCTGGACTTACTGTTATGTTCTGCTACAAGCAGTAAGGAAAGAAGGGAGATCTGTCCCTACGATAGAACTTAAGCTAGATCCCTACGATGTAACGGGGAACCTGATCCTGCGATCAGACCCGCTAAAGTCCTCAGCTAGTCTGTACGAAGACCTATAGATGCGAGAGAGGGATCCCTACAAGAACTAGGGACTGGGAGAAAGATGGACACCTCCTAACAGAAGTTGTCGCAGTAAAAGACAAACAAACAACATAGAACATAGAGGTCCGAAGACCAAGCAAAACTGACTGAGTAAGGTAACAAAGCACCTGGCTAGCTTAAGAGTAGAAATTACAATGAAGTCCAGCAAAGCCAGAAGGGCGGAGCAGGATTAAATAGGCAAAAAAGGTCATGTGACCAGCAAGATAGAAAAAACCTAACAGGAGAGTTCTAACAGTAAGCGTCTGTGTGTTACTCCGGAAATCTATACGGAGATTTACAATTTACCCCTAAACTATATACACCTCATATTTTCAGATACAGTACCCTTTTTCAGCTTTTTATATTGTGGTTTATCCATACTAAGCCTGTGAGCGTCTGTGTGTTACTCCGGAAATCTATATGGAGATTTACAATTTACCCCTAAACTATATACACCTGTTATCTTCAGATACAGTACCCTTTTTCTGCTTTTTAGATTGTGGTCTAATCCATACTGAGATTGTGAGCGTCTGTGTGTTACTCTGGAAATCTATACGGAGATTTAAAATTACCCCAACACTGCATACAGCTGCACATTTCTGATACAGTACCATATATCTACTGGTATTTTTGGTACATTTTCCAAAACATGAGGAAGTTTGGTGGAAGAAGCCACGGACGTGGGAGGTGGGTGCCAGCTGGCACTGATGGTGGTGGTGGTGCATCTGCTGGTAGTGCCAAAAGCTCAATAGCACCTAAGGCAGGAGGTGTTTAGCCTGCGTCATCGTCTGGCTCCAGAAGGCCTGGAAGGCTCCCTTTTCTGGGAGTAGGTAAACTGCTTTTAAAACCGGAGCATCAGGAACAGGTTTTGGCTTACATTGCCGCAACAGCCTCCAGCTCTAACGCCTCCTCTTCTAAAGCTTCAAAAAATTCAAGCACTGAGTCATCAGTGCAGGCTCCTGGTCAGGAACAACACCTTTCCTTGTGTCCTTCACCCCCACAAAAAGTGAAGGATGCGGCAGGTCACATTTCAGATTACTCCCTGGAGCTCTTTTCACATACCATTCCTGGGTTATCAAGTCAAATCCTGAATTCCCCAGTCCAAGATGAATCTGACATGTAGTGCACTGATGCACAGTTACTGCTAGATGATTCTGCTGGTACATTGACCCAGAGCACTACATTGCCCTCGCAGTCTACTGAGCCAGAATCTGACCCTGATGAAACTCAGGTACCCCTCCCTGCATACTATACCAACTTACACGGTGACTCAGAGGAAGGTGCAGATGAAATTGAAGAGAAGGTGATGGGTGACTCAGTTGTTGACCCGGATTGGCATCCATTGGGGAAGAGGGTGCCGCTGGCAATAGCTCAGAAGAGGAGAAAGATCCGCAGCAGGCATCGACATCGCAGCAGATGTTATCTGGCAGGCCAGTAGCTGTCCAAAAACGTGTTAAAAAAACAAAAAGAGTTGCAGGACAACTTGGCCAGATGGTCCAATTAGCACAGCGTGCAAGCCCTGAAAATTTATCCCATGGTAGGAAGAGTGCAGTGTGGCACTTTTTTGACCAAAATCCTATTGATGAGGCAAAGGTTATCTGTAAGAAGTGCGGAAGGACATTTAGCCGAGGGAAAAATCTCCAAAATTTGAATACCAGTTGCATGCTTAGACATTTATTTACCATGCACTTGCAAGCATGGACAGACTACAAAACCTCAGGTAGCACACGTGCACCTGCTCCGACTCAAGGTAGCCGGTAATGCTTCATTGATTCCCCACTGTAAGCCCACCGGTTAGCACGCCACCAGCAAGAAATGTTGAGGTGTCGTCGCAAGGCCAGAGCAGTCAGTGAATCACTATGTTTTTACAACGAAAGACTGAATCTAGGCCATCACCACCACCACTACCACCACCATCACCATCAGCAGCCCCCTCTCAGTCCGCCATGTCCATCGCTAGTTAACCCATATGCAGTTCTCAAGTCCAGCTCACCTTAGCAGACACTCTGAGTAGGACAAGAAAGTACTCATCCTCTCATCCGCGCACACTGGCTTTGAACGCCTACATTGCCAAACTGATCTCATTAGAAATTATTCCCTTCCGTTTGGTTGAAAGCACAGCATTCCGAGAGCTCATGGCCTATGCTGTCCCACGCTATGACCTACCCAGTCGGCACTTCTATTCTAGAAAAGCCATCCCTGCCTTCCTCCTGCATGTGAAAGACATTGTCCATGCACTCAAACAATCAGTGAGTGGAAAGGTGCACCTCACAACAGATGCATGAGCCAGTAGGCATGGCCAGGGCCGTTATGTGTCCATCACTGCCCACTGGGTTAATGTGGTGAATGCAGCCTCCACAGGGGACAGCTTCGATGGGACAGTGCTGCCTAGCCCATGGTATAGGAAACAGTTGGCTATAGGCGTTCGACCCTCCTCCTCCCCCTCCTCCAAAAGCGAAAGCTCGTCGACAGAGCGCAGTCGCACGAGCACTCCATCTGCAGCTGCCAGTGTTGCACACGAGGTGTCCCACTATCGAACAGCTAGTGGTAAGCGTCAGCAGGCTGTTTTAAAGATGATGTTTTTGGGCGACAACAGACACACCGGGAAGGAACTGGCCAACTACTTGCAGCGAGAAACGGAGTCATGGCTGGGCAGTCTACATATTGAGCCAGGCAAGGTAGTCAGTGATAACGGTCGTAATTTTGTGGCGGCCATAGCCCTGGCAAAACTCAGACACATACCTTGCCTGGCTCACACCTTGAACAAGGTGGTGCAGTGCTTCTTAAATAATTATCCTGAGTTAACAGCCCTGCTCCATATAGTGCGAAGACTGTGCTCGCACATCCGTCGCTCGCCCGTTGACTCCAGTCGTATGCAGAGGCTGCAGCGATCGCTCCACCTCTCCAAACACCGCCTAATCATAGACGTTGCAACAAGGTGGAACTCCACCATGCACATGGTTGAGAGGCTGTGCGAACAGAGGCAAGCTGCAATGCATTTGTGGGAGGATACATGGGCAGGCAGTCTGAGGGCAGACATGGAGTTGTCGGGTGTGCAGTGGTCAAAGCTGAAAGACCTCTGTAAAGTCCTTCAGTGTTTTGAGGAATGCACACGGCTGGTAAGCGCAGACGACGCCATCATAAGCATGAGCATCCCACTTATGCGTCTGCTCATGCAAACTTTGAAGCACATTAAGGATCAGGCGTCTGCAGCGGAAGAGGAGGAGGAGGAGGGAAGCCTTGATGACAGTCAGTCATTGTCTGCTCATGGAACTGTCCTGGATGAGGTGGAGGAAGAAGAGGAAGAGGAGGAGGAGTATGAGGGGGATGATTATTTTGGGGAGGAGGATGCTTCTCAGGGGGCAAGAGAAAATGTTGGCTTGCCAAGGTCAGGTACAGGGTTTGTGCGTGACTGGAGGGATGTGTATTTGGCAGAAAGTGCTCCTCCACCCACCACTGGCAATGCATCATTGACACCTGGAACATTGGCCCACATGTGTGATTATGTCTTGCGGATCCTAAAAAGGGACCCCCGCATTGCCAAAATGATGAAGGATGACGACTACTGGTTGGCCAGCATCCTCGATCCACACTTTAAAGGCAAATTACAGAACATCATGCCACAGGAGAACCTAGAGCTAATATTGGCAAACAAACAAGCAACTCTGGTAAAGCGTTTCTTAGAGGCATTCCCAGCACACAGCAGCGGTGCAGGTTCTACCACGAGCCGTAGTGGGCCAAATGGAAGAGGTGTTCGTGGTGCACACAGCCGAAGTGGCAATGGAAACAGGGGTTTCATGACCATGTTGTGGGCTGATTTCTCAAGTACCGCTCACACACGACTGTTAATACTGAATCGATTGCAATAGACAGGAGACAGCAGTTGTCAACTATGGTTCAAAATTAGCTCTCCTCCCCTATCGATGTTCTGCCTAACAGTTCATTCCCCTTTGACTACTGGGCCTGTAAACTGGACACCTGGCCTGAATTTGCACAATATACCTTACAGGAGCTCACTTGCCCTGCTGGTAGTGTGCTATCAGAAAGAGTCTTCAGTGCTGCTGGATCAATCCTGACAGAAAGAAGCACCTGGCTGTCGACCCAAAATGTTGATGATCTCACTTTCATTAAAATGAACCATGCCTGGGTTTCAAAGGATTTTGTACCACCTTCCCCTGATGACACATAGCTTGCCAGCAAAATGGCTCGCTTTGTCCTCTTCCTCCGACTTCTCCAATTCCTCCATTTGCAGATGCTGAACGGCTTGTGGGCAACGGCACTAGCACAGGGCCCCTAATAGTACGCTGGCGTCTCTGATGGTGGGGGGGCCCACTCGCCATCAGAAACACCCTGGTGTACTATGAGGGGTCCTGTGCCAGTGCTGTCGCCCACGAGTGGGCCCCCCCCTGCTTGCTCAGGGCCCCAGCACTTGCAATACTTACCTCTCCCTGCTCCACCGCTGTGACGTCTTCCGCGTTTCCTGACAGTTACATTCAGGTCAGAGAGCGCGATGATGTCACTTATGTGCGGCCTCTGCCTGAACAGTCACAGTGCAGAGAGCTGGAAGATGGCGACGCTGAGGAGTCCAGAGTAGAACAGTGCCCAGCCAGGGGAGGTATTTCATTTTTTTGGGGAAATCAAGTTTATTTAGGTATTTATACACATCAATCATTCATAGCAGGAAGAGAAAAGAACATACCTCTTCTACTATCACATGCAAAAAAAAATTATATAGCAACTATAACTTTTCCCCAAAAGGGAAAAGAAAAAAAAAAAAGAAAAGGGGTGGGGGGAAGGATTTTAAGGAGTGGGGTATGAAATGTGGCTCCATCCAGTAGGTAAACTCATATGACCCATCATCTATGGGTCTATGAACCAAGAGTCCAATTCCGATGATTCTCTAAATATAACCCGGGGGCCCAAGTGTTATATACCTTTCCTGTGGTACCATTCAGTTGTCAAATCAGCTGTTCCATTCTATATATGTCGTTGAGTTCCATCACCAAATCAGAATGCAAGGGAACCTTTTCCTGTTTCCAAAATCTAGTAATCATGTTCCTGGTAGCAGTGAGAATATGTCTTAGAAGACCTTTCTTAAATCTAGAAATTGAGGAGCTACACAAGGACAGCAAGGCCACCTCCATTGTGGGTGTAATTTTGGTTAGAGACAGCTTGTTGCAGAGATCAAAGGATGCTAATCACAGTTTCTGTATGAGTGGGCAGTGCCAAAAAAGTGTACAAATGAACCTTTATCTTTTAAGCATCTCCAGCACGTATCCGGTGTTGTTGGATAAATTAAGTTTAAATCTGATGGTCATCTGTACCACCTCGACAAGATTTTGATTTTGTAGCTCCTCTCCTGTGATGTCGAACAGAGCGAAGACCTGAATGTGCATAAGAGAATCTTTGATCTTTCTTCAACTGATAAGGGTCTACCCAAATCAATCTCCTATTTTGAAAAAAATGCTGGGAAATCTCTCGATGGGGTCTGCCTTTCTTGGAAGGTTTTGTATAATAAAGAGAAAGTGTGATCTATAGAGTTTGTTGATAAACAAAGTCTGAAACGGAGATAATATTAAGTATGGATCAGATTATTTGGCTAATTTAATAATAAACCTCTTTATTTGTTCATAAAAGAACCATGCACCTGTTGGCGGCTCCTTGTCCCGAAAAATGTCCTGGAGAGACCTCATCCCTGTCCTTGTAACATAATCATGGACTATGGGGCATGTAGCTCTATTTTTATGTAGATAAGTGTCTTTTTTTAATCCTGCAGTAAAGGATGGATTGTCATTAGTGTTGAGCGATACTGCTCGATATCTAAAAATATCGGATCGGAATGGTATCACCGATATCACTAAATATCGTCGATATCCGATTCCGATACCGGAAGTCCCATGTAAGTCTATGGGAACAAAATATCGCAACAAAAAAAACCGTTTCTGTCGTTATAATCACAAAATATACACACATAGAATACATATATATATATATACATGTCATTGTGACATATATATTATATATACATATATTTATAGTTTATACACTTCTACATAGTAAAATAGACTCTGATTCAATTGCCGGGTAAAGCCGTGACATACCCCATAGAAGTCGACGGGTTCGGTGCCGAGTACCCCCAAAACCTCTGGCTCTGTGCGACTCAACTTGGGCGTCACGAACAGGATTCTGTAGCTCGCTATAAGCGAGTCCTGTGTGCCTGAATTGAACTGGTTTTGTGCTTGAGAATTGCTAAAATCATCAGAGAATGTATTTGCCATTTTTCCGCCATATCTGCGTCACGACGAGGCACTGGTGAAGAAGAAGGGGGTGCTCTTCGTGGGTGTACACTCACTCAGTGGCGCGAAAACGATGGCCGACCACTCTAAATGGTACTGCAATGTAAGATCGTGCCCCACAGCTCTGGAGTTCCGCCTCCTCATCCTCCTCAGTGTGCGGAAACTAACACGAAGGTCCCGCCTCACTACAAAAGAGGGGCCCTCTCCAGATGCTAATGACACATGTGACTTGGCAGAGATGGCTAATGGACACGAGCAGAAGTGTGAAGGGATGGAGCAGTCAGAGCTCTCCCCCCACGGAAGCGACCCGATCGCCACGGAACCACCGTTGGGCACCCGGCCTGGAAACCCTCCTACGCTGCAAGAAGCGGAGGATACCCTAAGAGGCCTGGCCCGGCACCGGGAGGAGGTCGCCAGGATGGAAGCCAGCTGGCGTGCCCTAAAACTAAACTTGGAGCGGCGCCAATCCCTCTTACCTGAAGTGTCTGTACCGGAAGGTGAGGCACCCGTTCTAGTAGAGGAGTCCGTGCGGGCATCCCAGCCCTTGCAATGTGATCCGGTTGACGTTGTCGCAGTGGAGGCACCCGTTCCTGCAAAAAACTCTGCACCGGCAGCACCCCAGATCCCGCTGTCTGCCCCCGTCGCTGAGACAGAAGAAGCGACACCCGTCCTCATGGAGGAGGCCGCGCAGGCCCCAGAGGTCTACCTGTCTGTACCGGAGCCCCGACTGTCATCTGTTCCAGAGCCGGCTGCTTCCGCCACAGGTGAGCGCCGCCAGGACTGGGGGGCGCCAGGAGAGCTGCCGCAAACCGGACATCGTAAGCTGGCATTTGATGGTGGAGACATGGAGCAGCTGGTGGAGAATTACAACCGGCGTCAGGAGGAAGAGTGGAGACGTTGGGAGCGGGAAGCAGAGCGACAAAGGGAGCAGCGAGAATCCCAAAAGCTTCGGCAACGTCACCTGGAGAAGGACCGGGCAGATAAGGACCGGATGAGAAAAGATAAAGGAACCCTGTGGGAACCGCGGCGTAAGGGGGCAGTACGGAGCTTTAAATTGAAAGGTGGTTGGGGCTTCATCCAGGAGCCTGGACTTTATTTAGAAGTGTTTGTGACCCGGTGGGACGTGGAGACTCACCTCCCAGAAGGACACCCGGGGAGGGACCTGTTGCCAGGAGACTTGGTGACTTACACCCGACACTGGGGTTACAATGGATGGTACGCCCTAAATGTTACCAGGTGCGACCCCTACTCCCCAGAGTGTCAGGAACCTGTGAGACCCTCAGAGCCTTCAGCCTCCCACATCCAGGCCTCTGCACAAGTGCCCACCCCACGCCATAAATCTCCCCAGCCTCCCTCAGTGGTCTCCTCAGCAGCCCCAGCTATGGACATGATAACTATAGCTGGCCCGTACCCAGCGCCTGTTAGGCCCCCTGGGGTTCGTTCAGTCCGTGACATAGGGCTCCAGACCCGGAGGGAGATGAAAGAGGTGGCCACACAGACACAGATAGCGGGTCACGACTTGACTGTACAGGCCACATGATGTCATCAGGTCCTGGTGGTCCTTGGTGTCTCGGATGTTTGGCAAGCATCATAAGAGTACCAGGTGGTACCTGGAACACCCCTGCCAAAGAATTATAAATAACCCGGACAGGGTCCCTGTATGTAAATAGTTAAATTGTTGATGTACCCGGACGGGTGAATGTTCATAAAAATTTTTTTTAATTTAATAAAAAACACAACACAGTTTTCATTACTTTTATTACAGTCTCATCCTGCGACGCCATCGATCTCCTGTAAAAAAATGAAAAAAAAAAAAACAGCAGTATACCACCTGTCCGACGCAGTCCATAGTAACGAGTGTCCCACGACGATCCAGCTCTGCTACATCAGAATGACATCAGAGGCAGGCAGGCAGGCAGAGCCTGTCATCCCGGCGCAGCACAGCTGATTACCTGCTTCCCCGGCGGTGACGTCATCGGACTGGTTTACGGCCGGGATTACCCTGCAGTCACTGCAGTTATCGCGAAAAACTGCATGTGACCGCCAGGAGAAGATAATGGCGGCCATCAAGCAGTCCAGGACGTGACCACCGGAGATCTTCTGCCAGGTAAGTGCCGCTGACTCCTAACAGACCGACCGACGGACACTCACAGTGACAGTGACAAATCCGATTCCGGTATCCGATATGACGAAAATATCGGTACTCGGAATCGAAAGCCCGATACAGCTAATATCGGCCGATACCCGATATTTGCAGTATCGTATCGCTCAACACTAATTGTCATATATAGGAGTTAGAGGGCCAGGAGACGAAGAGACTCCCAGCTCTCGACTCCCTCTTTTGATAAATGATATCATGTTTTTGGTAAGGAAGGGTAAAGGTATATCCCGTTCTTCCGTCGGGGACCAAATAACTATAAGGGAGTCACGTCCATTAAGATCATTTTCTAATGTAACCCATTTTTTTTGCATTTTATTATGAAACAGCTCTAAAAATACATGTACCAATTGCTGCTTGACTATACATAGCAAAATCTGGCTAACCTATTCCCCCTTCTTGCTTCGATCTACTTTACAAAAAGTATGAAATACATGCTCGTTTTTGTGACTAAATAAAACGAGTAATCGCTTTTTTAAGACGTGAGAAAAAGGAGGCAGGTAAATACAAGGGGATTGTTTGGAAATAATATAGGAGATGGGGTAAAAGATCCATTTTAATAGCGCTCACTCTTCCAAACCAAGATAAAGGTAGTTTATGCCATTTTTCTAAGTCTATCTCAGCTTTATGTAAAGCTGTCTTAAAGTTTTCTTCATAAAGATTAGATACTTTGGCGGTGATTTTTATTCCTAGATAGGTAAGAGAATCTGAACACCACTTAAAGGGAAATGAAGCTGCCAACCTCTCCACCTCACTTGGTTGGATTGAGATATTGAGAATCTCCGATTTGTGAGTATTAATTTTGAAATTACTCAGACGACCAAATCTATGTAATTCTGAGATAATATTTAGGAGACTTATAGTTGGGGAAGAGACATACAATAGGACATCATCTGCAAAAAGTGCCAGTTTGTGCTCTTCTGATTGGGTTTTTATGCCTCTAATGGAGGGATTATTCCATATCGTGGTTGATAGATGTTCCATAGTGAGTATATAAAGCAAGGGTGAAAGAGGACAGCCTTGCCTCGTGCCATTCCTAATTAAAAATGTGTTTGAAAGTGCACCATTCATTTTAACTTGAGCACTGGGAGATGAGTACAGGGCAGAAATTCTACGGAGCATACTTTCTTTTAAGCCAATTCCTTCGAACATTTGAAATATAAAATCCCAGTGCACCCTGTCGAAAGCCTTTTCTGCTTCAATCGACAGAATGCACATGGGTTCCTCTTTCTTGACCGCCCCATAAATCAAAGAAATAGTTCGGATGGTGGTATTTCATTTTTTTAAAATATTTGGAGCAATATATGGGGAGTATTATACACTGGAGAATTATATATGGGGCCCATCATACACTTGAGCATCATAGATAGGGCCCACTAGAAACTGTAGCATTATATATGGGGCCCATCATACACTGTAGCATTATAAATGTGGCCCATCATACACTGGAGCATCATTCATGGGGCCCATCATATACTGGAGCATCATATGGGGCCCATCATACACTGTAGCATTATAAATGTAGACCATCATACACTGGAGCATCATCCATTTGGCCCATCATATACTGGAGCATCATATGGGGCCCATCATACACTGTAGCATTTTAATGGGGCCCATCATACACTTGAGCATCAGCCATGGGGCCCATCATATACTAGAGCATCATATGGGGTTCATTATATATGGAGCATAATATAGGCCCATCATACACTGGAGCATCATCCATGGGGCCCATCATATACTAGAGCATCATATGGGGTTCATTATTTATGGGGCATCATGGAGGGTATGGAGCATCATATGGAGCACATATGGGGCCTATTCTGTATGGAGCATTATATGGAGTCCATTCTGTATGGAGCAATATATGGGGCCCATCATATACTGTATGGAGCTTTATATGTGACTCATTATACTGTATTGAGCAATATGTGGGGCTCATTATACTCTATGGGGACAGTCCTATACTGAATGGCACATTATATGGGGACCATCATATACTGTAGCATTATGAGGAGCTCATGTATGGAACATTATATGGGACCAATTATGTATGGAGCAATATATGGGGCTCATTATTCTGTATGGCGCACTATGTGGTGGCCATAATACTGTATGGAGGCATATACTGTCCGGTTTTTGAGCTATTGTAGACTTTAAAATAGATATCACTCATGTAATGTAAGAAGTGAAGTATTTGGCATTGTACTATACCTATATTTTTATATATTTGTGTTAAAGGGGCCCACTGACACTTTTCGCCCGGGGCACACGAAAACCTGGAGCCAGCCCTGCCCCCCCACAACTTTAGCCAAATAACCTCCAGTTTTCAATGCGTTACTATTATTATAAAGTAAATTAGGGTTGACAAGCTTAAGCAATATGAATTGATGTCGGTGGCATTGAAATGGGAACTGTAGATGTGTTTACTGTCCTCCACTCCCTGCCGACTTTGCTTCACAATTGACTTACATTGGGTTTCGTGTTTCAGTCGGACCTCCGACTTTTCCCGATAGTCGGCCGATTTAGTTTCATGAAACCCGACTCGACCCTAAAAAAGGCAAAGTCGCTCATCTCTACTTATGACCATGTGATAGTTCAGTTTTCTTTTTTAATAAACTTTTTTGATTTTATCAAATGGCTGAAATGAAAATAAGAGTGAAAAATTTAAAGCGGTCTGAATACTTTCCATACCCACTGTATCTACTGTCCATAGCATAACAGCATTGCTAACAAAGAAAATGAATTTCTACGCACGCATCCTTTTGACCTTGATCTTTTACTAGATGAGGTTGGGACCTCTAGGCAGAGAGTATGGTATGAATACAATGTGTGGCTATAATATTATAATAGAATGGGGGTAATATCAACAGACCCCATTGTCTATATAGAATGAATGTGGTGCTAAATATTGGATAAAATACATCCTTTCAGCGATTTAGGCAGTTTGCATTAGGGCTGCAGTATATAAGGTCCTCCTACAGCAATATGGTCCATCTCTCTAATACCTAGCATCTGCAGTTCTCTGGATCTTCTGGAGGGACATTTTATATCCAAATATTTGCTAGGTAAACCAGCACTAAGCACAATGGAATAGTTAATAAATATTTTAAAATTTGCAATAAAGAAGTTATTCTAACCATTTAATACACTCTGATTAATAATATATCTGCGTGTCTTCCACTTTAAAAACGGGCTGTACATGGATAAGAAAAACTGTGTGAATGTGCCCTTATCGGACAACCCATTTATTACCTTCTCGGAAGAGAGTGCATTGATAACTCAAATGATTCTGGGATTGTTATGGCCTGCAGTCAGTATTATAGGAGTTAATCCTCAGCCAAGCAGGAGGGTTTGACAAAAAGTGCCTGAAAATAATATCCTGTCTTCCTAGAAAACGTCTAACGTTATATATTATGATCGGAGAGGTCATTTCTGTTATATATGTACTGCAATATTCCATATAAATGAATTATTTACATTAATGCTGTTTTTCTTGGTTAGCTCGACTCAATACCCCGTTCACAGATACCTACTCTAATGGGAGTAAAATAGGATTTAGCACATAGCGAATAATGTTTCTGTCTGCTTTATACTATAGATAAATTGGAGGAATTGACACATAAAGCTTCAGTTACAGTTTCATTCCATTGCCCTTTCAAAAGTAACACAAGAGATGGCTGGAGACGTAATATTGTGCCATTCCTTTAATTCCCCTGGAATTTAACACCTGATTCAGCAAAGCCTTCATTTGAAGAGTTTAAAGTGGAGCTAAACACAAAAAATGAAAGCACTTACATTAATACACCTTGTAGTGGAGGAAGAATTTATTAAAGGCTGTAAAAATGACAATGAGAAATACTATATATAGTGATTTACGGGCAAAGATGATCTCAGTGAATGGTGCACTTCTATATTGTTATAACCTAGAAAATGTCTTATAGCATGGTGATGCTATGCTCTGACTACAACGGCAAGTTTAAAACATTTTCCTTTGCATCGCAATTATTTTATAATGTCTCAACTCAATTCACAGATGGAATTATATCACTCACCCAACCAGACTTTAGACCTACATTGCCAAGGGCACGACACATTGTTAGGGTTCATTCAGACGTCCGTGCACATCGGTCTGAGCTCGGACCAATAATGCAGGAACTGGCCACATTATTGACCCAACAGTTAAAACTTCATGTATTTTTGTGAGGCTCTCATGTCGGGAAAGCCATGGCGCTGCATCTTCTTCTATTGGAGACTTCATTTGCAAGTCAGAACCCAATTTATACCCAACTATAAGCAATGTAAAATAAAAGAAGGAAAAGAGAATGGCGGAAAGTAAAGGTGCACATAATAGGGGTGCAGGATGTCATAAACCGGAAGGCCAGATGTTATACACATGGAGCAGGTGCCAGAGGTTAGACATCGGGATGTGGTGCAGAATGTTATACACTGGGGGGAAGGGGCTGGATGTTGTACACCTGGTGGAAGGGGCTAGATGTTATACACTGGGAAAAAAGGGGCCAGATGTTATACACCTGGGGGAAGGGGCTGGAGTTATACACCTGGGGGAAGGGGCTGGATTTTACACACCAGGGGGAAAGGGCTAGATGTTATACACTGGGGAGAAGGGGCTGGATGTTATACACCTGGGGAAGGGCTGGAGTTACACACCTGGGGGAAGGGGCTGAATGTTACACACCAGGGGGAAAGGGCTGGATGTTATACACTGGGGAGAAGGGGCTGGATGTTATACATCTGGGGGAAGGGCTGGAGTTACACACCTGGGGGAATGGGCTGGATGTTACACACCAGGGGGAAAGGGCTGGATGTTATACACTGTGGGAAAAGGGGCTGGATGTTACACTCCAGGTATTAGGGCTGGATGTTACACACCAGGGGAAAGGGCTGGATATTATACACAGAGGAGAAGGGGCTGAATGTTATACATTGGGGAGAAGGGGCTAGATGTTATACACTGTGGGGAAAGGGCTGGTTGTTATACACCTGGGAGAAGGGGCTGGAGTTACACACCTGGGGGAAGGGGCTGGATGTTACACACCAGGGGGAAGGGGCTGGATGTTATACACTGGGGAGAAGGGGCTAGATGTTATACACTGGTGAGAAGGGACTGGATGTTACACACCAGGGGGAAAGGGCTGGATGTTATACATTGGGGAGAAGGGGCTGGATGTTATACACTGTGGGAAAAGGGGCTGGATGTTACACACCAGGAGGAAAGGGTTGGATCTTATATGCAGGGAGGAAGGGCTGGATGAAATACACCGTGGATAATGGGCCAGAACGGAAAATCAGAATTTAATGATAATGATCTGCGTCCCAGTACTTGTATCTATATAGGATATGTAATAACTTGCTAAAATCTTTAACACTAATATGAATAAAGGATATACAGCACCAGAAGAGTGCAGAGAATCCTTAAGATGTGCTTTCGTGTTCATTAATTCTATTTGTAAATGTAAAAAATGTAGAGTCTCTGTGGGTGGAGATAAGGGGAGGGGGAAAAATAATAAATTACTGATAGAGGTTTGTTATAAGTCTCCAAAAATAATGGAAGCAACAGAGAATATCATCGTAAAGCAAATATATGAAGCTGCTACTCAAGGAGAAGTCATTATTATGGGGGACCTCAACTACCCTGAAATACATTGGGGAACCGAAACCTGCAGTCACAGCAAAGGTAATAGGTTTTTGACAACTATGAGAGACAATTACCTTTCACAACTGGTTCAGGACCCAACAAGACGGGGGGCACTGCTAGACCTAATATTAACCAACAGGCCAGACTGCATATCAAATATAAGGGTTGGGGGTCACTTGGGTAATAGTGATCACAAAATAATATGTTTTCATGTATCCTTTAATAAGATGTGTAGTAGAGGGGTTACAAGGAAACTAAACTTCAGGAAGGCAAATTTACAACGGATGAGAGATGATCTTGGTGCAATAAACTGGGACGATATCCTGAGACATAAAAATACACAAAGAAAATGGAAGACGTTTATTAGCATCCTGAATAGGACCTGTGCACAGTATATACCCTATGGGAATAAACATGCTAGAATTAGGAGGAAACCACTATGGATAATAGAGGTATAAGGGGCGCAATATGTGAAAAAAAGAAAGCACTTTACAGAATTAAAGCAAGTAGGAAGTGATGAGGCATTAAATTAATACAGAAAATTAAATAAATTCTGTAAAATGCAGATCAAGGCTGCAAGATTGAGACAGAGAGACTCTTTGCCAGAGAGAGTAAAAATAATCCAAAAATGTTCTTTAACTACATAAATAGCAAGAAACTAAAAAATGATAGTGTTGGACCCCTTAAAAATAGTTTGGGTGACATGGTGGTTGAGGATGAGGAAAAAGCCAATATGCTTAATTACTTTTGCTCAACAGTATTTACACAAGAAAATCACATGGCGGATAACATGATCAGTGATAATAAAAAATTCTCCATTAAATGCTTAACCCAGCAGGAAGTACGGCGGCGTCTAAAAATCACTAAAGTACACAAATCCCCGGGCCCGGATGGGATACACCCCCGAGTACTGCAGGAATTAAGTACAGTCATTGATAGACCATTATTTTTCATTTTTAAAGATTCCATAATAATGGCGTCTGTACCACAGGACTGGCGTATAGCAAATGTGGCTCCAATATTCAAAAAGGGTGCAAAAACTGAACCTGGAAATTATAGGCCAGTGAGCTTAACCTCTACTGTGGGTAAAATCCTGGAGGGGTTTTTAAGGGATACTATATTGGAGTATCTGAGGCTGAATAACCTCATGACCCAATATCAGCATGGGTTTACGAGGGACCATTCTTGTCAGACTAATCTGATAAGCTTCTATGAAGAGGTAAGTTCTGGACTGGACCAAGGGAACGCAGTGTATGTGGTGTTCATGGACTTCTCAAAAGCTTTTGATACGGTGCAACACAAAAGGTTGATACATAAAATGAGAACAATGGGGATAGGGGAAAATATGTGTAAGTGGGTTAAGAGCTGGATCAGGGATAGGAAACAATGGGTGGTTATTAATGGAGCACACTCGGACTGGGTCTCGGTTAGCATTGGGGTACCACAGGGGTCAGTATTGGGCCACTTCTTTTAAACATATTTATTAATGACCTTGTAGGGGGCTTACAGAGTAGTATTTCAATATTTACAGATGACACTAAACTCTGCAGGGTAATCACTACAGAGGATGACAATTTAATATTACAGGAAGATTTATGTAAACTAGAAGCTTGGGCTGATAAATGGCAAATGAGCTTTAATGGGGATAAATGTAAGGTCATGCACTTGGGTAGAACAAACAAGATGTATAATTATGTGCTTAATTGTAAAACACTGGGCAAAACTGTCACTGAAAAAGACCTGGGTGTATGGGTGGACAACAAACTCACATTTAGTGGCCAGTGTCAGGCAGCAGCTGCAAAGGCAAATAAAATAATGGGATGCATTAAAAGAGGCATAGATGCTCATGAGGAGAGCTCAATTTTACCCCTATGCAAGTCATTAGTCCGACCACACTTAGAATACTGTGTACAGTTCTGGTCTCCGGTGTATAAGAAAGACATAGCTGAACTGGAGCTGGTGCAGAGAAGAGCGACCAAGGTTATTAGAGAACTAGGGGGTCTGCAATACCAAGACAGGTTATTACACTTAGGGTTATTTAGTTTGGAAAAATGAAGGCTTAGGGGTGATCTTATTGCAATGTATAAATATATGAGGGGACAGTACAAAGACCTTTCTAATGATCTTTTTACTCTTAGACCTGTGACGGGGACAAGGGGCATCCTCTATGTCTGGAGGAAAGAAGGTTTAGTCATAATCACAGACGCAGATTTTTTACCGTAAGAGCAGTGAGACTATGGAACTCTCTGCCGTCTAATGTTGTAATGAGTGATTCACTGCTAAAATTTAAGAAGGGACTGGATGCCTTTCTTGAAAAGTATAATGTTACAGGGCATATATACTAGACCCCTGATAGGACATTGATCCAGGGAAATAGTCTGATTGCCATATGTAGAGTCGGGAAGGAATTTTTTTCCCTAATGTGGAGCTTAGTATTTGCTGCATGTTTTTTTTTTGCCTTCCTCTGGATCAACATGTTAGGCTAGGGGTTGAACTAGATGGACTTAAGGTCTTCCTTCAATCTTAAATACTATGTCACTATGCTACTATATTACTATTTTCAACCATATGCTGGCCAAGTAATTTGACTGTCTCCATAGGCCCTCAGTAATTAGATGGTCAGACCACCCATATGTGTTGTTAAGCTTTATAACACCCGGTATACCAAACCATAAATGCCATGAGTGCTTGAGTGAATATTTTATATGGCCATATTTTAAAGGAGTCTGATCCTGTAAGCAAGTTATTAAGAGCCCCATACTTAGTCTCGAGAGTGGGGCTCTGAAATATTATGGGTAGTGTTGAGCGATACGATACCGCAAGTATCGGGTATCGGCCGATATTAGCTCTATCGGCCTTTCGATACTTTGTTTCGATATTTTCCATATATCGTATACCGGAATCGGAAGTTCCCATAATTCTTTGAGAGGCAATGTGATTTTAGTCAGCCAATGAGGAATCCTAAGAAGTGTGGGCACATCCTGTACTGCTGCGGTCATGTTAACTAATGGCATGGCTGTGATTGGATGCTGAAATGATGTCAGAATGCACTATAAAAGGCGCTGCCGCCATTTTAGTGTCACTGTGCTGTGAATTCAGTTAGGGACAGAACGCTGCTGTGCTGACTCTGAGGGACAGTTAGAGATTGCGATTTAGTGTAGTGTGCTTTAGGCAGGCTAGCACCAACCGCTGTGTAAAGCTTCCTTTTGCCTGCAGTGTTGTTTTAACAGCTCTGCAAGGTGTGTGTGAGTGCAGGTGACGCTGCAGTTTGCTCTGCATGCAACGCTGTCTGTAGGCATCTGCACGTGTCACTCACAGACCTTTTTTTTTTCTTCAGTGTAATTCTTCCTGCTCCATGCAATTTAAATTTTAGTGTGGCGCGCTTCCATCCGTATCCAAGACATTGGTTGCAAACACTATAGAAGTAGACAAAGGAGTAGCCTTTCACAGATTGTGAACAGTTGTGTTTCAGTGTTCACTTCAGTCTGTGTTTTTATTTTTTGAGTGCACATCACGCTCCAGTTACTTGTTCAAGCACTGCTGCTTGTACTCTGCTGAGCGTGTCTCAGTGCCTCATCCTTTTCATTTCTCTCCAATTGGTTCTGCTCCATTCCATTTAAAATAAATATAATCTATTAGTGTGACGCGCTTCCATCCGTATCCAATACATTGGTTGCAAACACTATAGAAGTAGACAAAGGAGTAGCCTTTCACAGATTGTGAACAGTTGTGTTTCAGTGTTCACTTCAGTCTGTGTTTTTTATTTTTTGAGTGCACATCACTCTCCAGTTACTTGTTGAAGCACTGCTGCTTGTACTCTGCTGAGCGTGTCTCAGTGCCTCATCCTTTTCATTTCTCTCCAATTGGTTCTGCTCCATTCCATTTAAAATAAATATAATCTATTAGTGTGACGCGCTTCCATCCGTATCCAATACATTGGTTGCAAACACTATAGAAGTAGACAAAGGAGTAGCCTTTCACAGATTGTGAACAGTTGTGTTTCAGTGTTCACTTCAGTCTGTGTTTTTTATTTTTTGAGTGCACATCATGCTCCAGTTACTTGTTCAAGCACTGCTGCTTGTACTCTGCTGAGCGTGTCTCAGTGCCTCATCCTTTTCATTTCTCTCCAATTGGTTCTGCTCCATTCCATTTAAAATAAATATAATCTATTAGTGTGACGCGCTTCCATCCGTATCCAATACATTGGTTGCAAACACTATAGAAGTAGACAAAGGAGTAGCCTTTCACAGATTGTGAACAGTTGTGTTTCAGTGTTCACTTCAGTCTGTGTTTTTTATTTTTTGAGTGCACATCACGCTCCAGTTACTTGTTCAAGCACTGCTGCTTGTACTCTGCTGAGCGTGTCTCAGTGCCTCATCCTTTTCATTTCTCTCCAATTGGTTCTGCTCCATTCCATTTAAAATAAATATAATCTATTAGTGTGACGCGCTTCCATCCGTATCCAATACATTGGTTGCAAACACTATAGAAGTAGACAAAGGAGTAGCCTTTCACAGATTGTGAACAGTTGTGTTTCAGTGTTCACTTCAGTCTGTGTTTTTTATTTTTTGAGTGCACATCACTCTCCGTTACTTGTTGAAGCACTGCTGCTTGTACTCTGCTGAGCGTGTCTCAGTGCCTCATCCTTTTCATTTCTCTCCAATTGGTTCTGCTCCATTCCATTTAAAATAAATATAATCTATTAGTGTGACGCGCTTCCATCCGTATCCAATACATTGGTTGCAAACACTATAGAAGTAGACAAAGGAGTAGCCTTTCACAGATTGTGAACAGTTGTGTTTCAGTGTTCACTTCAGTCTGTGTTTTTTATTTTTTGAGTGCACATCATGCTCCAGTTACTTGTTCAAGCACTGCTGCTTGTACTCTGCTGAGCGTGTCTCAGTGCCTCATCCTTTTCATTTCTCTCCAATTGGTTCTGCTCCATTCCATTTAAAATAAATATAATCTATTAGTGTGACGCGCTTCCATCCGTATCCAATACATTGGTTGCAAACACTATAGAAGTAGACAAAGGAGTAGCCTTTCACAGATTGTGAACAGTTGTGTTTCAGTGTTCACTTCAGTCTGTGTTTTTTATTTTTTGAGTGCACATCACGCTCCAGTTACTTGTTCAAGCACTGCTGCTTGTACTCTGCTGAGCGTGTCTCAGTGCCTCATCCTTTTCATTTCTCTCCAATTGGTTCTGCTCCATTCCATTTAAAATAAATATAATCTATTAGTGTGACGCGCTTCCATCCGTATCCAATACATTGGTTGCAAACACTATAGAAGTAGACAAAGGAGTAGCCTTTCACAGATTGTGAACAGTTGTGTTTCAGTGTTCACTTCAGTCTGTGTTTTTTATTTTTTGAGTGCACATCACTCTCCAGTTACTTGTTGAAGCACTGCTGCTTGTACTCTGCTGAGCGTGTCTCAGTGCCTCATCCTTTTCATTTCTCTCCAATTGGTTCTGCTCCATTCCATTTAAAATAAATATAATCTATTAGTGTGACGCGCTTCCATCCGTATCCAATACATTGGTTGCAAACACTATAGAAGTAGACAAAGGAGTAGCCTTTCACAGATTGTGAACAGTTGTGTTTCAGTGTTCACTTCAGTCTGTGTTTTTTATTTTTTGAGTGCACATCATGCTCCAGTTACTTGTTCAAGCACTGCTGCTTGTACTCTGCTGAGCGTGTCTCAGTGCCTCATCCTTTTCATTTCTCTCCAATTGGTTCTGCTCCATTCCATTTAAAATAAATATAATCTATTAGTGTGACGCGCTTCCATCCGTATCCAATACATTGGTTGCAAACACTATAGAAGTAGACAAAGGAGTAGCCTTTCACAGATTGTGAACAGTTGTGTTTCAGTGTTCACTTCAGTCTGTGTTTTTTATTTTTTGAGTGCACATCACGCTCCAGTTACTTGTTCAAGCACTGCTGCTTGTACTCTGCTGAGCGTGTCTCAGTGCCTCATCCTTTTCATTTCTCTCCAATTGGTTCTGCTCCATTCCATTTAAAATAAATATAATCTATTAGTGTGACGCGCTTCCATCCGTATCCAATACATTGGTTGCAAACACTATAGAAGTAGACAAAGGAGTAGCCTTTCACAGATTGTGAACAGTTGTGTTTCAGTGTTCACTTCAGTCTCTGCGTAATAACCACACTTAGGCCTTATAACTTTTCTGACTTTCTTTATCAATCTACCAAGATGAAGAAGTCAGTGAGTAAGGCACGTGGTCGTGGCCGTGGAGTTTCAGCAGGGAGAGGACGTGGGGATTCTGTGGCTGCTGCCACCCTCAGTGACACAGCATCCACCATTTATCCCCGTGAGCCTTTATCCCTTTGTAGGAGCTCGGCGTGCCCCCCTGCTGCGGGAAGAACAAATTGAAGCCGTTGTTGGTTGGATGGCAGCCAATGCATCAACTTCAATTCCTGCCACCTCCTCTCAGGAACACAACACTGTTGAGCAACCATCTGTCTGTTCACCGCCTGTCAAATTGGCCAGGCAGTCAGAGAGTTCTGTACAGGAGCCAGCTGAGTCTCTGCTTCTGTTCTCAGAATCTGTTGGCTCGCAAACACGGGCACAGGCAAGCAGCATTCTGCAATTTGAAGAAGAGGGAGTATGCAGTGATGCGCAACAGCTGTGTCTCTCTCAATCTGAAGAGGCGGGTGAGCCAGTGCCGATGGACAGCACACCGCAGAACGCATCTCATGATGATGATGAGACTCAGGTGCCAGGTTTTGTGGAGCATGGTGCTGCCCAGACCATCCAACAGCAGCAGGTGTTGGAAGAGGGTAGTGGAGATGATGAAGTCCGAGACCCAACATGGCGTGAGCAACAGGAAGGTGGTGGGAGCAGCTCTGAGGAAGAGATTGTCCCA
The DNA here is from genome assembly GCA_033576555.1 of Oophaga sylvatica. NCBI lineage: Eukaryota > Metazoa > Chordata > Amphibia > Anura > Dendrobatidae > Oophaga > Oophaga sylvatica. The sequence continues at coordinate 961,683,083 of JARQOD010000001.1, forward strand.
ACGGTACAAAGAGGAGGGAGAGGTAGGCTGCAGACTCGCTTGCCTGTAGCCTCCAGTTTGGCACGTGTTGGGAGCAGTTCTCTTACAAATGTCAAAATTGGCGCTCCCATGACTTGCACTGCGTGGTCCTTTTTTGACAGACTTGTAGATGATATTTGCTATGTTCAATGCAAGCTGTGTAAGCAAAAAGTTAAAAGAGGTAAAAATATCAGTAACCTGAATACCACAAATATGTGGAAACATGTACGGACAAAGCACGTAGCTGAGTTACAAAGACACACTGGAGATGTAGGCCAACCTACAGCAGCACCTACATCTTCAGGTCGTGTTGGAGCCTCTACCTCCAGCTCACACACACCTGGTTTGGCTTCCTCACAGGATCTCCATGGAAGAACCTCGGTCACTGTTGTCCATAGACAAACTGTTATTCCACCCACAGCAGCAAGTTCACAGTCATCGTCACACTCCCAGACCACAAAACAGCCATCGGTACCACAGGCATGGGATAAAAGACGGCCATACTCGGCAAACCATCCACGAGCACAGGCTCTGAATGCTGGCATTGCAAAACTCCTGTCCCTTGAAATGCTGTCATTCAGGCTGATGGAGACTGACAGTTTCAGGAACTTAATGGCATTGGCAGTCCCACAATATAATGTGCCAAGCCGATTTTATTTCAGCAGGCAAGCAGTCCCTGCTCTGCAAAAACATGTCGAGGGAAACATTAAACATGCGCTACTAAACGCCGTCAGTAGCAGGGTCCACCTGACCACCGATGCGTGGACCAGTACCCATGGCCAGGGACGATACCTTTCCCTCACTGCCCATTGGGTCAATGTTGTGGAGCCGGGTACAGATCTTGCCAGTGGCGCTGTACGTGTTCTGCCAACTCCAAGGATTGCAGGAATCCAGTCTGTACACATTGATTCCTCCTCCTACTCCAGTTCCTCAGAATCATCGCTGCACGAGCCGTCACGGTATACCTCCACATGGACCCGTGAACGCTTACCTGTTGCGACCGATATGAGCACAGCCGTGGCCAAACGTCAACAGGCCGTCCTGAAATTAATTTCCATGGGGAATCGAAGCCACACAGCGCAGGAGCTCTGGGATGCCATCAAGCAGGAGAGCGACGTGTGGTTTTTGTCAGCTAATCTCCAGCCAGGCTTGGTAGTGTGTGACAATGGCCGAAATCTGGTGGCAGCTCTGGGCCTTGGCAACCTCACTCACATACCATGTCTGGCACATGTGCTCAACTTGGTCGTGCAGAGTTTTTTGAGGGACTATCCGGATCTTGATGCACTGCTGCACAAGGTCCGCCTAGAGTGCGCTCACTTGCGACGTTCCAGCATGGCCAGATCGCGCATTGCAGCTCTGCAAGTCAGATTTCGCCTTCATGAACATCGCATCATATGTGACGTACCCACCAGGTGGAATTCCACGTTACATATGTTGGAGCGGTTGTGTGAGCAGCAGCCAGCAGTAATGGAGTATCAGCTGCAACAGGCGCAATCAACTCGCAATTTGCGCCGTTCACACTTCACCACTACTGAGTGGGCCTCTATGAAGGACATCTGCGACGTTTTGCGTGCGTTTGATGTCTCAACGCGGATGGCGAGTGCAGATGATGCACTAGTCAGCATGACTGTCCCCCTTATCTGCCTGCTTCAGAAATCACTGAAAGCACTAAAGGAAGAGGTTTTGGAAGAGGTGGAGGATGAGGAGTCACAAATTCAATTACCTTCAGGACAGTCAGCGCAACGTGGTTCCTCACAAAGGGCTGGGCATGGCTCACTTTGTGAGAAGGATGAGGAGGAGGAGTCAATGGAGGAGGAAGAAATCCCTACAGAGGGAGGTACACAACGCTCTAGTCAGTATGTAGAGCGAGGGTGGGGTGATGCAGAGGAGGCAGAGATGACGCCTCTTCCAGAGGACAGCCTTTGTTGGCCAGTTGGGAGTCTGCAGCACATGGTTGATTTCATGCTTCAGTGCCTGAGAAACGACCGCCGCATCGCCCACATTCTCACCACGCCAGATTATTGGGTGTACACCCTCCTAGACCCTCGCTACCGGGACAACTTACAAACCCTCATCACACTGGTGAACCGGGACCGTAAAATGCAGGAGTACCAAGACACACTGGTGCAATCCATACTGTTGTACATTCCAGCCGAGAGAGCTGCTGCTGCTACTGCTTTACAAAGCAGCTCTGTGCGTCGAGGCAGTGTAGACACCTCTACAACAAGAGGGAGCACAAGCAGCGCCTCTGCACAGGGCAAGAGCTGTATGTTACAAATGTGGCAAAGTTTTGTGACAGCGCCAGCAAGGTCTACACCATCCGAGACGGCTCCAGTCACCAGGAAGAAACGTTTCCGTAAGATGGTGACAGACTACTTGGCTTTCCCTCTAAGTGTACTCCCAGATGCCTCTTCCCCTTTCAAATTTTGGGTCTCTAAGTTGGATACATGGCCAGAGCTTAGCCAGTATGCATTGGAGGTGCTGGCTTGCCCTGCTGCCAGTGTATTATCTGAGCGCGTCTTTAGTGCTGCAGGTGGTGTAGTAACAGACCGTCGCATGCGACTATCCTCAGAGAATGTAGACCGGCTTACTTTTCTGAAAATGAACAAGGCATGGATCTCACCTGAATTTGCCTGTCCGTTTTCAGATTAAATAACTGTTTGGCAACGTTTTCCATGTCTCCTGTTATGTTCATCTTTCTACCACCTGAACTCTACTCCCTGGGCTACAACACCGCCATTTGTTGCTCGTAAGTAATTGGCAGGGGTACTGACTCCTGGCCAGCCTGGTTACAGCACGACAGCTGTTTCCTGGCAGTGTGAACGTCAATTATCCTCCAATAAGTTGTGCTGTCGTGTTGCATTCGGGTTAGCCGACTCTATGGTGCCTGCAGTTTAGGTGATTCCTATGTGTGCTGTGGGATATGTAAATAAAGGCTGTTTCCATTGTGACAATAGGACAAGCACCCACTGTAAGACTGTGTGATTCGGTAACTGCGGACGGCTTGCGTCCTGTCAGCTTACATTTTCATGGGTGCGTTCTGCTACCCGTCCGGGGTCCAGTACCGTCAACTGGTTCTCCCCAGTGCCTTTGGCCTAGGTGCCTCCATCTCCGTATCCGAGTTCCACCAACGTCTGCTGGTCCTTGGTAGTGCTTTGGAGCACAGGTACCTCCTGCTTAGTAACCGTGTTACAGTAACGTCAGCTGGTACTCGGTTGTGACATTGCCTCTTTTCCTTCTGCTACCCGTCCGGGGTCCAGTACCGTCAACTGGTTCTCCCCAGTGCCTTTGGCCTAGGTGCCTCCATCTCCGTATCCGAGTTCCACCAACGTCTGCTGGTCCTTGGTAGTGCTTGGGAGCACAGGTACCTCCTGCTTAGTAACCGTGTCACAGTAACGTCAGCTGGTACTCGGTTGTGACATTGCCTCTTTTCCTTCTGCTACCCGTCCGGGGTCCAGTACCGTCAACTGGTTCTCCCCAGTGCCTTTGGCCTAAGTGCCTCCATCTCCGTATCCGAGTTCCACCAACGTCTGCTGGTCCTTGGTAGTTCTTTGGAGCACAGGTACCTCCTGCTTAGTAACCGTGTCACAGTAACGTCAGCTGGTACTCGGTTGTGACATTGCCTCTTTTCCTTCTGCTACCCGTCCGGGGTCCAGTACCGTCAACTGGTTCTCCCCAGTGCCTTTGGCCTAGGTGCCTCCATCTCCGTATCCGAGTTCCACTAACGTCTGCTGGTCCTTGGTAGTGCTTTGGAGCACAGGTACCTCCTGCTTAGTAACCGTGTCACAGTAACGTCAGCTGGTACTCGGTTGTGACATTGCCTCTTTTCCTTCTGCTGCCCCTCCGGGTTCCAGCACAGTCAGCTGGTCCTCGTTACTTCCATTGTCTCTTGCTCCATCTGATACCCGTCCGGGTTCCCGTAACGTCAGCTGGTTCTCGGAAATTAGACGACCTTAAAGACCACCCAGAAGAAGATGACGACAAAAAGGACGACGAGCATGAAGCCAACCAGCCTGAACACCATCACAAAGAAAAAATAAAAGATTACCCAGAAGAAGATCACCAACAGGACAAAGAAGGTTAAGACAAACTACAAGATACAGAACAAGAGACAGAAGAACAATAAGCAGAAGATCAAAAAGCAGAAGAACATGAAGTATAAGACCAAAATGAAGAGCAAAATATATGCTCTAAATTCTAAGCAGAAGAAGACTAAGCAGTGTATGGGGTGAGTCCGTTCCTCCTCGTGGTGTCCTTGGAAAATGCCTGCTGCTGCAGGCTAAACTGAACACGGAAAAATACTGTTGTAATTTAAATCTTTTGTGACAGCAAGAACGGAAGAATGAAAAATTCATACTTTTACAGATTACAAGTACAGGAATAAATAAGAATATGATGAAGAAGATGAAGAGGAAGAAGATGAAGAATTTGAATATGAAGAAGATTAATAGTTTAATAATAACAATATGAGTAATGTAAACAAAAACATGAATAGCAAGAAGTTTAAGAAGAAGATTAAGAAGGTGAAGATGAAGAATAATTTGATGAGAAGATGATGCTGCTGAAGATTATGAAGGAGAAAGTGTGGCACTGGCAAAAGTTAAAAAGGTGAAGAGCATGGAAGTTGTGAAACATACATATTTGCCAAAATAGAAAAAAGATTAACAACATTGTCAATTTGTTCGTCAATCCAAATGTATTTCCAAAAAAAAATATATTAATGCTATTCCAATGCATTGGGTTAAACATGTATGCCTTTATTGTCTCCTCAACCTTCCCCAATACATTCTACATTACTCTTTGTTGTTTTCCTTCATGTACAATTAACCAACAAGGCAAGAATGGTTTTTTTTTAATGTCGATATTTGGTTCCCATAGACTTACATTGGACTTCGCCGATATTTAGTGATATCGGCGATACCATTCTGATCCAATATTTTTAGATATCGAGCAGTATCGCTCAACACTAATTATGGGTTCATGTATTTTCTATGTGACTGCTTAGTATTTCCATTAGTCCATAGACGATAAATGACACACTTGCACAACCACCACCATGTTCTTGGAATTGCTGAAGGTGGGTTGATAATAATTGATATTTTGTTCCAAAAAAATTTTTTGGCCTGTTTTATGCCCGTTTATCTAACAATGTAGAATCTACCACAATTTTACAGGGTCCAAACAGGATAATTTATGATTAATGAATATTGAAAATATACAAATATAAATGATATATTGTTGTATATAATATATCTGTATTTCTCTGTAATAAACAAAATCGAAAATGTGCTATTATATGGATAAATAGAAATTTATATGCAACCCAGTTCGCTTTTAGTTTCCGACAACTGGAAATTCTGCACTCGTTTGCCAACTGTCAATAGAGAACTCTCACACCGATCTTAAAATCAGCATGAATTAATTTATTCATTTAATAAAGTTTTAATTTGCCTTTTGATCCCTCTGGATGATTATTGCTGTGTTTAATTAGTAGTTGAGTTGTTGAGCTTCTGTGATCTGAAATGAAATACAGTTGCATATATTTCAGGCATTTGGACTTTAGATTGACTTTACGCATAGAGGACCAGTCAAGCATTTAATATACTAGTAATGAAAGTAATTGTGATACATAAAATTCAAGAAAAATATACTGTGATTTATTGCACTCTTCCATGTTCATCAAATCTTTGGTGCATACAAATGGAAATTATGTGTGTGGAGAGAAAAAGCCATAAGGTCCAAGCCATAAAAATACCTTGCACTTCTTGCATACATAATAAAGAAAACCAACTACTATTGTCGATCCAATGCAGTATATATGTGGTGTTTACAAATTAAAGGATTATTTCATACAATTTTATGGTATGGTTTCTGCATAAAGATGTGCGAGTCTACAAAAATTTGAGTTTGGCAGACAAGCTTGAATTTGGCTGGGGATTTTGATTTGCATAGAATTTATTTGGAGCAAATTAAATGTGCCCCTAATGCCATTAAAAGCAAATTATCATGCTTTGAAGTCTCTCAACCCAAAAGCATAAAAAAACAGACACACCAGAAAGGGTTAAAAAGCAATAAAATGTCATGCTCACTAGAGATCACAGGATCACTTGAAATTAAACTTAGCCAGTTTCTCCAAATTTTTTCAAAGAATTAAAATTACAATACTGCAAAGTCTCTAATTGCCCATAATATAGGTAAATAATACTTTGAGATCTCCTAGGACTGTACTTAACCCCTTTTGAGAACTTTAAAGGAAACTTAGCCTTATTCCCATCCAAATGACCTCAAAATATCTGGCTAGGAGAAAATGGGTGGTAACAACTTAATGCAGTATATCAGACATTTTAAGCTGCTTACATTGTAAAAATGGTATATGGAAGAAGCCTTAGCTTTTTCACATAGGTGATGCAAGAACTATTCATATTTGAGTAGTTTCAAGAGCTTTGTTCTTTGCTAAAAGAATAAACAATGGTTAATCACAAGCTATCTAAAAATAATTCTTTTATTTGGGGAGACAAAACAGGTGTGTTGTTTTGAAAATAAGTAATGGCTTCTCATTTAGTAGCGAAAAATTATCCCTTTTTGGGATCTGCAGCAGGTTTGATATTAGCAAAATGATTAAACAATTGCAAAATTTTTTTTATCAAGCTGTCTAAAAATGATTCCTTCTTTCGGAAGCAGTAGCTATTTCAAAGTGAAGAAGCAATGGCTTGTCAACAAGCCTTTCAAAAAATTATTCCTATTTTGGGATTTTTTTCATGTTTGTGTACACCCAAGAGAGCACATTTTACATCATGGCAGCAAACTTACTGTAAATGTTGCTGCTGCTGCCACGAGTACTGGTAGTCTTAAAGGGAACCTGTCTGGACTCAGCAGGATTGTGCACAGTAACCTACAGACACTGTCAGGTCGGTGCCGTTATACTGATTAAAATGATACCTGGGTTGATGAAATCCATCTTGTGGTTGTTATTTAATCTTAATTTTCAGTTTTGAGTTAATGATATGCTTGTGATCCGGGGTGGACCTGTGGGGGGGCTACTCGTATGTGGTGCTCTGATCAGAAATTTATGTGTATAGCTTCTGATAGGTCACTGATCCCTCACTGACCTGCCCCTAGTTTACATAATATTATATATATCTTGACAAAAAAACCTTCTGCAGGCAGGCGCCGGGGGTGGCTCCTGCGCTGCAGTCTGATTGCATGTGTAATATGTTTATAATTAATTTCTTTGCTGTTCTCTTGATATTCATAAATAAATATCCATTTGAAAATGGCGCCGGCCGCGCTTGTGCATTAGCATCAATTGGTGATCCGATAGCTGCTGGAAAAAAAATCAATTTCTGACTCCAACAAGGTGCCGTCAGTGCCTGCGCAGTAGAAGCTATCGGCGATCAATGATAGCTGCTACTGCGCAAGCACTGTTAGCGCCATCTTGGAGGAGGAATTTTTTTTTCCCTAGCAAGATGGCGCTGTTGGTGCCTGTGCAAAAGCATCTATCCCCATTTATAATTCTCCAGTGTATAATGCTCCCCATGTATTGCTCCAACTATTAAAAAAATGAAATACCTCTCCTTGCTGGGCACTGCTTTACTCTGGACTCCTCAGCGTCGCCATCTATCAGCTCTCTGCACTGTGACTGTTCAGGCAGAGGGCGCACAGACGTGACATCATCGCGCTCTCTGACCTGAATGTCACTGTCAGGAAATGTGGAAGACATCACAGCGGTGGAGCAGGGAGAGGTAAGTATTGCAAGTGCTGGGTCCCTGAGCAAGCAGGGGGGGCCCACTCGTGGGCGCCGGGAACTGTCACAGGGCCCCTCATAGTACGTCGGTGTCTCTGATGGCGAGTGGGCCCCCCACCTGCTCAGGGCAGAGGCACTTTCCCGGGTGCACCACGTGCTGACGCCAGCCCTGGGGGGGGACAGCCCAGTTAGGGAGGTGGAAAAACTGGCATATGTTGAGGTGTAGGCTGGACGTTCAGCAGCTGCAAAATGGATGAATTGGAAAAGTCGGAGGAAGAGGAGGACAAAGCGAGCCATTTTGCTGGCAACCTATGTTTCATCAGGGGAAGGTGGTACAAAATCCTTTGAAACCAAGGCATGGTTCATTTTAATGAAGGTGAGATCACCAACATTTTGGGTCGACAGCTGGGTCCTTCTTTCTGTCAGGATTGATCCAGCAGCATTGAACACACTTTCTGATAGCACACTACCAGCAGGGCAAGCGAGCTCCTGTAAAGCATATTGCTCCAATTCAGGCCAGGTGTCCAGTTTACAGGCCCAGCAGTCAAAGGGGAATGAACTGTGAGGGAGAACATCGATAGGGGAGGAGAGGTAATTTTGAGCCATAGTTGACAACTGCTGTCTCCTGTCTGTTGCAATCGATTCAGTATTACCAGTCGTGTGAGCGTTACTTGAGAAATCAGACCACAACATGGTCATGAAACCTCTGTCTCCAACGCCACTTTGGCTGTGTGCACCATGAACATCTCTTCCGTTTGGCCCAGTACGGTTCGTGGTAGAACCTGCACCACTGCTGTGTGCTAGGAATGCCGCTAGCAAACGGTTTACCAGAGTTGCTTGTTTGTTCGCCAACATTAGCTCTAGGTTCTCCTGTGGCATGATGTTCTGTAATTTGCCTTTATAGCGTGGATCGAGGATGCTGGCCAACCAGTAGTTGTCATCCTTCATAATTTTGGCAATTCGTGGGTCCCATTTTAGGATCCGCAAGACATAATCACACATGTGGGCCCATGTTCCAGGTGTCAATGATGCACTGACAGTGGTGGGTGGAGGAGCACTTTCTGCCAAATCCACATCCCTGTACCTGACCTTGGCAAGCCAACATTTTCTCTTTCCCCCTGTGAAGCTTCATCCTCCCCAAAATAATCATCCCCCTCATCCTCATCCTCCTCTTTCTCTTCTTCCTCCACCTCATCTAGGACAGTTTCCTGAGCATACAATGCCTGATTGTCATGAAGGCTTCCCTCCTCCTCCTCCTCCTCCGCTGCAGACGCCTGATCCTTAATGTGCGTCAAAGTTTGCATGAGCAGATGCATAAGTGGGATGCTCATGCTTATGATGGCGTCGTCTGCGCTTACCAGCCATGTACATTCCTCAAAACACTGAAGGACTTTACAGAGGTCTTTCAGCTTTGACCACTGCACACCCGACAACTGCATGTCCACCCTCAAACTGTCTGCTCATGTATCCTCCCTGCCTCTGTTCACATAGCCTCTCAATCATGTGCATGATGGAGTTTCACCTTGTTGCAATGTCTATGATTAGGCGGTGCTTTGGGAAGTGGAGCGATTGCTGCAGCCTCTGAATATGACTGGAGTCTACGGGCGAGTGACGAATGTGCAAGCACAATCTTCGCACCTTATGGAGCAGGGCTGGTAACTCCGGATAATTGTTCATGAAGCACTGCACCACCAGGTTCAAGGTGTGAGCCAGGCAAGGTATGTATCTGAGTTTTGCCAGGGCTATGGCCGCCAGAAAATTACGGCCTTTATCACTGACTACCTTGCCTGGCTCAAGATGTAGACTGCCCAGCCATGACTCAGTTTCTAGCTGCAAGTAGTCGGCCAATATCTCCGCGGTGTGTCTGTTGTCGCCCAAAGACATCATCTTTAAAACAGCCTGCTGACGCTTACCACTAGCTGTTCGATAGTGGGACACTTCAAGTGCAACACTGGCAGCTGCAGATGGAGTGCTCGTGTGACTGCGCTCTGTCAACGAGCTTTTGCTTCTGGAGGAGGAGAAGGGTCGAACGCCTACAACCTACTGTTGCCTATACCGTGGTCTAGGCAGCACTGTCCCACCGCCGCTGTCCCCTGTGGACCCTGCATCCACCACATTAACCCAGTGCACTGTGATGGACACGTAACGACCCTGGCCATACCTACTGGCCCATGCATCTGTTGTGATGTGCACCTTTCCACTCACTGATTGTTTCAGTGCGTGGACAATGCGGTCTTTCACATGCAGGTGGAGGGCAGGGATGGCTTTTCTAGAAAAGAAGTGCCGACTGGGTAGGTCATAGTGTGGGACAGCGTAAGCCATGAGCTTTCGGAGCGCTGCGCTTTCAGCCAAACGGAAGGGCATCAGCTCTAATGAGATCAGCTTGGCAATGTAGGCGTTCAAAGCCAGTGAGGTTTTGTAGTCCATCCACGCTTGCAAGTGCATGATTTTTAAATGTCTAAGCATGTAATTGGTATTCAATTTTTGGAGATTTTTCCCTCGGCTAAAGGTCCTTCTGCACTTCTTACAGATAACCTTTGCCTCATCAATAGGATTTTGGTCAAAAAAGTGCCACACTGCACTCTTCCTACTATGGGATAAATTTTCAGGGCTTGCACGCTGTGCTAATTTGACCATCTGGCCAAGCTGTCCTGCAACTCTTTTTGTTTTTTTTAACACGTCTTTGGACTGCTACGGGCCTGCCAGATAACCGCAGCTGCGATGTTGATACCTGCCGCGGATCCTCCTCCTCTTCTGAGCTATTGCTAGGGGCACCCTCTTCCCCAATGGATGCCAATCCGGGTCAACAACTGGGTCATCCATCACCTCCTCTTCAATTTCATCTGCACCTTCCTCTGTGTCACCGTGTAAGGTGGTATCGTATGCGTGAGGGGCACCTGAGTTTCATCAGGGTCAGATTCTGGTTCAGTAGACTGCGAGGGCAATGTAGTGCTCTGGGTGAATGTACCAGCAGAATCAGATAGCAGTAGCTGTGCATCAGTGCACTCCATGTCATATTCATCTTGGACTGGGGAATTCAAGATTTGACTTGCTAACCCAGGCATGGTATGTGAAAGGAGCTCCATGAAGTAATCTGAAGTGTGGCCTGCTGCATCCTTCACTTTTGGTGGGGGTGAAGGACACAAGGAAAGGTATTATTCCTGAACAGAAGCCTGCACTGATGACTCAGTGCTTGCATTTTTTTAAAACTTCAGAAGAGGAGGCGATAGAGCTGGAGGCTGTTCATGTTCCTGATGCTCCGGCTTTAAAAGCGGTTTACCTACTCCCTGAAAAGGGAGCCTTCCAGGCCTTCTGGAGCCAGACAATGACACTGGCTCAACACCTCCTGCCTTAGGTGCTATTGGGCTTTTGGCACTACCAGCAGATGCACCACCATCACCACCATCTTTCCTAGCTGGCCCCCCCGCCCACGTCCGCGGCTTCTTCCACCATACTTCCTCATGTTTGGGAAAATGTACCAAAAATACCAGCAGATATATGGTACTGTATGAGGAGCGTACAGCTGTATATGGCGTAGGGGAAAATTTAAATCTCCGTATATATTTCCGGAGTCACACACAGACGCTCACTCAGTATGGATTTGACCTTAATACAAAGAGCAGATATACGGTACTGTATCAGAAGCGGACAGCTGTACACGGTTTTGGGGAAAATTGCAATCTCCGTATATATTTCCGGAGTCACACACAGATAGTCAGCATGTATTTGTCCGTGATACCAGCTGGTACACGGTAGTGTGTGAGGAGCGTACGGTGTGGGAAAAAATGAACGGTCGGTAAGTGTGCAGAAAAAAAAGAATAAAAGTATTAGTGCTCTGTAAAAAGCAGTCTGCACAGCAGTTTACACACAGCAATACAGCTATCAGGCAGCCTAATAACCAGCGCTGCTGCACACTAGAAAATCCTCCCCTGACACTGCACACTAACTGTACAGCACAATTGCTATCAGCACAAGCACAGAAGAACTTCTCTTTCCTGCCCTAACTCTCTCCCTACTGATAAACAGCGTCAGCAACCTCTCCCTACTGTTAAGATCGGCAGAAGTAAAATGGCGATCGGCGCTCAGGGCTTTTATAGACATTATGACGCCCCCCAAAACAAGCCAAAACTGCAATGCCCTACTCTAAGATGGTGGTGGCCGCTGCACATGCCATCTCGTTGCCCACAGTGTACATCCTTGCTTCTTGGCTGAAAAAAGGCACCTGCAAGCATTATGGGAAAACCGACTTAGGAGCTCGGGTCGACGACCGCATGGCCGACTGCACGCTATGGTCGGGTTTCGGCCAACGAAACCCGACTTTGGTAACAGTCGGCAACTTTTTAAACTGACTGACCTGTTTCGCTCAACTCTAACGAGCATGTCATTAACTCAAAACTGAAAATAAAGATTAAACGACAACCACAAGACGGATTTCATCAACCAAGGTATCATTGTAATCAGCATAACGGCACCGATCTGACAGTGTCTGTAGGTTACTGTGCACAATCCTGCTGACAGGTTCCCTTTAATTCTTGCACAGGTGGGGGATCATTGGACTTTGAGGATTGCACAGGAGTCTCCTAGTCAGTCATGCGGTTGAAGGAAATACAGCTTATCCAAATAATGTGTGTGGCATGCAGAGAAGGAAATAAAGCTTATGCCGGTAATAAGCCATACTTTTAAGTAGGAATATGAAGAGACAAATAACTGATTAAGGAAATAGGAAAATTATAGCCAATTTGGATATTATAATTAGTTACACAATATTATTTTAACATCATTAAAAACGTTATACTTTAATGATGTTAAAATAAAATTGTGGATAAAAACTATAGGGAAATAGAGCACAGCAGACTATAGGGTGATAGCTTTACAAAAATATATAATAGATCCAGGTAATATGCTCACCTAATGGACTTGTGTAGGCACAATTCCTGTGAAAGCTCAATGACAATTGCTGCTGCTTCATGGCTAGTTGATGGGCTAAGCCAGGATGCTTGAAGGAAGAGACAATTCAAAGTTTTGGGCTGTGCTAACTGAAATAATGATCTTTGAGCCAATTTTATAATGAAGTGGTTTTTATTACACAATGCGCATCCACGCTGGACCGGCATCTTTCACAAGTGTAAAAACCAGATATAACAAGTGGCTTTTACACTTGAAAGAGATGCCAGTCTGGCGTGGAACCACATTGTGAAATAAAAAAGGCTACTTTATATTATTTGATGAAGGATCTGCATCTCTGTTACTGCAGCCAAAAACCGAGAATTGTGTTTTCCATCAAAATAAAATTGTGTTATTATTTTATTTTGAATCTAGAATAGAATTTTCCCATTTCATTTGACTAACATAATTAGAGATGTGCAAAAAATGTCAAGTGAAATTGAATTCTACATGCATTTTACAGTAAAACGCATTTGCAATAATGCAGATTTTCTGTTATTTGCTTTGGTGTGGATTTTGGAAATCGGTGGCCACTGTCCACCATTTTTCTGAATCTTAAAGAGCCATTAAAAGATTAAACAAATAAAAATACTTACGCTCACCTGATCTTCTGATCCCCTACATATGGGCAGGGTCACAGTGAAAATCACAACATCATGACTAGAGATTAGTGATGAGCCACCCCCGTAGTGTTCGAGTTCAGTTCAGTTCGCCGAACAGCCGTGTGTTAAGCCGTGTTGTGTGAGCTGGGTTAATCCGCTGACTAGCAGATACTGCTACTAGGCCCAAAATTATTATCTGGGCTAGATGCAGTTAAAAATTTGTAATTAGATCTACAGTCGGTGGCTACTCCGCTGACTAGCAGACACTGCTACTAGGCCCAAAATTATTGTCTGGGCTAGATGCAGTTAAAAATTTGTAATTAGATCTACAGCCGGTGGCTACTCCGCTGACTAGCAGACACTGATACTAGGCCCAAAATTATTGTCTGGGTTAGATGCAGTTAAAAATTTGTAATTAGATCTACAGCCGGTGGCTAATCCGCTGACTAGCAGACACTGCTACTAGGCCCAAAATTATTGTCTGGGCTAGATGCAGTTAAAAATTTGTAATTAGATCTACAGCCGGTGGCTACTCCGCTGACTAGCAGACACTCAAGCTTTGGAGCAGACCTCTGATTCCCAGGCTATAATATGAGTAAACAGCTCTTCACACTCAACCATCTATGTTACCCCAAGTCATAGTGTATGTAGTTTCTTACGGTTAAAAGGGGGTGGGGAAAGACCCAACTCACCTGTAATTGACGATGCCAACGTCACATAAAACACAGCAAGGGGACTCCAAAAAGTCTCCATTTTTTCCAAAAATTTAGGGCACAGACATCACTTAAGTAGCATCAATTGCCCATAGTTGCTTAAAACGGTTGGTGAGGTGATTTTACTAAATCCTCAAGCTTTTACTCTCCCCAGGATGACACAGGGGTAGAAAAGTCCTTGCAGATCCATGATTTGTTCATTTTTATGTACGTGAGTCTGTCTACATTCTCAGTGGACAGCCGCGTGCGCTTATCTGTCAGACTCAGCACACAACCAGCAGCGTTGAACACACGTTCAGAGAGAACAAAAATTATTATTAATTTGAAAGCTGGTGGAGCTTAGTATAGATGGCCTAATAGAATGAGTACCACACACTGCTACAGGCCCAAAATTATTGTCCAGGCAAGATGCAGCTAAAAATTATTATTAATTTGAAAGCTGGTGGAGCTTAGTATAGATGGCCTAATAGATGAGTACCACACACTGCTACAGGCCCAAAATTATTTTCCGGCCTAGATGCAGCTAAAAATTATTAGTAATTTGAAAGCTTAAAACGGTTGGTGAGGTGATTTTACCAAATCCTCAAGCTTTTACTCTCCCCAGGATGACACAGGGGTAGAAAAGTCCTTGCGGATCCATGATTTGTTCATCTTTATGAACGTGAGTCTGATTACATTCTCAGTGGACAGCCGCGTGCGCTTATCTGTCAGACTCAGCACACAACCAGCAGCGTTGAACACACGTTCAGAGAGAACAAAAATTATTATTAATTTGAAAGCTGGTGGAGCTTAGTATAGATGGCCTAATAGAATGAGTACCACACACTGCTACAGGCCCAAAATTATTGTCCAGGCAAGATGCAGCTAAAAATTATTATTAATTTGAAAGCTGGTGGAGCTTAGTATAGATGGCCTAATAGAATGAGTACCACACACTGCTACAGGCCCAAAATTATTTTCCGGCCTAGATGCAGCTAAAAATTATTAGTAATTTGAAAGCTTAAAACGGTTGGTGAGGTGATTTTACCAAATCCTCAAGCTTTTACTCTCCCCAGGATGACACAGGGGTAGAAAAGTCCTTGCGGATCCATGATTTGTTCATCTTTATGAACGTGAGTCTGATTACATTCTCAGTGGACAGCCGTGTGCGCTTATCTGTCAGCACACCACCAGCAGGGCTGAACACACGTTCAGAGAGAACGCTGGCTGCGGGGCATGACAAGATCTCCAAGGCGTGAGTGGCGAGTTCCGGCCATTTATCCAGATCGGAAGCCCAAAAAGAGCAAGGGTCCAGTGACACAGTCATGGCTTCCATGTTCAGTTGGAGAAACTCCTGCACCATCGGATTTAGGCGTTGACTATGTGTCTGACATCTTATCTCCTGTGGCCTTGCAAAGGATGGGATAAAAAAGTGGTGAAAGGGTTCCGCAAAATTGCTGTTAACACCAGCAGATACTGTGTTTCTGTTATGGTTTGAGTGCTGAAGACTCGACGACAGTCCCACGGTTGGCAAGTTAGAACTGTGAGATTCACTACGTGCACCACTGGTGTTTTGTGGAAAAGCACATGCAAGATTCTGCAACAGTCTCTGCTGATACTCCTGCATGCGTGAATTCCTTTCTATGGCTGGAATTATTTCGGCAAATTTACTTTTGTACAGGGGATCTAACAGTGTGGCTACCCAGTAGTCAGGATTATTTCGATATCTGAAAATTCGAGGGTCATGGTAGTGCAGCAAGAAGGCACTCATGTGTCTTGCGCATCCAGGAGCACCAAGTCCCTGTTGTGTTGGTGGCGAGGTAAGAATCCTGCTTCCTTCCTCTGCCCTCTCCCCCCAACCTC
The DNA here is from genome assembly GCA_033576555.1 of Oophaga sylvatica. Classification (NCBI taxonomy): domain Eukaryota; kingdom Metazoa; phylum Chordata; class Amphibia; order Anura; family Dendrobatidae; genus Oophaga; species Oophaga sylvatica. The sequence goes on from JARQOD010000001.1 coordinate 961,698,946, forward strand.
GCACAACAGAAATGTGATCAAGGTCTCCCTCATCTGATGGGTCTTCCATGCCCATCGCCAGTTCGTCCCTCCACTTCTTCCTGGGCTCCTGCACCTTCCTCACTAGTGGAGCTTAGAATAGATGGCCTAAAAGAATGAGTACCACACACTGCTACTATGCCCAAAATTATTGTCCAGGCAAGATGCAGATAGAAATTCTTTTTTTTTTGAACGCTGGTGGAGTTTTGTATAGATGGCCTAATAGAATGAGTTCCACAAACTGCTCCTATGCCCACAATTATTCTACAGGCAAGATGCAGCTAAAAATTCTTTTTTTTTTAATGCTAGTGGAGCTTTGTATAGATGGCCTAATAGAATGAGTACCACACACTGCTACTAAGCCCACAATTATTCTACAGGCAAGATGCAGCAAAAATTCTTTTTTTTTTTAATGCTGGTGGAGCCAGACTGGTAACAGGCAAGACTTCCATGTCCTCACCAACAGGACGACTGACCATGCTGTCCTCCTCCTCATCCTCCTCCTCCCTGTCCTCAGGCCATCCACGCTGAAGAGACGGTATGACAGTTGTGGTTGTAGTCCCGTCTATAGCGCATGAAAGTAGCTCCTGTTCTTCCTCCTCCTCCTCTTCCTCATTGTCAACCAATCCACGTTGGGATGACATGAGGCTGGGCTGTGTGTAATTACCCTGTATGGTTCCTTGATCCATATCCTCATGCTCCGCCTGCAATGCCTCCTCTTTCATTGTGAGCAGAGAGCTTTTGAGGATGCAGATGAGTGGGATGGTGATGCTAATTATGGCGTCATTGCCGCTCACCAACTTGGTGGACTCCTCAAAATTTTGGAGGATGCTACATATGTCTGATATCCATGTCCACTCCTGATGTAAGGTTCTTTGTCTCTGTTGACATGTTCCTTGAAACTCAGTTTTCCGTCGGCCATTTTGCTTTCTGTCTTTCTGCAGCTCTTGCCCTCAGTTAATATGGAGTTTCCAGTTTTCATGTTCCCGCCCTGATTCTTCCCTCTTGCTTCTTAAGCAGCCTCAGCTGAACAATCAGTGCTCCTGAATCAAGCCTCAGTCAGTCTGTGACCTGACTTCTGGAAACCTTGGACTTGTACTCCAGCTATTCCCTACTGAGGAACCTTGGAACACTTTTGGACTCTGGAAACCTGCTGTTTGGTGAATCCATGTTTGCAGAGGAATTACGGTACAGAGAAGAGATCCTGAACCTGCTTTGGAGATTTATTGTAGTGCTTGAAGTTACTCTGGCCTGCTGTGTCTCCTGTCGCTGTTCCTGCAAACTGTGTGAACTTTTCAGCATGCTTGTATAAAGTAATACAAGTCATTTCATATCAACCTGTGTCTCCTGTGTTTTCCTCGACACCAAGCACAAGACGCTATAGGAACTGTACACTATACATGACAAGATTCAGGAGCCAATGTTTAGTGTCTGCTGGGTCTGGGAAAGCCGTGTCTGCTGTGACTGTGGATATCAGATGTCCGTTTAATACCTTATGTGATGACAGTGGTTGTGACTTCTCACAACCATTCCAGGTGAGCGCATTCCCTTAAAATTTTACTCTGGAGTGTTACCACAGGTAAACACTATTTTTTTTTCCTTTCCTCTTCTCCTTCCAGCACTTCTGCCTTAAAAGATCTGGAAGATGGAGGCCCGCATAAAGGAACTTTGCGGAGTGACTGATACAATCCTTTCAGATGTACAGACTTTAAAAACCCGTTTTGCAAGCCTACAGGACCTCACTAATCATAATTTGCAAGTGTTTGGACAGACTACCCAGGAATTGCGAGCCAGGATTGAGGCTCTAGAGGAACGAGCCCAGGCTCCTGCCATAACCCCGAGTTCTGGGATCCCCAAATTACCTCCTTTTCGTTTTGGCGGTGAACGTGAGAAATTCAGGGGATTTATTAATCAATGCAATTTATTTTTCTCTGCACATGCTTCACAATTTCCCACTGAACGATCCAAAGTGCTTACTATAATCATGTTAACTTTGCGCCAAGGTAAGCGTTCAGTAGCCGAATATGCCCTGGATTTCAGGAGATGGGCTCTTGATACCACTTGGGACACTTCCGCTAAAAAATCTATTTTTCGGAAAGGGTTGTCTCCACTGATTAAGGATGAACTTGCTCGTGCCGACCCTCCCACTGCGTTAGGTGACTTTATTAACTATTGTATCCGTATTGATGCTCATCTGACTGAACGCAGACAAGAGAGATGGTTCGAAAATAATCGCACTAACCTTTTACTACCTCCCTCCTCAGCTAAGGAACCTTTGAGTAGGATCACAAGGGAACCAGAACCTGAACCCATGCAGGTGGACTCTTTACAAAGACGGGTTAGTGATGCACGCAAAGAACATCGTATAAAGGAAAATCTATGTTTCTACTGTGGTAAGTCAGGGCACTTCATTATAAACTGCCCCAGCCGTTCTTGTAAGACTACTGCAGCAGTCATTCACTGTGAGTGTTGCGAGAGGAGCTCTGTCATGTCCGAGCCTCAGGCTCCAGAGAGATCTGCTGCAAGAGATCTTGATTTCTCGGACTTAAACTCTGTTAGTTCTGGGGACGATGACGGTATAAACACTGCAATTTTTCAAGTTTCCTCAGCGGTGTCCCAGCTGAGTTATAAAAGAAACAGTTCTCATTGCTTCCTTTCCATCAAACTCTGGGTTGACTCAGTCTGGGTGTCTAGCTCTGCTATGATCGACTCAAGAGCAAGTGCAAATTGCTTCTTCAAACAAAGAGGACTTGTACTCTATAGCGCCACCTATTGGAAGTAGCGATCCTACAAGTCACAATCAACCCTTTAACGAGTCTTGTAATATGACTTAGGATAAAAGCCAAATCAGAATCTCCATTTGCAGACACGGTGTTTCGGACTGTTGGTCCTCGTCAGTGCAAAGTGGGAGAGATCTGATTTGGCTAGATGAGAGGCTCTGGACTGGGGTCTGGGGGGTAAGGTTACTCCTTGTGGAGAGTGACATACCAGCTCTGGCGTGTCAAGGTAAGGAGGCTTATTCGCCGTGCAATGCTCCTCTGGGAAATTTTAATATGCAAATTGCCTCTTCAAACAAAGAGGACTTGTACTCTATAGCGCCACCTATTGGAAGTAGCGATCCTACAAGTCACAATCAACTCTTTAACGAGTCTTGTAATATGACTTAGGATAAAAGCCAAATCAGAATCTCCATTTGCAGACACGGTGTTTCGGACTGTTGGTCCTCGTCAGTGCAAAGTAGGAGAGATCTGATTTGGCTAGATGAGAGGCTCTGGACTGGGGTCTGGGGGGTAAGGTTACTCCTTGTGGAGAGTGACATACCAGCTCTGGCGTGTCAAGGTAAGGAGGCTTATTCGCCGTGCAGGAGCAAGTGGAAATTTTATGGATATCTCCTTTGCTCTGAAACAGGGGATACGTTCAGTGAAGAAGGCTACTCCAGTACAGATGGAGACTGTGGATGGCTCTCTACTGACTTCTGGACCAGTGGATCAAGAAACAGAGCCTTTGAGGGTCCTTATGGGTAAAGATCATCAGGAGAAAATGTCTTTTTTGCTTATCTCTTCTCCCCACTTTCCCATTATTCTAGGGCTACCATGGCTGCAGGCGCAGAATCCTACGATTAACTGGGAGACCAAGGAATTACACTTTCCGGAGAAACAGATGAGTCAAGGAGTTTCAGCTTGCTCTGTTCCTAAAGGAACCATGTCAGTCCCTGAACTACCAGATGTATACCAGGACTATGTGGATTTATGTGACAAGAAGAACGCTGATCAGTTTCCTCCTCACCGTCCATATGAATGTCCAATTGAATTATTGCCTGGAGCCGAGATACCTTTTGGTAAGATCTACCCCTATCGGGGCCCGAGCTAAAAGCTTTGAAGGATTATATAGACGAAAATTTAGCCAAGGGCTTCATACGCCCCTCTTCATCTCCCGCAGGTGCACCCATCTTCTTTGTGAAGAAGAAAGATGGATCTCTGAGACCCTGCATAGACTATAGGGAACTCAATAAGGTTACTATTAGAAACCGTTATCCATTGCCTTTAATCCCTGAGTTGTTGGAGAGAGTGCGGCTTGCCAAAATTTTCTCTAAACTGGATCTCCGTGGGGCCTATAACTTGGTCCGTATTAGACCTGGGGATGAATGGAAGACTGCTTTCAGGTCACGCTATGGACACTAAAGTAAACCTTTCTTCTGCTTTTCATCCCCAGACTAATGGACAGACAGAACGAACCAATCAGACCCTGGAGCAGTATCTCCGCTGTTTTATCTGCCACCTACAGGATGATTGGGTGGATCTACTTCCACTGGCTGAGTTCTCTTATAACAACTCTCAGAGCGCCTCCACTAAGCAGTCTCCTTTTTACTCCAATCTAGGTTATCATCCTAACATTCTTCCTCGATTTCCCATAGATACTCCCTTGCCGGCAGTGGCTGAAAGAATCACTTCTTTACAAAAGAATATGGATCTTCTAAAGGAAAATCTAGAATTGGCTCAGGAAAGGTACAAGAAAGCAGCAGATAAATTTCGTAAACCTGCACCAGCTTTCAAGGTAGGAGATTTGGTCTGGCTGTCAACCAGAAATCTTAAATTAAAGATTCCATCCGGAGGTTGTCCCTAAGGGGGGAGTAATGTAAGGTTCTTTGTCTCTGTTGACATGTTCCTTGAAACTCAGTTTTCCGTCGGCCATTTTGCTTTCTGTCTTTCTGCAGCTCTTGCCCTCAGTTAATATGGAGTTTCCAGTTTTCATGTTCCCGCCCTGATTCTTCCCTCTTGCTTCTTAAGCAGCCTCAGCTGAACAATCAGTGCTCCTGAATCAAGCCTCAGTCAGTCTGTGACCTGACTTCTGGAAACCTTGGACTTGTACTCCAGCTATTCCCTACTGAGGAACCTTGGAACACTTTTGGACTCTGGAAACCTGCTGTTTGGTGAATCCATGTTTGCAGAGGAATTACGGTACAGAGAAGAGATCCTGAACCTGCTTTGGAGATTTATTGTAGTGCTTGAAGTTACTCTGGCCTGCTGTGTCTCCTGTCGCTGTTCCTGCAAACTGTGTGAACTTTTCAGCATGCTTGTATGAAGTAATACAAGTCAGTGGATAGCACTGCAGCCTTGCAGCGCTGGAGTCCTGGGTTCGAATCCCACCAAGGACAACATCTGCAAGGAGTTTGTATGTTATCCCCGTGTTTGCGTGGGTTTCCTCCGGGTACTCCAGTTTCCTCCCACACTCCAAAAACATACTGATAGGGAATCTAGATTGTGAGCCCCATCGGGGACAGCAACGATAATGTGTGCAAACTGTAAAGCGCTGCGGAATATGTTAGCGCTATATAAAAATAAAGATTATTATTATTATTTCATATCAACCTGTGTCTCCTGTGTTTTCCTCGCACCCAAGCACAAGACGCTATAGGAACTGTACACTATACATGACACCTGAGGTCTTATGTGTGGAGTCAAACCTGACAAACGCCAGCATTGTTGATGCTGGTATTCAACAACTGCCCGATTCTGCTCACAAATCCTTTCTAACATATGCAGTGTAGAGTTCCAACGCGTGGGCACATCACACACCAGTCGGTGAGCCGGAATCTGCAATCGCTGCTGAACCACAGCAAGGGCGGCTGAAGCTGTAGCTGCCTTACTAAAATGTGCACACAGGCGTCGTACTTTAACCAGCAGATCCAACAGCTCTGGATAGCTTTTTAGAAAACGTTGAACAACGAATTTCAGCACATGGGCCAGGCATGGTACGTGTGTCACTTCGCCTCGCCTCAAAGTCACCACCAGGTTCCTACCATTGTTACACACAACCATGCCTGGCTGGAGATTTACCAGTGTCAGCCACACATCTGCCTGCTCTTTCAGAGCTAATAATAATAATAGCTGTCAACAACTCTTCAGTATTGTGCGGTATGTCACCTAAGCAAATTAGTTTCAGCACAGCCTGTTGCCACTTTGCTTTGGCAATGCTGCAGTGCTTCCAGCTTGTGACTGATGTGCTCATTTCTGACATGGAGGCTGAAGAGGAGGAGGTGCAGGAGCTGCACACAGTGGGGCAACCCTGATTGATGTAGGGCCCGTAATCCTTGGCTCGGGAGGATGTGTTCCATCCCAAGGTCTGACTGGGTCCCAGCTTCCACTATGTTAACCCAATGTGCCGTCAGCGAGATGTACCATCCTTGGCCACAAGCACTTGTCCATGTGTCTGTGGTTAGGTGTACTTTCACAGTAACTGCATTGTTGAGGGCACGGGTAATGTTGCGCGACACGTGCTTGTGTAATGCTGGGATGGCACAGCGGGAGAAATATGGCAGCTGGGGACAGAGTACCTTGAGACGGCTGCAGCCATCAGGTTGCGGAAAGCTTCCATCTCCACGAGCCTAAAAGGCAACATTTCAACCACAAATAGACAAAAAATATGAGAATTGAGTACTGTGGCCTATGGGGCATTAGCTGCTTATTTCTGCTTACGTTCCAATGACTGGGGTATGGACAACTGAAGGCTGCGCTGGAACAAGGATAAACTGTTGAGAAACCTCAAGAAAACGACCATAAAGCCCAAAGTATGAAAAAAGTACAAATTTAATGTTTATTAAATTATTAATTAGGTATACAGACACAAAGGAACAGAAAAATGAACAGAGAATTGAGGACCAATCAAAGTACAACAAAACATGTCAAAAAACAACAAATGACCGGGTCGGCCCAGCAATGATCAAGTATACAATAGTATTTGCATATATCATCAAGACATAACCAGGAATATGTAAATACAGAGTCGAATAGTCTGGCTGGAAGATCAATATATTAACATAGTAGCAGAGTAGTCACAGACTAGGTGATATAGGATATAACTGCAAGGACATTTAATAGCCATATACATGTATGTCTAATGGCAATAAGATAGTATAGGCAAAAGCTAGAATAGAAAAAGTAATGGCGTAATAGCCGATATTAGATTAGTGTCCTAATAGTATCATGGTTGCCTGTAAATATATACAGCCAGCAGTCAATAAAGATGATAAATATATCCACATAGTAGTAAAGAAATGAACCGCACGTGTTGCAATGACAGCGCAGCGGTCATACTACCTGGAAAAGATGACAAGCCGGGACCGTGACCAGGTCATAAGAAACGCCCGACGTGCGTTTCGGATATTCAATCCTTCATCGGGGTTGTTTTTTGACATGTTTTGTTGTACTTTGATTGGTCCTCAATTCTCTGTTCATTTTTCTGTTCCTTTGTGTCTGTATACCTAATTAATAATTTAATAAACATTAAATTTGTACTTTTTTCATACTTTGGGCTTTATGGTCGTTTTCTTGAGGTTTCTCAACAGTTTTTCGCATGTTTTATGCGACTGCCCTTATTACTCCATGTAACTATGTAGCAATGATTTTCTTTAATACTGTTACCTATCATTACTCTTCTATGCTACTTCTATTATGAGCTGTTTTTCTCGCTGGAACAAGGATGTGGATTTGCTTGATGATGGTGCTATTTGACTGTGGGCAACGGCAGATGAAGGGCAGGAGGCATCTTCGCATGCACCGTGGACAGGGGATTGGCTTGCATACGCAACAGTGGAAGAAGCAACGGTGTAACCTGCAGACACTGTTCCTGGAGACTGGGGTTGGGCTCACAAAGTCGGGTGCTTTGCTGCCATGTGATTGATCATGTTGGTAGTGGTAAGGCTGGTAGTTTTGCTACCCCTGCTGATGCTGGCATGACAGGTGTTGCAAATGGCCTGTTTGGGGTTATAGGCAAAGTCTTTGAAAAATAACCAGACTCGGGAAGACCTAACTGTCAGACTGGCAACTTCCGTCAGGTTGGTGTTACGGGGAACGGTTGCACGCCTTCTGTCTGCAGCCATCACACTGCTTCTTTCTGCCTGAAGTGGTGTGACGCCTACCTCCCCCTGTGTCCTGCTGTCCTTGCTCTGCATGTCCTCCTTCCAGGTTGGGTCTGTTACTACATCATCCACCACCTCATCTTCCACTTAACCACCCTGGTCCTCCTCCTTACTTTCCAGCAATTGTGTCTCATCATCGCACACCTCTTGTGACCATGGCTGCTCAAAGATTTGTGCATCGCTAGATGGAATATCATCTTGCCCCGCTTCTAGTGGACCGGGCGAGAGGCACGAATCTCCAAATGGAAAACTGAACAGCTCTTCGGAGTGTCCGAGTGTGGGATCAGTTGTTCCAGGGCACTCAACATGGTGGGAGGAAGGAGGATCAGGGTAAGAAATATGCGGTCCAGATTCACGGCTACTGTGACTTGACCGTGTTGAAGACAGGGTGGGTGCTGGTGGTGGTGGATAAGTAAGTGGAAGTATTATCCGCTATCCAACCAACAACCTTTTCACACTGCTATAGCTTCAATAGTGCTGTCTTGCCGAGATCCTATAGGACTTCAGACACTAAGTTCCAGTGAGAAGATGTGGGTGTTTTCGGTGGGCCAATTTCAGCTTGCCAACGGCCTCGGCCTGCACCATCATCATCACGTCCACTTCCCTGTCCCTTGTCACACACCTTGCCCATTGTAAATGGAATAGAATATTATACACGTTGACAACAAAAGGGTGATTTGGGAGTCAAGTTGTACGTGATACGTGTGCTTGAAAACCACACTTTTACCTATCTGGACTTTAGGTAAAAATTGTTTTAGGCCTTATCAGATTTAATAATTACGTTAACAGACTGCAAAAAAAATACAATGTTTTGGCATAATCTGCCCAATATTTGAGCATGTATAGATATGAGCTGGCACGGAGATACCACTATGACAAATGTTTTTGTTTGTTTTGTTTGTTTGGCTAAATAGTGCTGTATATAAATACAGTTTCAACCAGGACACAAAAAAAAAAAAGCCGTAAACTGGCCAAACTTTGAGCACACACAGATATGAGCTGCCACGTAGATACCACTACGACAAATGTGTGCCCTGCTTTTTTTTATTTTTGGGCTAACTAGTGCTGTATATCAGTACTGTCACACCCAGGACAATAAAAGGAAAACCGGCCAAACTTTGAGCACGCACAGATATCAGCTGGCACAGAGATACCACACCAAAAATTGTGTGGCCTGTGTTCCAATTACACCTGGGGCTAGCTATATATGGCCAATATATCCTACAGGTTGCAGCAGCAGCACCAGAACACAGGAAGAGAATGGACCCTCTTGATGTATGCAATGATCTATATACACACATACAGTGCCTGCATGCCTTGCACTGATGTGTATTGTATAGCACGACGTACACTACCCTGCCTACCTAACATTGGCACCTATATACTCCGAAATTAGTCCTTAGAAGGACTGTTGGTTTAGCTGGATTTGAGTAGTTTAGGATAGACCGAACACTAACTAATAAATCCCCAATTCTGTCTCTATATCGGCAGCATCTCTCCCTACACTATCTCAATCCGGAGCTGAATATGCCAAGCAGGGTGGCGTCCGGTCTCTTATACCCCTGATGATGCTGTGCGGCCAGCCAATCACTGGCACGACCACAACAAAGATGGCTGGGACGTTTCATTGCCTGGCAGACAATCCCTGCATTGTGATTGGGTCTGTAAAGTCCGACAAAAAAGCTGGGTGGAGACCCGAGTCCCCGCCGAATAATCCCGGAAATGCTCGATGCTCACCGAGTACACCTAGTACTGTGATACTCGGGCAAGTAACGAGTAGTGGCGAGCACATTCGCTCATAACTGATCATTATATCTTAGTTGCAAAATGTTTAGATAGCAAAAGTTAAGTGGACAATTAAATGCCTGGTGGTGCCAGGTGACCGTTCATGGAGAGTGGGCAGTGAATATGAGTGGTGAGTAGAGTTGAGCATTCCGATACCGCAAGTATCGGGTATCGGCCGATATTCGCTGTATCGGACTTTAGATACTTAGTTCCGATATTTTCCATATATCGTATACTGGAATCGGAAGTTCCCATAATTCTTTTAGAGGCAATGTGATTTTAGTCAGCCAATGAGGAATCCTAAGAAGTGGGCACATCCTGTACTGCTGCGGTCATGTTAACTAATGGCATGGCTGTGATTGGATGCTGAAATGATGTCAGAATGCACTATAAAAGGCGCTGCCGCCATTTTAGTGTCACTGTGCTGTGAATTCAGATAGGGACAGAACGCTGCTCTGCTGACTCTGAGGGACAGTTAGAGATTGCGATTTTGTGTACTGTGCTTTAGGCAGGCTAGTTTACAAACCGCTGTGTAAAGCTTCCTTTTGCCTTGCAGTGTTGTTTTCACAGCTCTGCAAGGTGTGTGTGTGCGTGCAGGTGACGCTGCAGTTTGCTCTGCATCCAACGCTGTTTGTAGGCATCTGCACGTGTCACTCACAGACTTATTTTTTTCTTTAGTGTAATTCTTGCTGCTCCATTCAATTGAAATTATAGTGTGACATGCTTCCATCCGTATCCAATACATTGGTTGCAAACACTATAGAAGTACACAAAGGAGCCTTTCACAGATAGTGAACAGTTGTGTTTCAGTGTTCACTGCAGTCTGTGAGGTATTTATTTATTTTTTTTAAATGCAGATCACGCTCCAGTTACTTCTTCAACTAATGCTGCGTGTACTCTGCTGAGCGTGTGTCACTGCCTCATTCTTGTCATTTTTCTAAAATTGTTGCTGCTCCATTCTATTGAAAAAAACTAAAATCTATGAGTGTGACGTGCTTCCATCCTGATACAATACATTGCTTGCAAACACTATAGAAGTACACAAAGGAGCCTTTCACAGATAGTGAACAGTTGTGTTTCAGTGTTCACTGCAGTCTGTGAGTTTTTTTTTTTTTTTTTTTGAGTGCAGATCACGCTCCAGTTACTTCTTCAACTAATACTGCGTGTACTCTGCTGAGCGTCTGTCACTGGCTCATCCTTGTCATTTTTCTAAAATTGGTGCTGCTTTATTCTATTTTAAATTTACTAAAATCTTTTAGTGTGACGCTCTTCCATCAAAATACAATACATTGCTTGCAAACACTATAGAAGTACACAAAGGAGCCTTTCACAGATAGTGAACAGTTGTGTTTCAGTGTTCACTGCAGTCTGTGAGTTTTTTTTTTTTTTTTTGAGTGCAGATCACGCTCCAGTTACCTCTTCAACTAATACTGCGTGTACTCTGCTGAGCGTCTGTCACTGGCTCATCCTTGTCATTTTTCTAAAATTGGTGCTGCTTTATTCTATTTTAAATTTACTAAAATCTTTTAGTGTGACGCTCTTCCATCAAAATACAATACATTGCTTGCAAACATAATAGAAGTCCACAAAAAGGCCTTTCACAGCAAGTGAACAGTTGTGTTCAGTGTTCACTCTAGTCTGAGGTTTAAATTTTTGGTAGGAGTGTAGATCCCGCTCCACTTACTTCAACCACCGCTGCGTGTACTCTGCTGAGTGTCTGTCACTGGCTCATCCTTGTCATTTTTCTAAAATTGGTGCTGCTTTATTCTATTTTAAATTTACTAAAATCTATTAGTGTGACGCTCTTCCATCAAAATACAATACATTGCTTGCAAACATAATAGAAGTCACAAAAAGGCCTTTCACAGCAAGTGAACAGTTGTGTTCAGTGTTCACTCTAGTCTGAGGTTTAAATTTTTGGTAGGAGTGTAGATCCCGCTCCACTTACTTCAACCACCGCTGCGTGTACTCTGCTGACTGTCTGTCACTGGCTCATCCTTGTCATTTTTCTAAAATTGGTGCTGCTTTATTCTATTTTAAATTTACTAAAATCTATTAGTGTGATGCTCTTCCATCAAAATACAATACATTGCTTGCAAACATAATAGAAGTCCACAAAAAGGCCTTTCACAGCAAGTGAACAGTTGTGTTCAGTGTTCACTCTAGTCTGAGGTTTAAATTTTTGGTAGGAGGGTAGATCCCGCTCCACTTACTTCAACCACCGCTGCGTGTACTCTGCTGAGTGTCTGTCCCTGGCTCATCCTTGTCATTTTTCTAAAATTGGTGCTGCTACATTCAATTTCAAATAATTCAAATCTGTTAGTGTGACATGCTTCAATCCGTATCCAATAATTGGTTGCAAAGAATATAGAATTACACAAAGAGGGCTTTCACAGCTATTGAACAGTTGTGTGAAGTGTGTAGTCTGAGGTTTTCAGGTATTATTATATTTACTTGTATGCTTTTATTTAAAAGCCAAGAACAATGAAGGCAAACATTCGCACTGCAGCTGGTGTCAAAGTTCAACCCACATTATGCACTTCCAACATTGCAGCTTTTGAGGCATGATGTGAGTTTGATTTGCCTAAGTTATGGAGTGACAAAATGGCTCAGGGAACAAAACATAGAGATTTTGGGTCCATGGGCTGGAAACTCCCCAGATCTTAATCCCATTGAGAACTTGTGGTCAATCATCAAGAGACGGGTGGACAAACAAAAAATAAAAAATTCTGACAAAATGAAAGCATTGATTGTGCAAGAATGGACTGCTATCAGCCAGGATTTGGTCCAGAAGTTGATTGAGAGCATGCCAGGGAGAATTGCAGAGGTCCTGAAGAAGAAGGGTCAACACTGCAAAATTTGACTTGCTGCATTAACTCATTCTAACTGTCAATATAAGCTTTTGTTACTCATGTTTGCAATTATATTTCTGTCTGTGATAAAAATATCTGTCAAACACACATAAAAACCAGAGGGCAGCAGATCATGTGAAAATATCATATTTGTGTCATTATCAAAACTTTTGGCCATGACTGTACAGTTCAGGTGGTAGAAGGATGAACATAACAGGATACATGTATAACGTTGCCAACCAGTTATTTAATCGGAAACAGGACAGGCAAATTCATGCGTGATCCATGCCTTGTTCATTTTCAGCAAAGTAAGCCGGTCTACATTATCGGAGGATAGTCGCATGCGACGGTCTGTTAGTACACCACCTGAAGCACAAAAGACGCGCTCCGATAATACACTGCCAGCAGGGCAAGCCAGCACCTCTAATGCATACTGGCTAAGCTCTGGCCATGTATCCAGCTTAGAGACTCAAAACTTGAATGGGGAAGAGCCATCTGGGAGTACACTGAGAGGGCAAGACATGTCGTCTGTCACCATCTTACGGAAACGTTGCCTCCTGCTGACTGGAGCCTTCTCGGATGGTGTAGACATTGGTGGCGCTGCCACAAAACTTTGCCACATTTGGAACATACTGGTCTTGCCCTGTGCAGAGGCGCTGCTTGTGCTCCCTCTTGTTGCAGAGCTGTCTCCACTGCCTCGACGCACAGAGCTGCTTTGTAAAGCAGTAGCAGCAGCAGTGCTCTCGGCTGGAATGGAGAACATTATGGATTCCGACAAGCTTACAACCTGCAATGATCCTCAGTGTACTCAACCATCGTACGACCAGCTGTACCCTTTCCTATTGCATTCTCACCCATCCCAGCAGACTGTGAGCCCTCGCGGGCAGGGTCCTCTCTCCTTCTGTACTTGTGTGTCCCTTGTCCAGCACATCTTTATTGTACCTGTCTATATTTTTCCCTTGTCATATGTGAAGCGCCATGGAATAAATGGCGCTATATAAATGTATAATAATAATAATAATTGCAGCAGTGTGTCTTGTTACTCCCGCATTTTACGCTCCCGGTTCAACGGTCTGATGAGGCTTTGAAAGTTGTCCCGGTAGCGAGGGTCTAGGAGGGTGTACACCCAATAATCAGACGTGGTGAGAATGTGGGTGATGTGGCGGTCGTTTCTCAGGCACTGCAGCATGAAATCAACCATGTGCTGCAGACTTCCAACTGGCCAAGAAACGTTGTCCCCTGCAAGAGGCGTCATCTCTGCCTGCTCTGCATCACCCCACCCTCGCTCTACATACTGACTAGATCGTTGTGTACCTCCCTCTGGAGCGATGTCTTCCTCCTCCATTGACTCCTCCTCATCCTCCTCACAAAGTGAGCCCTGCCCAGCCCTTTGTGAGGAACCACGTTGCGCTGACTGTACATAAGGTGATGGAATTTGTGACTCCTCATCCTCCACCTCTTCCAAAACCTCATCCCTTAGTGCTTGCAGTGTTTTTTCAAGCAGGCAGATAAGGGGGACAGTCAGGCTGACTAGTGCATCATCTGCACTCGCCATCCCGTTGACTCATCAAACGCACGCAAAACGTGGCAGATGTCCTTCATAGAGTCCTTCGCCAGTCCTTACACTGGATGCCCATCCATTATAGGATCCAATTCAAAGTACTTGTTCTCACCCACAAAGCTCTCCACAGTGCAGCACCCCCCTACATCTCCTCCCTCATTTCTATCTATCGGCCTAACCGACTGCTGCGCTCTAATTCGTACCTCCCACTCCCGACTCCAAGACTTCTCCCGCGCTGCGCTAATCCTCTGAAATGCTGTACCCCAAGAAATTAGGACTATCCGCAATTTGCATGGTTTCAGGCGCTCCCTCTAAACACATTTGTTCAGAGCGGCCTATCACATTCACTAATCAAAGTCATTCTATGTGTGTGTGTGTGTGTGTGTGTGTGTAGCCCATTCACTATCTCCATCCATCCCTCACTCCCTCAAAATGGCTGGACCATCATTGTAAATACACCATTGTATATAAACACCTGTACTTTGTAGCTCCCCCTCCTCATTGTAGATTGTAAGCTCTCACGAGCAGGGCCGGCTTATATTGCTTTAATTATTGTATTGTTAACGTTGTTACTTATGACTTTTGTTCTGAAACTGTTAAACTGTAAAGCGCTGCGGAATCTGTTGGCGCTATATAAATAAAGATTATTATTATTATTATTATTATAGAGGCCCACTCAGTAGTGGTGAAGTGTGAACAGCGCAAATTGCGAGTTGATTGCGCCTGATGCAGCTGATACTCCGTTACTGCTGGCTGCTGCTCACACAACCGCTCCAACATATGTAACGTGGAATTCCACCTGGTGGGTACGTCACATATGATGCGATGTTCAGGAAGGCGAAATCTGCTTGCAGAGCTGCAATGCGCGATCTGACCATGCTGGAACGTCGCAAGTGAGCGCACTGTAGGCGGACCTTGTGCAGCAGTGCATCAATATCCGTATAGTCCCTCAAAAAACTCTGCACGACCAAGTTGAGCACATGTGCCAGACATGGTATGTGAGTGAGGTTGACAAGGCCCAGAGCTGCCACCAGATTTCGGCCATTGTCACACACCACCAAGCCTAGCTGGAGATTCGCTGTCAAAAACCACACGTCGCTCTCCTGCTTCATGGCATTCCAGAGCTCCTGCGCTGTGTGGCTTCGATTCCCCATAGAAATTAATTTCAGGACGACCTGTTGACGTTTGCCCACGGCAGTGCTCATGTCGGTCGCAACAGCTAAGCATTGTGTGGTGCATGTGTGGGGTGCACGCATCACAGGAAGCAAAGCATCATAGAAGACAAGCATTGAGTAAACGGCAGTTATTCATGGCAGTTAATCAGGGCTGGAATAAGGTAGTCCACACTTTGCTATATTTTTAATCCTGAACAAAACATTTTCATAAATATTATGTTTATCAAATACCCTTATTATTATTATTATTACAACCTCATGCATGTTTTGCAATATATTTTAAATTTTATTTTAGGATATTTTTTTCTTGTTTTTTGTTATGTTTTTAATTATGTACATTAACTGTATCCTCCTGTGTTCCCTTGCCTTCCACAAACACCGCCCCATCCCCCCTTCATCACGACTCATACACATGAGCCCCTCCATACTTCCCTCTCCCATGTACAGTTCCCATGCACTCATCACCTTCCTGAGAAACCTCAGCCCATCTAGCCGAAACACATCACTGAAAAAACCAACTTACAACACCAACAACTACCTGCTCTTTATCTTCCTACTCCTATTGATTTCAGGGGACATCTCCCCCAACCCTGGTCCACCATCCCCCAACCTCAATCCCTACCCTACCTCATATCGAAACCATAATAATCTTATTAATATTAATTGCACTCCCTCATCTTCTTCGTTTAACTGTGCCCTCTGGAATCCACGGTCTGCATGCAACAAGCTAACCTTCCTGCACAACTACTTTCTGAACAACTCTCTTCATCTGTTGGCCCTGACTGAAACCTGGATTCAGGATTCTGACACGGTTTCCCCTCCTGCCATTTCCTATGGTGGCTTATAGTTCTCACATTCCCCGAGACCCTCAAACAGACATGGTGGTGGAGTCGGCATACTCCTGTCCCCACAATGCACTTTCCAGGTCATCCCCCCCAATTCCATCACTCTCATTCCCTTCTTTTGAGGTCCACACCATCATGCTCTTTCGTCCCCTCTCCCTCAGAGTAGCGGTCATATATCGGACCCCAGGCCCAAAGTCATTCTATGTGTAAGTGTGTGTGTGTGTGTAGCCCATTCACTATCTCCATCCATCCCTCACTCCCTCAAAATGGCTGGACCATCATTGTAAATAGACCATTGTATATAAACACCTGTACTTTGTAGCTCCCCCACCTCATTGTAAATTGTAAGCTCTCAAGAGCAGGGGCGGCTTCTATTGCTTTAATTATTTTATTGTTAACGTTGTTACTTATTACTTGTGTTCTGAAACTGTTAAACTGTAAAACGCAGCGGAATCTGTTTGCGCTATATAGATAAAGATGATTATTATTATTAAGCGTTCACTGGTCCATGTGGAGGTAGACCGTGACGGCTCCTGCAGCAATGTTTCTGAGGAACTGGAGTAGGAGGAGGAGTCAATGTGTACAGACTTGATTCCTGCAATCCTTGAAGTTGGCTGAACACGTACAGCGCCACTCGCAAGATCTGTACCCGGCTACACAACATTGACCCAATGGGCAGTGAGGGAAAGGTATCGTCCCTGGCCATGGGTACTGGTCCACGCAGCGGTGGTCAGGTGGACATTGCTACTGACGAAGTTTAGTAGCGCATGTTTAATTTTTCACGCAACATGCTTTTGCAGACCAGGGACGGCTTGCCTGCTGAAATAAAATCGGCTTGGCACATTGTATTGTGGGACTGCCAATGCCATTAAGTTACGGAAACTGTCAGTCTCCACCAGCCTGAATGACAGCATTTCAAGGGACAGGAGTTTTGCAATGCCAGCATTCAGAGCCTGTGCTCGTGGATGGTTTGCCGAGTATGGCCGTCTTTTATCCCATGCCTGTGGTACCGATGGCTGTTTTGTGGCCTGGGTGTGTGAGGATGACAGGGAACTTGCTGCTGTGGGTGGAATAACACTTTGTCTCTGGACAACAGTGACCGAGGTTCTTCCATGGCGATCCTGTGAGAAAGCCGAACCAGCTGTGTGTCAGCTGGGAGGAGGGCTCAGGTAAGGGCTACTTGACACTCGAACCTATGTAATGAAGATGGTAGGTACTGGCTGTAGGGTTCGGCCTACATCTTCATCCAGTGGTAGATCTACTATTGTAACTCAACTACGTGCTTTGTACCCACATGTTTGCACATATTTCCCACGTCTTCCGACAAGCCTACAACCTGCAATGATCATCAGTCTACTGAACCACCACACGATCAGCTCTTCCCTCTCCTAGTGTATCCTCAACCACCCCTGTAGATTGTGAGCCCTCGCGAGCTGGGTCCTCTCTCCTTCTGTACTTGTGTGTGCCTTGTATTGCTCATGTTTACTGTAATTGTCTATATTTGCCCCTCTTCACATGTAAAGCGCCATGGAATAAATGGCGCTATTAAAATCTATAATAATAATAATATTACTGGTATTGACGTTACTGACA
Source organism: Oophaga sylvatica (assembly GCA_033576555.1). NCBI lineage: Eukaryota > Metazoa > Chordata > Amphibia > Anura > Dendrobatidae > Oophaga > Oophaga sylvatica. Next base: position 961,716,693 of record JARQOD010000001.1, read on the forward strand.
CTTTTACCTGTTTTTACTTTTAGATTACACAGCTTGCATTTCACATAGCAAATATCATCTGCAAGTGTGTCAAAAAAGGACCACGCAGTGCAAGTCCTGGGAGCGCCCGTTTTGACTTTTGGAAGAGAACTGCTCCGAACAGGTTCCAAACTGGAGGCTACAGTCAACCGAGTCTGCAGCCTTAACTCTCCCTCCTGTTTGTACCGTTGGGGCAATCTCTTCCTCAGAGCTGCTCCCACCACCTTCCTGTTCTCACGCCATGTTGGGACTTGGACCTCATCATCTCCACTACCCTCTTCCAAACCTGCTGCTGTTGGTGGTCTGGCAGCACCATGCTCAACAGAAACTGACACCTGAGTCTCATCATCATCAGATGCGTTCTGCGGTGTGCTGGCATCGGCACTGGCTCACCCGCCTCTTCAGATTCTGAGAGACACAGCTGTTGCGCATCACTGCATACTCCCTCTTCTTCACATTCAGAATGCTGCTTGGCTGGCCCTGTTTGCAAGCCAACAGATTCTGAGAACAGAAGCAGAGACTCAGCTGGATCCTGTACAGAACTGTCTGACTGCCTGGGCAATTTGGCAGGCGGTGAAGAGACAGATGGTTGCTCAACAGTGCTGTGTTCCTGAGAGGAGGTGGAAGCAATTGAAGTCGATGCATTGGCTGCCATCCAAGCAACAACGGCTTCAATTTGTTCTTCCCGCAGCAGGTGGGTACGCCGACCTCCTACTAAAGTACACATAAAGGAACGCTCGGAAGTGCTGTTAGCACAGTCAACACTTGCTCCTGTGTTACTGGGGTTCAGTAATGTCAGCTGTTCCCCTGCTGTGTGTACGCCAAAAAGTCATGCTGCCTCCACCCTGTCCTGCTCTCATCCCTGGGCTCCAACACCGCCAGTTGTTGCTCGGAAGTAATTGGCACGGGTACTGACTCCTGCCCAGCCTGGTTACAGCACGACAGCTGTTTACTGGCAGTGTCAACGTTAATTAGCCTCCAATAAGTTGTCCTGTCGTGTTGCATTCGGGTTAGCCGACTCTATGGTGCCTGCAGTTTAGGTGATTCCTATGTGTGCTGTGGGATATCTAAATAAAGTCTGTTTCCGTTGTTACAATAGGACAAGCACCCACTGTAGGACTGTGTGATTCGGTAACTGCGGACAGCTTGCGGCCTGTCAACTTACATTTTCATGGGTGCCTTATGGTACCCGTCCGGGTTCCAGTACCGTCAGCTGGTTCTCCGCAGTGCCTTTGGCCTCGGTGCCTCCATGTCGGTATCCAAGTTCCAGCAACGTCTGCTGGTCCTTGGTAGTGCTTTTGAGCACAGGTACCTCCTGCTTAGTAACCGTGTCCCAGTAACGTCAGCTGGTCCTCGGTTGTGCCATTGGCTCTTTTCCTTCTGCTGCCCCTCCGGGTTCCAGCACAGTCAGCTGGTCCTCGTTACTTCCATTGTCTCTTGTACCATCTGATACCCGTCCAGGTTCCAGTAACATCAGCTGGTTCTCGGAAGTTAGACAACCGTAAAGACCACCCCGAAGAAGATGACAACCCCAAGGACGACGAGCATCAAGCCAACCAGCCTGAACACCATCACAAAGAGGAAATAAAAGATTACCCAGAAGAAGATCACCAACAGGACAAAGAAGGTTAAGACAAACTACAAGATACAGAGCAAGAGACAGAAGAACAATAAGCAGAAGATCAAAAAGCAGAAGAACATGAAAAATAAGACCAAAATGAAGAGCAAAATATATGCTGTAAATCATAAGCAGAAGAAGACTAAGCAGTGTATGGGGGTGAGTCCGTTCCTCCTCGTGGTGCCCCTGGAAAATGCCTGCTGCTGCAGGCTAAACTGAACACGGACAAATACTGTTGTAATTTAAATCTTTTGTGACAGCAAGAACGGAAGGAAGAAAAATTCATACTTTTACAGATTACAAGTACAGGAATCTCTGTCACAAATAAGAATATGATGAAGAAGATGAAGAGGAAGAAGATGAGGAAGTAGAATATGAAGAAGAATAATAGTTTAATAAGAACAATATGAGTAATGTTAACAAAAAGATGAATAACAAGAAGTTTAAGAAGAAGATAAAGAAGGTGAAGATGAAGAATAATTAGATGACAAAGATGATGCTGCTGAAGATTATGAAGGTGAAAGTGTGGCAAAAGTTAAAAAGGTCAAGAGCATGGAAGTTGTGAAACATACATATTTGCCAAAATAGAAAAAAGGTTAACAACATTGTCAATTTCTTCGTCAATCCGAACGTCTTTAAAAAAAAAATTATTAATGCTATTCCACTGGATTGGGTTAAACATCTATGCCTTTAATGTCTCCTCAACCTCCCCCAATACATTCTACATTACTCTTTGTTGTTTTCCTTCATGTACAATTATCCAACAAGCCAAGAATGTTTTTTTTTTAATTACGATATTTTGTTCCCATAGACTTACATTGGATTTCCGGTATCGGTATCGGGTATCGCCGATATTTTGTGGATATCGTCGATACCATTCCGATCCGATATTTTTGGATATCGGAAAGTATCGCTCAACTCTAGTGGTGAGGTGAGTATTAGTAGTTTTTTGTTTTCTGCATCTCACGAGTATTATGCTTAGGGTCTAATTAGACCCCAGGACATAATAAGGGACATTCAATTTGTGTAGAATAAATTGGCTGCAGAGCGAGTTATCTGGTAAAATTTGGCAAATTCGAATCTCATCAGATCCACTCATATCTAGATTTAGCATTAACTTGAGTGATTTTTATGAATATTCTAACAAATAAGGCTTTCAGTAAATGTAAAAACAGAAAAAAACTCAATATAGGAGACTAGAATTAAAGTTTATTTCGTGCCTCACTACGCTTAAACGAGTTCTGATTCTAGCACCCGTTGAAGCACAGCGAAGAACAAAACAGCCGTCATCCATCTCTGTGTTTCAATTACTACTGTAACCAGCATTTTATTCGATGTTCTAATAAATAAGAATTTTATGAGAGAGTGAGTGCCACCTTTTCCTTCTTCATCTTGCTCAAATGGTCACTCTAAACTTTCTGATGTGCACCATTTTTCACTGTTGTTTGAAGGTTTTGCATTGTCCAGTCAGTGATGTAATTTGACAGATAGATGGTAGATGGTGCCATTTCTGTTTCTCTTTATGAAAAGTAAAGGTTAAATTCCTTTAAATTAATCTTCTTGGTTCATTATTTCCAGTGTTTAAAGGGATTATACTAAATATGGAAATTATCCTCTTTCCTGCGTTCGGCCATCTCCAACAGTGTCATAGAATATGAATCGAGTGCACATGCTTCACCCTGCTCTGTTCATATGGGGCTCTACAGAACCATGTTCTTGGGATCAAAGAGGATTTCTACATTTCCAGCAGCTGCAATGAGTACATTTTCCCATATCCTATGGACAGGGCAGGGCTGCCACTAGGAATTTCAGGGCCCCATAATGGCAAAATTTTCAGGCCCTTTTGAGACTCCTTCCAGGCTCCACCCTAGCTCCACCTCCACCGCTCAAACTTTCAACAGAGCCGCCACCCACTCTTGGAAAAACCAGTTCTGCACCATATCCTCACTAATCACACATCACCATTGCCATGAAACCATATCTCATACATAGCCATCAGCTTTAGTTTTAACCAAAAGATTTTTAAGCCTGCCTCCACAACAAGGTAGACTCTTTTGTAAGGCCCTACTCTACTCCAACCTATTAAAAATTTCTTAAAATACCCATTACTCTTTTTAGATATGTTTGTATTTATTTTTCTTTAAGAAAATGTGTCACATAAATTTTTTTTTAAATTAATTGAAATCAGATTGTAATAATTTTTTTATAATGTGCGGCGATAAAAGTGTGGGGATACCGCGGGCCCGGTGTCATTGATGAGCAAAGCAGAGTGCATGATTAGTTTCCCAGAGGCCATTTTCCTAAAGCTGTGGGCCGCTGGAGGCAGCAACTCCATAGATTGCCACGCCAAGATTTGAGTCTGCACAAGTGCCGCCTCCGGCAACCATTTCCTGGAACCCACAGCCTCAGATTTCGGCTGGGCTGAGATACCAATCTATGCATGTGCCACCTCCAGCGGCCCACAGCTTCAGGAAAATGGCCACTGGGAAACCAATGATGCACTCCGCTCTGCTCATCGCCGACATCGGACCATGAACATCGCCACCGTGTTTCTGAAAAGGGACCCTGCTCCGCCACTGACGCAACACCCCAGTAAGCATGCATTTGGGCTATAAGACACACCCCACATTTTCCTCCCAATTTTTGGGGGAAAAAGTGTATCTTAAAGTCAGAAAAATATGGTATTTTATAATATAAGGGTTGACAAACTGTAATGTAAATTCTTCCAAAACTATGACTAAAAGTATTTTCTGGTTATTGTTGACGAATGTGTTTGAGATGATAAGGCTCTTACTAATATGGTCTTTCTTAAATCTTGGCACCAAAAATGAAGTATGGGAAATAGTACAGAAATTCAGCATAGCCTATATTTCTAAGTTTCTTTTAATAATCTCACAAACACATTGGTTAACAATAACCAGAGTGGTCAATGCCCAAAACATAAAAGCTTTGTAACACATTCCCACAAAACATTTTACTAACTAAATTCTTTTTTTCAAAGGAGTAATTTTGTTAAATCCTGTGGTCAATTATGTAAAGTACAAAATTATTATTTAAAGGAAACCTGTCACCTGTTTTGGCCTCTACAAGATGCGGCCACCGCCTTTCAGGGCTTATCTACAGCATTCTATAATGCTGTAGATAATCCTCCCGGTCCGACCTGAAAGATAAGAAAAATAAGTTTTATTATACTCACCCGGGGGTCGGTCCGATGCGGTCCAATCCGATGGGTGCTGCAGGTCTGGGTCCGGCGCCTCTCATCTTCTTGCGAAGCCGCCGTCCTACTTGCTTCCTCACTCCTAGGATCGCGCTTCTGCGCAGGTGTACACTTTTCTGCCCTGTTGAGAGCAGAGCAAAGGACTGCAGTGCGCAGTGATGCTGGGAGTATGGAAGCAAGCAGGAGGGCGGCATCGCAAGAAGATGGGAGGTGCCAGACCTGGACCTTCGACACCCATCGGACCGGACCACAGCAGACCGCCCCCCTGGTGAGTATAATAAAACTTATTTTTCTTATCATGCAGGTTGGACCGGGGACTTATCTACAGCATTATACAATGCTGTAGATAAGCCCTGAAAGGCGTGGCCGCATCTTATAGCAGCCAAAACAAGTGACAGGTGCACTTTAACTGTGCTGTGTTCTTATGCACCTGGTGTGTGGTGGTCCTGAACTGTTGCCCCTGGGACCCAGTGAGCAGAAGCAAGAGGGGAGGGGCCTAGGTTACAGCATGTTGGGGCTCCCCCTCTTTGCTTATGCTCACCAGGCCCCATACACTAGTAAGGGCAGTAATGCCCTGATGACGGACCTGTTCCTGCCTATCGTGAAATAACACTTGTTGATAGCCCATACATGAAGTATGCAGCTAACTTTTAATATTTAATTTTAAAATGGATAAACACAATACAACATCAATACAAATATACAAACGTACAAAAATTCTCACGGTACACAGACTATGAATGATCCTATTGCTGTAACAAAGTATCATTTGGGCCTGAGTATATTAAATGGCTATTATATTTATTTTCTGACCTCAATAACCTGGTCAAACATAACCATTTATTCACATTAAATGTTGGCTGACGGCTTCCATTAAAGTGCATTGCCCAATATACTAGAGATCAAACAATATGAATCCCACCAATGTGGGGGGTAAAGATGTATATCTTTGTACCTTGCATTTAGATAAGAAAAAAATGTCGCTGTCCATTTGTGCGCGTTTCTTCAGAAGTGGTTTTAGATCCATAAAGATGCGGTACATTCTGGTATCCTCCATTTTGATACAGTAAAGATGTATATCTTTGTACCTGAGTAGTCTCGAAAACTTGCAATTTGTTACCATCTTTTCAGTTAGCCATTAAAAGGTATCAACCACTGAGGACTCTCAACTCTAAATATTTTTTTATACCAATGTGGGGGATATTTGAATAGTTTCACTATATATAGAGCTAATATGTATATACATTGGTAACATAGTAACATAGTTATTAAGGTTGAAGGAAGACTTTAAGTCCATCTAGTTCAACCCATATCCTATCCTAACCTGCCCTAACATGTTGATCCAGAGGAAGGCAAAAAAAACCCCAAGTGGCAAACAGTAAGCTTCACATTTGGGAAAAAAATTCCTTCCCGACTCCACATACGGCAATCAGACTAGCTCCCTGGATCAACGCAGTATCTAGGAAACTAGTGAATATAGCCTGTAATATTATACTTTTCAAGAAAGGCATCCAGTCCCTTCTTAAATTTTAGTAAGGAATCACTCATTACAACATTAGACGGCAGAGAGTTCCATAGTCTCACTGCTCTTACAGTAAAGAATCTGCGTCTGTGATTATGACTAAACCTTCTTTTCCTCCAGACATAGAGGATGCCCCCTTGTCCCCGTCACAGGTCTAAGAGTAAAAAGATCATTAGAAAGGTCTTTGTACTGTCCCCTCATATATTTATACATTGTAATAAGATCACACCTAAGCCTTCGTTTTTCCAAACTAAATAACTCCAAGTATAATAACCTGTCTTGGTATTGCAGACCCCCTAGTTCTCTAATAACCTTGGTCGCTCTTCTCTGCACCCGCTCCAGTTCAGCTATGTCTTTCTTATACACGGAGACCAGAACTGTACACAGTATTCTAAGTGTGGTCGCACCAGTGACTTGTATAGAGGTAAAATGATGTTCTCCTCATGAGCATCTATGCCTCTTTTAATGCATCCCATTATTTTATTTGCCTTGGCAGCAGCTGCCTGACATTGGCCACTAAATGTGAGTTTGTCGTCCAAGGTGTTGTACAAGGATTTCCCAATATTGGTTGGATTTATATTTTTGATCTGGGCTGTGTATTACTATATGTCTCAATAACATCTGGCAATTACATAATTATCTTCAGATTAAGTGTGTTCCCTTTACAGTTTATAACTTTAATCACCCAGATTTGGATGATTCTATAACAATAAATTGCCCAAAAATCAAGACGTCATCATGTTCCAGTTATGGCTGAAGGGATTCTCTCAGCTATAACTGATCTACGGACCTGAGTAGAAAGAAAGTCAGAAACCAATAACATGATGGATAATTGGGAAATCATTGTCATTTCTGTACTTGGAGACGAATCCTGTCACATCTTATACAGTATATACAGTACCTTTACTATTGGAATAAATGCTGTAAAAATTGGACGTCACCTAATCTGAGGGGTTCACTATTTATTTTGGACATGCTTGTATTATACAGAATAAAGACTCCTTAATGAATAAAAAATAAATGAGAAATAGATGATAGAAGAGAATGAAGGACACGACAACAGATGACATAGAGCCGACTTACCTCTCTCTCCACCGTCTGCAACTGTGAAATGGAATGTTGGCTCTGCAGCTCCTTACAGAATGTGTGTGATGTCATAATGCAAGGGGGCGGAGCCAGAAACCTCAACATTCCGTGACATCATCAGCAGGAGCAGCAGCTGTTATTTAAATGCAACCAATTCATTACCATATAAATGAAATGGTCTCTAATTATCCACCTTGACCTCTGAAATATTTTACACAATGCCACAATGTCATTATTGCCATAGAATCTAATTCCAGAGTAGTTTCTACTAAATTTAAGAGTGATAAATCCACAATAATAACCCTTATATTCCAGTAATACAGAAGATTTTATTATATGGATGGTTGGATGGGAAGGTGGATATACTACTGTAAATTAAATGACCTGTAAATAGGAGGACACTATAGACAATGGGCAATTAATATTCCTGAGGGGCTACATGAGAGACCATGACTGTTGTGGGGGGCTGAACCAATAGGCTGAAATTAATTCTGCTGAATATTAATAGTAGCATATAATAATATTAATCTTTATTGTATATTAATAATAATAGTATCACTTAATATTGAGCAGAATTAAGTATGCTGACACCCCCTATATAAGATGTTTAACAGAGCAAAGACAGCAGCGCAGAGGGGGAGGAATCTGCAGAACTGAAACAGGCGGAAGAGGCAGTGGCCAGAAGGTGAAGGCGGGCAACTGCTCCCTAGGGCACCATCATGCGGCAAGTTCCCAGGCCAAGGGTTAGGTGTTCCCCAGTCTGGCGCTTTTTTACAGAAAGTGCGGATGATAAAAGAACGGTCATTTATAACCAAAGTCATCATGAGCCTGACCACTACCAGCCTTACCACCACCTGCATGCTCAGGAACATGTCATCAGTCGTCGTCCTCCTCTATCGGAACCAGCGATCAATATTTTATGCAACCCTGGCCATAACATTTTCTGGTACACTCATTATATTTATTAGTGGTTCAACAACGATTTTACAATTGTAATATCCCCATATATGAGAAAATGGGAATCGGTTTTGAACTTTTCTGTTACTCCAGATGATTGGGAACTGGCCTTGTCCTTAACGTATTCTGCTACCAATTTTGTCTATGGCTCTTCATGAGTCTTACTTTATACTTATATCGAGATGGTATTATTCGCCATCTCGTCTAGCTTTTATTAATCCTTCCACCTCCCCACTCTGTTGGAGGGATTGTGGACAATATGGTAGCCTTTTCCATATATTTTGGTTATGTCCATGTCTACGGCACTTTTGGGACAAAATCTCCTCTCTTATTTCTAATATTTTAAAGCAATCAGATTTTTGACTGACTCCTCAGTTGGCCCGGCTCTCGTTGGATGCATATTGATTGAATCCTTCTGTTAGGAAACTGGTCATTCATTTACTTTTGGTTTCTAAAAATGAAATTGCATTTTCTTGGAAATCCACTCTAGTGCCCTCTTCACTTGCTGAATGGTTGTCTCCCTTCATTTATAAAGAAGTCGTCTCGCTGGCTGGAAATGTTTCCATAAGTACCTATTGTTTTTTATTATTTTGTTGTTCTTTATTTATACTTTTATGCATCATGGATGCTTCATGTTATTGCATTTATATTACTCTTGCTTTCGCTATGTCTTGTTCTGGTTGAAAATGTTAATAAAATTGTTTGGAAAAGGAACATGTCATCAAAGCACCTAACAAGGTGGGCTGAACACCTGAGTCTACAATCTGTGTCTGCAGGAGACACAACTGCCTCTTACCCTGTGCTTCATGCTTGCCAATCCCCTGTCCAGGACGCATGCATGGACGCCTCCCACCCTGCACCTGTCTTTGCACATTCACAAGCACCATCAGCAACCACGTCCAATTCTTTGTCCCAGAGAAGCGTTCAACTGTCCCTACCTCAGTCCTTGGAACGCAAATACCCAGCCACTCACCCACAGGTGCAAACAATAACTGGCACATTTCCAGACTGCTTGCCATGGAAATGTTGACATTTTGTTTTGTGGACACTAAGGATTTCCACAACCTCATGGCGACGGGCAGATAGAGGAAATCTTCCATGCTTGGTGCAAACCCTCTAACTCAGCTATGTCTTAACCCCTTTATTCCATCTGACGTACTATTCCATCCATGTGACCATGGACCTCATTCCCATGGACGGAACAGTACGTCACATGCGATCAGCTGCGCTCCCGGAGGAAGCGCAGCTGATCGCAGCCGGCTGTCAGCTGATTATCACAGCTGACACCCAGCACTATGTGTCCGGAGCGGTCACAGACCGCTCTCGGCACATTAACCCCTGGCACACCACGATCAAACATGATCGCGGTGCACGGGGGGCACAGGGAAGCATCGCGCAGGGAGGGGGGCTCCCTGCGTGCTCCCCTGAGACCCTCGGAACAGCACAATGTGATCGCGCTGTTCTGAGGCCTTCCTCCCTGCAAGACCCTGGATCCAAGATGGCCACTGGTTCCTGCAGGGAGGCGGCTTCCTCAGTGCCTGCTGAGAGCAGGCGCTGAGGAAGCCTGCAGCACTGCCTGTGAGATCGCTGGTCTCACAGTGTGCTGTGCACACTGTGAGACCAGCGATCTGGTATTATACAGCAATGTCCCACCCTGGGACAAAGTAAAAAAAATAAAAATAAACATGTGTAAAAAAAAATAATTCCAAAATGAAAGGAAAAATAAAATATTCCCCAATAAATTCATTTCTTCATGTTAATAAAAGAAACAAAACAATAAAAGAACACATATTTGGTATTGCTGCGTCCGTAACGACCCCCCCATAGAACTTTCCCACTAGTTAACCCCTTTAGTGAACCCTTTAAAAAAATTAACAAAGCAAAAAATCAATGCTTTATCATCATACGCTGAACAAAAAGTGGAATAACACACGATCAAAAAGACCGATATAAATAAACATGGTACCGCTGAAAACTTCATCTTGTCCCGCAAAAAACAAACCATGATACAGCATCATAAGCGAAAAAATAAAAAAGTTATAGCTCGCAGAATAAAGCAATGCAAAAATAATTATTTTTTATATAAAATTGTTTTTATTGTATAAAAGCGCCAAAACATAAAAAAATGATATACATGAGGTATTGCCGTAATCGTACTAACCCGAAGAATAAAACTGCTTTATCAATTTTACCACACACAGAACGGTATAAATGCCCCCCCCAAAAGAAATTCATGAATTGCTGATGTTTGTTCATTCTAACCTCCCAAAAATCAAAATAAAAAGCGATCAAAAAATGTCATGTGCTGAAAAATGGTACCAATAAAAGCATCAACTCGTACCGCAAAAAATAAGACCTAACATGACTCTGTGGGCCAAAATATGTAAAAATTATAGCTCTCAAAATGTGGTGATTAGTGTTGAGTAGAGTTGAGCGATACTTTCCGATATCCAAAAGTATCGGAATCGGAATGGTATCGCCGATACCCTAAAAATATCGGCGATACCCGATACCGGAAATCCAATGTAAGTCTATGGGAACAAAATATCGGAATTAAAAAAAAAACATTCTTGCCTTGTTGGTTAATTGTACATGAAGGAAAACAACAAAGAGTAATGTAGAATGTATTGGGGGAGGTTGCGGAGACATTAAAGGCATAGATGTTTAACCCAATCAAATGGAATAGCATTAATATTTTTTTTTTTAAAGATGTTCGGATTGACGAAGAAATTGACAATGTTGTTAACGTTTTTTCTATTTTGGCAAATATGTATGTTTCACAACTTCCATGCTCTTCACCTTTTTAACTTTTGACACACTTTCTCCTTCATAATCTTCAGCAGCATCATCTTTTTCATCAAATTATTCTTCATCTTCACCTTCTTTATCTTCTTCTTAAACTTCTTGCTATTCATCTTTTTGTTAACATTACTCATATTGTTCTTATTAAACTATTATTCTTCTTCATATTCTACTTCATCTTCATCTTCTTCATCATATTCTTATTTGTGACAGAGATTCCTGTACTTGTAATCTGTAAAAGTATGAATTTTTCATCCTTCCGTTCTTGCTGTCACAAAAGATTTAAATTACAACAGTATTTGTCTTGTCCGTGTTCAGTTTAGCCTGCAGCAGCAGGCATTTTCCAGGGGCACCACGAGGAGGAACGGACTCACCCCCATACACTGCTTAGTCTTCTTCTGCTTATAATTTAGAGCAGATATTTTGCTCTTCATTTTGGTCTTATACTTAATGTTCTTCTGCTTTTTGATCTTCTGCTTATTGTTCTTCTGTCTCTTTTTCTGTATCTTGTAGTTTGTCTTAACTCTCTTTGTCCTGTTGGTGATGTTCTTCTGGGTAATCTTTTATTTCTTCTTTGTGATGGTGTTCAGGCTGGTTGGCTTGATGCTCGTCGTCCTTGTGGTCGTCATCTTCTTCGGGGTGGTCATCAGGGTCGTCGTCTTCATTGTTGGAGATCCAGAGTGATTACCCAAAAAAACATTTAAAAAATCTTCAATTTGTAAATGTAGCTGAAGGTACAAGAAGGCTGACTAACTTCCGAGAACCAGCTGACGTTACTGGAACCCGGACGGGTATCAGATGGTACAAGAGACAATGGAAGTAACGAGGACCAGCTGGCTGTGCTGGAACCCGGAGTGGCAGCAGAAGGAAAAGAGCCAATGGCACAACCGAGGACCAGCTGACGTTACTGGGACACGGTTACTAAGCAGGAGGTACCTGTGCTCCAAAGCACTACCAAGGACCAGCAGACGTTGCTGGAACTCGGATACCGAGATGGAGGCACCTAGGCCAAAGGCACTGCGGAGAACCAGTTGACGGTACTGGAACCCGGACGGGTAGCAGAAGGTACAAGAGCCAATGCAAGTAACGAGGACCAGCTGACTGTGCTGGAACCCGGAGGGGCAGCAGAAGGAAAAGAGCCAATGGCACAACCGAGGACCAGCTGACGTTACTGGGACACGGTTACTAAGCAGGAGGTACCTGTGCTCCAAAGCACTACCAAGGACCAGCAGACGTTGCTGGAACTCGGATACCGAGATGGAGGCACCTAGGCCAAAGGCACTGCGGAGAACCAGTTGACGGTACTGGAACCCGGACGGGTAGCAGAATGTACAAGAGCCAATGCAAGTAACGAGGACCAGCTGACTGTGCTGGAACCCGGAGGGGCAGCAGAGGGAAAAAAGCCAATGGCACAACCGAGGACCAGCTGACGTTACTGGGACACGGTTACTAAGCAGGAGGTACCTGTGCTCCAAAGCACTACCAAGGACCAGCAGACGTTGCTGGAACTCGGATACCGACATGGAGGCACCTAGGCCAAAGGCACTGCGGAGAACCAGTTGACGGTACTGGAACCCGGACGGATAGCAGAAGGTACAAGAGCCAATGCAAGTAACGAGGACCAGCTGACTGTGCTGGAACCCGGAGGGGCAGCAGAAGGAAAAAAGCCAATGGCACAACCGAGGACCAGCTGACGTTACTGGGACACGGTTACTAAGCAGGAGGTACCTGTGCTCCAAAGCACTACCAAGGACCAGCAGACATTGCTGGAACTCGGATACCGAGATGGAGGCACCTAGGCCAAAGGCACTGCGGAGAACCAGTTGACGGTACTGGAACCCGGACGGGTACCATAAGGCACCCATGAAAATGTAAGTTGACAGGCCGCAAGTCGTCCGCAGTTACCGAATCACACAGTCCTACAGTGGGTGCTTGTCCTATTGTCACAAAGGAAACAGCCTTTATTTACATATCCCACAGCACACATAGGAATGACCAAAACTGCAGGCACCATATAGTCGGCTAACCAGAATGCAACACGACAGGACAACTTATTGGAGGCTAATTGACGTTGACACTGCCAGGAAACAGCTGTCGTGCTGTAACCAGGCTGGGCAGGAGTCAGTACCCGTGCCAAGTACTTCCGAGCAACAACTGGCAGTGTTGGAGCCCAGGGATGAGAAGAGAACAGGGTGGAGGCAGCAGGACTTTTTGCCGTACACACAGCAGGGGAACAGCTGACATTACTGAACCCCAGTAACACAGGAGCAAGTGTTGACTGTGCTAACAGCACTTCCAGGCAACAACTGGCGGTGTTGGAGCCCAGGGATGAGAGGAGGACAGGGTGGAGGCAGCAGGACTTTTTGACGTACACACAGCAGGGGAACAGCTGGTGTTACTGAACCCCAGTAACACAGGAGCAAGTGTTGACTGTGCTAACAGCACTTCTAGGCAACAACTGGTGGTGTTGGAGCCCAGGGTGAAGGAGGATGTTTAAATAGTAGATCAAGTATTTTCCTTGTTACGTGTCAATTTTAAATGTCTATACTCCAAACAAGAGAAAGATAAGCTTTACTACCATAAGATGATGATTTCAGTTAAAAAAATATTGAGATAAATAAAGAATTGACAAACATAAATGCATACATTAACATGTTTAACAGCAATGCAAACCACAAAATAAATTAGTTAAGGAATCTGCTATACAGTTGTACATAAAAGCATACAAGTACATATCTGAATCCATTAATGATGGATAAGTAACAGTATGTACACCATTTTTATTGTATAGACAATGAATGTCTGACTTCAAAACATCATCAGCATTACAAGTTATCTGTGACATTAATAAAATGTTACATTTGCTGAATAATGTCACTAAACAGTTTATAAAAATTATGCAATTTCCATCATGTAATACTCATAATATGTCCCAATAATCATTTTTATTAACAAACATAACCTTTAAAAAGTGCATAGTGCAAATTGCTATTTATGCCTGACTGTGGACTTGCAAGCATGACAACGGATAGATAAGGTATATATAGATGAGACTGCATAGCCACAGATGGTGAATGGCCATGTAATACTGTACCTCAATAAAGTGTGCGTCACTACTACATCATTTTTTTTATATAGCTTTATAAACAGGGTACGTGCATGTATGCTTGCGCCTTTGTTTGGACGCACAGACTGCCTTCCTGCTTTGACGCGTTGGGTAGTGAACAGTTGTGTGCAGTGTTCACTGCAGTCTCTGCGGAATAACCACACTTAGGCCTTATAACTTTTCTGACTTTCTTTATCAATCTACCAAGATGAAGAAGGCAGGGAGTAAGGCACGTGGTCTGGCCGTGGAGTTTCAGCAGGGAGAGGACGTGGGGATTCTGTGGCTGCTGCCGCCCCCAGTGACACAGCATCCACCAGTTTTCCCCGTGAGCGTTCCTTTATGCGCATTTTTGTAGGAGGTCGGCGTACCCCCCTGCTGCGGGAAGAACAAATTGAAGCCGTTGTTGGTTGGATGTCAGCCAATGCATCGACTTCAATTGCTTCCACCTCCTCTCAGGACCACAGCACTGTTGAGCAACCATCTGTCTCTTCACCGCCTGCCAAATTGCCCAGGCAGTCATAGAGTTCTGTACAGGAGCCAGCTGAGTGTCTGCTTCTGTTCTCAGAATCTGTTGGCTTGCAAACAGGGGCCCAGCCAAGCAGCATTCTGGAATGAGAAGAAGAGGGAGTATGCAGTGATGCGCAACAGCTGTGTCTCTCTGAATCTGAAGAGGCGGGTGAGACAGTGCCGATGGTCAGCACACCGCAGAACGCATCTGATGATGATGAGACTCAGGTGCCAGTTTCTGTTGAGCATGGTGCTGGCCAGACCACCCAACAGCAGCAGGTGTTGGAAGAGGGTAGTGGAGATGATGAGGTCCAAGACCCAACATTGCGTGAGGAACAGGAAGGTGGTGGGAGCAGCTCAGAGGAATACTAATAATAATAATATTAATTTATATAGCGCCATCATATTCCGCAGCGCTTTACAGTCTAGCAGTTTCAGAACACAAGTCATAAGTAACAACGTTAACAATACAATAATTTAAGCAAAATAAGTCACCCCTGCTGGTGACAGCTTACAATCTGCAATGAGGTGGGGGAGATACAAAGTATAGGTGTTTATATACAATAGTACATTTACAATGATGGTCCAGCCATCTTAAGGGAGTGAATGATGGAAATAGTGAATGGGCTAGACACACACACACACACACACACACTTACACAGAATACATAGAATGACTTTGATTAGTGAATGTGATAGGCCGCTCTGAACAAATGTGTTTTGAGGGAGCGCCTGAAACCATGCAAATTGTGGATAGTCCTAATTTCTTGGGGTACAGCATTCCAGAGGATTGGCGCAGCGCGGGAGAAGTCTTGGAGTCGGGAGTGGGAGGTACGGATTAGTGCAGAGGTTAGTTGAAAGTCGTTTGCAGAGCGCAGCAGTCGGTTAGGCCTATAGATAGAAATGAGGGAGGAGATGTTGGGGGGTGCTGCACTGTGGATAGCTTTGTGGCTGAGAACCAGTACTTTGGTTGAAAGCTGTGAGAGGCCTAGAGAAGTGGTTAGTGATAGAAGGAAGATAGAGGAAGACATTGCCCCAACGGTACAAACATGAGGGAGAGTTAGGCTGCAGACTCGGTTGCCTGTAGCCTCCAGTTGACTCTAGGTTTAGCACCTGTTCACACTGAATCTATGTTTGGATGTGCCGGTCAGTTTTTTGATATGTATTCATTTACCTTCTACCTGAGCACTCCACCTGGTGGTCACAGGCTTTTTAATTACAACAGGTTCATCACCCCTCCACAGAGATGTAGATTTTAGTCTGAAGAGAGGATTCATATGTTCCCATGCAGACAGACTTTTCTAAGCGAGGATAGGCATTAGTTAGGACCTGATATACGAGAAGAGCCTTGACGTGGCTATCAGGCTCACATAATTTGGCCATCTTATGCGCTAAGACTTCTCAATTTTTCATATTTCTAAGGTAATGATGCAATTCATTTTTCATATTTTTCATATTTCGTGTTTGCAAGCTATAGCGCTACAGTGTGCTACCTTTTTTTCTTGTATATATATGAGTTGGTGACTCTAGGTTTAGCACCTGTTCACACTGAATCTATGTTTGGATGTGCCGGTCAGTTTTTTGATATGTATTCATTTACCTTCTACCTGAGCACTCCACCTGGTGGTCACAGACTTTTTAATTACAACAGGCTCATCACGTCTCCACAGAGATGTAGATTTTAGTCTGAAGAGAGGATTCATATGTTCCCATGCAGACAGACTTTTCTAAGCGAGGATAGGCATTAGTTAGGACCTGATATACGAGAAGAGCCTTGACGTGGCTATCAGGCTCACATAATTTGGCCATCTTATGCGCTAAGACTTCTCAATTTTTCATGTTTCTAAGGTAATGATGCAATTCATTTTTCATATTTTTCATATTTCGTGTTTGCAAGCTATAGCGCTACAGTGTGCTACCTTTTTTTCTTGTATATATATGAGTTGGTGACTCTAGGTTTAGCACTGTTCACACTGATCTATGTTTGGATGTGCCGGTCAGTTTTTTGATATGTATTCATTTACCTTCTACCTGAGCACTCCACCTGGTGGTCACAGGCTTTTTAATTACAACAGGTTCATCACCCCTCCACAGAGATGTTGTAAGGTTCTTTGTATATGTTCTTGAAACTCAGTTTTTCCGTCAGCCATTTTGCTTTCTGTCTTGCTGCAGCTATCTTGCCCTCAGTCAATATGGAGTTTTCAGCTTTCATGTTCCCGCCATGATTCTCTCCCTCTTGCTTCTTAAGCAGCCACAGCTGAGCAATCAGTGCTTCTGAATCTAGCCTGCAGTGAACCTGTGACCTGACTCCTGAAGCCTTGGACCTTGTACTCCAGCTATTCCTACTGAGGAACTCTGAAACACTTGTGGACTCTGGAACCCTGCTCTTTGAAAGAACCACGTTTGCATGGACTTACGGTAACAGAGAAGAAGATCCTGAACCTGTTGTGGAGAGTGATTGCTGAGCTTAGATTACTCTGGCCTGCTGTGTCTCCTGTTTCTGTGTCTGCAAACTGTGTGACTATTTTTGCCAACTTGTATGAAGTAATACAAGACCTTCTATATCAAACCTTTGTCTCATGTGTTTTCATCGCACCCAAGCACAAGACGCTATATGAACTGTACTACACACATTACAAGATTCAGAAGCCAAACGTTAGTGTCTGCTGGGTCTGGAAAGGCTGTGTCTGCTGTAACTGTGGATATCAGATGTCCGGTTGTACTTTCTGTGATGACAGTGGTTGTGACTTCTCACAACCATTCCAGGTGAGCAGTTCCCTTAAGTTTTTTTTTTTCTCTGCAGTGTTACCACAGGTAAACACTATTTTTTTTTTCCTCTTTTCTCTTCTCCTACCAGTACGCTTGTCTTAAAAGATTTGGAAGATGGAAGCCCGCATAAAGGAACTTTGCGGAGTGACTGATAATATCCTTGCAGATTTACAAACTATAAAAACCCGCTTTACAAATCTACAGGACCTCACTAATCACAATTTGCAAGTGTTTGGACAGACTGCCCAGGAATTGCGAGCCAGGATTGAGGTTCTAGAGGAGCGAGTCCAGGCTCCTGCCGTAGCCCTGAGTTCTGGGATTCCCAAGTTGCCCCCTTTTCGTTTTGGCAGTGAACGTGAGAAATTCAGGGGATTTATTAACCAATGCAATCTTTTTTTTTCTGCACATGCTTCACAATTTCCCACTGAACGATCTAAAGTACTTACTATAATTATGTTGCTTACCAACAAGGCTTTGATGTGGGCAAACCCTCTGATTGAGACTGAGGATGAATGTTTGGATCATCTTGATGCTTTCATTTCAGCCATGGGGCAGGTGTTTGATGACCCCAATCGAGGTGCAACAGCTGAAGCAGCCATGTTAACTTTGCGCCAAGGTAAGCACTCGGTAGCCGAATATGCCTTGGATTTCAGGAGATGGGCTCTTGATACCACTTGGGACAGTTCCGCCAAAAAATCTATTTTTCGAAAGGGGTTGTCTCCACTAATTAAGGATGAACTAGCTCGTGCCGACCCTCCCACTGCGTTAGGTGACTTTATTAATTACTGCATCCGTATTGATGCTCGTCTGACTGAACGCAGGCAAGAAAGATGGTTCGAAAACAATCGCACTAACCTTTTCCTACCTTCCTCCCCAGCTAAGGAACCTTTGAGTAGGATCACACGGGAACCTGAACCTGAACCCATGCAGGTAGACTCTTTACAAAGACGGGTTAGCGATGCACGCAAAGAACATCGTTTTAAGGAAAATCTATGTTTCTATTGTGGTAAGTCAGGGCACTTCATTATAAACTGTCCCAGCCGTTCTCGTAAGACTACTGCAGCACTCATTCACTGTGAGTGTTGCGAGAGGAGATCTGTCAGGTCCGAGCCTCAGGCTCCAGAAAGATCTGCAGCAACAGATATTGATTTCTCGGACTTAAACTCCATTACTTCTGAGGACGATGACTGTGTAAACGCTGCAATTTTTCAAGTTTCCTCAGCGGTGTCCCAGCTGAGTTGTAGGAAAAACAATTCTCATTGCTTCCTTTCCATCAAACTTGGGTTGACTCAGTCTGGGTGTCTAGCTCTGCTATGATCGACTCAGGGGCAAGTGGGAATTTTATGGATGTCTCCTTTGCTCTGAAACAGGGGATACGTTCAGTGAAGAAGGCTACTCCAGTACAGATGGAAACTGTGGACGGCTCCCTGCTGACCTCTGGACCAGTGGATCAGGAAACGGAGCCTTTGAGGGTCCTTATGGGTAAAGATCATCAAGAGAAACTGTCCTTTATGCTTATCTCTTCTCCCCACTTTCCCATTATTCTAGGACTACCATGGCTGCAGGCTCAGAACCCTACCATTAACTGGGAGACCAAGGAATTACACTTTCCAGAGAAACAGATGACTCCAGAAGTTTCAGCATGCTCTGTTCCTAAAGGAACCATGTCAGTCCCTGAACTACCAGCTGTATACCAGGACTATGTGGATTTATGTGACAAGAAGAACGCTGACCAGCTTCCCCGCACCGTCCATATGATTGTCCAATCGAATTATTGCCTGGAGCAGAGATACCTTTTGGTAAGATCTACCCCCTGGCGGGGCCTGAGCTAAAGGCTTTAAAGGATTACATAGACGAAAATCTAGCCAAGGGCTTCATACGCCCCTCTTCATCTCCTGCAGGTGCACCCATCTTCTTTGTGAAGAAGAAAGATGGATCTCTGAGACCCTGCGTAGACTATAGGGAACTCAATAAGGTTACTATTAGAAACCGTTATCCATTGCCTTTAATCCCTGAGTTATTGGAGAGAGTGCGGCATGCCAAAATTTTCTCTAAATTGGATCTCCGTGGGGCCTATAACTTGTTCCGTATTAGACCTGGGGATGAGTGGAAGACTGCATTCAGGTCACGCTATGGACACTTTGAATATCTAGTTATGCCTTTTGGTCTGAGTACCGCCCAGCCACTTTCCAACACTTGGTGAATGACATCTTCAGGGATCTCCTAGATACATTCGTGGTGATTTATTTGGATGATATTCTAATTTTTTCTAATTCCACAGAGGAACATCATGGACATGTGAGAATGGTCTTGGAACGTCTAAGACAAAACCATCTTTACATCAAACTTGAAAAGTGTGAATTCCATAGGACCGAAATTCAATTTCTGGGGTATGTACTGTCTACACAAGGAATTAGTATGGATGGAAGCAAGACCCAAGCCATCAAGGATTGGCCAAGTCCTAGAAATGTGAAGGAGGTGCAGCGCTTCATCGGGTTTGCCAACTTCTATAGACGTTTCATTAGGAATTTCTCTGAGGTAGTGTCACCTATCACCCAACTTACCCGGAAAGAGTCTAGGTTCTCCTGGACTCCCCAAGCCCAGGAAGCATTTTCCCGTCTGAAAGATAAATTTACCACTGCACCTATCTTGGTACATCCCAACCCCGAACTTGCCTTCATAATAGAGGTGGATGCTTCAGACTGTGCCGTTGGAGCTATACTCTCTCAGAGAACAGGTGAGAAGAATGTCTTGCATCCCTGTGCCTTCTTTCCCAGCAGTTGTCTTCGGCTGAGAGGAACTACGATGTGGGCAATAGAGAGTTGTTGGCCATTATTGCCGCCTTCAAAGAATGGAGACACCTTCTTCAGGGAGCTGCACAACAAATAGTCGTCCTGACAGACCATCGCAACCTTGAATTTATCAGGTCGGCTAAATGCCTGACTCCTCGCCAGGCTCGCTGGAATCTTTTCTTAAACCAATTTAATTTTGTTATTTCTTATAGACCAGGATCACGCAATGGAAAGGCTGATGCACTCTCTAGGATTCATTCAGCAGAGACCCGTCCACTTGCTCCTCCTAAGACTATTCTTCCTGACTCTAGATTCCTGGGAGTGATTCATAATCAAGACCTACTTAAGGACATCAAGGAAGCATACCATGCGGATTCCTTGTTGGCACAACCCCCAAGGGACGTAAGTCTTGTCTTTAAGAATGGTGTGTGGATTCTGGGACAACGTCTGTATATTCCTGAAACAGTCAGATTGAGAGTATTGCAACTTATTCACGATTCCAAGATAGCTGGGCATAGAGAAATTCTAAAAACACAGGAATTTCTTTCTCATTTCTTTTGGTGGCCCACTTGCAGGAAGGATGTTTTAAACTATGTCACTTCATGTGAAGTCTGTGCAAGATGCAAAACACCTCGCTCCTCACCAACTGGTCTGTTGCAACCTCTTCCTACCCCGTCCCGCCCGTGGGGATCCATTTCTATGGACTTCATTGTGGAGTTACCAACCTCTCAAGGGAAGAACACCATTCTAGTGGTGGTTGACCGTCTAACAAAGGCAGCTCATTTTATCCCTTGTGTCGGCTTACCCACTGCAAAACAGACATCAGATTTGATGATTAAAGATGTGTTTCGCTTACATGGAGTACCAGATGAGGTTATTTCGGATCGAGGGGTGCAATTCACTTCTAGGTTTTGGCAAAATTTCTGTGCAGCATTGGACATTAAAGTAAACCTTTCTTCTGCTTTTCATCCCCAGACTAATGGACAGACCGAACGAACCAATCAAACCCTGGAGCAGTATCTCCGCTGCTTTATCTGCCACCTACAGGATGATTGGGTGGATCTACTTCCATTAGCTGAGTTCTCTTATAACAACTCTCAGAGTGCCTCCACTAAGCAGTCTCCTTTTTACTCCAATCTAGGTTATCATCCTAACATTCTACCACGATTTCCCATAGAAACGCCTTTACCAGCAGTGGCGGAAAGAATCACGTCTTTACAGAAGAATATGGATCTTCTAAAAGAGAATCTGGAATCGGCTCAGGAAAGGTACAAGAAAGCAGCAGATAAATTTCGTAAACCTGCACCAGCTTTCAAGGTAGGAGACCTGGTCTGGCTGTCAACCAGAAATCTTAAGTTAAGGATTCCATCGTCTAAGTTGGGACATAAGTACATTGGACCCTATAAAATCAGTAAGATTATAAGTGCCGTTGCTTGTCGTCTTCAACTGCCCAGAACTATGAGAAACCACCCTGTCTTTCATGTATCCCTACTAAAGGCTGCAACACCCAATACGTTTCCTGGACGTTCTTCTCCTTGCCCTGACCCAGTGCTAGTCGATGGTCAGGAAGAATTTGTGGTGGAAAGGATTCTGGATTCCAGGTTATACAGAAATCAGTTACAATATTTGATTAAATGGCAAGGCTACCCAGTGGAGGACAACTCATGGGAACCAGTCAATAACGTTAATGATCCTCGTTTGCTCCGCCAGTTTCATCAGAGGTACCCAGACAAGCCTTGTCTGAGGACATCCGGAGGTTGTCCCTAAGGGGGAGTAATGTAAGGTTCTTTGTATATGTTCTTGAAACTCAGTTTTTCCGTCAGCCATTTTGCTTTCTGTCTTGCTGCAGCTATCTTGCCCTCAGTCAATATGGAGTTTTCAGCTTTCATGTTCCCGCCCTGATTCTCTCCCTCTTGCTTCTTAAGCAGCCACAGCTGAGCAATCAGTGCTTCTGAATCTAGCCTGCAGTGAACCTGTGACCTGACTCCTGAAGCCTTGGACCTTGTACTCCAGCTATTCCTACTGAGGAACTCTGAAACACTTGTGGACTCTGGAACCCTGCTCTTTGAAAGAACCACGTTTGCATGGACTTACGGTAACAGAGAAGAAGATCCTGAACCTGTTGTGGAGAGTGATTGCTGAGCTTAGATTACTCTGGCCTGCTGTGTCTCCTGCTTCTGTGTCTGCAAACTGTGTGACTATTTTTGCCAACTTGTATGAAGTAATACAAGACCTTCTATATCAAACCTTTGTCTCATGTGTTTTCATCGCACCCAAGCACAAGACGCTATATGAACTGTACTACACACATTACAGATGTAGATTTTAGTCTGAAGAGAGGATTCATATGTTCCCATGCAGACAGACTTTTCTAAGCGAGGATAGGCATTAGTTAGGACCTGATATACGAGAAGAGCCTTGACTGGCTATCAGGCTCACATAATTTGGCCATCTTATGCGCTAAGACTTCTCAATTTTTCATATTTCTAAGGTAATGATGCAATTCATTTTTCATATTTTTCATATTTCGTGTTTGCAAGCTATAGCGCTACAGTGTGCTACCTTTTTTTCTTGTATATATATGAGTTGGTGACTTTAGGTTTAGCACCTGTTCACACTGAATCCATGTTTGGATGTGCCGGTCAGTTTTTTGATATGTATTCATTTACCTTCTACCTGAGCACTCCACCTGGTGGTCACAGGCTTTTTAATTACAACAGGTTCATCACCCCTCCACAGAGATGTAGATTTTAGTCTGAAGAGAGGATTCATATGTTCCCATGCAGACAGACTTTTCTAAGCGAGGATAGGCATTAGTTAGGACCTGATATACGAGAAGAGCCTTGACGTGGCTATCAGGCTCACATAATTTGGCCATCTTATGCGCTAAGACTTCTCAATTTTTCATATTTCTAAGGTAATGATGCAATTAATTTTTCATATTTTTCATATTTCGTGTTTGCAAGCTATAGCGCTACAGTGTGCTACCTTTTTTTCTTGTATATATATGAGTTGGTGACTCTAGGTTTAGCACCTGTTCACACTGAATCTATGTTTGGATGTGCCGGTCAGTTTTTTGATATGTATTCATTTACCTTCTACCTGAGCACTCCACCTGGTGGTCACAGGCTTTTTAATTACAACAGGTTCATCACCCCTCCACAGAGATGTAGATTTTAGTCTGAAGAGAGGATTCATATGTTCCCATGCAGACAGACTTTTCTAAGCGAGGATAGGCATTAGTTAGGACCTGATATACGAGAAGAGCCTTGACGTGGCTATCAGGCTCACATAATTTGGCCATCTTATGCGCTAAGACTTCTCAATTTTTCATATTTCTAAGGTAATGATGCAATTCATTTTTCATATTTTTCATATTTTGTGTTTGCAAGCTATAGCGCTACAGTGTGCTACCTTTTTTTCTTGTATATATATGAGTTGGTGACTCTAGGTTTAGCACCTGTTCACACTGAATCTATGTTTGGATGTGCCGGTCAGTTTTTTGATATGTATTCATTTACCTTCTACCTGAGCACTCCACCTGGTGGTCACAGGCTTTTTAATTACAACAGGTTCATCACCCCTCCACAGAGATGTAGATTTTAGTCTGAAGAGAGGATTCATATGTTCCCATGCAGACAGACTTTTCTAAGCGAGGATAGGCATTAGTTAGGACCTGATATACGAGAAGAGCCTTGACGTGGCTATCAGGCTCACATAATTTGGCCATCTTATGCGCTAAGACTTCTCAATTTTTCATATTTTCTAAGGTAATGATGCAATTCATTTTTCATATTTTTCATATTTCGTGTTTGCAAGCTATAGCGCTACAGTGTGCTACCTTTTTTTCTTGCTAGCCTCCAGTTTGGCACCTGTTCGGAGCAGTTGTCTTCCAAAAGTCAAAACGTGCGCTCCCAGGACTTGCACTGCGTGGTCCTTTTTTGACACAATTGCAGATGATATTTGCTATGTCAAATGCAAGCTGTGTAATCAAAAATTAAAAATAGGTAAAAGTGTCAGTAACCTCAATACCACTAATATGTGGAAACATGTGCGGACAAAGCACATAGTTGAGTTACAAAGACACACTGGAGATGTAGGCCAACCTACAGCTTCAGGTTGTGTTGAAGCCTCTTCATCGAGCTCACACAGCTGGTTCTGCTTCCTCACAGGATCGCCATGGAAGAACCTCGGTCACTGTTGTCCAGAGACAAAATGTTATTCCACACACAGCAGCAAGTTCCCTGTCATCCTCACACTCCCAGGCCACAAAACAGCCATCGGTAGCACAGGCATGGGATAAAAGACGGCCATACTCGGCAAACCATCCATGAGCACAGGCTCTGAATGCTGGCTTTGCAAAACTCCTGTCCCTTGAAATGCTGTCATTCAGGCTGGTGGAGACAGACAGTTTCCGTAACTTAATATCATTGTCAGTCCCACAATACAATGTGCCAAGCCGATTTCATTTCAGCAGGCAAGCCGTCCCTGGTCTGCAAAAGCATGTTGAGGGAAAAATTAAACATGCGCTACTAAACGCCCTCAGTAGCAAGGTCCACCTGACCACCGATGCGTGGACCAGTACCCATTGTTATGATCTGCTACAACCACTAAGGAAAGAAGGGAATTTTGTCCCTACAATAGAACTAAGCTGAATCCCTACGATGTAACGGGGAACCTGATCCTGCTAAAGTCCTCAGCTAGTCTGAACGAAGACCTATAGTTGCGAGGGAGGAATCCCTACAAGATCTAGGGACTGGGAGAAAAGGTGGACACCTCCTAACAGAAATTGTAGCAGGGATAATTAAACAGAAAACAAAATACTTTGAGATCCTAACATCAAGCAAAACTGACTGAGTAAGGCACCTAAGCACCCGGCTAGCTTAACAGTAGATAATACAATGAAGTCAAGCAAAGCCAGAAGGGCGGAGCCAGACTAAATAGGGAAAAAAGGTCATGCGACCAGCAAACTGAAACAAAACCTAACAAGAGGGTTCTAACACCCATGGGCAGGGACAATACCTTTCTCTCACTGCCCATTGGGTCAATGTTGTGGAGCCGGGTACTGACCTTGCGAGTGGCGCTGTACGTGTTCTGCCAACTCCAAGGATTGCAGGAATCAAGTCTGTACACATTGACTCCTCCTCCTTCTCCAGTTCCTCAGAATCTTCGCTGCAGGAGCCGTCACGGTCTACCTCCACATAGACCCGTGAACGGTTACCTGTTGCCACCGATATGAGCACAGCCGTGTCCAAACGTCAACAGGCCGTCCTGAAATTAATTTCCATGGGGAATCGAAGCCACACAGCGCAGGAGCTCTGGAATGCCATCAAGCAGGAGAGCGACGTGTGGTTTTTGGCAGCAAATCTCCAAGCAGGCTTGGTAGTGTGTGACAATGGCTGAAATCTGGTGGCAGCTCTGGACCTTGGCAACCTCATTCACATACCATGTCTGTCACATGTGCTCAACTTGGTCGTGCAGAGTTTTTTGAGGGACTATCCGGATCTTGATGCACTGCTGCACAAGGTCCGCCTAGAGTGCGCTCACTTGCGACGTTCCAGCATGGCCAGATCGCTGATTGTAGCTCTGCAACGCAGATTTCGCCTTCCTGAACATCGCATCATATGTGACGTACCCACCAGGTGGAATTCCACGTTACATATGTTGGAGCGGTTGTGTGAGCAGCAGCCAACAGTAATGGAGTATCAGCTGCATCAGGCGCAACGAACTCGCAATTTGCGCCGTTCACACTTCACCACTACTGACTGGGCCTCTATAATAATAATAATCTTTATTTATATAGCGCCAACATATTCCGCAGCGCTTTACAGTTTAACAGTTTCAGAACACAAGTCATAAGTAACAACGTTAACAATACAATAATTAAAGCGATAGAAGCCGCCCCTGCTCGTGACAGCTTACAATCTACAATGAGGTGGGGGAGATACAAAGTACAGGTGTTTATATACAATGGTGTATTTACAATGATGGTCCAGCCATTTTGAGGGAGTGATGGATGGATGGAGATAGTGAATGGGCTACACACACAGACTTACACATAGAATGACTTTGATTAGTGAATGTGATAGGTCGCTCTGAACAAATGTGTTTTGAGGGAGCGCCTGAAACCATGCTAATTGCG
Organism: Oophaga sylvatica; assembly: GCA_033576555.1. Taxonomy (NCBI): domain Eukaryota; kingdom Metazoa; phylum Chordata; class Amphibia; order Anura; family Dendrobatidae; genus Oophaga; species Oophaga sylvatica. The sequence goes on from JARQOD010000001.1 coordinate 961,743,229, forward strand.
GATAGTCCTAATTTCTTGGGGTACAGCATTCCAGAGGATTGGCGCAGCACAGAAGTCTTGTAGTCGGGAGTGGGAGGTACGGATTAGTGCAGAGGTTAGTCGAAGGTCGTTTGCAGAGCGCAGCAGTCGGTTAGGCCGATAGATAGAAATGAGGGAGGAGATGTAGGGGGGTGCTGCACTGTGGAGAGCTTTGTGGGTGACAACCAGTACTTTGAATTGGATACTATAATGAATGGGCAGCCAGTGTAAGGACTGGCGAAGGACTCTATGAAGGACATCTGCCACGTTTTGCGTGCGTTTGATGAGTCAACGCGGATGGCGAGTGCAGATGATGCACTAGTCAGCCTGACTGTCCCCCTTATCTGCCTGCTTCAAAAAACAATGCAAGCACTAAGGGATGAGGTTTTGGAAGAGGTGGAGGATGAGGAGTCACAAATTCCGTCACCTTCTGGACAGTCAGCGCAACGTGGTTCCTCACAAAGGGCTGGGCAGGGCTCACTTTGTGAGGAGGATGAGGAGGAGTCAATGGAAGAGGAAGACATCGCTCCAGAGGGAGGTACACAACGCTCTAGTCAGTATGTACAGCGAGGGTGGGGTGATGCAGAGCAGGCAGAGATGACGCCTCTTGCAGGGGACAGCGTTCCTTGGCCAGTTGGGAGTCTGCAGCACATGGTTGATTTCATGCTGCAGTGCCTGAGAAACGACCGCCGCATCGCCCACATTCTCTCCACGTCTGATTATTGGGTGTCACCCTCCTAGACCCTTGCTACCGGGACAACTTACAAAGCCTCATCACACCGTTGAACCGGGAGCGTAAAATGCGGGAGTACCAAGACACACTGGTGCAATCCATGTGCGTAGAGGCAGTGGAAACAGCTCTGCAACAAGAGGGAGCACAAGCAGCACCTCTGCACAGGGCAAGATGTTATGATTTGGTAGCTGAGGAGAGCAGGCAAAAAAGGCAATACACCAGAGAGGTTGGAATCTATGGGATTGCAGTACCCTGACTAACCACCACAACTAAAGGCAGCCGTGGAGCGTACCTACGTTTGTCCTAGACGCCTCGTCACAGCCTGAGAAGCTAACTACACCTAAAGATAGAAAGAGGAAAGCTATCTGCCCCGGAGCAGATCCACAAAGAACATAGAAAGCCCCCAAACATGTAATGGCGGTTAGACAAGAAGAAATACTGACACAGACAGAAAATAGTATGAGCAAACGTTGGGGCTCAAACTTCATAAATAGAAAAGGATAGGAAGGGCACTTTATGCAATCACAAAAAACCCTGAAAAGTACCAACTCTACTAATTACAAAAACACCTGAGATGACACGACCTCTAGCACCTAAATTAGTTCTCTGGTGTAACAAAAACTAAACAGCAGCCACAGAAAAAAGTGGAAAAGGAAAATGAACAAACAACAGTGGCTGAACTAAACTGAGAGGAGCACAAGCCCCCCAAGGGGACCCGGCAGACCCCCACAGAAGTGCAGGACAAAATGCCAAAAAAACCCACAAAAAACTAAAAGAAGAAAATGTCTTATCTGTTAGAAAAAGATGCAGGCACGAAACAGCAAGCTACAAAGTGTACAGGAATCAAAGATGAGACCAGAACAATTGATCACCGTCAACCCTGATGGGAGGGAACCTCCCTTATATAACAGTAACACCTGATCTCCAATCTTCACAATCTTCATTGGATAGTTCAGTACTGTTTGTAACCACCAGAGGGAGCTTCTGCTCAGAATTCATTTCTAGCACATTCACAACAGCAAGACCAGTATGTTCCAAATGTGGCGAAGTTTTGTGGCAGCGCCACCAATGTCTACACCATCCGAGACGGCTCCAGTCAGCAGGAGGCAAAGTTTCCGTAAGATGGTGACAGACTACATGTCTTGGCCTCTCAGTGTACTCCCAGATGGCTCTTCCCCATTCAAGTTTTGGGTCTCTAAGCTGGATACATGGCCAGAGCTTAGCCAGTATGCATTGGAGGTGCTGGCTTGCCCTGCTGCCAGTGTATTATCGGAGCGCTTCTTTAGTGCTGCAGGTGGTGTACTAACAGACCGTAGCATGCGACTATCCTCCGATAATGTAGACCGGCTTACTTTTCAGAAAATGAACAAGGCATGGATCTCGCATGAATTTGCCTGTCCGGTTTCAGATTAAATAACTGGTTGGCAACGTTATCCATGTCTCCTGTTATGTTCATCTTTCTTTTTTTTTGTTGAATATGTATTTATTAACACACATGTATAACACATATCAAGGGTATGAACAGTAACAAAACATGTCACATAATATAAGCCAAGCGTCATCATATCAGGTCATGTCCAATAAAACAGAGCACAATATATATGAATGAAACAGCGTGATCGAGGATCACTACTAGTATTGCAAGCTTTCGAGACTACTCAGGTCTCTTCATCAGGCATAGACTAATACAACATCTGAAGAATCACATATTTATACGTGATGTGATTCTTCAGATGTTGTATTAGTCTATGCCTGATGAAGAGACCTGAGTAGTCTCGAAAGCTTGCAATTTGTTACCATCTTTTCAGTTAGCCATTAAAAGGTATCAACCACTGAGGACTCTCAACTCTAAATATTTTTCTATCTACTGGCTAACACGGTACAAAGATATACATCTTTACTGTACTAGTATTGCGTGAGATTTGGCACACAAATTGGGTTCCTGGACTAACGAACCCCAATAACATTCTACAAGAACAAGAACTAAGAACAAAATAAAACAAGAAGACACAGAAAATATAAGGGGAAATAAAGAAAAATAAGGGAATTAAATGAACCTAAATGAAAAATAAATAACTGGACAAAGAAAAAAGGAAGAAGGTTAAAGGTAAGGGGAAGGAAGAAGGGGAGGGGGGCGCCCTCGGTCTCCGCCCACAGCACACCACGTGGCAGAGAATCTTACATACAAAAATAGCACTCCAATGAGTCACTTACACTATGTAGGCGAAGGGGTACGAAAGGCAATCCACGGGGACCAGATGGTCTGGAATTTATCCCGGGTATAGTTGATCCATGCCGACAGGTCCTCCATGTCCCTGATATGGTCCACAGCAACAGTCCACTCCTCCAGAGAAGGCGCCACAGTAGACAGCCAATGCTTAGGCACTGGAAGTTTGGCAGCCGTCAACATAAAGGTCGCCAGTTTGTGCTTAATGGGGTTATAACCCGTCGCCGGCACCCAAAAAAGGACTGAGTCCCTGGGTAAATCACAAGGCAGAAGGCAGATATCTTTGATTTTTTGTCGTATCGCATTCCAGAAGGGCACAATGAGGGGACAATCCCACCAGATGTGAGCATAAGTTCCTGAACCCGCCCCACATCTACAGCAGATGTCAGAGGTCTGCAAGCCATGGCGAAATAGGAAGGACGGGGTTCGGTACCACCTGGCAATCAGTTTATAAGAATTCTCTTTAATGCGAACGCACCTAGAAAATCCCAGTGCGTGTCTTTTAATACACCTGGCGACTCGTAGGGACAATGGGTGCCCCAGTTCCCGTTCCCAGGCAGCAAGGTAAGTAGGCTCAGTATCAGAGCGAAGAGACATAAGCCATTTGTAAATGGTGGAGATCACGCCCTTTGACAGGACTCTGTGCCAGCAACAGCCGCTCCAAGTTGGAGGCAGCCCGCAAGGGACGATGTTGCTCCATAAAGGTCTGACAGACATGATGTACATGTGCTAGCGATAAAAAGTTGGCGTGTGTAGGTCCGAGGATGGATGACAGGCCCTCCGCCGAAGGGACATTGCCTCCAGCAAAAAAGGAATTGAGGGGCGTTACCAGTTTGCTCCACAAACCCTGAAAAGTCCAAAAACCCTCATCCGAGCAGGTCAACAAAGGGAGTAAGCTTACAGGCATGAGCGGAGAGGGGAATTTACTCATAGTGTCATGATGTAGACAGTTCAGGCATGTGTGGAGCAAACCCTTCAGGAGAGGGGAGAAGCCGCGTGTACGAGGGATCTGAGTATGCACACCCCATAACTCAAGTGCCTCCCGAGGCGAAAGAAGAGCCGTTTCTAGGGAGGACAAGAAAGACCTTTTGTTCCAGCTGTTTATCTCCACCCAACGACGAAGATGGCAAGCGAAGTAATAGTTCTTCAGGTCGGGCATACCCACTCCACCTGCATCTGTGGGCAGAGTCAAAGTCGAGAAAGCGATACGAGCCGGACGTTGGTTCCATAGGAACCGTGGAACAGAACGTGTAAGGCATGAAAAAAGGAATTGGGAAGGAATATAGGAGCTGCCTGGAATAAGTAGAGGAATTTTGGGACTATATATGTGGACAGATAATTTTTTCGGCCCAACCAAGACATGAACGGTATTCGTAGACGCTGGAGCTGTGTCCTAACCGAGGAGAGTAGGCGTAGGTGGTTCAGAGCATAGAGGCGAGAAATATCCCTCGGAATAAGAATGCCTAAATATTTTACATGGTCTGTCTTCCAGGTGAACGGTGACATTCGTTGGAGGCGGGTTAGAGTGTCCCTGGGGAAGCCGATAGCAAACGCGACCGATTTATTATAATTGATTTTGAAGTTTGAAAGAGTACCAAAATGGTGAAAAAGATCCAGCACAGCGGGTATAGCAGTCTCCGGGTTAGTGATACTAAGCATGATGTCATCAGCGTATGCGGACACGAGGGCCTCGCCTTTAGGCGTGGACGCGCCTCGGATGTCTGGGTGTGTACGAAAAGCCTGTAACAAAGGTTCCAGGCACAGAGCGAACAGACTGGGGGACAAGGGGCAGCCCTGGCGGGTTCCAATGGATATAGAGAATGGAGCCGAAAAGAATTGTTCACCTTGACCCTGGCAGTGGGCGAGGTGTAAAGCGTAAAAATGGAGTCTATAAAGCGATCGGGAAAATTGAATAGGTGTAGGACCGACTTCATGTAAGACCAATCTATGCGGTCAAACGCCTTTTCGGCATCAGTACTTAACAACAACAAAGGCGTTTTTCGGGAAACTGCTCCATGGAATAGGTGTAAGATCTTTGTGGAGTTTTCCCTCCCCTCCCTACCCAATACAAACCCAGTCTGATCGCTCTGCACCAGGAGGGGGACCAAGCGAGACACCTGGTTCGCCAGGACCTTCGCCCAGAGCTTCAAATCACAGTTAAGAAGAGATATTGGCCGATAACTACTACACTGTGCTGGATCTTTCTCTTCCTTATGGATTAAAGCTATATCCGCAGAAAGGGATTGGGGAGGAAAGGAGGAGCCAGTCATCAAGGCGTTAAAAAGTCGGGTGAGGTGTGGGAGAAGGGTAGCTTTAAACTTTTTGTAGTAAAGTATTGTCAGACCATCTGGGCCAGGAGATTTTCTCGATGGAGTAGACTTCAGAGCTTCCTCCACTTCCTCCACCGCAATTGGAGATAACAATTCCGCGTGATGGGAAGGTTTCAATTTAGGGAGGTTCAGGGAGGAGACAAAGTCCACAATAGCAGGATGGGGGTCTGCAGTGGGGGCAGATTCATACATGGGGTTATGTAAGTTATACAAGGCGGTGTAATATTGATGAAAATCTTGCGCGATTTGCGCCGTCTCGGTGTGTGCGGCACCCGAGGGGCATCTCGTCTCAGCGATGAATGTACGCGGAGACGTTTCTTTGACGTAGGCGGACATAAGTTTCCCACCTCTGTCACCTGAAGCATAAAGACGGTGTTTCGCGTGTAAGAAATTTTTCGCAATTTTTAGGTTTAGGAGGGATTTAAGGGCCATACGCAAGGACAGGAGATCGGAGAGGTGTTGTTGGCACAGAGATCGCTTGTGGAGCGACTCCAATTTGCAAATTTGAAGGAGCAAGGCATCGGTTTGTTTCTCCCTAGATTTTTTAAGTCTAGAGGCCAGTGAGATGAATTCACCCCTGACAAAAGATTTGTGAGTTTCCCAGACGATGGGGATTGGCATGCCTGGAGTGTAATTTCTATGGAAGAAATCCTTGAAGGGGTATTTCAATGGCATTTATATTATCTTGAACGTCCAACAGTGTCTCATTGAGTCGCCAGGTGTATCCGAGACCACCCACCCCAGGTAAGGCCAGTGTTAAGGATACAGGCGCATGGTCCGATACTGTCATGGATCCAATATCCGCCGTAGAATAACACCCCAGGTGGCGTCGGGATAGAAAGAGGTAATCAAGTCTTTGGTATGAGCGATGCAGCGTCGAATAAAACGTATAATCCTTAGTGTCAGGATGGAGGACTCTCCAGGCGTCCACCAAGGACAGCTCCGCCAATAGCAGTTTAAGTCTTCTGAGATTCCGAAAAGAGATGGCGGAGCGGCCCGTGGAGGAGTCCACGAGAGGCTCCATAGTGAGGTTAAAGTCTCCACCCAGTACCACTAGCCCCGACATAAATTGCTGTAAAAGACGTAGAGTAGATAGTAACCAGTCGACTGTGCGAACATTGGGCGCATAAATATTAGCAAAAGTCACTAAAGTGTTTCCCAGTTTACCCTTCAAGAAAAGATATTGACCATCTGTATCTGCCAACTGCGCTTGCAACTGAAAATGAAGATTGCGGCAAAAAGCTATACTCACCCCTCTCGACGCGTGGGAGTCGCTGCAACTGTGGAACCATACTGGGAATGAAGAGCGAGACAGCTGTGGAACATGATCGTGGCGGAAATGTGTTTCCTGCATAAAAATAACAGAGACACCATCTTTTTTAAGGAGTCGCGAAACCTGAGCACGTTTCGCAGGCGCATTCATACCCTTAGCATTATAGGATTGTATAACAATATCACGTGGAGTCATCATGGAGGTGCACTGGGAGGATAGAGAAGCGATAAAGCGGTGTACCGTAGCAAGGACAGAGAGCGACCCCAAGGAAAGAGAAGTGTGACAAGGAGGACACAAGAGGGAAAGAACACAAAAAAATCAAAACAGAGAGAAAAAATAAAGCACCATAGGTAGCGGTGCTTGTAAACATTTGGAGAAATGTGAACTAGGCGGATCCACAAGGGGAGCCGGGAGACATTGCACCCCTCCTGAAGGAGGAGGGGGCAGTGGAGGCGATGCAAGGGTCGCATAAGAGCCCACCTGCAATAACCTCCAGCCAGCCTATGGAACCCAAGAAAACCTGGGTCATAGTGAAATGTATTTGCCCAAAAATTGGGAGGAGAGTGGGGAGAGAAAGGTAAGGAAGAAAAAGAAGGGAAGGGACCAAGAGAAGAACAGCAGGAGATGATGCCTTCCCAGGTGCAAGCAGAAGGGGCAGCGTATAGGAGAGAAAAAGGGGGGAGGGGGGAGAGAGTGAAGGGGGGAGAAGGGAGAGGATAGCAGACCAGACTCACATATAGCTACAGGTGGGGCGACTACCCGGACCAAGAAGGTGAAGAATAGGGTAATGGAGGAGAGAGGCCGGGGGTCAGGAGGGTAGGGAAGGAGGATGGGGGAGAAAAAGATTGTGACCGTAAGGCGGACCGTGTCCTGTGTATCAGGATCCTATGATATAGTAGAGAAGGGCAAGGGTGCCCTAGTGTGGAAGGTGAGGGGGAGATTATGAGAAGTAGGGTCAGGTCCCCCAAGGATGAGTGGAAGAGGGAACGGAGAGAAAAGGGAGAGGAAGGGAAAGGTAGCCGGAAAGAGGGAACAGTGAGAGGGGAGAGTGGGGAGGGAAAAGATAAAGGAATGCAGAGAATGGCAAGATAGAGGGAGGAGAAGAAAGTGCTGTGTAGTGTAACAACATAACAACAGTAGTAACTGTAAATGAACTGCAGATGGCAGCAGTGAGCAATGTACCAGAAAATAACAGCATAATGAAACGTTGAAAAATTGCAGGTAATTTTAAAACAGACCACAGGGGAACAAAAGCCATCTCTGTTGTCCAAAATCAGCAATGACAACAGGTAGATCCTGAAAATCAGAGAGGGCAGTGCAGTGCAATAGGTCATGTGAACAGCACACTACAGCAATCTACAAAGCACATAGGAAACCTAGATATCACATTGAGTTTCAAAGGTGAAAGAAGAGAAGATGGAGGAGGGGGAGGGGAAGAGGGACAAGGGTGAAGAGAGCACAGGAAAGCAGTCAGCACTAGCAACAATACGAGCCTGAGTGAACAGAATCATAAGTTGGATATAACCACAGTGAGTCAACAATTCAACAGGGAGGCTGCAAAGTGGAAAATGTAAACCTCAGGTTTCAGGTAGAAGGAGGGCAGGAGATCTCCAGAACAAAGGCATTACACCGGGTCTACCATGTCCTGGCAAGAACAAGAGCAGCAAGCCAGTCTGGTAACAGCTCAGTCTCCAGCCGGGTCATCGCGGGCAGATAGAGAGCGACGATGCGACTTGTTCTTGGAGCGGGTGACTTGCCAATCATCCGGGCGCGGCTGGATCGGTGGTATGGACGACTCCGGAACAGGCAGCCAGGACGGCACAGGCAGTGAAGGGATGGATAAGGCCTTCCACAAAGTAGGTAAGTCCTCTGGATGACGTATAGTAACTTTCTTGTCGTGGCGTGTAACAAAGAGCCCAAAGGGGAACAACCATCTGTACTGGGCGTCATGTTCCTTCAGGTGGGTCAGAAGAGGCTTTAACAAGCGGCGCTTTGGAGGGTAGAACTGGCCAGGTCTTGGTAGAAGGCCACAGGGGACCCGTCTAGCATCGGGGACCCCTGCTCCCTCGCAGCAGTGAGAAACACAGCAGTATGGTTGTAGTCCAGTATACCACAAATAACATCCCTGGGGGGATCAGTGTCCCTGGGGCGAGCTCTGAGGGCCCGGTGGATGCGCTCCACAACCACAGCTTCAGCAGGTTCTTCCCCCAGCAATGCAGAGAATAAAGTGCGTGCCACAGAGCGCAGGGCCTCGGGGCATAGGACTCAGGGATACCTTTCATTCGCACATTGCGGCGGCGATTCCTGTTCTCAAGGTCCTCGGCAGCACCGAGGGCCGCATTAAGATGCTTGGAGTGGTCCTGGAGCGTAGTACAGATGCCATCGCCGAATTCCACATAAGAAGTGTGGGCCTGCTCCAGCTCCTCAACACGGGCGTCCCACATGCGACACCTCCGCCTTAATGCTGGCTAGCTCCTGTAGCACTGGAGCAATGATCCGGCGGATGAAAGAGCGGGTGACCTGGTTGGAACGCTCCGGTCTGCGGGGTGATTGCCCTGAGCAAGCATCAGTGTCTATATCCGAGTCCTCTGCGTCAGACAGAGAGAGGGTTCCGGGTGCCATCTTAGGTGAAAGCACTGGTGCAGAAGCTGGCTTTCTCCGGAGATAATGATCCAAATCCCCCGTCTTTCTTGGGAGTTTTGGGGTGCCAGTGGAGTCTTTAGCCTTTTCTCTTCCTGATTTCCCCATTTTGGGCAGAAATACGCTGTGACAATGCTAAAGCTGGCTGGGTTGAAGAGAGGAGCTCACAGACTCAGCTCCTTCCTCATGTGAAGCTAGGCTCCGCCTCATGTTCATCTTTCTACCACCTGAACTCTACTGCCTGGGCTACAACACTGCCAGTTGCTGCTCAGAAGTGTTGGATGCACAGATCAAAACAATCGCTGATGTGTTTGTGGGGTTCAGTAACGCCTGCTGTTCCCCTGCTGTGTGTCTGGCAAAAATTAATGCTGCTAACTCCAAATTAAAGTTCAAATTAAAGTTCAAACATCTCATACTAGGCCTATGCCTACACCCTCCTTGACCCTGGGCTCAGAAGTGTTGGATGCACAGATCAAAACAATCGCTGATGTGTTTGTGGGGTTCAGTAACGCCTGCTGTTCCCCTGCTGTGTGTCCGGCAAAAATTACTGCTACCTAGCTACACATGTTGAAAAAAACATGACATGTTAAAGTGGCTACTGCTACACATAGATAAGAGGCTACACCCTTATTTCTAAGCTGTAAACAAGTGAAACGTCACCTTTGAAACCATAAAATTATTAGTCTTTGTCACAAATCTGTAACAAAATAATTGTGACATATTACTGCAGATATCCACATGTCGAACACAAATGCTAACAGAAAAGCCTACTTATGCTATAGGGTACTGATGGTGAACCTTGTCACTCCATAACTTAGACAAATCCAACTCACATCATGCCTCAAATGCTGCAATGTTGAAGGTGCATAATGTGGGTTGAACTTTGACAACAGCTGCAGTGCGAAGGTTAGCCTTCAGTGTTATTGGCTTTTAAATAAAAGCATACAAGTAAATTTAATAATCCATTGTTGATTAAGGGACGTGATGAACACCTGTAATATTGTGCAAACAATGGATGTAGGACTAGTCCTCTTCAACATTACTTATATTTGTGTCATTTCAAAAAATACATATTTAATTACAAATTTAAACAACCCATATCATAAAGGTCCATCATGTAAAAATGAGAATCGGTAACAAAACTCATGCATTACCTTGTTAAAGTCAATAGTGCATAGTCACAATAGCTAAATATATACCTGCAAGTTTTGCTGAAACAACGACAACTGATAGAAAAGGTGAATGATATCTAGTTATCAGACTGAATAGCGACACCTGTACAATGTCGATATAATACTGTACCTTAACAAAAAGGCTGTTTGCAACCAATGTATTATATACGGATGGAAGCGCATCACACTAATAGATTTGAGTTATTTGAAATAGAATGGAGCAGCACCAATTAGAGAAAAATGTCAAGGATGAGGCAGTGAGACACGCTCAGCAGAGTACAAGCAGCAGTGGTTGAAGAACTAACTGGAGCGGGATCTGCACTCCAAAAATGAAAACCTCTGACTACAGTAAACACTGCACACAACTGTTCACTAGCTGTGAAAGGCCCGTTTGTGTACTTCTATATTGTTTGCAACCAATGTATTGGATACGGATGGAAGCACGTCACACTAATAGATTTGAATTATTTGAAATAGAATGTAGCAGCAACAATTAGAGAAAAATGTCAAGGATGAGGCAGAGACACACGCTCAGCAGAGTACAAGCAGCAGTGGTTCAAGAACTAACTGGAGCGGGATCTGCACTCCAAAAATGAAAACCTCTGACTACAGTAAACACTGCACACAACTGTTCAGTAGCTGTGAAAGGCCCGTTTGTGTACTTCTATATTGTTTGCAACCAATGTATTGGATACGGATGGAAGCACGTCACACTAATAGATTTGAATTATTTGAAATAGAATGTAGCAGCACCAATTAGAGAAAAATGTCAAGGATGAGGCAGAGACACACGCTCAGCAGAGTACAAGCAGCAGTGGTTCAAGAACTAACTGGAGCGTGATCTGCACTCAAAAAAAAAAAACCTCACAGACTAGAGTGAACACTGCACACAACTGTTCACTATCTCTGAAAGGCTCCTTTGTGTACTTGTATAGTGTTTGCAACCAATGTATTGGATACGGATGGAAGCACGTCACACTAATAGATTTCCTTTTTTTTTAAATAGAATGGAGCAGCACCAATTAGAGAAAAATGTCAAGGATGAGGCAGTGAGAGACGCTCAGCAGAGTACAAGCAGCAGTGGTTCAAGAACTAACTGGAGCGTGATCTGCACTCAAAAAAAAAAAACCTCACAGACTAGAGTGAACACTGCACACAACTGTTCACTATCTCTGAAAGGCTCCTTTGTGTACTTCTATAGTGTTTGCAACCAATGTATTGTATACGGATGGAAGCGCGTCACACTATAATTTCTATTGAATGGAGCAGCAAGAATTACACTAAAGAAAAAAAAAAGAGTCTGTGAGTGACACGTGCAGAAGCCTACAAACAGCGTTGGATGCAGAGCAAACTGCAGCGTCACCTGTACTCTCACACACACACCTTGCACAGAGCTGTTAAAACAACACTGCAAGGCAAAAGGAAGCTTTACACAGCGGTTGGTAAACTAGCCTGCCTAAAGCACAGTACACAAAATCGCAATCTCTAACTGTCCCTCAGAGTCAGCAGAGCAGCGTTCTGTCCTTAACTGAATTCACAGCACAGTGACGCTAAAATGGCGACGGCGCCTTTTATAGTGCATTCTGACATCATTTCAGCATCCAATCACAGCCATGCCATTAGTTAACATGACCGCAGCATTACAGGATGTGCCCACACTTCTTAGGATTCCTCATTGGCTGACTAAAATCCCATTGCCTCTCAAAGAATTATGGGAACTTCCGATTCCGGTATACGATATATGAAAAATATCGGAACTAAGTATCGGAATTCCGATACAGCGAATATCGGCCGATACCCGATACTTGCGGTATCGGAATGCTCAACTCTAGTGTTGAGCGATACTGCCCGATATCCTAAAATATCGGATCGGATTGGATCGGCCCGATACTCAAAAAGTATCGGGTATCGCCGATCCGATACCGGAAACACAATGCAAGTCAATGGGACAGAAATATCGGAACTAAAAAAACCTCTTTCTTTCCTTGTAAACACTAAATATACACACATAGAATACATATATATATACATGTCATTGTGACATATATATATATATATATATATACATATATTTATAGTTCATACACTTCTACATAGTAAAATAGCCTCTGATTCAATTGCCGGGTAATGCCGGCTTTTGTGAAAATACAGAAGCACCCGACATGAAATGACACATGGTTTACATAGAGTTAACCATGTCTTTTCATGTAGTTTGATATAGGGTTTTCACAAACAATTACATGAGTGTATGTGTGCAAAATTTGACACATGTAGGGGTTAATTAAAGGTGTAAATTTGTTGTAAAAAAAACGGATTTTTTTGCTATGAATTTACACCTTTAATTAACCCCTACATGTGTCAAATTTTGCACACATACACTCATGTAATTGTTAGTGAAAACAATATATCAAACTACATGAAAAGACATGGTTAACTCTATGTAAACCATGTGTCATTTCATGTCGGCTTCTGTATTTTCACAAAAGCCGGCAATTGAATTAGCAGCTATTATACTATGTAGAAGTGTATGAACTATAATATAAATATATAATATATATATATACGTGTCACAAATTCAATGACATGTATATATATATATATATATATATATATATATATATATGAGGTGTAAAATTGTTGAAAAAAAATGCGTGGGCTCCCGCCCTATTTTCTCAATCAGACAGACAAACCAGCGAGTGGGGGCAGATAATAATAGCCCAGAGAGGGACCATTATTTTTGCCCCCCCCTGGCTACTAACATCTGCCCCCAGACACCCCAGAAAAGACAAATCTATAATTAGATTCGCCCTTTCTGGCACTTTGCCCGTCTATTCCCATTGCCCTGTAGCAGTGGCGAATGGTTTAATAAGGGGTTAAAGCCACCTTGCTATTGAACGGTGAGTTTAAGCCAGGTTAATAATTGAGAGCTGTCAATTAGTCAACTATCAATTATTAATCCTATTGTATGAAATAAAAATAAAACACACACACTTTAATTAAAAATCATTTTAATGGAATAAACACACAGTTTTTGACAAGATTTTATTCTACTGCCATTCCTTGCGAAGTCCTTGATCACCTGTAATAAAAATAAAAAAATAAAGCAACATTATGCTTACCTATCCGATGTTCAGTCAGGTCCCCTGATGTAATCCTTCTGAAAGGGTTAATGTTTACTGCAGAGACCACAGCTAATGCTGACAGTCTCACAGTAAACCCCCGACTGAATCATCTCCTCTCCTGGCTGACAGGAGAGGAAGTGGTTAGCATAATTGATTGCTTCCCACTTTCACTTCAGGTCAGCCAGGGACACCCAAAGCATCAGTGATGTCAGAGGGAATCCCGGCTGAACTGAAGTGAACTGATTAACAAAAATAGGGGATCGCCTCTAAAAAAAAAAATGGCGTGGGGCCCCCCCTATTTTTGTTAACCAGCCTGATAAAGCAGACTACTGAGGCCTGGTTTTTCAGGCTGTTAAGGAGCCAATATCCATGGACCTTGCAAGCCTGATAAAACCAGGCCACAGCAGTCTGCTTATCTTGGCTGGTTAACAAAAATAGGGGATCCCCTCGAAAAAAAATGGCGTGGGGTCCCCCCTATTTTTGTTAACCAGCCAGATGAAGCAGACTGCTGAGGCCTGGTTTTTCAGGCTGGTAAGGATCCAATATCCATGGACCTTGCAAGCCTGATAATACCAGGCCACAGCAGTCTGCTTAGCTTGGCTGGTTAACAAAAATAGGGGATCCCCTCGAAAAAAAAAATGGCGTGGGGATCCCCCTATTTTTGTTAACCAGCCAAGTAAAATGCAGACTGCTGTGGCCTGGTATTAAAAGATTGTCAAGGCCCATGGATTTTGGCCCTCAACAGCCTAAAAATACCATGCTGCAGCAGCCAAACAAATGGCGCATCCAAAGATGTGCCAATTGTGGCACTTTTCCCGGCTCTTCCCACTTGCCCTGTAGCGGTGGCAAGTGGGGTAATAAGGGGTTAATGTCACCTTTGATTGACCGGTGACAATAAGCCCGGTTAATAATGGAGAGGCGTCAATAAGACACCGATCCATTATTAATCATAGTTTGAAAATTTAAAAAAAAAAACACAGCAAGAAAAAAGTATTTTAATGAAATAAAACACCACACAGTTTTCATTAATTTTATTTCACTCTCATTCCTGCAAAACCATCGTTCTCCTGTAGAAAAACAAAAATAACAAACCAACACAAATACTCCCTGTCCGACGCAGTCCAAAATACCGAGTGTCCCACGACGAGTCCAGCTCTGCTACATCTGGATGACAGGCTGAGCCTGACATCCACATAGAGCAGAGCTGCTTACCAGAGCTGCGTCCCCGGCGGTGACGTAATCTGGACTGGCCGAGATTACCCAGTACCCGGCAGTCACTGCAGTTATCGCAAGATTCTGCACGTGACCGCCAGGGACAGGGTAATGGCGGCCATCCAGGAGGACGTGACCACCGGGGAAGGGGATCTTCTGCCAGGTAAGTGCTGACTCTGCTGAGTCCTGACACCTGACAGACCCGACCGACACTGACAGTGATAGTTTCGGGAAGTTCCTGTGTCACGTACTTCGTTTTGTGACACAGGAACTCCCATAGACTTTACAGGAAAACTCTGATTCCAGTATCCGATATGACAAAAATATCGGAACTCAGAATCGGAATTCCGATACAGCAAATATCGGCCGATACCCGATATTTGCAGTATCGGAATGCTCAACACTAGTGGTGATGCAAAAACTATTTTTTGCAATAAAAAGCATCTTTTAGCGTGTGACAGCTGCCAATCATAAAAACCCGCTATAAGTAGTAAATCAAACCCCCCTTTATCACCCCCTTAGTTAGGGAAAAATAATAAAATTTAAAAATGTATTTATTTCCATTTTCCCATTAGGGTTAGGCCCTGTGCACACATTGCGGATTGTGCTGCGGATCGCAGCGGTTTTGGTGCTGCGGATCAGCAGCAGAACCGGACGCCATGTACAGTACAATGTTAGTGAAGTGAAAATAAAAGCTGTGCACATGATGCAGAATTTTCCGCGCGGATTTGGTGCAGTTTTAAAACCGCAGCATGTCAACTCTTTGTGCGGATTCCGCAGCGGTTTTACACCTATTCGATTATAGGTGTAAAACCGTAGGCAAATCCGCACAAAAACCGTGGCAAAACTGCAGTAAATCCGCGCTAAAACCGCAGGTAAAACGCAGGTCCCTTGACTTCTGAGTTTTGCCATGCGCCCAAACAGTAGTTTACCCCCACATATGGGGTATCAGCGTACTCAGGACAAATTGCACAATAACTCTTGGGGTCCAATTTCTTCTTTTACCCTTGGGAAAATAAAAAATTGGGGGCGAAAATATTATTTTTGTAAAAAAAAAAAAATATTTTTTTGTTTTTACGGCTGTACGTTATAAACTTCGGTGAAGCACTTGAGGCTTCATAGCACTCACCACACATCTAGATAAGTTCCTTGTGGGGTCTATTTTCCAAAATGGGGTCACTTGTGGGGGGTTTCCACTGTTTAGGCACATCAGGGGCTCTCCAAATGCGACATGACGCCAGCAGACCATTCCATCAAAGTCTGCAATCCAAAACGTCACTACTTCCCTTCCGAGCCCTGACGTGTGCCCATACAGTAGTTTTCTCCCACATATGGGGTATCAGCGTACTCAGGGCAATTTGGAAACAACTTTTGGGGTCAAATTTCTCCTGTTACCCTTGTGAAAATAAAATGTTGGGGGCGAAAAATCATTTTTGTAAAAAAAAAAAAAGGATTTTTTATTTTTACGGCTGTACGTTATAAACATCTGTGAAGCACTTCTGGGTTCAAAGTGCTCAACACACATCTAGATAAGTTCCTTTGGGGGTCTATTTTCCAAAATGGGGTCACTTGTGGGGGTTTCCACTGTTTAGGCACATCAGGGGCTATCCAAACGCGACATGACGCCCGCAGACCATTCCATCAAAGTCTGCAATCCAAAACGTCACTACTTCCTTTCCGAGCCCTGACGTGTGCCCATACAGTAGTTTTCTCCAACATATGGGGTATCAGCGTACTCAGGACAAAATGGACAACAACTTTTGGCATCCAATTTCTCCTGTTACCCTTGGGAAAATAAAAAGTTGGGGACTAAAAATCATGTTTGTGGAAAAAACATGATTTTTTTTATTTTCATGCTCGGACATTATATAAATAGGGAAACACCTGGGGTTCAAAGTTCTCACCACATATCTAGATAAGTTCCTTGAGGGGTCTAGTTTCCAAAATGCTGTCATTTGTGGGGGGCTTCCACTGTTTAGGCACATCAGGAGCTCTCCAAACACGACATGGCATCCAGCCAATTCTGCGTTGAAAAAGTCAAACGGCGCTCCTTCCCTTCCGAGCTCTGCCATGCACCCAAACAGTGGTTTACCCCTACATATTGGGTATCGGCGTACTCAGGATAAATTGCACAACAACATTTGGGGTCTTGTTACCCTTGGGAAAATAAAAATTGGGGTGAAAAGAAATTTTTTTATGGAAAAAAATATGATTTTTTAATTTTACGGCTCTACGTTATAAACTTGTGTAAAGCACTTGGGGGTTCAAATTGCTCACCACAGATCTAGATAAGTTCCTTAGGGGGTCTAATTTCCAAAATGGGGTCACTTGTGGGGGGTTTCTACTGTTTAGGCACATCAGAGGCTCTCCAAATGCAACATGGCATCCAATCACAATTCCAGCCAATTTTTGTTGGAAAAAGTCAAATGGTGCTCCTTCCATTCCGGGCTCTGCCGTGTGCCCAAACAGTGGTTTCCCCCAGATATGGAGTATCAACGTACTCAGGACAAATTAGACAACAACTTTTGTGGTCCAATTTCTCCTGTTACCCTTGGGAAAATAAAAAATTGGTGACTAATTTTTGTGGGAAAAATAGGATTTTTTATTTTCATGCCCGGGCATTATAAACTTGTGTGAAGCACTTTGGGGTTCATAGTGCTCACCACAGATCTAGATAAGTACCTTAGGGGGTCTAGTTTCCAAAATGGGGTCACTTGTAGGGGGTTTCCACTGTTTAGGCACATCTGGGGCACTACAAACGGAACATGACCCATCAATGTCTGCATTCCAAAGCGTTATTACTTACTTTCCAAGCCCTGCCGTGCGCCCAAACAGTTTCCCCCCCCCCCACATATGGGGTATCAGCGTACAACTTTTGGGGTCCAATTTCCTTGGGAAAAATCAAAAATTTTGGACAAAAAAATCATTTTTGTGGAAATTTTTTTTTTTTCACAGCCAGGCATTATAAACTTTTGTGAAACACTTGGGGGTTCAAAGTGCTCACAACAGATCTAGATGAGTTCCGTGCGTTGTCTAGTTTCCAATTTTGTGTCACTTGTGGGGGGTTTCCACTATTTAGGCGCATCAGGGGCTCTCCAAACGCAACATGGCGTCCAATCTCAATTCCATCCAATTTTGGTTTGAAAAAGACAAACGGCGCTCCTTCCCTTACGAGCTCTGCCGTGTGCCCAAACAGTGGTTTTCCCCCACATATGGGGTATTGGCGTACTCAGGAGAAATTGCACAACAACTTTATCTGTCCATTTTCTCCTTTTACCCTTGTGAAAATAAAAAAAGTTTGTAAAAGTTCATTTTTGTGACTAAAAAGTTAAATGTTCATTTTTTCCTTCAACGTTGCTTCAGCTCCTGTGAAGCACCTGAAGAGTTAATAAACTGAATGTGGTTTTGAGTGCCTTTAGGGGTGCAGTTTTTAGAATGGTGTCACTTTTGGGTATTTTCTGCCATATAGACATATAGACCCTTCAAAGTGACTTCTATTGTGAGGTGGTCCCTAAAAAAAATGGCTTTGTAAATTTTGTTTTAAAAATGAGAAATTGCTGGTCAACTTTTAACCCTTATAATTTCCTAACAAAAAAAAATTTTGGTTCCAAAATTGTGCTGATGTAAAGTAGACATGTGGGAAATGTTATTTATTAACTATTTTGTGTGACATGTTTCTCTGTTTTAAGGGAATAAAAATACAAAGTTTGAAAATTGCAAAATTTTCAAAATTTTCGCCATAGTTGCGTTTTTTCAAAAATAAACGCAACTTATATCGAAGAAATTTTACCACTAACGTGAAGTACAATATATCTCCAGAAAACAATCTCAGAATCGCGAAGATCCTTTGAAGCGTTCCAGAGTTATAGCCTCATAAAGAGACAGTGGTCCGAATTGTAAAAATTGGCCCGGTCATTAACGTGCAAACCACCCTTGGGGGTGAAGGGGTTAAGAAGCATATTTTTACATATCAGTTAAGTAAAATATTGAAAATGTTTATTATTAAACTTCGACAATCAGAAAACTTTCAGTTACCTCAATTGAGGAAAAGCTAATTATTTCTGATCCTTGGAGGGACAATAATTTAAACTCATATATCAGTAGAAGCTGTGGAATAAGACAGCACTTCAGGGTCAGCCACCAATGGCCAAGAGACAGTAAGGGTGAGTTTCCACGGTCAGGAAACGCTGCGTGTTTGGCGCTGTGCGCTGGCACAGCGCCAAACACGCAGCGTCCAGATGTTACAGCATAGTGGAGGGGATTTCAAGGAATCCCGTCTCCACCATGCGTAACAATACGCAGGTGGCAAACCTGCGTAAACGGACATGCGGCGCGTCTTTTTAGACCGCAGCATGTCCTCGCGTATTGCGGCGACGGTGCGTCGCCGCAACAGAATTAACACAGGGCTATGTAGCCCTGCGCTCTTTCCGGAGGTGTTCCGGAGGTGTTCTGAACACCTCCGGAAAGATCGCGCGTCAGAAAGGGGGCGGGGCTTAGACGGAGCGGAATTTCCGCTCCGTCCAAAGCGCTATGGTTCCGGACCGTGGAACCATAGCCTAATGGTGGAAACTTATCAGATGAAACAATACTTGTGTTAATAATTTCTTTTTTTTCTAGAGAAATCATCCAGTAAAACAACAGCTTTATAATTGCAAAAAGTCATAATTTACTGATCAATCTAAATGATTCAGTGCATCTAAACATATTACAGTTTCATTTCATGTTCTATGAACTCACCAGTGATCCCATTAGTTTGCAACCTTTTCGGGATTGCTTTTAACAGTTCTTGCCTAGTCCAGAGATATATTTAATAAAAGTTCATTGAAGATGGACGATCTGCAATATCTCCGGGTTACATTTTATTGCTAGCCTATTACTATGCATGTTAGCATACTAGTGTAGCATACTGAAGTTATACTTCAAGGGAAAAGATACTGTTAGGAAGACATTGATGCGGCTTTTTTGCATATGGCTTTTGAGGTACGGTTCTGTAGTTTACTTGATGGTACAAAACTATTAGATTAAAAGGGTTTTCTTATGTTAGTCAATCCTATGGTATCCCATGGTTGCCAATGTAATGTACAATGTCATGTATAAGATGGGCACCTGTTCTGGTCATGGCTGGGCCGAGAAGACTGTTACGCCCAGCCGTGGCGCACGTGGATTTGTGGACCCACTGGGTCACAGGACTAGGCCGATCCAGGAAGGAGTGTAACTAAGCGGCTACCTTGGTGTTCACTGAAGCCTCTAGTGGTGAGATCAGGCTTGTGTGGCAAGTTGCCACCAGGTACCACTCCTGGGCTGCTGATCGCATTGGTCAGGTATGCTGACTCTACTTTAGGGCTTAGTTCAGATACGCTGGTCTAGGATTCAGAATTATTGTTAGGTCACTCATGGACAAGGGAATTGTGTTCATGAACAGGCTAGACTGGGATCAGGAGACTTTGGAAACAGGACTGTTCGCTACGGGACCAGGGGACAATGTTCATGCCACTCTGGAACCAGGAGAAAGGTTTCAGGCACTGGCCACCCTGGGACTAGGGAATGAAGTTCAGGCACTGGACGCTAGGGGACCAGGGGTGAGGTTCTAGCTCTGGCCACTCCGAGACCAGGGGACGTAGTACAGGAATGGCCACTCCGGGACCAGGGGATGAAGTTCAGGAATGGCCGCTCCAGGACCAGGGGATAAGTTTCAGGAATGCCCACTTCGGGACCAGGGGACGAGGTTCAGGCACTTGCCGTTCTGAGACAAGAGGACTAAGATACAGGACTGGCCACACCAGAACCAGTTGACTAGGGATACAGGACAGCCCACACTGGAGACCAGGGGACTATGGATACAGGACTGGCCACACTGGGACCATGGGATAACGGTCAGGCTCTGGCCACACCGGGACCAGGGAACCTCACAAATCACTAGCAATACACCTTACTAACTAATGATTCAATATGTTGATTGGCAACTCCCTAGGGAAGAGGGAGTTTTTTATACAAGATGTCTCCCCGTTATTGGCACAGAGATTGCAGTACAACACAATGATTTTTTTACCACACCACTTGTATAGATACAGTAATGCAGTAAAATTATTTTTTTGGCCTACAAATGGCAAATAGACAGCTTCAGAGTAGAATTACTTTTTTGGCCTTCAAATTGCAGAGAGATGGCTGCAGAGTAGATTTATTATTTTGTTACACTACTCACATAGGCACAGTAAAATTATTATTTTTGCCTGCAAATAGCAAATAGACGGCTGCAAAGTAGAAATACTTTTGAGGCTTACAAATGGCAAAAAGAAGGTTGCAGAGTAGAATTACTTTTTTGGCATATAAATGGCAAACAGTCGGCTGCAGAGTGCACGGAGGGTTTTTGGAACAGTACTCACACAGGCGGGGTTGCAGAGTACACACAGCGGCTTTTTGGCACAGTACTCCCACAGATATTAATGCAGAGTACATGCAGCGGCGTTTTGGCACAGAACTCTCATAGGCAGGTGGTGGTTGCAGAGTACACACATCAGCTTAAAGGCACAGCCCTCCCATATGCAGAGGTGCAGAGTACACACAGCAGCTTTTTGGCACAGTAATGCCGCAGGCAGTTTGCAGAGTATACACAGCTGCATAAAGGCACAGTACTCCCACTGGTGGAGGTGCAGAGTACACGCAGTGTCTATTTGGCACAAAACTCTCACAGTTATGGGTGCAGAGTACACACAGCAGGTTTTTTGCAGAGTGCACAGCTTAACACTGTCACTCACTCCAGCTGCGTCCTGTCCCTACACTAATTTTAGCATACTGTTGTTGGCACTTGTGATCCGGCATCTATACAGGCCAGGTAGGGGTGCACTGGCCAATCACAGCCATGCCACCACTTAGCATGGCAGTTATAGCTCCAGAAGTGCTCACAGCCTAAAAACTTGTTGACTGGCTGCACTGCAGCCACTCAAGAAACTTTATTAGACATCCGAACTCGAACAGCAAATCGGACATCCTGTGAAAAGTCTGTGCTCGGGGTTCGGTACTGGACACAAGTTCAGCTTCGCTCATCCCTACCGAAGATTTTAAAATAGAACCCTTTGGCCACAATGATCAAAGGTATGTTTGGAGATAAAAGGGCACAGAAATTCAGGAAAAGAACAACTCTCCAACCATTAAGCATGGGGTGGATAATTGATGTTTTTGGGTTCGGCTGCAACCATTGTCACCAGAAACATTTCACGAATATAGACAGGAATGGATTTAATGAAATTTCAACAAATTCTTGATGCAATCATAACACCATCTCCAAAAAAGTTGAAGTTGAAAAGAGGAATGCTTCTGCAAATACATAGCGATTCTAAACACACTAGACTACCTCAAAAGACACAAGTTCAATGCTTTACAATGGCCCTCACAGTCTCCTGATTTCAACATCATTGAAATTCTGTGGCTAGATCTCAAAATAGTAGTGCATACAAGAAGACCTAGGAATATTACAGAACTGGAAGTATTTTCCAAGGAAGGATGGATGAAAATCCCTCAAACAACAATTGAAAGACTCTTCTCTAACTACAAAAAGCGTTTACAAGCTGTGATATTTTCAAAAAAGGATGCTACTAGGTACTAGCCATCCATGATGCTAAACTTTTGCATTGGCCCACTTTCCTTTTTGTAATTTTTAAAATGTAAAAGATGTAGATATATATATTTTTTTCCCTAAAATACAAAGGAAATGTGTCATCTGTAACTTTAGGCCTTCTATAATCAACTTGCTTAACTGTTCACAATAACATTAATTTTGACCAGGGGTACACAAACTTTCACATGCCACTGTAGTTACCTATGGCTTCTTGATACATTGGCTTTGACTGAAAAACACAAAGGCTTTCCCCAAGCAGATACACCAAAAATGTAACCTGTACAAAAAACTCTAAGGGTATGTTTCCGCATGCCGGATTCACAGTGATTTGGATGCAGAGGATACCCGATCTGGCCAAAGCGCTGCCGGCTTTTGTATGCGCGGTGATTCTGCATGTGTTCATTGAACACATGCGGAATCACCACATCCTATACATTGGACTGTGTTATTTATCTTGCGGAGACAAAGCATCTCCGCAAGATAAATAGACATGCTGCTGTCTATAAAGATTCGCAGCATGTCCGGTTATGCAGGGCCGCCGGATGCAGCCATGCACGCATAGTGGAGATGGGATTTCATAAAATCCCATCCACTATGCTGTAACATCTTGACGCTGCGGATTGGACGCTGAGGCTGTAAGCAGTGTCTAATCCGCAGCAAATACTGAACGAATCCGGCATGTGGAAACATACCCTAAAAAAACTGAAACGACAACTTATCTTCAGACAGCTATTTTGGGGTATTTGCCATTCAACTGTGATACAGATTATGACTAGCTTGATGAGATGCCCTTGACACAATCAGAGAAAAGCACAAGTTCTAATTTAAGAGTCCATTTCTTTATTGGTTTAGGCTGGAAGCACGCAATAACTAGGGCCGCAGCATAGGATAGCTAAAAATCGCTACATCGCAGCATAGTGCAAGTAGAATTTATAAATTTAGTTGCATTCTGAGGGTGCACGCGTTTGAGGTCTGGCACGCATCACCCTGATGCAAAGTATCACTGCAGCTAAAGTATCCAGAAGATGCAGTTATTTCAGCAGACAGGAATTAACATCCATCTCCTCTCTTCACACAGGTGCAACCTTTTCTTGATGTCTGTCATCTGCTGCTTATCATCCTACACTTCTTTTAATGGTACAACCTCTGCTGTCTGTCATCTGCTGCTTATCATCCTACAACATTTCTTTTAACGGTACAACCTCTGCTTCCTGTCTGTCATCTGCTGTCTATCATCCTGCAACATTTTTTTAATGATACAACCTCTGCTTGCTGTCTGTCATCTGCTGTCTATCATCCTGCAACATTTATTTTAATGGTACAACCTCTGCTTGCTGTCTGTCATCTGCTGTTATCATCCTACAACATTTTTTTAATGGTACAACCTCTGCTTCCTGTCTGTCATCTGCTGTCTATCATCCTGCAACATTTATTTTAATGGTACAACCTCTGCTTGCTGTCTGTCATCTGCTGCTATCATCCTGCAACATTTATTTTAATGTTACAACCTCTGCTTGCCTGTCTGTCATCTGCTGTCTATCATCCTGCAACATTTCTTTTAATGGTACAACCTCTGCTTCCTGTCTGTCATCTGCTGTTATCATCCTGCAACATTTCTTTTAATGGTACAACCTCTGCTTGCTGTCTGTCATCTGCTGCTTATCATCCTGCAACATTTCTTTTAATGTTACAACCTCTGCTTGCTGTCTGTCATCTGCTGCTTATCATCCTGCAGCATTTCTTTTAATGGTACAACCTCTGCTTCCTGTCTGTCATCTGCTGTCTATCATCCTGCAACATTTCTTTTAATGATACAACCTCTGCTTGCTGTCTGTCATCTGCTGCTTATCATCCTACAACATTTATTTTATTGGTACAACCTCTGCTTGCTGTGTTGTAAATCTTTGCTTATCATCCTACAACATTTCTTTTAATTGTACAACCTCTTCTTGCTGTGTCATCTGCTGCTTATCATCCTCCAACATTTATTTTAGTGGCATATAACAGTGCCTGCTGAATCTTTGCTAAATTCATTTATTGCATTGTACTCAATACTCACTGCTGTATATCCATGGTTGGGGTCCCTAGAGATATTATCTGGTGCAAGGTGATATAGCATATAGTAGTAGCCAGGCCCAGTGTCTTTGATCATCTAACCTCCCATGGTGTGCTGGCCAGCTGCTAATATATCCTAAACCAGCTCCCACAATCCCTCACACCTGATCATCTACCCAGTCCCATAACTTTAGATGCATTCTAAGGGGTGCATGCCTGTGGGGTCTGGCAGGTGTCTCCCTGCAGCAAAGTATCACTGC
The DNA here is from genome assembly GCA_033576555.1 of Oophaga sylvatica. Taxonomy (NCBI): domain Eukaryota; kingdom Metazoa; phylum Chordata; class Amphibia; order Anura; family Dendrobatidae; genus Oophaga; species Oophaga sylvatica. The sequence continues at coordinate 961,767,886 of JARQOD010000001.1, forward strand.
AGCTAAATTATCCAGTAGCTGCAGTTATTTAACGCCGGTTAGTCAAGGCAGGAGTCAGGACCCCACACTATGTATCTGTTTCTTTTGGGTATGTCTGCCAAATAAGAACTTCCTATTACTTGGACCTAGCTTTTCTATTAACCCATCTTACTCCTTCACCATGTTTACATTTGCCCTCACAGTGTTTGCTCAATTAATCCTCACTCTCCTTTGCTATCCCCAAACCCCAACTCCCTTTTACCAAATAATCATCTCCCCTTCCCTCTCTCCTCCCTACCTGACCTCCTATGCTGACCTGCCCCTTAACCTCAGATCTGTCCTAATAAAACATAAAGCAAGATGCCCACTCTCCTTCTCCCACCTGCTCTCACTCTCTCTGCTTCTCCTCACTGCTGGCGACATATCTCCCAATCCTGGACCCCCACAGCTCATACCTCCCATTACTGCACCCTACTACCGCTCCCTATCTAATATGAACTACCACAATCTCTCCAAGTAATAACCGTGCCCTTGACACCCTCCCACTGCTCCCTCTCTCTGGAGCACTCTGGAATGCCCCTCCACCTGCAATAAGCTTCATGAGATTCACAACCTCTTTCTCTCTCACAATCTTGCCTTCCTCAACCTCACAGAAACATGGCTGACACCCTCCGACACCACCTCCCCTGCTGCGCTGTGTTACGGTGGCCTCCACTTCTGCTTTCTACAATGCTACTCTCTCATCAGCTCTTGACGCGGTTGCCCCTCTCATTCATGGCAGAGTGCGACGTACCAACAGACAACCCTGGCACAATAACACCACTAAAACGCTCCGGCAAACGACTTCACTGCATTCAAAAATGCAACATTCGCTTTCAAATCTGCCCTCACATCTGCAAAACAGGCCTACTTCACATCCCTCGTATCTTCATTATCATCCAACCCAAAACAGTTATTCAAAACGTTTAACTCCCTCCTCCGCCCCCACTGCCCCCTCCAACCTCCCTCATCTTTGCTGAGGACGTTGCCACACACTTCAAAAATAAGATCGACCAAACAAGTCAAGTATTTATTGTTCAATCACCAAAACCCCTTTGTATACCAGACCAATGCCCAAACCCCATAACCTCCCTCTCCAACATCACTGAAGGGGAGCTTAATTGTCTCCTCTCCAAATCACACCTCACCACTTGTGCACTAGACCCCATCCCACCTCCTCCCCAACCTCACCATCACACTTATCCCATCCCTAACCCACCTCTTCAACCTATCACTAACTACTGGTACCTTCCCTTATTTTTTCAAACATGCGACAATCACACCTATCCTTAAAAAGCCAACCCTTGACCCAACTGCTATGTCCAGCAATTGCCTCATATCGCTGCTCCCATTCGCTTACAAACTCCTGGAGCAGCACGTCCACTCTGAAGTTTCCTCCCACCTCTCATCTAACTCACTCTTTGACAATCTACAATCTGGTTTCCTTCCTCATCATTCCACTGAGACGTACTTACAGCCAAAGCTAACGGACAAAACTCTATACTCCTCCTTCTAGACCTGTCCTCTGCTTTCGACACAGTTGACCATTGCCTCTTTCTACAGATCCTCTCCTCCTTTGGCATCAAAGACCTCGCCCTATCCTGGATCTCCTCATACAATCATTCAGCATCTCCCACTTCCACACTACCTCCTCATCCCACCCTCTGTCTGTTGGGAGTCCCTCAAGGCTCTGTTCTAGGACCCCTACTCTTCTCAATCTATACACTTGGCCTGGGACAACTCATAAAGTCCCATAGATTCCAGTACCACCTTTATGCTGATAACACTCAGATCTACCTCTCTGGCCCAGACGTCACCTTTCTGCTGTCCAGAATCCTGGAGTGTCTATCAGCCATATCCTCCTTCTTCTCTTGCTTCCTCAAAATCAATGTGGACAAATCTGAACTTTTCATCTTTCCTCCATCTCACAGATCTTCCATACCTTATCTATCTATCACAATTAATGACATCACACTTTCCCCCGTATCGGATGTCCGCTGCCTCGGAGTAAAGTGTATGCCACATTAAGCGAGATCGCAAGTGAAATCGCTAACGAGATCGCTACTGCGTCACCATTTGTGAGCAGTAGCGATCTCGTTAGCGACTTAGCTGTGTGTGACATGTAGCAGCGATGTGGCCCCTGCTGAAATGTCGCTGATTGCTTATGAACATTCTGAGCCGTTTTTTGGTCGTTGGTGTCCCGCTGGCGAGCCTGAATCGCTGAGTGTGACATCCTTTATGAACGACTTCACCAGCGTCGCAGGTGGGACTAGGTTTTCCCAACGACCGCAGAGGTCGTTATACAGATCCCTGATGAGATGTGTTTGGAATCACAGATCGCTGATGAGATGCGTTTGGAATCTAACTAGCGATCTCATAGTGATCGCACTAGCGATCTCGCCGGTTAAGTCTTTGTCGTGATCGCTAGTGCGATCGCTAAGTGTGGCAGTGCCTTAACCCTTGACTCTGCCCTGTCCTTCAAACCACACATACAAGCTCTTTCCACCTCCTGTTGCCTCCAGCTCAAAAATATCTCTAGAATCCGTCCTTTCCTCGACCCTCAATGTACTAAAATGCTTGTGCATGCCCTCATCATCTCCCACCTCGACTACAGCAACATCCTTTTCTGTGGCCTCCCTGCTAATAAATATTTTGCAGACCAAACTTACTCAAAAATGTCATGACTTTTGGAATTTTCATGCTAGTGTCACCCAGCTCTGCCAAAATGGGAGGTGCTTTGGTGGGACAGGGGTGCCATGTCACAACTCATTTTATTAATGGAAAGCTGAGGTGTATTGTGTACCAGAAATCTTAACAAAGTACATGACTGGTCTAAGATTAATGGCAAGACACACAGAGACACATGCCACTGTTCATATGCTGATAATTCATAAAAAAGGCTTTCTTTTCTTAATGAATTAGGAGCATCTGACTGCAGCACAATCACACTATGGCTGGAGTCACACACAATGTATAAAAAAATCGGTCTGTTTTTCACGGACAAGAATCGCATAAATGTTCCCTGAACAGTGATCCATATGTCATCCATTTGCAATGCGAGGATGCAATTTTCTCACATCAAAGTATCCGTGTGACATCTGTATGGCATCCGTACGGCCTCAAATATTTGTGAAAACAATATTACAGTCTATATACAGTACAGACCAAAAGTTTGGACACACCTTCTCATTCAATGATTTTTCTGTATTTTCATGACTATGAAAATTGTAGAATCACACTGAAGGCATCAAAACTATGAATTAACACATGTGGAATTATACATTACACTTTACAAAATCAGTAATCAAAGCAAAAGGTGGCTGCTTTGAAGAACCTAGAATATAAGACATATTTTCAGTTGTTTCACACTTTTTTGTAAAGTGTAATGTATAATTCCACATGTGTTAATTCATAGTTTTGATGCCTTCAGTGTGGTTCTACAATTTTCAATTTACAATTTTTCTGACTGACTGACCTTCATTTCTTAAAGTAATGATGGCCACTCGTTTTTCTTTACTTAGCTGCTTTTTTCTTGCCATAATACAAATTCTAACAGTCTATTCAGTAGGACTATCAGCTGTTTATCCACCAGACTTCTGCACAACACAACTGATGGTCCCAACCCCATTTATAAGGCCAGAAATCCCACTTATTAAACCTGACAGGGCACACCTGTGAAGTGAAAACCATTCCCGGTGACTACCTCTTGAAGCTCATCAAGAGAATGCTAAGAGTGTGCAAAGCAGTCATCAAAGCAAAAGGTGGCTACTTTGAAGAACCTAGAATATAAGACATATTTCAGGTTGTTTCACACTTTTTTGTTAAGTATATAATTCCACATGTGTTAATTCATAGTTTTGATGCCTTCAGTGTGAATGTACAATTTTCATAGTCATGAAAATACAGAAAAATCTTTAAATGAGAAGGTGTGTCCAAACTTTTGGTCTGTACTGTATATATGTGTCAATGGCATATATACTGTATATACCCTGCTCAAAAAAATAAAGGGAACACTCAAATGACACATTCTTAGATCTGAATGAATGAAATATTCTCATTGAATACTTTGTTC
>JARQOD010000001.1:961772075-961829246 GCA_033576555.1 Oophaga sylvatica
TCCCCAATGATCCTTGAAAAAAGACCCTAGCGCATGTTCGGTACAGAAAATTAAAAAGGCCCCCTTTGGGGAATTTACCCCGGGCACTAATTCAATAGCGCGTCAAGCTCCTATGGGGAAAAGGATGCAATTACTTTCGCTAAAACATCAGAAAAATAAAAACAAAAATCAGGAACATCCTCAGCCTGGGGGGGGCAGAAAAAACGGAGTGTTGGTATTAACACTTTGGGCAGCCCAAGGTTACAGACACGTTTTCCCAATCCAAAACGTTATGAGACTGAAACCCAAGGGAAACCCAGCCGATAATGTCATGCAGATTATATAAAACCAAAAATTTGCGCACCCCCGGTGATCAGGTTAAAACCCCTCTTTATCCCTGGTGAAAACGGGGGGTTTATTCTCACCCAAAGGGGGGTAGAATCGACCCCGGGTAGGGGAAATGACTTTGTGGGGATAAAGGGGAAACCCACAACGTTTGAAAAATATAATCCTCGGTTAATAGCTGCCCCAAAAAAACAAAGCCTGGCAGAAAATGGGGACAGAGAGCATATCGATGACAGTTAAAAAAATTTAGTCTGAACACCCCCAAGACAACTGGCGTGCAAAACGTTTCCCCCCGGGGGGCGACTGAAATGCGAGGGGCTCCCCAAAAAGAAAAAAACAAAAACCCATTGCGCTTTCGAAACTTGCCTGTGCCCCGCCCACTCCATCACACCAGGGGTCAGCAGCTGGCTCACAAGGAACACCACCCACGATCTTCTCCGCTCAGAAAAACGTCTGTCAATTTGAATCGCTAATGACATAGATCATTGAGACCAGGGGGGCAGGGAACCCCCCTAACACCTTTACTTATCGCAGACCCCCTTCCGGAAAAAAGGGGGGCCCCAAAGCGTGTCATTCCCCTTTGGGCAGGGCTGCCCACCTAGGAATCTCTGAATATAACTCAGCGCTCAAGCCCCTGATTTCAATGCCAAAAGGCCCCTTTTAGCTTGATCAGTGACATTAGCTCATTCGAAAAAAAACCCCAAAATGAAAAAAAGCATCAAATCACCAAAAAAAGGTCCCCCGGTGTGGGGAAAAAAAACCCCCTCCGAGGGTCGCCGCCGGAGAGAGATGATAATTTTAACCTGCTGCGTGCTTTTGAGGCTTAATTTTTTGGCAAAAAACAATTACAATTATTTTTTAAAATTTTGAAACTTAGTCGTCCCCCGAAAACAAAAATTTGGGATGGGGTCCCAGTCCACAACAGGGAACCCCAGAAGATTGCAGCAATACTCCCAACCTCAGGGCAAGCTGATCCACACGGCCAGACAATGTGCAAACTCCATTGGGAAAAAATCCTCCCCAGAAACCCAGAGATACGGGGGAAAAAAAAAAAAAAAAAAAGCAAAAAACAAAAAAATACCCTTGACAACTTTTTTCCTTAAAAATTTTTTTTTTCCCTTCTGTTTTACCTTTCCAAATTTTTTAAGGGGTCCGGTGATACTGTTATGTTACGGTAGCTGAGGAGTGCAGGTAAAAAAGGCAATACACCAGAGCAGTTGGAATCTATGAGATTGCAGTACCCTGACTAACCACCGCAACTAGAGGCAGCCGTGGAGCGTTCCTACGATGGTCCTAGACGCCTCGTCACAGCCTGAGAAACTAACTACACCTAAAGATAGAAATAGGAAAGCTATCTGCCCCGGAGCAGAACCCCAAAGATAATAGAAAGCCCCCAAACAAGTAATGGCGGTTAGACAAGAGGAAATACTGACACAGAAAGAAAATAGTATGAGCAAACGCTGGGGCCCAAACTATCTAAATAGAAAAGGACAGGAAGGGTACTTACTGCAATCCCAGAAAACCCTGAAAAACACCAACTCTACTAATTTCAAAATCACCTGAGATCACACGACCTCTACCACCTAAATTAGTTCTCTGGTGTAACAAAAACAGCAGCCACTGAAAAAACTGCAAAAAGCAAAAGTACAAAACACAGTGGCTGGACTAAACTGAGAGGGCAAAAGCCCCCGGAGGGGACCCAGAAGGCCCCCACAGAAGTGCAGGACAAAATGCAAAAATATAGCAAAAACACAAAATAAGAAATTGTCTTATCTGATAGCAGGAGATGCAGACACGACACAGCAGGCTACAAGGGAAACTGGAAAGAAGGATTCAGACCAGAACAATTGATCACCGGCAACCCTGATGGGAAAATGATTCCCTTAAATAAGACCAATCAGTAACACCTGATTCCCAATCCTCACTAGTACCGCTTGTAACCACCAGAGGGAGCCTCTGCTCAGAACTCATCTCAAACCCATTCACAACAAGGGGGTTGGACCAGATGGCCCAGGAGGTCCCTTCCAACTCTACACTTATATGATTCTATGATTCTATGAAAGTTGAATGTGCTGACAACAAAATCACACAAAAATCATCAATGGAAATCAAAATTATTAACCAATGGAGGCCTGGATTTGGAATCACCCACAAAATTAAAGTTGAATGTAATGTCCTTAAAACAAGTAAAATGAAGCTCATCCTTAAAACAAGTCAAAATAGTAGCTCAGTAGTGTGTGTGGCCTCTACGTGCCTGTATGACCTCCCTACAATGCCTGATGAGGCGGCGGATGGTCTCCTGAGGGATCTCCTCCCACATGGACTAAATAATCCGCCAACTCCTGGACAGTCTGTGGTGCAATGTGGTGGATGAAGCGAGACATGATGTCCCAGATGTGCTCAATTGGATTCCGGTCTGGGGAACGGGTGCGCCAGTCCATAGAGTCAATGCCTTCATCTTGCAGAAACTGCTGACACACTCCAGCCACATGAGGTCTGGCATTGTCCTGCATTAGGAGGAATCCAGGGCCAACCGCACCAGCATATGGTCTCACAAGGGGTCTGAGGATCACATCTTGGTACCTAACAATAGTGTCATGGAAATATATATGTATTCCATATATTCAAAGTATATTCACATATATGCATTCACAGTTAGATATATCTCACTTGCTAAAAATCCTGTGCTCACATATATCTATGCCAGCTATAATCAGTCGTTTTAAACGAATCTGGCCTTCATAAGGAACAAGTACATAGAGTCTTATTAGATATCTGTTGTTTATTTTATAGTCATGCAAGAAAACTAGGGCAAAAGAATATAAAACAATAAATCTGCAACTTCAGCCTTTTATCATAATTATCATAATTATCATACTTACACTAGAACAGCCAATAATCTAGCAGCTTTTAATTGTATGTTAATTGACTAACCAGCCCCTTTTTGTAAACGTATAAAACCTTGAATGAATAATAAATGAGTAGTCTTGACGAACTGCCATACTGACACTTCCGTTGTGGACAGTCTCATTTCGTTCTGAGCGCTCAAAAAGACATTAAATAGATAATTGGGAACGGCAAGCAGCAAACATTGAAGGATAAATTTGTCCTAATTAAATTTCCATAACAGTTGGCGCCTGCATGCGGGGCATTGGACGAAACGCACGAGGACCCAGCCGACCGGAGAGACGGGGGTGTTGGCCCTGGCCTTGGCACACGGAACGGAGACTGCAGCTCCATAAGTAAGGTAAGAAAACTCTGTCATCTTACCTGAATGTTCCCTGTGCCTAGTCCTAGCCTACACTTCTAGCCGGTCGGACGTGGTCATCACCGCATTCCCAGGTTGTGTAAAAAGTCCATACCCTTATCCAAAAGCCCTGGGACATAAGCCGAGTTGTTTGCTGCTGTGCTGTATATGTTTCATGTTTTATGTGAACCGGGAGAAAGTTGGAACGGTGACTGTGTTTTTGCTTGCTGATTTCTGGGGGCTGTATAGCAAAAGACAAATTGCTGGATAAGTTCCCGCAGAAATCTTTCACACACAGGAGGGAGGCCATTCCAAAAAATCCAGGTGTGAAGGGCGGGAGCTTTGTTTTGGATAAGTCCACGCAGTTATTCTTCACACATTGGAGGGAGGTTATCCCAGATCAAACCAGTTGTGAGGAGCGAGGGCTTTGAATTGATTAAGTTTCTGCAGTTATCTTTCACACACAGGAGGGAAGTTATCCCAGATCATTCCAGGTGTGAGGGGCAGGAGCTTTGTTTGGATAAGTTCTCACAATAATCGTCCACGCTCCAGGAGGTCATCCCAGTCAAATCAGACGTGGATAGTGAGAATTTTGATTAAGGCTATTACAGATCACTGTGACCGGCGCACCGACCAGGGCGTACGGTACAGAAAGCGATAGACCTTGAGCATCGCCGTGCTCAGTGCAATTGGTGAGTTATCAGTTACCAGAGCAGCTTGTATGTGTCACAGATCATCAAAAGAGGGATTCGTATTCTCCCGGGTGTCTGTCTCATTGTACATGTCACTGTCTGTCTTGCAGGTACTGTCGCTTTAAATCTCAAATCTCATTCAGAGCAGCGAGAAACTCCTTTGACCCCCCTCCTCTGCTAATCACGTTGTCACATCTGTTTCCTGGTTTTGATCTTTTTAAGATAGGTTTTTGGCTACAGGCTGAAGCGTGAAAATTCTTAGGCATTCAGTCTGAACTATATTCATTTTTGCTATTCTGAGGGATAATTTTTTTTTTTTTTTTGATACGTGATTTCAGTGCCTGTAGAGACAGCAAGCAGAGATATAAGGGAGGGGGGAAGTGCTGGTAGCAGCGAGATTACATTCCAGAAGGCGCGGTAGGAAAAAGCCCACGCTACCAGACAAAAGTTTTAAAGTACTTTTCTTTTTGTTTTTATCATTTTACAATCAGTTTTTCCACCTCTTTTCTGTTTTTTTAATTAGCTGTTTTAGTAACAAGGGTTGTTTTTCAGCGTTTTATGATTAATACGGTTTTTCTTTTCTCCCCTTTTTGGTGAGTTTATTTTTTTTCTTTTTCTAGAGTTTTTTACTAAATCTAACTTTTGTTTTTAAAGTTTTTCTTTTAAGTACATATTTAAATGATTTTGGAGAGATTTTTTTTTCTAATCAATTTACTTTTAGAGTTTTATTCTCCAACCATTTTTTTTTTCTCTACTAGCTTGCTTTAGACCAAGGTCACTCCACAGATAAGGAAAATTGCAGGCTGAGGGAGAGCGCACACACAAACTGCGCAGCGGCTTGACTAGCCCTCCCGTCGGGCATTCGGCGAGGACGCACAGAAACAGAGTGCAGCAGTTTTCAGATTTTTAATCACCTTTATTGAATAGGTTTTTGGAATAGACACAGTACGTGAGAATCGAAGGGCTAGGCATGTTAATAGAAGGTCAGAGTACGTGAGAAGCAAATAGACAGGCAGCCTTTACGCTGCATAATGAATGTTTTTTCTTGTTTTTGTTGTTTGAAAGGTAACGGGAAAGTTTGTTAATAGATTACCATCTGCTATAAAAGAGCAGTGGTGCATCGTGTAGAAGGTACAGCAAGTTGATTTGAACGGACCAGGAAGTGATTTTTTATGTGAATAAGATTGAAAAGGTGTTAAATCGTCTGTGAGAAAAAGATCACTGACATGTCACAAGAACAGAATTCAGAGTCACACACATCACATGTCCATCATGTGGAGACACGGGACAGGTGTAGGCTGCTCTCATTGAGTAAGGAGCCTTGTATGGGAAAAACGCTCCCGCCTCTCTCCACAGGGAGAAGGCATTTTTGTTTCAACCATCCCCTCTCAAGAGTCCACAGGGGGACACCCTCTCCTTTTTCTTCTCTCAGTCCCTTTCTCTCTTCTTCTTCAGACTTTTCTCCTCTTTCCTCGCTGCCATCCCTCTCATTCCTTCTTTCCCCTCCCTCACATCTCTGACACATCCATTTTCTTCATCTTCCTCTTCTTCTATCTCTTCCTCTCCAACTCTCAAATCTTCTTCATCTTCTTCTACTTCTCCCCCCTCCATCTTTCTCTCTTTCCCCCTTTCACTCTTCTCTCCCTCCCCTCTTTCCTTTTCCTCCCTTTCTCCTCCCACACCACACCCACCTGCTCATGCTTGCTCTCCTCCTTCCTCCTCCTCTCAGGCACATTCCACCTCTTCTTCACCCTCCCCTCCATCTCTCTCCCCTCCTCTTTCTCTCGCTCCTCCCTCACACCTCCCTTCTCTTCCTCTTTTTTCTACTTCGTTATCAACTGGGTCAACGCCCAATCAAAGCAATGTGGTGTCCCTGTATTCAGTGTCTCCAGCACAGGGCACCCTGTCTATCCCAAGCACAGTACAAACATTGCTAGTCATTATATCAGGAGAAGAAAGTGCAAATCTCCCTACACAAAACGTTGCAGGTAGCCCCCAGACACAAAAACTAGCAGAGCCCACAGCTAGGGCATCACAGGGGGGTAGTGTAGCTACAGACACAAATGAGGAACCTCAGTGCCGAGCAGGGCTGCCAGCATGGAACCATGACACTGATCCACCGCAGCCTCAGCAAGGAAGTGGGAAATCCACATGCAGCAAGACAACTTTTAAGCCCAAATCTCACCCAGTGTATGCACCAAGTACACCATGTCACTTCTTATATGAAGATGAAGATGCAACGTCACACATGCTGCCCAATACTAGGGAAGAAAACACACAAGCACCAATAGAGCAGGGACAGGTAGAGGCACCATCCTATGAGCCCTTCATCCCAAGCCAGGTGATCAGTATGCTGCCAGACCCAGGGATACACCCCATGCCATTTTGCCAAAAAATGCAGCAGATCCAGCGAACATATGCAGCAGCCTGGATTGATCTCTGGACCGTAATGGAAATAAAAGCAGGTGATGCATTCTGGCCAATTATGAGAGAACACTTCAAGCTTCCAACAGAGTTAGATGCGTATGCCTGGGAGACAGGACCAAAGCTAATTGAGCAACTTAGAGAATAGGCCAAAAGCAGACTGACAGGACAAACTCTCAGCCTACATGACATGAGTCAAGACAAGACAGAGTCTGTGGAGAAGTTCCATGACAGAGTAATGCAAGTGTTTCAAGATTTGGGCCTCATTACCCATGATCAGACACACAGACGGATGTTGGCACAGGCTTTTGTGCATGGACTGAGAGAACCAATCAGGAAACCACTGGTAGTAGCCAGGCCTGAGTACACGTCAATAGCAATGGATACCCTGCTCGCAGTAGCAAAAAGGATTGAGTTCCGCCGGGACAGAAGGGATGTCCGGTGTTACAACTGTGGCGAGTTTGGTCATTTCCGGAACCGGTGCAGAACACCGACTTCGCAAAGAAGAAGAAGAAACACAGAAAGCAGTGAAGAACCCCGTCCATAGGACAAGAGCACACCAAGTCCACAGGGAACCCCACCAGTGGGACCAATATCCTGAGAGTGGATGGCGTAGACAGATCTTTTCTTGTGGAACTCCGAAAACTCACCTATCTATCAGAATCTTCTGCTTCCTGCATGGGAATTGATGGTCAAGTCAGATATTTCCAGATTATGAAGCCCCTGAGCGTGTGGACTCAGCCAGAACACTCCATCATGTCCCAGTTTGTTGTGTCAAAGACCTGCACCCTCAACCTATTGGGAGTGGACTTACTGCAGAAGCTGAAAGCGACCAGAGTGTTCCAGAAAAATGGGACCATGACACTTTCTTCACCCCTGACCCAAGAAGAAACAGGAACAACCACACTGCAGACCTATCACAGGAGGTGCTGGACATAGTACCAGAAAAGCCACTCCATCACCCAGAGTCAAGATGTCTCTGACCAACTGAAGGTCTAAGTGAACTCGCCTACGAAGACGGCCTGAGAACTTTGACATTGGCCAGGATATTCAACTCAAGAAGGACCCTACTCGCTTCATGGAATGGCAACACCTCATCCGGCTCCAACGCCAGAGGTTCATCTTTTGCAAGCACCAGGAGGTGCCCCCTGCAATCAACCAGTTCACCCAGGCCCTAGACCGGCAAAAAGCCACTCAGCTCTTCAAACTTGTGCACAAATACTGACCTGAGACCGAGCTGGAGAAAAAGAAACAACTGATGGCCCGTGCTGAGAAAAAAGCAGCCGGTTAAGGAGACGTCCCAACAAGAAGACCCCCTGTGACCAGAGCAGGTGCTAACACAGTGACTGTCTTGGTGGAGAACAAGAATGCCAGCTGGTCGTCATCTCTCATGATGTGGATCCTAGTAGACGGCTTGTTTTCCCGCCAGCTCTGCGCCGGCAGATGGGAGTCCCCTGCCGCATACTGAAGGACAAGGCCAAACTGGGCTGCCTCGCCCATCGGAATCAATACCAGCTTTTTACAGTGAAGAAAAAGACTGTAAACCCCACTGAGTTCAGAATGGTGCAAGGCCTGGAGGCCGTGAAAGAGGGTACAGTATTTGAAACCCCAACAGTGCTGAACCCGCACACTCTGCTCTCAAAAGTCCCAGTCACCGCAACGGTATTCACGGTGATCAGCCTGGCCAGTACCTTCTTCAGTGTTTCTCCTCCACCTGGAGGCCTGCCTTCACGCACCAGTGCAGTGCATATGGACAGTGTTGCCTCAAGGTGCTCAAAACAAGCCCTTCAGTTTCACCAAGACAATGTCCTCCTCCTCGTCAACTGGATTGCAGAATATGCAAGAGTCACTCTTCTACAACACATGGATGACCTTCTCTTTTGTGTGGTTGACATCGACACCTGCACAGTCTATTCCTTGTCTCTCCTACTCTACCTGGAAGAACAGCAACGCAAGGTCTGGAAGAACAAAGTCCAGTGATGTCAGAAGCAAGTTACATCCCTGGGACACTGTATTGCCCACCAGACGAAACATATGTCAAAAGACTGGAAGACCACTGTGGAGAAGATGGCTCCCCCAACAACTCCAAGAATGCTGCAGGCTTCCCTGGTCTAGTGTCATATTGCAGAACCTGGATCCCTGATGCCTCAGTCCTAATGCAGCCTCTGTGCGCTTGCATCAACGCAACCCCGCTCCTTCTATCAGACGCAGCCTTCAACCCATTCAGGAGATTAGAAGAACTCCACAGTCTCAGCGCCAATACCAGGCCTACCTGACTACGAGAAGTCTTTCCGTCTACCTGATGGAAGAAAGAAGGTCATGCTACTGGAGTCCTAATATGGATTCACGGGGGAAAACAGAGACTTTTAGGCTGCCTCTCAGCCCACTTGGATACAGTTGCAAGAGGAGCACCCTCCTGCCTGATGGCAGTATCTGCAGCACACACCCTCCTGGACAAGGTTGCTGACATCACTCTTGGACAGCCACTGGAAACTCTCACTCCACATGACATCTTGGCAATCTTCAATCAAGCTCAACCAACAATAATCTCCCCACCGCCAGACATCTTTGTGGCGCCTCTATCGCCTTTGTCTCATAATGTCACCGTCTCCAGACCTACAGTCCTCAGTCCGGCCACTCTACTCCCACTCCCAAGGGGGGATACAATATGGACTTTCCAGAACAAAATTTACAGAATTTATCCTCTACTTGGATGACTCCAGATTTGCAGATGATGAAGAAGTTTCAACACAGGAAGTGCAGTGACCAGCAATCAAAAATCCTGTGGTCCAGAAGTCTGTCACCTAGCCTGTCAGCCCAGGAAGCAGAACTGATAGCGCTGACGAAGGCCTGCCAGATGGCAGAAGGCAAAACTGCAAACATCTACACCGACTACAGGTACTCGCATGGCATAGCACACGACTTTGGGCCCATCTGGGCTACAAGGGACTTCATCACAGCAAACGGGACAACCGTGAAACATCATGGAGCCTTCAGGGACCTGCTGGGTGTACTCCAACTTCCAAAATGGTGGCAATTTGAAAAATAAAAGTGCATGCAAAACTGAGAACAGAAGAGGCGTGAGGCAATAACATGGCGGACATGGCAGCAAAGAAGCGGCCAAAGGAAGACAGCATGGAGAAGTGGGAGAGGTCGTAGAGCCGGACGGCTACTACATGACGACTGAAGACAAGAAACCTGACAAAAAGACGTCCTGGGATCTGCTCAAGAAGTTGCAAGACCAAGCTCCAAAAGGAGAAGAAGAGCTGAATGCGAAAAAAACAACATGTGAAGAAGGAAGGCTATCAATAATAGACTTCAAACTCTGCCTACCACAAAGTATGCACCCTATGGTGGTCCAATGGGCACATGGACCCACACCCACATATCAAAGACACAGATGAATGATCTGATTGGTGCTTACTGTTTCGCTTCAGGGATCTCCACCCTAACAGCCAAATTCACCAGCAGCTGTCTGACCTGCGGCAAATGCAAGCCTGGACGTATGGAAGAAAGTCCCCCTCACCTCATCTGGAAAGACCACTCTACCAGCTTCAAAGGATCCAGATAGACCACATCCAGATATCGCCAAGTGAAGGATTCAAATACGCCATTGTGGTCAAAGAAGTATTTTCAAGATGAACAGAAGCCTTCCAAGTCAGCAAAGACTGCTGCAAAGAAGCTACTTTCGGAAAATAGTGTGCAGATACGGGGTTCCAGAAATGATAGAAAGTGATCAGGGACCCGCATTCACAGCAAATCTGACACACAAGACCCGATTAGCAGTAGGGTCAGATTTAGGCCTACACACTCCTTACCACCCAGAGCAGCAGGAAGGTAGAAAAACTGAATGGAACACTTAAGAATAGAATGTTAAAAATTGCCCAAGAGACACGCAAACCATGGCATGACACACTCCCAATTGCACTGTTTAGCGTAAGGCACACTCCCAGAGACCCAAGTTAGGTGCATTTTCCTTCAGCAGCAGAATATGCAAAATGATATCTTGTTTGCTTATGTGTTGTGAATGGGCTAGAAATGAATTCTGAGCAGAAGCTCCCTCTGGTGGTTACAAACAGTACTGAACTATCCAATGAAGATTGTGAAGATTGGAGATCAGGTGTTACTGACTGGTCTTATATAAGGGAGGTTCCCTCCCATCAGGGTTGCCGGTGATCAATTGTTCTGGTCTCATCTTTGATTCCTGTTCACTTTGTAGCTTGCTGTTTCGTGCCTGCATCTTCTGCTAACAGATAAGACATTTTCTTCTTTTAGTTTTTTGGTGCTTGTTTTTTGCGTTTTGTCCTGCACTTCTGTGGGGGTCTGCCGGGTCCCCTTCGGGGGCTTGTGCTCCTCTCAGTTTAGTTCAGCCACTGTTGTTTTTTCATTTGCCTTTACCAGTTTTTTCAGTGGCTGCTGTTTAGTTTTTGTTACACCAGAGAACTAATTTAGGTGGTAGAGGTCGTGTGATCTCAGGTATTTTTGTAATTAGTAGAGTTGGCACTTTTCAGGGTTTTTTGGATTGCAGTAAGTGCCCTTCCTATCCTTTTCTATTTAGGAAGTTTGGGCCCCAACGTTTGCTCATACTATTTTCTGTCTGTGTCAGTATTTCTTCTTGTCTAACCGCCATTACATGTTTGGGGGCTTTCTATGTTCTTTGGGGATCTGCTCCGGGGCAGATAGCTTTCCTCTTTCTATCTTTAGGTGTAGTTAGCTTCTCAGGCTGTGACGAGGCGTCTAGGACCAACGTAGGTACGCTCCACGGCTGCCTTTAGTTGTGGTGGTTAGTCAGGGTACTGCAATCCATAGATTCCAACCTCTCTGGTGTATTGCCTTTTTTGCCTGCTCTCCTCAGCTACCAAATCATAACACTTATGTAATTGAATTGGTCAAAAACTAATGTCCATTCTCGAGTTTTTCTCTTCACTGCCAGATTTGATGGTCCTGTCCAAGAGCCCCAGATGACACCAACCTCTGTGTAACTAGAGGGAAAGCCTGTTTGGATCCACGTATCGCATTGCAAGGAAGCTCCCGTACCAGGAGAGACACCTAAGCCATGAAGGATGTCGTGGATGCTCTGACTGACCAAACAGATGACCTACCTGATGAAGAATACACACGTTTTTTTCTGAACATGCAGATAAATAAAGAGACTATGATTGCAAACACATAAACCCCCGACAGGGACAGTTCCTCCTCGACTGGACGCCCTATTTGCGACAAAAGTCTGGTTAATTGGCGGGTTGGGAGTAGGAAAAAGCTATGATTCCAAGGCATAGTCTCATCCAACGTCGTTCCGGCTAGGGACAAAAAGAGTTTGCTGCGCATTTAAGAAAACCCCAGAGAGGGAGGTTTTTAAAACTTGGCCAAAGTAGTTGGGCTTAACTCATTATTCGGGGTGACTTACCCTTCATGGCAGACTAAGATCATTTTGCAATCTATCTTTATGAGGTAATATCAGGAACGTTCAACATCCTGCGATTTGAGATTGTTTTTTCTGACATATTGTTCATGTTAGTGGTAATTTAGGTCGATAATTTTTGCGTTATTTGTGAAAAAAATGGAACTTTGGCCAAAATTTGAAAATTTCGCAATTTTCAAATTTGAATTTTTTCTGTTAAACCAGAGAGTTATGTGACACAAAATAGTTAATAAATAACATTTCCCACATGTCTACTTTACATCAGCACAATTTTGGGAACAACATTTTTTTTGTTAGGAAGTTATAAGGGTTAAAAGTTGACCAGCGATTTCTCATTTTTACAGTAAAATTTACAAAACCATTTTTTTTAGGGACCACCTCACATTTGAAGTCACTTTGAGGGGTCTATATGGCAGAAAATACCCAAAAGTGACACCATTATAAAAACTGCACCCCTCAAGCTACTCAAAACTACACTCAAGAAGATTATTAACCCTTCAGGTGCTTCACAGGAACTAAAGCAACGTGGAAGGAAAAAATGGACATTTTAATTTTTCCAACAAAATTTTTCTTTTAGCATTAATTTTTTAATTTTTGCATGGGCAACAGGATAAAATGGACCCTAAAATTTGTTGGGCAATTTCTCCTGAGTACACAGATACCTCATATGTGGTCATAAACCACTGTTTGGGAGCACGGCAGGGCTCAGAAGGGAAGGAGCGCCATTTGACTTTTTGAATGGAAAATATGCTGGAATATTTAGCGGTTGCCATGTCGCATTTGGAGAGTCCCTGTGTGCCTAAACATTGGAGCTCCCCCACAAGTGACCCCATTTTGGAAACTAGACCCCCCAAGGAACTTATCTAGATGCAGAGTGAGCACTTTGAACCCCCAGGTGCTTCACAAATTGATCCGTAAAAAAAAGAAAGTACTTTTTTTTTCACAAAAATTTTCTTTTAGCCTCAGTTTTTTCATTTTCACATGGGCAACAGGATAAAATGGATCCTAAAATTTGTTGGGCAATTTCTCCTGAGTACACCGATACCTCATATGTGGTCATAAACCACTGTTTGGGCGCACGGCAGGGCTCAGAAGGGAAGGAGCGCCATTTGACTTTTTGAATGGAAAATATGCTGGAATATTTAGCGGATGCCATGTCGCATTTGGAGAGTCCCTGTGTGCCTAAACATTGGAGCTCCCCCACAAGTGACCCCATTTTGGAAACTAGACCCCCCAAGGAACTTATCTAGATGCAGAGTGAGCACTTTGAACCCCCAAGTGCTTCACAAATTGATCCGTAAAAAAAAAAAAGTACTTTTTTTTTCACAAAAATGTTTTTTAGCCTCAGTTTTTTCATTTTCACATGGGCAACAGTATAAATTGGATCCTAAAATTTGTTGGGAATTTCTCCTGAGTACACAGATACCTCATATGTGGTCATAAACCACTGTTTGGGCGCACGGCAGGGCTCAGAAGGGAAGGAGCGCCATTTGACTTTTGAATGGAAAATTAGCTCCAGTCGTTAGCGGACACCATGTCATGTTTGGAGAGCCCCTGTATGCCTAAACTTTGGAGCTCCCCCACAAATGACCCCATTTTGGAAACTAGACCCCCTAAGAAACTTATGCAGATGCACAGTGAGCACTTTGAACCCCCAGGTGCTTCACAAAAGTTTATAACGCAGAGCCGTGAAAATAAAAAATCATTTTTTTTTCTCAAAAAATGATTATTTAGCCCCATATTGTTTATTTTCACAATGGTTACAGGAGAAATTGGACCCCAAAAGTTGTTGTCTAATTTGTCCTAAGTACGCTAGTACCTCACATGTGGGGGAGAACCACTGTTTGGGCACACGTCAGGGCTTGGAAGGGATGTAGTGACGCTTTGAAATGTCGACTTGATGGAATGGTCTGCGGGCGGGCAGAGCCCCTGATGTGCCTAAACAGTAGAAACCCCCCACAAGTGACCACATTTTGTAAACTAGACCCCTCAAGGAACTTAACTAGATGTGTGGTGAGCACCTTGAACCCCCACGTGCTTCACAGAAGTTTGTAATGCAGAGCCGTGAAAATAAAAAATCATTTTTTTCCTCAAAAACTGATTTTTTTAACCCGCAATTTTTTATTTTCACAAGGGTAACAGGAGAAATTGGACCACAAAAGTTGTTGTACAGTTTGTCCTGAGTACACTGGTACCCCATATGTGGGGGGGAACCACTGTTTGGCGACATGGGAGAGCACAGAAGAGAAGGAGCGCCATTTTGGAATGCAGACTTGATGGAATGTTCTGTGGGCGTCATGTTGCGTTTGCAGAGCCCCTGATGTGCCTAAACAGTAGAAACCCCCCACAAGTGACACCATTTTGGAAACTAGACCCCCCCAAGGAGCTTATCTAGATGTGTAGAGAGCACTTTGAACCCCCAAGGGCTACACAGAAGTTTATAACGCTGGGCCATGAAAATAAAAAAATCATATTTTTTCCACAAACATGATCTTTTAGTCTACAATTTTTTTATTTTCCCAAGGGTAACAGGAGAAATTAGACCTCAAAAGTTGTTGTCCAATTTGTCCTGAGTACGCTGATATCCCATATGTGGGAGAAAACTACTGTATGGGCACACTTCGGGGCTCGGAAGGGAAGTAGTGACGTTTTGAAATGCCGACATGATGGAATGGTCTGCGGGCGTCATGTTACGTTTGCAGAGTCCCTGATGTGCCTAAACAGTATAAACTCCCCACAAGTGACCCCATTTTGGAAACTAGACCTCGCAAGGAACTTATCTAGATGTGTGGTGAGCACTTTGAACCCCCAAGTTCTTCACAGAAGTTTATAACGCAGAGCCGTGAAAATAAAAAATCATTTTTTTTCCACAAAAATAACTTTTTTAGTCCCCAATTTTTTTTTCCCAACAGTAACAGGAGAAATTAGACCCCCAAAGTTGTTGTGCAATTTTTCCCGAGTACGCTGATACCCCATATGTGGGGGTAAACCACTGTTTGGGCACACGTCGGGGCTTGGAATAAAGGGAGCACTGTTTGACTTTTTGAACTCAAAATTTGCAGGAATCAATGTTGGCGCCATGTCGCATATGGAGACCCCCTGATGTACCTAAATAGTGGAAACCCCTCAATTCTAACTCCAACCCTAACCCCAACACACCCCTAACCCCAACCCTAACCCCTACACACCCCTAACCCTAATACAAACCCTAACCATAACCCTAACCCCAACACACCCCTAACCCTAATCCCAACTCTAACCATAAACCTAACCACAAGCCTAACCCTAATCCCAACCCTAACCCCAAAACACCCCTAACGCTTATTCCAACCCTAACTCCAACCCTAACCCTAATTCCAACCCTAACCCTAATTCCAACCCTTACCCTAGTTCTAACCCTAACCCTAGTTCTAACCCTAAGGCTGGGTTCATATTGCGTTTTACCAGCCCGTTCAACACGTAGCGTTGACGGGCTGGTAACGGTATAGCATAACGCGATCGCGTTATGCTATACCCGCTAGTGCAGAGGAATCAGCGATGATTCATCTGTGCTAGCGGTGATGGAGCCCAGACGCTGCAGCCTGCGTCCAAGGCTCCGTCACTGAATGACGACACGTCGCGAACGCATGCCGCTTCATGGCATGCGTTGCGATGCGCACACAAATGGGGTGAATGGCAGCGTTAACGGACTGCGTTACACCGCGTTATACCGCGGTGAAATGCAGTCCATCTAACGGACTGCCATAATGCAATATGAACCCAGCCTGACCCTAAGGCCCCGTGCACATGTTGCGGATTCACTTGCGGATTTTTCTAAAATCTAAAATCCGCAGGTAAAACGACCTGCCATTTACCTGCGTATTTAGCGCGGATTTGCTGCGGTTTTTCTCTGCGGTTTTACGCCTATAATGGAATAGGTGTAAAATCGCTGCGGAATCCGCACAAAGAATTGACATGCTGCGGATTTAAAACTGCAGCAAATCTGCGCTGAAAAATCTGCAGCATGTGCACAGCGTTTTTTTTTTACCATTTATTTGCATTGTACTGTACATGGTTTCTGGATCTGCTGTGAATCCGCAGCGCCAAATCCGCTGCTGATCCGCAGCAAATCCGCTGCGGATCAGCAGCGAAATCCGCTGCGGATCAGCAGCGAAATCCGCTGCGGATCAGCAGCAAATCCGCTGCGGATCAGCAGCGAAATCAGCTGCGGATCAGCAGCGAAATCCGCTGCGGATCAGCAGCGAAATCAGCTGCGGATCAGCAGCGAAATCAGCAGCGAAATCAGCTGCGGATCAGCAGCGAAATCCGCTGCTGATCCGCAGCTGATTTCGCTGCTGATCCGCAGCTGATTTCGCTGCTGATCTGCTGCTGATTTAGCTGCTGATTCGCTGCTGATTTCGCTGCTGATCCGCAGCGAAATCAGCAGCGAATCAGCAGCGAAATCAGGAGCGGATCAGCAGCGAAATCAGCTGCGGATCAGCAGCGAAATCCGCTGCGGATCAGCAGCGAAATCAGCTGCGGATCCGCAGCAAAATCCGCAACGTGTGCACAGGGCCTAATAGGAAAAAAAAAAATTCTTTATTATTTGTCCCTACCTATGACAGGGGGGGTTCACTTACTTTTTTTGATTTTGATCACTGTGACAGTTTATCACAGTGATCAAAATACATTTTTTGACTATGTAGGGCGCACTGCGCATGCGCCGGCCGGCGGGCGCACTGCGCATGCGCCCGCCATTTTCCAAGATGGCGGCGCCCATGAAGAATCCCGGGCAGCCGCCGGGAAGGATCCAGGGACATCGGTGGACCGGGAGAGGTGAGTATGGGGGTCGGAAGTCAGGGGGGGGGATCGGAAGGTGGGGGCAGCGGAGGCCAGGACGAGGGGTGCTTTTAGTGACGGCGGTGACCGACCGCTGCCATCTTTCGGTGGCGGCGGCCGATCGCCGCCGTGAATCCGTGTGGGGGGGTCAGGGCTCGGTGTCCAGCCATGGCAGATGCTATTGCAGCATCGGCCATGGCTGGATTGTAATATTTCACCAATTATATTGGTGAAATATTACAGATTGCTCTGATTGGCTGTTTCACTTTTAACAGCCAATCAGAGCGATCGTGGCCACGGGGGGGTTAAGCCAACCCCCCTGTGGTGAAGCACAAAGGGTCCTGTGCCGGCGGGTCGGGTGACCTTTCAGTGACCCCGGTCACCCGACCCGCAGGGACGCGATCCTTCATGACGCCACATAGGCGTCATGGGTCGGATTGGCACAGGTTTTCATGACGCCTACGTGGCGTCATGGGTCGGGAAGGGGTTAAATAGAGAATTGGGAACGGCAAGCAGCAAACATTGAAGGATAAATTTTTCCTAATTAAATTTCCATAAAAATAGCAGTGTGTAACTCTTGTAGGGCATTCATATACTGCATGACTCTCCCTTTGCATATGGCTAAACAGGCGAGTCCAAAGTTCCACTATGTCAGTGGGGTCCCCATGTGTCGCCTCCAAAACTTTAAGTACATTGGTTAATGTGTCGCGGTCTCAAGGACACGTAGCATCACAGAGTCTCTGGCCTCTCCGTCCAGGGCCATAATGGCCACCTCAGCCTCTAACGCCGAAGTCATCGGGTGCATTCTCACATACCCCTCAAGCACTCCGTCCAGTTCCACAACATGGTGTTGAACCCCGTAAATTTTGGCAAATTACTTAACATGGCCCCCAGGGAGATACTGGTCCTGGGCCCAGCTGCCTGTTCTGCCAACTCCATGCTGCTGGACTGCATCCTGCAGACTACGCCAAAATGTAAAAGTTCATCGGATGCAGTAAACAGCAGGAGACAGAGAAGGGGTTAACAAGAATTTTACTTTAATAGGTTATATTAGAATTAAGGGAAAACTCCACACAGAGAGATGATTTGGCAATGAAATACCAGGTATGGAAACTGAACTTGCACAAACAAATATACAATATCCAAAATGAGGGAAGGGGAATATGAGAGTAATGACTTATCGGTTGGAGTTCTTGTTGAGGGACGGTTGGAACAACTCCCTATGGCGTCGTAGTCCGTGAACAAAGACTTTGGCTCTGCTGCATAGGAACGAGATGCACTGCCTCTTTACCGTGCCAAAGTATCCGGGTCTGTTGGTCTTGGGTCCAATGATGCATGGAAACAGTTCCTTTTGTTGGTTCTTTGGGAGTGACGCAGTACACCGGAAGCACACCACCGTACAGGCCGCAGGAGTGGCAAGGCCTCGCACGGACTCACGAAGTTTGGGAAAATAGGAAACGTCTACTGCACCACATGTTATGGATCGGGCTGATAGAAGGGCACCCAGTAATGGCTGGAAGGGTGAGTCAGTCTTCAATGAACTGGCGTCAGTGAAAGTGATAACCGGAGCAGAGGAGAGGGAGTCAACCTTCGTCCTACTCTGTCATCGCCTTCCTGCCAAGTCTCTCATGTTCCTGCGCTCAGTCCCTTTTATCTCCCCCACACCCCCTTTTTTAAGGTGTTTAGGCCCTTCCCATACAGACAAGTTGTCCCCTGGCAACAGTGGTGATGGCCCTATAGTTGAGGCCTCAGAGCGTTTCACGAACCGGCAACACTGTTCCTGTTCATCCTCTTACACACAGAGAGTGAATGCTGGTACTCATTGAGTTAAAGTCACTCAGAGAAAGAAGATAGTAGAGTTCCTAGCCCTGTTACTCGACAGAGAGGAACTGTCAGGACTCTGAACAATCTTGATCACCTTTTGTGCATTACTGCCCTTTTCCAAGATGGCGTCTTTGGTCTCATGTGCACTGTGTCTTCCTGCTATATAACTCCACCCCAGCCTTTAGTCTGTGCTAGAGTATCCTGCCTTGCATCCAGCTTCTGATCCCTGGTGGCTCCCTGGCTTTGTACCTGCTCCTGTGAACCTGTTTTTGATCCTGCTACTCTGCTCTGAGTTCCTACTGCATACACCTGTTTCCAGTAATCCTCCTTCATCTGGCTGCTTGTGTTACTCCCTTCTGCACTTGCTGGGCATGTAAGCTGCTGCAGCTCTGCGCTGCTTAAACATGAGACTATCACTCAGGCTTCACTGGTTGAGCTAAAGATATTATTTGAACTGCCTTATAAGCATATCTACCTGTGCTTGGACTAAACTAAGACTTATTTGTGTCAAGCATCCTCAAGTATAACTGTGCTTCATAGACTCTCTGCTTGATTGCATTTCTCTCTGAAGTTTCCCATAGACTGTTAAGCTGCATTTAATATTGACACCAAGTGTTTGGACTTGAGCTTTGCTTGCACCTGTTTGAATCACCGTGTGATAATATAGACTTTACCACTTATAAAACTGAGTCCTGTAGTTGTCTTGTTCCACGCAAGAAGTCTCTTGAGTTATCCCCTATAATTATTACAGGATACTCTAGCCTCAAATGAGGAGACTGCTGGAACAATGACTGCAGAAGGCACATTAGAGCAGGTGTTCTCCATAATTAGATCACTTCAGAAAGATGTGGAAGGTCTGCAAAAGAAGTTTGGAAGCTTTGAACGCAATGAACAAGTGCTTGGACAAACTTTGCAGGACTTAAGCACCTGCATGGCAGCCCAGAAAAATAAACTTGCTGGCATGGAGTCCCAGTATGGACGGGCTTTTCAGGACTTAAGCATGCAAATAGTGGCACAACCTTCTGGGCAACCGCCACCAGCTAGCCCACCTAAGTTGCCCCCATTCAGATTTAATGGTGATCGCGACAAATTTTGTGGCTTTGTCAATCAATGTATGCTATAGTTTGATGTGCATGCTGACCGTTTCCCTAATGATAGCTCTAAAGTATTGTGTGTAATAATGCTGCTGACCGCACGAATCTGATGATTGAGTCTCGTGACCCGCGGTTAAATAATTTGGATGATTTTTTGGCCGCTATGGCATTAATGTTTGATGATCCTAATCGCCGTGTAACTGCTGAATCTGCTTTATTGTCTTTACGCCAGGCTAAATGCTCTGTTATTGAGTATGCTACTGAATTCAGGAGATTAGCAGTAGATACCAATTGGGACAGTTATGCACAATTGCCTATTTTTAAAAGGGGTCTGTCTAGCATTGTAAAGGACGAATTAGCTCGCTCTGAATCACCACAAGAGCTAGAGACATTTATAGAGCATTGTGTGCACATTGACATTTGCCTTATTGAGCATAGGCAGGAGAAGTTTGCTGCCTTGAACTGTATCTCTAACTTTTCCCTTCCTTCCAGAGAGTCTGCAGGTAAAACATCTCGGGAGGTGGAGGACGTGCCCATGCAAATTGATTCTCTTCAGAGGCGCGAGAGTAATGAGCGTCGGGAGCATCGACTTCGTGAAAGTTTGTGTTTCTACTGTGGCCAGTCTGACCACTTTTTAATCAACTGTCCCAAGTGTCCCAAGGGGTCTAACAAGGTGCTAGCAGCGGTAGGAGAGTATGACAACTGTGATGATGAATCTGACATCTCTGAATGTAGCCTGCTTTTAAACGCTGTATTCCATTCACTTTCTATGACTTCACCACCCAAGGAGCTGAAGGAAAAGAACTCTCACTGTTCTCTCCCTATTAAGATCCTGTGTTCTGGACAGTGGATTTCCAGTGAAGCTATGATTGACTCTTGTGCAGGTGGTAATTTTATGGATATCGCATTTGCCAAGGAACATGGTATTGAAATTCAGCAAAGAGCCTCTCCAATTACCATGGAAACGGTGGATGGGTCACCTTTAATCTCCGGGCCTGTGGATCAGGAGACTGCACCCCTTGAGATTTTGTTGGAGCCTAATCATCAGGAGCAACTCTCTTTCTGGCTTATTTCTTCTCCTCATTTTCCTGTGATTTTAGGCATCTCTTGGCTGCGTTCTCAGAATCCAACTATCAACTGGGAGACCAAGGAGATTATCTTTCCAACAAGGAGCAACCCAGCATCAACTAAAGCTGTCCCTGAGTCCACGGCTACGAAACCACCTGTACAGGTATTTACTTTACCTTCTGTGATGCACGGCTGCCGCCGCCACACGGTAGCCCGGGGTCACGGCTTGTGATCCCACCGCTGCCACCAATGTGATGAACGGCACACGGACCGCCACACGGTAGCCCGGGTATCACGGCTTGTGATCCCACCGCTGCCACCAATGTGACGATAAGACACACGACGACAGCTGCTGCCGCCCGACCCAATGTGTCAGGAATAATCTGCAGGGATTTATATTTATCCCACTACCCTGTTCCACTTAGGAACTTGCAGCTCTCCGGCACCCCCCTTACCCTCAGGTCAGTCAGGGAACTGCACCTAGGATAATTAGTCCCCGACGGGCCGCTTGGGCATGTACTGGCTATTGGGCACGCTGCAGTGAGGGAATTATAATTACTCCGGGCCTCAGCCAGGCAATACACTTATAAAACCCGCTCCGTCACTGCCAACGCCACCCAATAGGTCAGCCCTTTACACACTAACTGCCACCAGCCTCTGGGTCTAGAATGTGGGGCAGAGGCTGCCCCAATTTAGTAGCGTAGTTGCTTCAGGCACCTGCTGATTCGCTTATAGAGCAGGAGAAACAAACTAGTAAATTTTATATCTTTACTCCAAAAAGGTTTGACAGTGTTTATAAAGTTTTAAAGCAAGATTTTACAAAAGGGGAGACAATCGAAATATGTACAATACGGTTACAGAAAATAAAAGGGGTTAACATAAGGAAGATCAACTTACAGTTCTTAGATCATAGTAGGCAAGACATGCGGTGGGGGATGGGTGACACATCACAATGCATCACAGAGGTGCTCTACGTCTGGTGTCCAGGACAGATCTGAGGCAGAATATCTGGCCCTGCCTTATAGACCTGTGGCCGTGACATCATAAACAGAGTGGAGTTACCAGGGTCCTTCTCTTGCTCTAAGTGGTAATCTTAGTTCAGAAAACTCATAACTATCATAACTTAGAGATGGAGTCTCTTACTGCGATGTGCAGTGTGCCATTGTACTCCACAAGACGTTGGCATGCATTTAAGTCTAAATGCAGAGTGCCTGGGTGGATCGGCTGAGCAGGAATCTGTTTCTTAGGTTCTGCTGGTGCCAGCGCTTAGAAAATTCACTAATCCCTGGATTTCACCGATGAATTGGCAGATATGAAAATTTCATACTTATAACATACACAGGAGCCAAGATATTTGATCTTGAATAACTACTATACAACAAAGGAACAGACCATGTGGTTTCTCAGCCACTTTCAGCCGGCCTCCCAGTGGGGGCTAACCACCTGGAATCAGATTACACAGAGTGTGTAGTGAGCTGAAGGGGGGGAAGCCCACAGGCTGCAAAGCCTAATGAATGCAGTAGTTGTGAAAAGTAATAGAGAAGCACAAAGAATGGAGCTCTCCAAGTTATCGTCACACCTTCAGCATATAAAGAGTTCTCGGACTTCTGTGACAAGAAGAATGCAGATCAGCTTCCTCCACACAGGCATTATGACTGTCCCATTGAGCTGCTTCCTGGGGCAGCTATTCCGCTTGGCAACTTATACCCTTTGGCGGCACCTGAGCTCCAAGCCTTAAAGGAGTATATTGATGAAAACCTGGCCAAAGGCTTCATACGTCCTTCTTCCTCACCAGCAAGGGCACCTATATTTTTTGTAAAAAAGAAGGATGGGACCCTGAGACCCTGTGTAGACTATCGGGAGCTCAATAAGGTAACCATACGAAACCGTTACACTTTGCCTCTGATTCCCGAATTACTGGAAAGAGTCCGCCATGCTAAGGTGTACTCTAAACTGGATCTTAGTGGGGCTTATAATTTGGTGCGAATTTGTCCAGGAGATGAGTGGAAGACAGCATTCAGATGCCGGTATGGACACTTTGAATATCTCGTGATGCCCTTCGGACTTTGGAATGCCCCTGCAACATTTCAACACCTTGCTAATGACATCTTCAGAGATTTGTTGGACCAGTTTGTGGTGATCTATTTGGACGATATCTTAATCTTTTCTGACACTCTACAGGAACATGAAGAACATGTCAAAGCGGTTTTAAGATGTCTGAAAGAGAACCATCTGTATATCAAGCCAGAGAAATGCGAGTTCCATCATTCTGAGATACAGTTCTTAGGTTATATCATCTCTCCTCAGGGGCTGAACATGGAATCTGGTAAGATTCAGGCTATCCTTGACTGGCCGGTACCCAAGAACGTTAAGGAGGTCCAACGTTTTATTGGTTTTGCAAATTTCTACAGACGTTTCACTTGAAATTTTTCTGATATTGTCCATCCCATTACTTCGTTGACAAAGAAGGAAAAGCCCTTTAAGTGTTCTTCACAGGCTCAAGAAGCTTGTGATCGGCTTAAGATCTGTTTCACCTCAGCACCGCTGTTGATACACCCAGATGTAACACTTTGTTTCATTGTGTAGGTGGACGCTTCTGATAATGCTTTGGGGGCTATTCTCTCCCAAAGAACTGGAGAGAAGGGGCTGCTACATCCTTGTGTTTTCTTTTCCCGTAGACTAACCTCAGCAGAGAGGAATTACGACGTGGGAGACAAGGATTTGCTGGCTATTATTGCTGATTTCAAAGAATGGAGGCATCATCTGCAAGGAGCTGCACAACAGATCGTAGTGCTAACTGACCATCGCAATTTAGAGTTCCTTAGATCCGCTAGATGTCTTTCTCCTCGTCAGGCTCGTTGGAATTTATTTTTAAATCTATTTAATTTTGTTATCTCGCACCGTCCAGGTTCTCATAATGGGAAGACTGATGCTTTATCCCGAATCCATGCTGCGGATTCCGTACCTGGAGCCCCGTCCAAACCATTCTATCTGATGCCAATTTCATCGGAGTTATCCATGATCAAGACTTGTGGAAGGAGTGCAGGGAGGCTTATGATGGTGATGTATTTCTGGCCAATCCACCTGTTGATATTAATCTTGTCTTTAAGGGTGGCATGTGGTTCAGAGATCGACGTATCTACGTCCCTGAAGCCGTCCGTCTGCAGATCCTCAAGTTGGTACATGACTCCAAGTTGGCTGGTCACAGGGGGTACAGAAGACACAAGACTTCCTAAGCCAATTTTTCTGGTGGCCAACTTGCCTGAAGGATACCAAGGACTATGTTCTCTCTTGCGAGGTATGTGCTAGTTTCAAGACTCCTCATGTGGCACCTACAGGTCTTCTGCAACCATTACCTGTTCCGTCCCACCCTAGGGGGTCTATATCAATGGACTTTATTGTGGAGCTGCCTATATCGGGGGCATGAATACGATCATGGTGTTAGTTGATCGCCTGACTAAAGCCGCTCATTTTGTTCCATGCACCGGCCTCCCCTCAGCTAAGGATATAGTGAACTTGGTTATACAGAATGTCTTTCGGCAGCATGGAGTTCCGGATTAGATCATCTCTGAACGTGGAGTACAGTTCACTTCAAGATTCCATGTATCTTTACTAAAGCCTGTATCTCCTAATACCTTCCAGGGACATGTTGTGCCACCTCCGCAGTCTGTGGTGATTGATGGGCAAGAACAACTTGTGGTGGAGGAAATTATTGATTCCAGGATTCGCAGGAATCGACTCCAATATCTAATAAGATGGCAGGTATATTCCCTGAGGAAGACTCTTGGGAACCGGTGGAAAACATCAATGCCCAACAGAAGATTTCTCGTTTTCATCGGAGATTCCCTAGAAACCAGGTCCAGGAACGTCCTGAGGCCGCTTCTAAGGAGGGAGTAATGTCAGGACTCTGAACATTCTTGATCACCTTTTGTGCATTACTGCCCTTTTCCAAGATGGTGTCTTTGGTCTCATGTGCACTGTGTCTTCCTGCTATATAACTCCACCCCAGCCTTTAGTCTGTGCTAGAGTATTCTGCCTTGCATCCAGCTTCTGATCTCTGGTGGCTCCCTGGCTTTGTACCTGCTCCTGTGAACCTGTTTTGATCCTGCTACTCTGCTCTGAGTTCCTGCTGCATACACCGGTTTCCAGTAATCCTCCTTCATCTGGCTGCTTGTGTTACTCCCTTCTGCATTTGCTGGACATGTAAGCTGCTGCAGCTCTGCGCTGCTTAAACCTGAGACTATCACCCATGCCTCCCTGGTTGAGCTAAAGATATTATTTGAACTGCCTTATAAGCATATCTACCTGTGCTTGGACTAAACTAAGACTTATTTGTGTCAAGTATCCTCAAGTATAACTGTGCTTCATAGACTCTCTGCTTGATTGCATTTCTCTCTGAAGTTTCCTATAGACTGTTAAGCTGCATTTAATATCGACACCAAGTGTTGTGGACTTGAGCTTTGCTTGCACCTGTTTGAATCACCGTGTGATAATATAGACTTTACCACTTATAAAACTGAGTCCTGTAGTTGTCTTGTTCCACGCAAGAAGTCTCCTGAGTTATCCCCTATAATTATTACAGGAACATAACAAACGGGTACAAAATACTAAGTCCTGTTTATTGTCACAGGAGAGAGCACTTTGTTAAAAATGCTTTCATATATTTTTCCAGGACTTGTTACCAGATGTGATACTCTAAAGAAAATGTCACAGTTTCTTATAAAAAAATGTAATGGTTTATTGGACTGTCCACCAAAAACATCATTGAAGGAAAACATAAAATGAGTGAAATAGTTATGAAGAGATTGTCCATTTGTCCATAGCAAAACTTGTACACTTCTTTCCTTGATGTCCTGAATGGTAAAAGACATCTGGCTCTGTCAGCCGAGTCTGAGGAAGCAACACGTGGTTACATAGCAGCTGTCCATTCAACTTAGTGTTCTTGTCCCATGTGTCTGAAGAGAGAGAGAGACCCCCTCCCTCGTGTAGTCATTGTATATATGTCCCTTAGATCACGTGTTCTCTATATATGGAGTTGCCACTTTACCATACAGAAATAGCATATGTAATGTCAGCTGAAAGTCAATGTACTTGGTACAGAATTGAGTGTAGAATAAATCCATAACCAATAATTAATATTTAACACACTTGGACTGTACCGGCTCTGCAACTGAACCGTGTCAATAGCACACGGTACTGAAACAGGCCCTGAGTATAAGGCCCTATCTATGGATTGGACATCTATGTAAAGTTCAGATGCTACGCCAATCGACTAATTGCCCCACTGATGCTAGCTGCCTGCTTGCCTACAGGTTCAGTCCCAAACTACATGGATGAATAGTACACATACAGGCCGAGTGGTAGAGACTTCAAACACATGACCATACATCAAAGATACTAGCACGCCGGCAAGCGCATCTGAGAACCTTTTATACCTTAGGTTCATGTCCAGTCGGACAGGACCTGGCTCGTGGGCCAATCCGGCACTGCCACATCACCAGAGCAGCTGATGTCCGACCACCAATGAGAAGACGCCAGATCACAGACATGCTCAGTACGTTGATCTCCGGACTATAGCTGGCTGCTATAAACTTGGCTGGAGAGCCAGCAGTAACCAAACAAATACCATGAGAATGAGCAAGATGCTTGGACCAATGTCTCTGCTGAGCAGCTCCTGTAGTGACTGAAGCTGAATGGGAGACCGCGAGGCAGACAAAGCTTGAGATCTACCCTGTTCAGCGGGAGAATCCTGGCGCCTAACACTCATATTCTGGGTTCAAAGATGGGCTCTGAATTGTACAGTTTTTGGTCATAATGCTAATATATTAAAAGTTATGGGTCACAAATGCTATTATATCTACTCATTCATCCTGTTTATGGGGATCCGGAAAATATATTTACCTACTGTAACAAAAAAAAAATCTCTTTTAAAGCGAAGAAGAGAATGTTGATTTCTAGAGCAAACCTGTTTTGCAAAATTATGGAGATGCTTAATTGTTGGCTTACACATAGCCAATTAAGTAATAATCTGCACACCAACAGCACTAATTATCATCAATGAAGACATGCCAAGATTTAACTGTGCTTGCATTTTACTAGAGTTTAATGTTTTATTTTTTAAAAAGCTTGCTTTCTATACCCACAAAAATGTGAATTTCAACTGTGTGCAGAAAGAATTGACAGCAAGTAAAAAAGGAAATATTAGATCATTGCAGAAAGAAAATATTATAAATGTTCGAATACAAATTTTCCGGAAATGTGTTTAGGACTCTAATTTGTCACTATTAAAATTCATATATTTCTCTCCAGAAAAACTCTTGCCAAGTTATATTTCACGTATTCACTTTAGAACCACTGAGTGGCCTCACCCATCTACATAGAGCATGAATATTTCCCCACAGAATATCACAAATTCAAAATTTATAAAAATAATCAGCTTGTCCAAATCATGCTGAGGTATACTGTAGTTACATAGTTACTAGGGATGAACGAGCACTAAAATGCTCAGATATTTGTTGCTTGAATCGAGCAATTCCTAAGACTTCTTTAACCCCTTGACACCCAAGGGTGGTTTGCACGTTAATGACCGGGCCAATTTTTACAATTCTGACCACTGTCTTTTTATGAGGTTATAACTCTGGAACGCTTCAACGGATCTTCGCGATTCTGAGAATGTTTTCTCGTGACATATTGTACTTCACGTTATTGGTAAAATTTCTTCGATATAACTTGCGTTTATTTTTGAAAAAAATGCAAATATAGCAAAAATTTTGAAAATTTTGCAATTTTCAAACTTTGAATTTTTATTCCCTTAAAACAGAGAAATATGTCACACAAAATAGTTAAGAAATAATATTTCCTACATGTCTACTGTACATCAGCACAATTTTGGAATCAAAATTTTTTTTTCTTAGGAAATTATAAGGGTTAAAAGTTGACCAGCGATTTCTCATTCTTACAACAAAATTTACAAAGACATTTTTTAGGGACCACCTCATATTTGAAGTCACTTTGAGGGGTCTATATAGCAGAAAATACCCAAAAGTGACACTATTCTAAAAACTGCACCCCTCAAGGTACTCAAAACCACATTCAAGAAGTTTATTAACCCTTCAGGTGCTTCACAGGAGCTGAAGCAACGTGGAAGGAAAAAATGAATATTTAACTTTTTAGCCACAAAAATGATCTTTTACAAACTTTTTTTTTATTTTCACAAGGGTAAAAGAAGAAAATGGACAGATAAAGTTATTGTGCAATTTCTCTCGAGTACGCCAATACCCCATATGTGGGGGAAAACTACTGTCTGTGCGCACAGCAGGGCTCGTAAGGGAAGGAGCGCCGTTTGACTTTTTCAAACTAAAATTGGCTGGAATTGAGATTGGATGTCATGTCGCGTTTGGAGAGCCCCTGATGCACCTAAACAGTGGAAACCCCCCACAAGTGACCCCATTTTGGAAATTAGACCCCCTAAGTAACTTATCTAGATCTGTGGTGAGCACTTTGAACCCCCAAGTGTTTCACCAAAGTTTATAATGCCTGGGTGTGAAGAAAAAAAAAGAAACAATTTTCCACAAAAATGATTTTTTTGTCCCAAATTTTTGATTTTTCCCAAGGAAATTGGACCCCAAAAGTTGTTGTCCAATTTGTCCTGAGTACGCTGATACCCAATATGTGGGGGGTGGAACTGTTTGGGCGCACGGCAGGGCTTGGAAAGGAAGTAGTAACGTTTTGGAATGCAGACGTTGATGGGGGTCATGTTCCATTTGCAGTGACCCAGATGAGCCTAAACAGTAGAAACTCCCCACAAGTGACCACATTTTGGAAACTAGACCCCCTAAGGGAACTTATCTAGAGCTTTGGTGAGCACTTTGAACCCCCAAGTGCTTCACACAAGTTTATAATGCCCGGGCATGAAAATAAAAAATCCTATTTTTTTCCCACAAAAATTATTTTTAGTCACTAATAAGGGTAACAGGAGAAATTGGACCACAAAAGTTGTTGTCCAATTTGTCCTGAGTACGCTGATACCCGATATGTGGGGGGAAACCACAGTTTGGGCGCACGGCAGAGCTCGGTATGGAAGGAGCACCATTTGACTTTTTCCAACCAAAATTGGCTGGAATTGAGTTTGGACGCCATGTTGCATTTGGAGAGCCCCTGATGTGCCTAAACAGTGGAAACCCCCCACAAGTGACCCCATTTGGGAAACTAGACCCCCTAAGGAACTTATCTAGATCTTTGGTGAGCAATTTGAACCCCCAAGTGCTTCACACAAGTTTATAACGTAGAGCCGTAAAATTAAAAAATCATATTTTTTCTACAAAAATGATCTTTTCACCCCAATTTTTATTTTCCCAAAGGTAACAAGACTTCAAAAGTTATTGTGTAATTTGTCCTGAGTATGCTGATACCCCATATGTGGAGGTAAACCACTGTTTGGGTGCATGGCAGAGTTTGGAAGGGAAGGAGCGCCGTTTGACTTTTTCAACGCAGAATTGGCTGGATGCCATGTCGTGTTTGGAGAGCCCCTGATCTGCCTAAACAGTGGAAACCCCCGACAAATGACACCATTTTGGAAACTAGACCCCTCAAGGAACTTATCTAGATGTGTGGTGAGCACTTTGAACCCCCAAGTGCTTCACAGAAGTTTATAACGTACAGCCGTAAAAATAAAAAATATTCTTTTTTTTTACAAAAATGATTTTTTCGTCCCCAATATTTTATTTTCACTAGGGTAACTGGAGAAATTGGACCCCAAAAGTTGTTGTCCAATTTGTTCTGAGTACGCTGATACCCAATATGTGGGAGAAAACTACTGTATGGGTACACGTTGGGGCTCGGAAGGGAAGTAGTGACATTTTGGATTGTAGACTTTGATGGAATGGTCTGGGGCGTCATGTCGCATTTGGAGAGCCCCTGATGCACCTAAACAATGGAAACCCCCCACAAGTGACCCCATTTTGGAAAATAGACCCCACAAGAAACTTATCTAGATGTGTGGTGAGCGCTATGAAGCCCCAAGTGCTTCACAGAAGTTTATAACGTACAGCCGTAAAAACAAAAAAAATAATTTTCTTTTTAAAAAATGATATTTTTGCCCCCAGTTTTTTATTTTCCCAAGGGTAACAGAAGAAATAGGACAAATTGCACAATAACTCTTGGGGTCCAGAGTACGCTGATATCCCATGTGGGAGTAAACTACTGTTTGGGCGCATGGCAGAGCTCAGAAGTAAAGGAGCACCGTTTGACTTTTTCAGCGCAGAATTGGCTGGAATTGAGATCAGACGCCATGTCACATTTGGAGAGCCACCGATTGTGCCTAAACAGCGGAAACCCCCCAATTCTAACTCCAACCCTAACCCCAACACACCCCTAACCCTAGTCCCAACCCTAACCACAAACCTAACCCTAACACACCCCTAACCCTAATCTCAACCATAACCCTAATGCTAACTTTAGAGCGCAACCCTAACCTTAACCCTAACCCTAATGGGAAAATGGAAATAAATACATTTTTTTAATTTTATTATTTTTCCCTAACTAAGGGGGTGATAAAGGGGGTTTGATTTACTATTTATAGCGGGTTTTTATGTTTGGCAGCTGTCATGCTAAAAGACGCTTTTTAATGCAAAAAATAGTTTTTTGCATCGCCACATTTTGAGAGCTATAATTTTTGCATATTTTGGCCCACAGAGTCATGTTGGGTCTTATTTTTTGCGGTACGAGTTGACGTTTTTATTGGTACCATTTTTGAGCACGTGACTTTTTTTGATCGCTTTTTATTTAGATTTTTTGGAGGTTAGAATGAACAAAAATCAGCAATTCATGAATTTCTTTTGGGGGGGCGTTTATACCGTTCCGCGTGTGGTAAAATTGATAAAGCAGTTTTATTCTTTGGGTCAGTACGATTACGGCGATACCTCATTTATATCATTTTTTTATGTTTTGGCGCTTTTATAGAATAAAAACAATTTTATATAAAAAATTATTATTTTGTATCGCTTTATTCTGCGAGCTATAACTTTTTTAATTTTTCACTGATGATGCTGTGTGGCAGCTCGTTTTTTGCGGGACAAGATGACGTTTTCAGCGGTACCATGTTTATTTATATCGGTCTTTTTGATCGCGTGTTATTCCACTTTTTGTTCGGCGGTATGATGATAAAGCACTGATTTTTTGCTTTTTTTTTTTAAGGGGTGCACAAAAGGGGTTAACTAGTGGGACAGTTTTATAGGGGGGTCGTTACAGAAGCGGCAATACCAAATATGTGTACTTTTATTGTTTTATTTTTTTTATTTACAGGAAGAAATTAATTTATTGGGGAATATTTTTTTTTTTTATTTATTTTGGATTTTTTTTTACACATGTTTATTTTTATTTTTTTTAACTTTTTTACTTTGTCCCAGGGTGGGACATCACTGTATTTTATCAGATCGCTGGTGTGACAGTGTGCACAGCACTCTATCACACCAGCGATCTCACAGACAGCGCTGCAGGCTTCTCAGTGCCCTGCAGGACCCGGCGGCCATCTTGGATCCGGGACCTGGGAGGGAGGAAGCCCTTAGAATAGCGTGATCAGATCGCGTTGTTCTGAGGGTCTCAGGGGAGCGTGCAGCGAGCCCCCTCCCTGCGTGATGCTCCCCTGTGCCCCCGGTACACCGCGATCATGTTTGATCGCGGTGTGCCAGGGGTTAATGTGGCGGGAGCGGTCCGTGACCGCTCCTGGCACACAGTCCCGGGTGTCAGCTGTGATAATCAGCTGACACCCGGCGGCGATTAGCTGCGCTCCCCCTGGGAGCGCAGCTGATCGCTATGACGTACTATCCCGTCCATGGTCAGATTGTCATGGGTTTCATGGACGGGATAGTACGTCGGATGTCAGAGAGGGGTTAAAGTAACAAGTATAATGGGAGTCAATGGGAAATCCTGAGCATTTTTCCGTCAGACCCTGCAAGGAGGTCTGGGGAGCTGTGAAAATGTTGAAATGGATGAAGAAAGTGCTGAATGGAAATCGAACAGCATGGGGAAGACCTCTGGAAGTATCTCTGCCTCCCTAATCGTAGCTCAGAACAATGATGTCACACTCTTACCTCACTATAAGGACTGACAATAAAACATTCAAAATCAACAAGAAATTGGAGTTTACAGGAAGAAAACGTTAAGAAACATACTTTCCTGTATAATGACTTGTGCAAAAGATAAAATGTTAAAAGGATTTTAAAAAAATAATTATTTAAGTAAACCAAAAATGTATTTATTAATTTTTTTATTATTTTTTTATTAAAAAAAATAAAATTTTAGTGAAATTTCAGAAGAAAGCAAGAAGAGTCAAAATTAGATGGAAGAGGGACTCTGATACCCCCTGTATTGGACATAAAGAAGGGCCTCATACACAATATGTTCAAATTGTAATGTAATGCTACTCCTAGACTCATAAAGGCTGTGCACTAAGTGCAGAGCCTGTGATAAATTACAAGCACTGTCATCTATACACCCTTGAAGGCACCAACTGTTGTGCCTTATTCAAATATGGTAAGCAAAGTGTAGTTGTGGTAATCTTAAACTCATAAATGGTACAGAATCTCTTCCTGTCCCTCTTGGACCAAGCAGAGTGAGAGGCCACCATCAAGATATGTTGTAAAGAGCTCCTCGGATTGTCCTAGTGTGGGATCACTAGTCTCCTGGACTAAACATGGTGGGATGAAAGAGGTTTAGGGTAAAGATTAAGTGATCCAGACTCTTGGCTGGTGAGACTCAACAGTGTGGAAGACTTTGTGATGCTGCCACGCATGCTGGAAGAATTATCTGCTATCCAGCCAACCACCTGTTTGCACTTATGTGGCTTCAGAATTGGTGTACCGTGCCTCCCTGCAAAATTTGACAGTAACCTGTGTGTCATGGAAGGAAGTGATTTTTCTGCTCTAGCAATAGGTGTAGTCGCACCTGCCCCACGTCCTGGCATCTGCATGCACCATCATCAGCACTTTCACTTCCCAGTCCCTTACCGAATGCCTTATGCATTTTCTAATTGCTAGGTGTGTTGAAATCAACTTTATTTTTAATAATAAAAAAGCATTTAGTCACTTGCAGCAGTCAAAGCTTTTTTTTGGAGTTTGATACCACCGTAATGTAACACAAAGCAAGTGAAAGTGTAAGGATGACAAATGCAATCCAGAAATGCTTTTTTGTAGTGTTATACACCACCATAATTTAAGAGAAAGCACACCCTATGGATGACTAATTGAAAACAGAAAACATTTTCAACTATTTTTGTAGCATTATATACCACAGAAATGTACGCAAAAACAACTTTAAACTCTATGAGTGAGCAATTACATCCAAAAAACTTCTCAACACTTTTTTATAGTGTTATATACTCCTGAATTGTAACAGAAAGCATATAATACTCTATCGATGACTAATTGAGTCCAGAAAAAAATTTCCATGATTTTTTTGTAGTGTTATATACCACCAAAATGTAACAGAAAGCACATAATCCTCTATGGGTGAGTAATTAAATCTGGAGATATTTTTCAAAGCATTTTGGAGTGTTATATACCACTGAAATGTAACAGAAAGCAGGTAATACTCTTTGAATGATTAATTGAATCCAGAGAAAAATTCAATACCACAAAAATGTAACATAAAACACGTAATACTCTATGGGTGAGTAATTGAATCCAGAAATATTTTTCAACTTTGTTTTGGAATGTTATATACCACTGAAATTTAACAAAAAACACCTAATACTCTATGGATGAGTAATTTCAATGATTTTGGGAGTGTTATATAACACAGAAATGTACCACAAAGCATGTCATACTCTGTGGATGACAATATCATAAATTTTTTCACCGCCCCCAAAATATGTGGTCAACAGCTATATATTTTGCAGCGGACTGCAAAATCCTGCAAAACCTCTGCTTAGAGTCTGCATTCAGCCACTCTCTCTGCTCCTGCAACTGTTCCTACCTAGGCTAAATGCAGAATGTATCTGACACAAACAGCAAAGCACAAGATTTGCCCTTAAAAGGACTGATAGTATGTTGATTCAGCATCAGCATCTGCATCAACACTAGAGGACTCTGATTCATTAAACTGTGCACACACAGCCCTGGACATGCACTCTCTCCCTCCAAAAAGAACTGTCCTTGAGTTGAGAAACAGCTTTAGTTAGCCGAGCATGGTAGAGCCTGGTCCTTTTATAACCTCTGATGAGGGAATGTGGCAAGGCAATCACAGTAATGACGCTACCAAGATGACTACGGCATTACAGTGACTCGAAGGCAATCTCTGCATGCTTTTTGGATGTGTAACAGGTGTCAAACATGAGGGGTGGGGTTTCGAGTTTAAAATTTGAGTAGTGGGTAATGCTGGCTGAGTGGCAAGCACATCCGAGCACTTGATACTTGAGTGATATCTGAGTATTACCGAGCACACGTTCACTCATCCCATATAGTTACATTGTTACAAGGGTTGAAAAAGACCTAGGTCCATCAAGATCAAACTTCATCCTAAACTCATACTTTTTGTCACTAAATTAACTATAACCCACAACATTATTTGTACTGAGGAAATCATCCAGCCATTTTTTAAAAGATTCGAGTATATTTATTGAGGAAGGATCTATACATACCTGTACGTTCAATAAACCCATGAACTCCAATAGTTATATTTCTGTAGATAGCTGCCACCTTCCGAGTTGGCTAACTAAGGTCTCCAGAAATCAATATATGAGGGCCTATTGCAATTGTTCCAAACCTGAAGACTTCGATGAAGAAACAAAATACTCTCAAACTAATTTCAAAGTAAAGGATATGAGAACCATCTCATTATGAGAGCTAGAAAGAAAGTAGAAGAGAATTCTAGAACAGACCTCCTCTTTGGAGACAAAGGGAGAAGAGAAAACTGTAAAGAAATTGTGGATATGCCCATTATCACCCAATATAACTCCAACGCCCAAATCCTTAAAAGAATCATAAAAAGACATTGGGACATCATGAAGGATGCCAAAGTCATAGGAGAAAAAACTGCCTATACACCCAAGTTTATATATAAAAAAGCTTGTAACTTGGGGAATATTATTGCACCATCAGTTCAGGAAAATCACTCAAAAATACCTTGCTTATTTCTCCAGAGCAATGTAGAAGGGTTTTTTTTTCATGCCAAACCCTACATACTAAAAAACAAATGACCATCAACAAAGGGGACATAAAATATAAAATCTGTGACTTTATCAGATGGCCATCCCTTATCAAAGCACTTTTTAGAACATCATGGGGTTTGGTACAGGGCACAGTAGTAACAGGCATACAAATTAGCCACAAACATTAGCGCAAATGTAACTATATTAAACAAATTTCACGGGCCGAGAGCCATAGGATCTTCCAATTGGACTCCCTGAAACCACAAAGGTTAAACAGTGAGGTAGAATTATTCATATTCCACTAATTTACACCTGAGAGGCATTAACAAATGTATTTAAAGCAGCCATGTTAAGAGCACGACTGTTATGATTCGGTAGCTGAGGAGTGCAGGCAAAAAGGCAATACACCAGAGCAGTTGGAATCTATGAGATTGCAGTACCCTGACTAACCACCACAACTAGAGGCAGCCGTGGAGTGTTCCTACGTTGGTCCTAGACGCCTCGTCACAGCCTGAGAAACTAACTACACCTAAAGATAGAAATAGGAAAGCTATCTGCCCCGGAGCAGAACCCAAAGATAATAGCAAGCCCCCAACATGTAATGGCGGTTAGACAAGACGAAATACTGACACAGACAGAAAATAGTATGAGCAAACGTTGGGGCCCAAACTAACTAAATAGAAAAGGATAGGAAGGGTACTTACTGCAATCCCAAAAAAAACCCTGAAAGCACCAACTCTACTAATTTCAAAAACACCTGAGATCACATGACCTCTACCACCTAAATTAGCTCTCTGGTGTAACAAAATCAAAACAGCAGCCACTGAAAAAACTGGAAAAAGCAAAAGTACAAACATCAGTGGCTGAACTAAACTGAGAGGGCAAAAGCCCCCTGAGGGGACCCAGAAGGCCCCACAGAAGTGCAGGACAAAATGCAAAAATCAAGCACAGAAACAAAAAGAAGAAAATGTCTTATCTGTTAGAAGGAGATGCAGACACGACACAGCAGGCTACAAGAGAAATTGGAATCAAGGATTCAGACCAGAACAATTGATCACCGGCAACCCTGATGGGAAGGTGACTCCCTTATATAAGACCAGTCAGTAACACCTGATTCCCAGTCCTCACAATCTTCACTGAACAGACCAGTACCGCTTGTAACCACCAGAGGGAGCCTCTGCTCAGAACTCATCTCAAGCCCATTCACAACAGTACCCCCCCTTGAGGAGGGGTCACTGAACCCTCATTTGAGCAACCAGGTCGGTCAGGATGAGTTCTATGATACGCACGGATGAGTCTCCTAGCATGGATGTCCGAAGCAAACACCCAAGAATTGTCTTCCTGACCATAACCTCTCCACTTAACCAAATACTGGAGTTTCCGTCTAGAAAAACGAGAATCTAATATTTTCTCAACCACATACTCCAGATTGCCCTCAACCAAAACAGGGTCAGGAGGCACAGCAGCAGGAACCACTGGCTCAACAAACCTCTTCAACAAGGACTTGTGGAACACGTTATGGATCTTAAATGTCCCTGGAAGAAGCAAACGAAAAGAAACAGGATTAAGAATCTCCATGATCTTATAAGGTCCAATGAACCTAGGCTTAAA
Organism: Oophaga sylvatica; assembly: GCA_033576555.1. Taxonomy (NCBI): domain Eukaryota; kingdom Metazoa; phylum Chordata; class Amphibia; order Anura; family Dendrobatidae; genus Oophaga; species Oophaga sylvatica. Next base: position 961,808,746 of record JARQOD010000001.1, read on the forward strand.
TTTAGGAGATGCTACTCTCATAGGAATATTTTTTGAGGACAACCAGACCAAATCCCCTACTTTAAACCGAGGACCATCAGTCCTATGCCGGTTAGCAAACCGCTGGGCCTTCTCCTGAGAGAGGGACAACCTCTCCACTACCTGGTCCCAAATCTGTTGCATACGCTCCACAACAGAGTCAACACCCGCACAGACAGAAGCCTCCGTCTGTCCCGAAGAAAATCGAGGGTGAAACCCAGAATTACAGAAAAATGGAGACATCAAAGTGGCAGAGCTAGCCCTATTATTAAGAGTAAACTCAGCCAAAGGCAAAAACGAAACCCAGTCATCCTGATCAGCAGACACAAAGCATCTTAGATAAGTCTCCAATGTCTGGTTTGTTCTCTCAGTTTGACCATTGGTCTGAGGATGAAACGCCAAGGAGAAAGACAATTGAACACCAAGTTTAGAACAAAAGGTCCTCCAAAATCTGGAAACAAACTGGACTCCTCTGTCAGACACAATGTTCTCAGGAATGCCGTGTAAACGAACCACGTGCTGAAGGAACAAAGGCACCAATTCAAGGAGGAAGGCAACTTAGGCAATGGCACAAGATGTATCATCTTGGAAAACCTATCACAAATCACCCAGATGGCGGTCATTCTTGAAAACAGGAAGGTCGGAAATGAAATCCATAGAGATATGGGTCCATGGTCTCTTGGGCACAGGCAATGGCATCAACAAACCACCAGAGCGAGAGCAATGCTTGGAGCGAGAGCAAGTCCCGCAGGACTGCACAAATTCCCTGACATCACGAGACAAGGTAGGCCACCAAAAGGACCGACTAACCAAGTCTCTGGTACCAAAAATTCCGGGATGCCCAGCCAACGCGGAACAATGAATCTCAGACATCACACTCTTTTTCCACTGGTCCGGGACAAACAATTTTCCAACAGGGCAGCGCTCGGGCCTATCCTCCTGACACCCCTCCAGAGCAAGTCTCAAATTGGGTGAGATGGCGGAAAGAACTACACCCTCTTTCAAAATAACAGAAGGATCAGATAACTCAGGAGAGTCCGCAAGGAAACTCCTCGAGAGAGCATCCGCCTTAACATTCTTAGTGCCAGGAAGAAAGGAAACCACAAAATTAAAACGTGTGAAAAACAAGGCCCACCTGGCCTGTCTAGGATTGAGTCGCTTGGCAGATTCCAGATAAACCAGATTCTTATGGTCCGTAAGGACCACCACCCGATGTTTGGCTCCCTCCAGCCAATGTCCCACTCTTCAAAAGCCCACTTCATGGCCAATAACTCCCGATTACCCACGTCTAGTGTTGAGCGATAGTGCTCGATATCTAAAAATATCGTATCGAAATTGTATCGCCGATATCACTAAATATCGTCGATATCCGATTACGATACCGGAAGTCCCATGTAAGTCTATGGGAACAAAATATCGCAACAAAAAAAACCCTTTCTTTCGTTGTAAACACAAAATATACACACATAGAATACATATATATATATATATATATACATGTCATTGTGACATATATATATACATATATGTATAGTTTATACACTTCTACATAGTAAAATATCCTCTGATTCAATTGCCGGGTAAAGCCGGCTTCTGTGAAAAGACAGAAGCACCCAACATGAAATGACACTTGGTGTACATAGGGTTAACCATGTCTTTTCATGTCGTTTGCAATCTGATTTGCACAAACAATTACATCAGTCTATGTGTGCAAAATTTCACACCTGTAGGGGTTAATTAAAGGTGTAAATTTGTTGTAAAAAAACGGACTTTTTTGCTACGAATTTACACCTTTAATTAACCCCTACAGGTGTGAAATTTTGCACACTTACACTCATGTAATTGTTTGTGCAAATCAGATATCAAACTACATGAAAAGACATGGTTAACTCTATGTAAACCAAGTGTCATTTCATGTCGGGTTCTGCATTTTCACAAAAGCCGGCAATTGAATTAGCGGCTATTATACTATGTAGAAGTGTATGAACTATAAATATAAATATATATATATATGTGTCACAAATTTAATGACATGTATATATATATATGAGGTGTAAAATTGCTGAAAAAAAATGCGTGGGCTCCCGCCCTATTTTCGCAACCAGACAGACAAAGCCAGTGAGTGGGGGCAGATAATAATAGCCCAGAGAGGGACCATTATTTTTGGCCCCCCCCGGCTACTAACATCTGCCCCCAGACACCCCAGAAAGGGCAAATCTCTAATTAGATTTGCCCTTTCTAGCACTTTGCCCGTCTATTCCCATTGCCCTGTAGCGGTGGCGAATGGGTTAATAAGGGGTTAAAATGACCTTGCAATTGAAAGGTCACTTTAAGCCAGGTTAATAATTGAGAGCTGTCAATTAGACAACTATCAATTATTAATCCTATTGTATGAAAGAAAAATCAAACACACACACTTTAATAAAAAAGAAGTTTAATGAAATAATCACACAGTTTTTGACCATATTTTATTTTCCTGCTAAAACCATTTCCTGTAATAAAAATAAAATAATAAAGCAAAATTATTCTTACCAATCCGATGTACAGTCAGGTCCCACGGTGTAATCCTTCAGAAAGGGTTAATGTTTACTGCAGGGACCGCAGCTAATGTTGCATCCTCACAGTAAACCCCCAAATGAATGAGTTCCTCTCCTGGCTGACAGGAGAGGAAGTGGAAAGCTTAATTGATTGCTTTCCACTTTCACTTCAGGTCAGCCAGGGACACAATCAGTGACGTCAGAGGGAACTGGTTAACAAAAATAGGGGATCCCCTCGAAAAAAATTGGCGTGGGGTCCCCCCTATTTTTGTTAACCAGCCAGATGAAGCAGACCGCTGAGGCCTGGATTTTCAGGCTGTTAAGGAGCCAAGATCCATGGACCTTGCCAGCCTGATAATACCAGGCCACAGCAGTCTGCATATCTTGGCTGATTAACAAAAATAGGGGATCCCCTCGAAAAAAATTGGCGTGGGGTCCCCCCTATTTTTGTTAACCAGCCAGATGAAGCAGACCGCTGAGGCCTGGTTTTTCAGGCTGGTAAGGATCCAATATCCATGGACCTTGCAAGCCTGATAATACCAGGCCACAGCAGTCTGCTTAGCTTGGCTGGTTAACAAAAATAGGGGATCCCCTCGAAAAAAAAAAACGGCGTAGGGGTCCCCCTATTTTTGTTAACCAGCCAAGTAAAATGCAGACTGCTGCGGCCTGGTATTAAAAGACTGTCAAGGCCCATGGATTTTGGCCCTCAACAGCCTGATAATACCAGGCTACAGCAGCCCCACATTTGGCGCATCAAAAGATGTACCAATTGTGGCACTTTACCCGGCTCTTCCCACTTGCCCTGTAGCGGTGGCAAGCGGGGTAATAAGGGGTTAATGTCACCGTTGATTGCACGGTGACAATAAGCCCGGTTAATAATGGAGAGGTGTCAATAAGACACTGATCCATTATTAATCCCAAAGTTATTAAATGCATAAAAAAAAGACAAAGCAAGAAAAAAGTATTTTAATGAAATAAAAGAGACAACACACTTTTCATTTCTTTTAGGGTGAGTTTCCACGGTCAGGAAACGCTGCGTGTTTGGCGCTGTGCGCTGGCGCAGCGCCAAACACGCAGCGTCCAGATGTTACAGCATAGTGGAGGGGATTTCAAGAAATCCCGTCTCCACTATGCGTAACAATACGCAGGTGGCAAACCTGCGTAAACGGACATGCGGCGCGTCTTTTTAGACCGCAGCATGTCCTCGCGTATTGCGGCGACGGTGCGTCGCCGCAACAGAATTAACACAGGGCTATGTAGCCCTGCGCTCTTTCCGGAGGTGTTCCGGAGGTGTCCTGAACACCTCCGGAAAGATCGCGCGTCAGAAAGGGGCGGGGCTTAGACGGAGCGGAATTTCCGCTCCGTCCAAAGCGCTATGGTTCCGGACCGTGGAACCATAGCCTTATTGTACTCTCATTTCTGTGACGCCATCGATCTCCTGTAAAAAAAGAAAAAAAACAAACCAACAGTATACCACCTGTCCGACGCAGTCCATAGTAACGACTGTCCCACGACGATCCAGCTCTGCTACATCGCAATGACAGGCAGAGCCTGTCATCGCGACGCAGCACAGCTGATTACCTGCTTACCCGGCGGTGACGTCATCGGACTGACTGCTTTACGGCCGGGATTACCCAGCAGTCACTGCAGTTATCGCGAGAAACTACATGTGACCGCCGGGGAGAAGAGGATGGCGGCCATCAAGCAGTCCAGGCCGTGACCGCCGGAGATCTTCTGCCAGGTAAGTGCCGCTGACTCCTGACAGACCCGACTGACGGACACTGACAGTGACAGACCCGACCGACGGACACAGACAGTGACAGTGACAAATCCGATTCCGGTATTCGATATGACGAAAATATCGAAACAAATTATCGAAAGGCCGATAGAGCTAATATCGGCCGATAGCCGATATTTGCAGTATCGTATCGCTCAACACTACCCACGTCATAATTACGTTCAGTAGGAGAAAATTTTCGAGAGAAAAAGGCACAAGGGTTACTTTTAGAGGTCTCTGGATCTTTTTGGGACAAAACGGCACCTGCCCCAATTTCAGAGACATCAACCTCCACCTGAAATGGCAGAGAAACATCAGGCTGCCGTAGAACAGGAGCAGAAGTGAATCTCTGCTTAAAATCCTGAAATGCAGAGACTGCCTCAGGAGGCCAATTCACCACATCAGAACCCTTTTTGGTCAAATCAGTTAATGGTTTAACAATAACCGAGAAATTACCAATAAATTTACGATAAAAATTGGCAAAACCCAAAAATCTTTGAAGAGCCTTTAATGAAGTAGGTTGGACCCAATCACAGATGGCCTGAACCTTGACCGGGTCCATTTCAATAACAGATGGGGACAAAATGAATCCCAGAAATGAGATCCTCTGTACGCCAAAAAGATACTTTGATCCCTTCACATACAGAGCATTCTCTCTCAAAATCTGGAATACAGTTCGAACATGTTTCACATGAGAGTCCCAGTCATTGGAAAAAATCAAGATATCATCCAAATAAACAATCAGAAATTTATCCACAAAATCCCTGAAAATGTCATTCATGAAGGACTGGAAGACAGAAGGAGCATTAGTGAGCCCAAAGGGCATCACAAGGTACTCAAAATGCCCCTCCGGGGTATTGAATGCCGTCTTCCATTCATCCCCGTGCTTAATGCGAATAAGGTTATATGCCCCCCTGAGGTCAAGTTTGGTAAACCAAGTAGCGTTTTTCACCCTGGAAAACAGGTCAGAAATCAAGGGTAACGGGTATTGATATTTCACAGTAATATTGTTCAAAAGACGATAATCAATACACGGCCTTAATGAACCATCCTTTTTGGCCACAAAGAAAAAACTGGCACCTAAGGGTGAAGAGGATGGTCTGATATGACCTTTCTCCAATGACTCCTTGATATAAGACCGCATAGCGTCATGTTCAGGTACAGACAAGTTAAAAAGGAGACCTTTAGGGAATTTACTACCAGGCACTAATTCAATAGCGCAGTCATAGCTCCTATGGGGAGGCAATGATGCAGATTTACTTTCGCTAAACACATCAGAAAAATCAATCAAAAAGTCAGGAACATCCTGAGCCTGGGGGGAGGCAGAAAAAACAGGAGTGTTGGTATTAACACATTGGCAGCCCCAACTGGTTACAGACACAGAATTCCAATCCAAAACAGGATTATGAGACTGTAACCAAGGGAAACCCAGTACGATAATATCATGCAGATTATACAGAACCAAAAATTTGCAGCACTCTTGATGATCAGGTTCAACCCTCATTATAACCTGAGTAGAGAACTGAGGTTTATTCTCAGCCAAAGGGGTAGAATCGATCCCCAGAAGGGGAATAGACTTCTGTAGGGGTATCAAGAGAAATCCACAACGTTTAGCAAAATCATAATCCATCAGGTTAATAGCTGCTCCAGAATCAACGAAAGCCTGAGCAGAAAATGAGGACAGAGAGCATATCAGAGTGACAGTTAGTAAAAACTTAGTCTGAACACTACCCAAGACAACTGAGCGTGCAAAACGTCCTCCCCGCTTAGGGCAGACTGAAATAGCATGAGAGGCATCACCACAGTAGAAACATAACCCATTGCGCTTTCGAAACTCATGACGCTGTGCCCCAGACACCACTCTATCACACTGCATGGATTCAGAAGCAGGTTCACAAGGCAACACTATTCCACGCATACTTCTCCGCTCACGCAAACGTCTGTCAATTTGAATCGCTAATGACATAGAATCATTGAGACCAGAGGGGATAGGGAATCCCACCATAACATCCTTTACATTATCTGACAGCCCCTTCCGAAAAAGGGCCGCCAAAGCGTCGTCATTCCACTTGGTCAGGACTGCCCACCTACGGAATCTCTGACAGTATAACTCAGCGTCATCAAGCCCCTGATTTAATGCCAACAAGGCTTTTTCAGCTTGATCAGTGACATTAGGCTCATCGTACAATAACCCCAAAGCCTGAAAAAATGCATCAACATCACTCAAAACAGGATCCCCAGGTGTCAGGGAAAAAGCCCAATCCTGAGGATCGCCGCGCAGGAGAGAGATGACAATTTGAACCTGCTGCGCTGCGTTTCCTGCGGACTTAGATTTTAAGGCAAAAAACAATTTACAATTATTTTTGAAATTCTGAAACTTAGCTCGATCCCCTAAAAACAAATCTGGCATGGGAATCCTAGGTTCCACAACAGGCAACCTAGCAAGATAGATAGCAATACTCCGAACCTCAGTGGCAAGCTGATCCACACGGCCAGACAACTGTGCAAACTCCATTGAGAGAAAAAAAAATCCTCCCCAGCACCCAGAGATACAGAGGGAAAAAAAAAAATGCAACAAACAGAAAAATATCTCTGACAACTCTGACAACCTTTTTTTTTTTTTTTCTTTCACAATATTTTTTCCCTTCTGTGAGTACCATACAATTTTCAATTTTTTTTTTTTTTTGGCCGGTGATACTGTTATGATTCGGTAGCTGAGGAGTGCAGGCAAAAAGGCAATACACCAGAGCAGTTGGAATCTATGAGATTGCAGTACCCTGACTAACCACCACAACTAGAGGCAGCCGTGGAGCGTTCCTACGTTGGTCCTAGATGCCTCGTCACAGCCTGAGAAACTAAATACACCTAAAGATAGAAATAGGAAAGCTATCTGCCCCGGAGCAGAACCCCAAAGATAATAGCAAGCCCCCAAACATGTAATGGCGGTTAGACAAGACGAAATACTGACACAGACAGAAAATAGTATGAGCAAACGTTGGGGCCCAAACTAACTAAATAGAAAAGGATAGGAAGGGTACTTACTGCAATCCCAAAAAACCCTGAAAGCACCAACTCTACTAATTTCAAAAACACCTGAGATCACACGACCTCTACCACCTAAATTAGCTCTCTGGTGTAACAAAATCAAAACAGCAGCCACTGAAAAAACTGGAAAAGCAAAAGTACAAACATCAGTGGCTGAACTAAACTGAGAGGGCAAAAGCCCCCTGAGGGGACCCAGAAGGCCCCCACAGAAGTGCAGGACAAAATGCAAAAATCAAGCACAGAAACAAAAAGAAGAAAATGTCTTATTTGTTAGAAGGAGATGCAGACACGACACAGCAGGCTACAAGGGAAATTGGAATCAAGGATTCAGACCAGAACAATTGATCACCGGCAACCCTGATGGGAAGGTGACTCCCTTATATAAGACCAGTCAGTAACACCTGATTCCCAGTCCTCACAATCTTCACTGAACAGACCAGTACCGCTTGTAACCACCAGAGGGTGCCTCTGCTCAGAACTCATCTCAAGCCCATTCACAACACAGGACCATCCCTGATGAAGTAAACGGCCCGATTTCCGAAACACGTAGGAACTTCTTGGTCCTCTTGGCGCCTCTTACCAGTCTATGTCACGTGCGTACCACGCAACCACTTAAATCATGAAGGTCCTGTTCCCAGGCCAATGCCGACATCATGAAGGACCTAACTTAAGTGTCTGCACACCCATGTGTCACTAGAAGAGCTGCATAGAGCATCTGTCACCAGCTGGGACAGTGCTCCAATTTCATCTTCTTTACCAAACCAGTTGTCTTCATGAATCTACCGGACGCTACAGAAGATACACGCCCTCATCCTCGGGATATTTAATCAACGACACAGTTTATCACTTATAAGAGGTAAAAGTTTTTTTATCACTTGATTCCTTGTGGACTAAAAGGATAACTTTGACTATTTTTATATATAGCTTGACTATTACGAATGTGACTATTTGTCCTATCGACTCACATAGTCTTCTGTTTCACCTGTCCAATCGAGGGGTATATCAGACGGAGAATCCGAATCTGCACTTTATTTTCCCATCAATGTATGGCAATGTTGTTATAATCTATATTAACTTAACCCACATCTATACTATCTAAGATGGACAGAGTTGCAGCAATTTTTACTGCTAACCTTACTGCTGGGTTTTTACTCCATCTAGATCCTCCAACTATTCATCAACTAGCACTGTGACATCACTGGTCTATTGGATCTCCTCTCCCCTTGTGGACTTGTGCCTTCAGTTTTGTTTCCCTTCTGGGAAATGAACTACAGCGCAAATATGTATATTTTGTACATTTTTTAAAAGCTGTTACAGTGGCTGCCATTACTCTTGTTTTGAGCATTCCACATTCTGACTGTTCTAACAGTAACAAATCTTTTCCTCTTTAGCTGCCGTAATTGCCTTTCTGTCACCCATAATGAGTGCCTCCTGGACCTTAATATGGTCTTTGCAAGGAATAAGTCAAGTGCCAGTAATTTTCTCAGATGCAGGCAATTTTGAGTTAAATGTTTTATCAGGAAGTGAACTTTGATTTTTGCCTTGTTGAATGCTCCCTGGAACAGTCAATGCATAAGTTAAGCCATGAGCAAAGTTCAGCACTAAAAGTAATAAAAGATACAGTAGGTAACAATAAGTTGGATGCCTGGCTCCTGGGCCCCAATGCAAATTCTGTAACATAACCCTATCCAACATTAGTTGGGTATTGTAGTAGTATCTTACAGTATGTGGATCAAGGGTTGCTCAGTCACCAGGGTCCTCTACTTGTACTGTTTTGCAACCACATTTTTTCCATCAAAAGAGTCTAAAATAGTGATGAGCGAATAGTGAAATTTTTGGATTCAAGAAATCGGCACAAATAATTTCTAATATCCTTGTATTCATACCGAATAATGAATCCAATTCAAGTCAATGGGAAAGTCGAATATTTTTCTACTGGACCCGACAAACAGGTCTGGGGGCCTGGGAAAAAAGCTAAAATGGATGGGAAAGAGCTAAAACTAAATGGGAACAGCATGGAGAAGATGCCTGCAAGCCATTCTGACTCACATATGGTATCTAATGTTGTCAGACTATTGCACCAGTTTTATGGATTTAATAAAATACCTACCAAACCTAAATTTTTTTTAAAAGGAAAAATGCTAATCAACATTTTTTTCTTCATTTAACATGTATATAATGCAAGTAAAAAAAATAAAAAAATATGCCTCCCCTTTAGCATATGTTCACACGGAACACTTTGGCTTTATTTTTTAATTTAACAGCTGTGTGGCCTCTCACTCCTACATTTGGGAGGTGCCTCCCTCACTTCAAATTGTTAGATAGATAGTGGAATACATATTCCCCATCACTTTACAATGCCAGCTAAAACATGCCCATTTGAATTTTGGGCTTCCCCGCTACCACCACCATGTCCACCGCCATGTCATTATGCGACCCTTACTTGACATTTTCAGAGGGCTAGCAGGTGCTGTGAAATCTGAGTTTAGGAAGGGCCCTCAGGTGGCCCTGTATCAAACATTTGGGAAAGCCGTCACTCCTATATTTGGGAGGTCTCTTCCTCATTCCAAGTAGTTAGCAAGATAGTGGAACACATATTCCCCATCTCTTTACATTGCCAGCTAAAACATGCACATTTGAAATTTGGGCTTCGCCCCTCAACCATCACCACATCCACCGCCATGTATACATCGGTCGCTTCACATTTTCAGAGGGCCAGCAGGTGAAGTGAAACCTGAGTTTTGTGAGCTCCACAGTTCATTTTAGCCACCGGATCCCAATGGAGCCACTGTCATAGCGGGTGAAGCCGCTGTAAGGTGAATATAATACAGGAGTTGGGGGAGCTGTATGATTAATGTCAGTAAATTGGATTCTACTAAACACCAAAAGCATTATAATTAAACTCTGAATACAGTGAATGCAAGCGCGGGGCTGTATTGTGGTCAGTCTGTCAGGCCTGAAACCCATGTTAGGAATATGTACAAGCCTCATTTTCCTTGGAAGCAGTCTTCTGAAGGGAAAGAGACAGGAGTGCCATTGACCAATGAGTACCAGTCTACAGATTTCTTCTGGAAACTACCCATCCAGGCAGAATGTATGTTTTGCATGATTTTGACCAACAATGGAGTAATTACAGGATATGTCCCAGAGAGTGATGAGGTCTGTGGAGTGTATTACTCAGGTGACAGGCAGTGCTACAGAGCTCAGGTAAAGGTCTTAAGGTACTGCCACACTAAACAATCCCGCTAGCGATCACGATAACGACGCATACTAATGCGATCGCTAGCGGGATTGTTTCTATATCGCTGATAGCGGCTTAACTTAGCGATGTCGTTAAGGACGCTATCGCGGTTAGCGATCTCCTTAACGACTTTAGCGGTACAAAAGTACCGCTAAATCGCTAAGAAAAGGTGCCACACTCAGCGATATATACTTACCAGCGGGGGTGCCGACGATAAAATAGGGTCCGGAACGATGTCAGCGACGAGCGAGATCACAGCAGGATCTCAGCAGGGGCCACGTCGCTGGTAGATGCCGCACACAACATCGCTAACGGGATCGCTAAATAGTGACGTTTTTTAGCGATCCCGTTAGCGATGTTGTTTAGTGTGGCATACCCTTTAGTGTGGTAATGACCATGTTCCAATATGTGTAAGTCTGTGGCCTGAATAGGTCTGTGAAGCGTATTAGCCCAGTCTTTTAGATATGTCTTAAATGTACAGAAACTGGCCCATACCCAACCACCATTTTTTAAATACCCAAATTTAGAAAATTTAAGGGAATCGACAATTTAATAAAGAGACACAAGTCTCATTTAGGAGCCTGGAAAATACAGCAATGGTCTTTGCCCATCATCAGACACTGTAAAGTGCTAATGAATATGTATGTCATATCTAACTAACAATTTATGCACAGACATATATACTGACAAGGGACAACTGAACGCTGCACTGGGACAATAAACTGGAATTGGTCGCTGACTGTTGCGTCTGTGCAACTGCAGGTTGTTGGCAGGAGACATCAGAGCCTCCTTCCTGGACAGAAGATTGGGAAGGCCGTAACACAGGGGAATTGGCAGTGGTTTGACCCTCAGACACTGACTTTGTATCCAGGCGTTCCGCCCACCAACAGGAGTGCTTGTTCTGCCATGTGCTTTTGCATGCTCGTGGTGCTCTGATTGGCAGTGTTTTTGCATCTTCTTAGCTTGGCTTGGAAAATGCTGCAAAATATAGTAGTTTAATCTGAAGGACTTTCAGAAAAAAAAGCCATACAGGGGAACAATGTACCTTTGGCCTGTTATCTAGTGAGTGGGTGGGGCTCTGTGGAACAGTTGACCGAGTTCTCCCTCTGGTCAAACCACTACATCTTCTTGCCTGTTTTCGTGTTACAGATCTATCTCTCTCTGCACTGCAGTGCTTTCGTGGCACCGTGCCATGTTGGATCAGTGGCCTTATCATCGACCACGTCATCTTCCAATTCATCAATCTGATCCTCCTTCTGAGTTATGATTTTAGGCTGACCTGATGCAACTGTGCATCATGATAATCCTCCACCACTTCAGACATGAATTGACCTTCCCCAACGTGGCTTTCTCCTGGCTATGGGTTCTCAAATGTTTGGGCTTCACTGCACTCCACCTCCTCATGACCCTCTTGAGGAGGCCAGCATTGGGGTCATATGTCTCCTGGGACTTTTGATGGTGGGAGGAAGGAGGACCAAGTCAAGGATTCAGAGGCCCAGCCTCTTGGCTTCTGAGATTGGACTGTGTGGAAGACTTCGTGGTGCTGCTTGTCAACACACTGGAGCCTTTGTCTGCCATCCAACCCACAACATCCTTGCACTTGTCTGGGTTCATCAGTGGTGTAACGCGCTGACCAAATTTTGACAGGAAGCTAGAACTAGATGCAGTATCCTTTCTGATCTGTCACATGGCCTTGGCGGGCACCACCACATCCAAGTCCCTTAACATCACCTTTCCTCTTATTGAATGCATTATGTTTATGAAAAAAAAATTCCTGATGTTATTTTTCACAAGTACCCTCACAGATGTGTTATGTACAAATTAATTATATCTAGCAATGTGTGGCTATTTATTTTCAGATATCAGCTTTATTACGCACCACAACAGCAGACTCATGAAAATTACAGGTAAATTGAAATGTTTGCGTATCTCGGCAGGCTTTGCGCCAGTTGCACAACTACTAGATAAAGATATGCTATTTAGTAAACCAATAGAAAATTAGTTTTTTTATATTGCCTTGCTTACACACTGCAACAGTGGACTAATGAAAATTATTGCCACTGGTAAATTGTAACATTTGCTTATCTCTGCCCAGATTGTGCCAGTCGCACAACTGCTAGATAAAGATATGCTCTTTAGTAAACCATTAGAAAATTAGTATTTTTTTTATATGGCCTTGCTAACACACGGCAAAGCGGACTAATGAAAATAATTGCCAGTGGTAAATTGTGACGTTTGCTTATCTCTGCCCGGATAGCGCCAGTTCGCACAACTGCTAGATAAAGATACGCTATTTATTTAACCAATATAAATTTTGGGAGATTTTTTAGATCGCCTTTATGAGAAACACAAACAGCAGACTCAGGGAAATTGTTTGTAAATAACAACCTTTACATAGCTCAGCAGGTTTTGCGCTAGTCGAACAACTGCTAGATAAATATTAGCTATTTAAGCAATAGGCGAGGAATGTTATTTAGCAATTAGCTATTAGTAAGAATTTTACTATATGCTGGCACTGAGAAACATTATTTAGCTGTAAAAAAAATGTATATGCTACTATGCAGGAATATTATGTAGCTCCACAAATATTGGTTTTGCATATGCTGGTACTAACTAATATTGTTTGACTCTAAAAAGAGCTGATTTGTAGATTATGGTAGTGGAAGAAAGCCTGCTTATCTCTCCCTAATCATAATGTCTGTTCCTAATCCTAAAATATACAACACACAATGCAAAATAGCAGAGATCTTCAGCATATACTTGCAATGATGATGTGAACTGGTAACACCCAGGTACCTTCCCTTCACTTTCCCTATGTATTAAATCTCTCTCCGTTATCTTTTCCTAACAAAGTCCTTATCTTCACCCTCAGTAGCTCTTAAAATAGCTTTTTGGAATCAATAAATCTCCCTATATGCTTCTTTCACTCTCCCTTTTCTCACACTACTCTCTCCCTACTCTGTTTTCTGTCTGCAATGTGCACAAGTTGGCATCAGCAGGGATTAAATATTCCCTATAACGCTGTAAGCCCAGCCAATCACAGTAATGCTACACCAAAGATGACGCCGGTCTTACTGTGATTGGCAAGCCAGCCCAGCATGTTCATTGTCAGCAAATAAAGAGCCAAATATGCTGGGCGGGTCACTCGAATATACCAAGGCGAATAACAAATTACTCGCCGAGTAACGGATAGCCCGAATAGTGTACTATTCGTGCGAGTAACGAATAGTGCCGAATGTATTCACTCATCACTAATCTAAAACAAACAAAATGAAAGAAGCACATTTACAAAAAATGATTAAAAATCTGCTACTGTTTGTGTCTACGGCTTATATACACTGAACAAAATTATAAACTTTAGCTTTTGCTTCCATTTTTCATGAGCTGAACTCAAAGATCAAAGACTTTCTATGTACGGTAAAGGCCTTTTTCTCTCAAATTTTGTTCACAAATTTGTTTAACTCTGTGTTATTGAGCACTTCTCCTTTGTAGAGATAATCCATCCACCTCACAGGTGTGGCATGTCAAGATGCTGAACAGACAGTATGATTATTGCACAGGTTTGCCTTAGGCTGACCACAATAAAAGGTCACTCTAAAATTTGAAATTTTATAGTATTGGAGTAGTCTGTGGGGGGGTGGGGTCAGAAAACCAGTCAGTATCTGGTGTGACCACCAATTGCCTTACGCAGTGCAACACATCTCCTTCGCAATTACATAGAGAGTCCTATCTCCTTCTCTCTGTGAACTTAACAGAGCTTTGTGTTGTGTGTTCTGTTCACACTGTGTGAAGTTAACGCTGTCATGTTTAGGAGTATGCTTGCCGTGTATTCCGCCATTACCCTATAGCAGCAGCTTTACATCTCTGCGCGGTGGACCACGGGTTGAGATCGCACCTTATTATTATTTTATATTTTGTGCGATCCGCTAACCCTGACAGTAAGTTTCCATCTCCAAAGTCATACTTCAAAAGATTTGACCTTCTTTAATCACTGCAGATTAGGGCAGGTGCAGACGACCGTATGTTTTCTCATCTGAGAAAATCAGATTGATTATGCTAATCACACTCTGATCAGACTCTAATCAGAGCTTGATCGGAGTATCAGCATAGTGTGATCTGATTTTCTCGGAAGAGGAGAAGATGTAGAAAAAAAATTCTCCATTCTCTCCATTGTGTCAGTCCCTGAAAATCAGACTCCGCTCAGATATCATCCAACTACAGTCCGATAGTTTGCATGCACTCCTTCACTTGCATAGCCGAGTGCCGAACGATCAAATTCGGAAATGTTGCAATTTTTTCCTCGGACTGGCTGTTTGAATAAAAAAAATCATGTGCGCAGCCCTGTAGCAGAACACGATCCAATGTTTTGTCAGATTGTGCTTGAACTTAAAATACAGTAATCCACTTAAAGGGAATCTGTCACCCCTTTTTTGTGATATGAGATAAAGATATCACTCAATAGTGCGACCCATAAGTAATCTAGTAGTAACTTTCATAGCCCCTGACACCCCAGCGTTGATGAAAAAATACCTTTGTAATGTGCCTCTAGCTGTATGCAAATCGCCGCTTTCAGGTCGGCTCGGCGGGGCTTGTTCTCCTTCTCCACCCCCCTCCTCGGCTTGCTGTACGCATCTTCACCTGTGAATATCACAGATTCCGTTGTGTTTCAGCGCGTGCGCATTGAAAAGGGACCTCGCGCGAGTGCAGTATGCTTTGCCCGACAGTGGGCAAAGCATAAAAGCAGTATTACGCATGCGCTGGTATTTTGCCTCACTATCTATGCTCTATGCCCCGGAAGTCTTTCAATACAAGCTGTATGTTCCTGGATGCCGGAAATCATACTGAAGCCCTGCACATTACACCAGAAGCTTCAGCTAACAAACTTCTGTCTGAAAACTTGTTATTTGAAGCTTCCGGTGTAATATGCACGGCTTCAGTAAGATTTACGGCTCCAGGAACATACAGTTTGCCTTAGAAGACTTATGGGGCATAGATAGTGAGGCAAAATACCGGCGCATGCGCAATACTGATATTATGCTTTGCCCACAGTTTGGCAAAGCATACTGCGCACGCGCGAGGGCCCTTTTCAATGCGCACGCTCGGTAAACCCGACGTGAACGCAGTCTAAAGATTAAAAAAGTGCGTAGGGCAAGACAGGAGGGGGGTGGAGAAGCGGAACAAGCCCCCGAGCGGACCTGAACGCAGCGATTTGCATACAGCTAGAGGCACATTACAAAGGTATTTTTGCATCAAAGCTGGGGTGTCAGGGGCTATGACAGCTATGACTAGATTACTTATGGGACGCACTATTGAGTGATATCTTTATCTCATATCACACAAAAGGGGTGACAGATTCCCTTTAAGTCCCTAAGGTCCAACAAAAAGGGTCAAAATGATTAGTTACTAGGCAGTAGCGCAGAGGTCTCAAACTGCATTCTTCAAGGGCCGCAAACAGGTCATGTTTTCAGGATTTCCTTGTATTGCACAGGTGATAATTTAATCACCTGCACAGATAATGATTCCAGCACCTAGTGCAATGCTAAGGAACTCTTGAAAACATGCATGGTTTGCTTCCCTCGAGGAATGCAGTTTGAGATCCCTGCAGTAGTGTATCTCCTAAAAAATTTCTACTGTACATAGTAATGTAGTTTACTCCACATAGATTTGGCTACAGGAAGAAAAGGTATAACTTATTGCAATAACTGTGTGAAGATAAAGTTGTGCTTTAGAAAAGCTTTAAAAAAACACAATAGCATACACAACTATTTTGCAATACTCTATTGCTACATATATGTGTCACATTTGGCAATCCAGTGTCTTCTGAGTTGCCTATCCTCTAGATAGATGATCATTTTTAAAATGGGTATGGTCTATGCCACTAGGGTCTCCAACAATTTCCCCAGCAGGGATTTGTTTCACTCTGATCTTTAGTGCAATAACATGGCCAGGACGAGTTAAATGGAGTAGCTAGTTGTGCTCCATTGCTTCATTTTGAGTCTTTTACAATGGGTGGTCACACTGAGACATATTTATAATTTACATTTTCCCAAATATTTTGAAAAAATTATGCTGTGTGCTTTTTCTAAGCTGGTCATCTGGCATCTCTCGTATTTTGGCTATGTCAAGCCAAGCAGAATAATAAGAAAAGGCACATCTGAAAAATCTACCTACAAATGTTATGTTTGAAATCAGATTTTTAAGGAGACCCCCAAACCATGTGGCATGAAATATTTAACATTTTTTTCACAGCGAAAAAAGTTTAAAGAAAGTGAAAAAAGAATATTCTTGAAAATAGCATCTAGCTTGGTTGCTCAATACTCCCCCAACTATCATATTCTGTCACATCTATTTTATTCTTTTTTCTCTCACACATTCACAAATTTATCTCTGATTAATGGAGAATTTCTAATCTAAATTAGAAAAATATTTCTAAATTCTATAAAAAATTTACTGTATTTCTAATATAAAACATATATGTTTGCAAGTACAATTGCAAAAATCATAGTGGATATGATGAAGCAAAAATTGCAACCAAATATTGCTTTCTAACAGATTTCTGCTGCCAGTGCTGTTTCTTCCCATGACAATTTTGTTTGCCTCATTCCATCTTCACAGAGATCGATACAGAACTATCAGTCAAAGTGGTGCACAGACATATACGATGTCATCTTTAATACAGTACATCCTGCTTGACTCACTCCCGCAATCCTGGACTGACTGCAACTACACGTTATTAATCATAGAACATTCTTCCAAGTGCTATTTGTCCAGCTGGGCTTCATTATAGAGAAGAAAATGCGGGCCATACCCAACTAGAGTACGATGGTAGCCAAACGTCTTTTACGCTCAGACAATTTTAGACTCAATTGTTTCTTTTTTTTAAAGAACTGTGGCATGCTTAAGTGCATTTCAAGAGGATGTACAGCGGTCAGAATGATAAATATGATAAATCTAATGCTTACAATAGGCTTTTAGAAACATCGTTCTTCCATTCAACATTAACATTTCACATACTGTCTTTTAACCCCTTTCCGACAGATATTGTAATAATACGACGGATGATTACGTCATCGCAATCACCCACACACACGGGCTGTGCGCGGGCGATCACTACCTAGTGTCAGATGATTATGACAGCTGACACCAAGCGCTAAGTGCCAATAGCGGCCCCACACAGATCCCGGCACTTTAACCCCTTAAATGCTGTAATTGAATGCAATTGTAGCATTCTGGAAGACTGCAGATTGATGATAGCCCTCTGCCCTTGGATCGGAGATCCCGCAATGCCTTGCTTAACTGGAAAGCGGTCAACATGACCACAAACTGTTCTTCTGCACAGGCCTTATTTCAACTGCACTGACTTTTGATTTCAACTGACCATGAAGACTTGATCTGTCAAACAGAAATCAAAATTGTTACTGTATTTCTCAAATTGAAGGGTTAACCTATGAACTAATTACACTTTTTTTCACTTTCAAACAAAATTGATTTTTATGACCCCCAAAGACCATACAATTAGAAATCTGAATCTCCAACCTTTCAAGCGACTCTTTGTGAAGTGCATCTAAAATGGATTCTATAAATTGCACACAATGGTCGCTTTATTTACGGTCGGCTCCTCTGTATTGTGTTATTTTCCATGGGAAGAAACGTCTACAGGGGTTATAAGTCAATTGGATACCTGTTGTTTTCTGTTAGGAGTACGGAAAGTGTCCCAACATTTTTATCCATCCATCCATCTATCAATTTATATTTCTGAGCGTCTTACTGTTTCTTTCATCGGCTTCTTTTATTCCTCTGTTCCTTCCTCTCCTTTCTTCTTGTCTCTCTGCGCTCAGGTTTTTTCATTCACAGCACATTTCCACCTAACAGTTTTGCTTCCAGAGGTAATATGTGTTTTTAAGAGTTTGCTCGGTGTCATAATCATGCTGAAATATTCTTATAGCAGTCAATATCCTTTGCTTATAAAATGTTAGCAGAGATGATTGCAGCAGTGCCATTTCAGCAGTTATGATGGGCATTTTGGGCTTGAAAAAATGACAAGAAAATGAATGTTGAATGACAACACAGACAAATTATGTTTTTTGTTTCATAATTATAAGAAATTTTGATTTTTAGCTAAAAAGCTCTTTGCAGCTCCCGGGTTGAATTTGGAGCCTTTTAAGCCGATGCCAATCATGTGTGAATCAAGGATTTAATTTTGAATGTCTGTTTGTTCAAAGTTATTACTGACATCTTCCTAGGGAACCATTGTTCTAAGTTATATGGATGCCTGGCAGGGGCTGTTCTCAGTTATGTTATATAGATGCCTGGCAAGGGCTGTTTGGTATCAACATGAATCCAGTGATGAATAATGTTACTCACTGAAGGGGTTGTCTGGCCTTAGGCTACAAGTCTGCGGTCACTCTATGTAACTGCAGACTTGTGAATCCTCAAAATAAGCACACTGTAAGGATTCTCTGGTGCCGCTGCTGGGCACATGTCTGCAAGTATGCAATTTGCATACATAGTCACATGCCGACTAGACATGATCACCCTCAGCCAGTGCTGCTGTATTGAACAAGGCCGGACACGTCTAGTCAACATGTGACTGGAAGTATGCAAATTGCTTGCTTGCAGTCACATGATCGCCTGCTCTCGTAGCCTGCTCCAGAGAATTCTCACAGCGTGCTGTGCATGATTTGCGTGGATTCACATGTCTACAGTCACAAACAGCAATTGCAGAATTGCAGCCTAAGACTCGACAATCCCTTTAACTTCAAAAGGACCAATTGACAGACTTGTGGTGGATGTTTTGTGGGGTGCACAAAAATTTGGGATTGTTACAGTCATGTAAACCCAGATTCATCCCATGTGAGGATCCTGTTTCATTTATGAAGGTGGGACTCTGAAAGTTACAAAGTATATTTTTAGAGGGACAGCAGTCGGCCCTCACTATTCGTAGAGCGCCATCAGCCGGCTATGCTTTGTTATTCCCATTATTAAACATTGGGTTTCTTATACTGTTATTGCATATGCAGTGAGTGGCAGGGCTGGCCAAAATTTGGATGCACCCCAACAACCCATTGAACAAATGTCATGGATGACCACATGCAACCATAGTTCCCAGTATTCATTTGGTACTCCCATACTGCTTGCTTATGCATTGAATGCAAGGCCTGCCCTGCACCAAAGTAACACGCACCCCAATTACACTTGGAACAGATATCCTGGATGTTCACATGAAACCAAAATTCCCATTTTTTCCATTTTGTACTGCCATACTGTTAGCCTAGACAATGAAAGCAAGGCCTGCCCTGCACCAAAATAACACGCACCCCAATAAGCCTTTGAACCCACGTACTGTATGGACACATGAAAGCATTGTTCCTATTAATTTGATACTTCCATATTGTTTGGCTACACAGTGAATTGTTGAGCCTGAAGAACCTGCATTGGAGAATCAGTGTTGAGGATGAAGACCCGGCAGTGGAGAATGTCAGTGTTGAGTCTGGAAAATCTGCAGTAGGTTTTCAGTGTTGATGGTGAAGAATATGCAGTAAATAATTGCAGTGTTGAGGCTAAAGACTCAGTGGTGGACAATTGCAATGTTGATGCTAAAGACTCTGCAGTAGACAATTGCAGTGTTGAGGCTGAAGACCGGGTGGTGGACAATTGCAGTGTGGACACTAAAGACCAGCAGTGGACAATTGCAGTGTTGAGGCTAAAGACCCAGCAGTGGAGAATTATTTTTGTTGTGTCTTAGCCTACTTATTAACACAATTTTACTGGCCAAAAAAAAAAATACAGGCCATGATATTTGAAGTGTGGTATCTCCGTCACACGATCATCTATCTTGGGCTAAAAATTGTGGATATTCAGGCCTACATTGAACTGTTTTTGC
>JARQOD010000001.1:961829346-961934050 GCA_033576555.1 Oophaga sylvatica
ATTAGTTCCCAAGTCTTTTTCACATGTGCTTTTACTTAGCCCTTTCCTCCCTTTTGTTTATGTTTTTTCTTTTTATTCCCAGTGTAGTACTTTGCATTTTTCCCTGTTAAAATCCATTTGTTAGTTGCTGCCCACTGCTCCAGTTTATGTTATTTTTTGAATCCTTCTTCTTTCTCTGATTAGCTACCCCTCCTAGCTTTGTGTCATCAGCAAATTTGATCAATTTACCTCAATTCCTTCATCTAAATCATTGATAAAGATGTTGAACAATCGGGCCCAAAACAGACCCTGTGGTCCCCCCACTTGAGACATTCTTCCAACTGGATGTGCAGCCTTTTACAAACCACCTTTGAGCGACACTAAGCCAGTTATAAAATCCACCTAACAGTTCCTTGTCCTTTTCCATATTAGTCTTTTTTTCAATAAGGATTGTGTGAGTACTTTGTAAATGCTTTGCTGAAGTCAAATATATAACTACAGATTTCCCTGACCCACCCAGTCAGTGTTTTCTGTAATAGAAGGAAAATTAATTTAGTCTGACATGACTTATTAGTTAACAAACCCATGTGCTCGGGTTTAATCACTTTTCTTATCCAGGTACTTGCATACAGTTCTTTAAAAAATTTTGTTCAAAGATTTTCCTGGTATAGAATCGGGACTCACCGGCCGTATTCCCTGGGTCCACCTTCTTCCCCTTTTTGAAGATAGGAAACAACATTTGCTCTTCTCCAGTCTTCTGGGACTTCTCCTGTTCCCCAAGAATTTTCAAAGATTATGGGCAGTGGTTCAAGAATTTCTTCTGCATCTCCTTAGTTCCCTGGGGGTAATTATTGGACCGGGATTGAATTATTTTGGTTAGCTAAGTGTTTCCTCCTGTCTTTCTGTTTTTTTAGATATCCTGGATTTTCCCTTCCTTTAATAGGAAGTGAAGATCAGTTGATGTTACATTTCCTTCTGAGAGAAAACAGAGCAAATAGGAATTTAAAAGTTCAGCCTTCCAACTCCTGCTTCCCCTTTCACATTTCATCCTGTAAAAAAACTATACATCTTTGATTTTCTTTTACTTTTGACGTATCCCCAAAAATCCTTTTTTGTTGTTTTGACGCACTTGCAAACCTTAATTCATTGTCACTTTTTGATAATCTGATTTGTACCCTGCAGGTTCGCAGACAGATTATATTCTTCTTTAGATATGCCTCCCTCTTTCCATTTGATAAACATTTCTTTCTTCTTTTTACATGTGTTTAATTTCTTGTTCATCCATCCTGGTTTCCTTAAATGCTTCCCATTCTTTCCCTTTTTCGGAATTGTTAACGATTGGCTTTGAGAATCTCATTTTTCAAGATTTTCCATCCCTTTCCCGGACATTTTTTTTAAATATCCCGCCATTGGATCCCTCCAATTCTCTTTCTGATTCCTTAAAATCTGCCTTTTGAAATCTAACCTTGATTCGAGTCTTCACAGGTCTTCCTCCTCTTGTTTCCAAATTCTAAAATAAATGGCACACTAGAGTTGAGCGATACTTTCCGATATCCTAAAGTATCGGAATCGGAATGGTATCGCCGATATCACTAAAATTCGGCGATACCCGATACCGTACCGGAATTCCCATGTAATCATGGGAAAAAAATATCGCAACTAAAAAAAACCCATTCTTTCCTTGTAAACACTAAATATACCCACATAGAAATAAATAAATATATTTTACATGTCATTGTACATATATTATAATATATGTTATTTTATACACTTCTAAATAGTAAAATATCCTTTGATTCAATTGCCGGGGAAACCGGCTTCAGTGAAAAGACAGAAGCACCCGACATGAAATGACACTTGGTGTACATGGGTTAACCATGTCTTTTCAGTCGTTTGCTATCTGATTTGCACAAAACAATTAAATCAGACTATGTGGCAAAATTTCACACCTGTAGGGGTTAATAAAGGTGTAAATTCGTTGTAAAAAAAAGGACTTTTTTTTTCTACGAATTTACACCTTTAATTAACCCCTACAGGTGTGAAATTTTGCAAACATAGTTGATTTAATTGTTTTGCAAATTAAGATAGCAAAGGGGCAAGAAAAGACATGGTTAACCCTATTACACCAAAAGGGATTCCTGTCGGGTTCGCATTTCCAAAAGCCGGCAATTGAATTAGCGGCTATTTACTAGAGAAGTGTATGAACTACAATATAAATATATATATTATATTGTACAAATTCAAGCATGTTATAAAAATATGAGGTTGTAAAATTTGCTGAAAAAAAAGCGTGGGCTCCGCCCTATTTTCCAAACCAGACAGACAAAGCCAGTGAGTGGGGGCAGTAATAATAGCCCAAGAGGGACCATTATTTTTGCCCCCCCCCCGGCACTAAACTCTGCCCCCAGACACCCCGGAAAGACAAACTTAATTAGATTCGCCCTTTCTGGCACTTTGCCGTCTATTCCCATTTGCCCTGTAGCGGTGGCGAATGGGTTAATAGGGGGTTAAAGACCTTGCTATTGAAAAAGGGGACCTTAAGCCAGGTTAATAATTGAGAGTTCAATTAGAAACTTCAATTTTTAATAATTGCATGAAATTTAAAAAAAAAAACCACACACTTTAATTAAAAATCATTTTAATGAAATAAAGACACATTCAGAAAGGGTTAATGTTTACTGCAGGGACCGCAGCTAATGCTGCAGCCTCACAGTAAACCCCAAATGAAATGAGTTCCTCTCCTGCCTGACAGGAGAGTAAGGCTGGGTGTCACATAACGATACACCAGCGATCCCGACAACGATATGCACTTGTCAGGATCGCTGGTGTATCGCTACATGATCGCTGCTGAGCTGCCAAACAGGCAGCTCAGGCAGCGATCTGGGACAGCGACACTGCGGGTAACATCGCTTAAGGGCCCGTCTCACATAGCGATATCGCTACCGAGATCGCTGCTGAGTCACTAGTTTTGTGACGCAGCAGCGAGCTCACCAGCGATATCGCTTGTGTGTGACATTCAGCGACGATCAGCCCCCTGCCGGGTATCGCTGATCGTCGCAGAAATGTCAGGACCTTTTTTTGATCGCTGGTTTCCCTCTGACAGGCACGCATCGCTGCGTGTGACAGGCGGGAGACCAGCGATCCGCTGGTAACCAAGGTACACAGCGGGTTTCTAGGCACCGCGCAGCGCTTGGAAACCCGCTGTGTACCTTGGATACCAGCTCCCTGCATCAGGGCGCTGGTATCCAAGGTACACAGCGGGTTTCTAGGCACAGCCCCGCGCCTGGAAACCCGCTGTGTACCTTGGTTACCAGCGGATCGCTGGTCTCCCGCCTGTCACACGCAGCGATGTGTGCCTGTCAGCGGGAAACCAGCGATCAAAGGTCCTGACATTTCAGCGACGATCAGCGATACCCGGCAGGGGGGCTGATCGTCGCTGAATGTCACACACAGCGATATCGCTGGTGAGCTCGCTGCTGCGTCACAAAACTAGTGACTCAGCAGCGATCTCGGTAGCGATATCGCTATGTGAGACGGGCCCTTAAGTGGAAAGCTTAATTGATTGCTTTCCACTTTCACTTCAGGTCAGCCAGGGACACAATCAGTGACGTCAGAGGGAACTGATTAACAAAAATAGGGGTTCCCTTCGAAAAAAAAATGGCGTGGGGTCCCCCCTATTTTTGTTAACCAGCCAGATGAAGCAGACCGCTGAGGCCTGGATTTTCAGGCTGTTAAGGAGCCAAGATCCATGGACCTTGCCAGCCTGATAATACCAGGCCACAGCAGTCTGCATATCTTGGCTGATTAACAAAAATAGGGGATCCCCTCGAAAAAAATTGGCGTGGGGTCCCCCCTATTTTTGTTAACCAGCCAGATGAAGCAGACCGCTGAGGCCTGGATTTTCAGGCTGTTAAGGAGCCAAGATCCATGGACCTTGCCAGCCTGATAATACCAGGCCACAGCAGTCTGCATATCTTGGCTGATTAACAAAAATAGGGGATCCCCTCGAAAAAAATTGGCGTAGGGGTCCCCCCTATTTTTGTTAACCAGCCAGATGAAGCAGACCGCTGAGGCCTGGTTTTTCAGGCTGGTAAGGATCCAATATCCATGGACCTTGCAAGCCTGATAATACCAGGCCACAGCAGTCTGCTTAGCTTGGCTGGTTAACAAAAATAGGGGATCCCCTCGAAAAAAAAACGGCGTAGGGGTCCCCTATTTTTGTTAACCAGCCAAGTAAAATGCAGACTGCTGCGGCCTGGTATTAAAAGACTGTCAAGGCCCATGGATTTTGGCCCTCAACAGCCTGATAATACCAGGCTACAGCAGCCCCACATTTGGCGCATCAAAAGATGTGCCAATTGTGGCACTTTACCCGGCTCTTCCCACTTGCCGTGTAGCGGTGGCAAGCGGGGTAATAAGGGGTTATTGTCACCGTTGATTGCACGGTGACAATAAGCCCGGTTAATAATGGAGAGGTGTCAATAAGACACCGATCCATTATTAATCCCAAAGTTATTAAATGTATAAAAAAAAGACAAAGCAAGAAAAAAGTATTTTAATGAAATAAAAGAGACAACACAGTTTTCATTTCTTTTATTACTCTCTCATTCCTGCGACGCCATCGATCTCCTGTAAAAAAAGAAAAAAACAAACCAACAGTATACCACCTGTCCGACGCAGTCCATAACGATAGTCCCACGACGATCCAGCTCTGCTACATCGCAATGACAGGCAGAGCCTGTCATTGCAACGCAGCACAGCTGATTACCTGCTTCCCCGGCGGTGACGTCATCGGACTGACTGCTTTACGGCCGGGATTACCCAGCAGTCACTGCAGTTATCGCGAGAAACTGCATGTGACCGCCGGGGAGAAGAGGATGGCGGCCATGAAGCAGTGCAGGACGTGACCGCCGGAGATCTTCTGCCAGGTAAGTGCCGCTGACTCCTGACAGACCCGACCGACGGACACTGTCAGTGACAGTGACAATCCCGATTCCGGTATCCGATAAGACGAAAATATCGGAACTCGGAATCGGAATTCCGATACAGCTAATATCGGCCGATACCCGATATTTGCAGTATCGGAATGATCAACACTAGTCACTACCTCCTAGGGTCCCAGCCACTCTTACCTCCTCCACCATTTCCTCCCTGTTTATGAGGATTAGATCCAAGGTAGCAGATCCCCTTGTTTTCTCCATTACCTTTTGGAAGATAAAGTTGTCAGCAAGAGAGGATAAGAATTTCCTGGACCTGTTAGTTTTGCCTGAGAGAGATTCCCAACAAATGTCTGGATAGTTGAAATCTCCCATGACCACTATGTCATATTTTTTGGAGAACTTGGCCATTTGATGCATAAAGAGTTCATCCATATCTTCAGCTTGCACAGGCGGCCTGTAGTAAATGCCTACAATGGTGTCCTTTCCATTGTTCTGTCCTTGTATTCTTACCCAAACAGTTTCCACAGAACTCCCAGTCTCTGAAGCTTCAATCTCTGTGCAGATATACGCTTTTCTAACATACAATGCAACACCTCCTCCTCGTTTATCGAGTCTGTTTCTTGCAAATAAGTTGTAACCTTCTAGCCTTGTATTCCAATCATGTGTATCGTCCCACCAAGTCTCAGTGATTCCAATGACATCATATTTCTTCTCCTGCGTTAGTAGCTCCAGTTCTCCTTGTTTGTTGCCCATGCTTTGTGCATTCGTATAGAAACACTTTAGTTTGTGATTGGTTTCTCTTTCTTCAATATTTTTATTATGTAGATTTTTTTGTCTTTGTACTTCCCCTTCACTTCTAATAGCAGAGTTCTCAATAGCATTTGTCAGGTGTATGGCTTTTGCTGGCGTTTTGCTTCCCTTCCCACATTGTTCTAGTTTAAAGCTCTCCTGATGAGTGTAGCAAGGCGACTTCCAAATACATGTTTTCCAGTCTTCGTAAGGTGCACCCCATCTCTAGCAAGTAGTCCATCGTACAGGTAATTCACTCCGTGATCCAGAAATCCAAATCCTTGCTGACGGCACCATCGACGTAGCCAGTTGTTCACCTGCAGAATCTTATTGCACCTCCTTGTTCCATGGCCATCCACTGGAAGGATGGAGGAGAAGACCACCTGCGCTCCCAGTTCTTTCACTTTCTTACCTAAGTTTTCAAAGTCACTGCAGATGGTTTCCAGGTCACTTCTTGTGGTGTCATTTGTCCCCACATGTATTAGCAGGAATGGGTAGTCATCTTTAGGTCTGAAGAGTCCTGATATCCTGTCAGACACATCTTTAATTTTTGCACCTGGAAGACAGCACATTTCTCTTGAGGTTATATCTGGTCTGCAGATAGCAGCCTCTGTTCCTCTCAACAGGGAATCCCCCATGACAACAACTCTCCGTTTCTTCTTCACAACATTTTTCTTTCTCCATCCAGGAGGACTCTGAGGGCGTACAAGGTTACTCTTTGTGGGCAAAGTCTTATCCTGATGTATTTCTTCATCGTTCTCCTGTGTAAGAGCCTGGTACTGGTTTCTGAGCAGAATTGGTGCTGACTGCCTCCTGATCCTCCTGCTTCTTTGGGTCACATGCTTCCATTCGTCTTATCGAATACCGGAATCGGAAGTTCCCATAATTCTTTGCGAGGCAATGTGATTTTAGTCAGCCAATGAGGAATCCTAAGAAGTGTGGGCACATCCTGTACTGCTGCGGTCATGTTAACTAATGGCATGGCTGTGATTGGATGCTGAAATGATGTCAGAATGCACTATAAAAGGCGCCGCCGCCATTTTAGCGTCACTGTGCTGTGAATTCAGTAAGGGACAGAACGCTGCTGTGCTGACTCTGAGGGACAGTTAGAGATTGCGATTTAGTGTACTGTGCTGTAGGCAGGCTAGCACCAACCGCTGTGTAAAGCTTCCTTTTGCCTGCAGTGTTGTTTTAACAGCTCTGCAAGGTGTGTGTGAGTGCAGGTGACGCTGCAGTTTGCTCTGCATGCAACGCTGTCTGTAGGCATCTGCACATGTCACTCACAGACTCTTTTTTTTTTCCTTCAGTGTAATTCTTGCAGCTCCATGCAATTTAACTATTAGTGTGACGCGCTTCCATCCGTATCCAATACATTGGTTGCAAACACTATAGAAGTAGACAAAGGAGTAGCCTTTCACAGATTGTGAATAGTTGTGTTTCAGTGTTCACTTCAGTCTGTGTTTTTTATTTTTTGAGTGCACATCACGCTCCAGTTACTTGTTCAAGCACTGCTGCTTGTACTCTGCTGAGCGTGTCTCAGTGGCTCATCCTTTTCATTTATCTCCAATTGGTTCTGCTCCATTCCATTTAAAATATAATCTATTAGTGTGACGCGCTTCCATCCGTATCCAATACATTGGTTGCAAACACTATAGAAGTAGACAAAGGAGTAGCCTTTCACAGATTGTGAACAGTTGTGTTTCAGTGTTCACTTCAGTCTGTGTTTTTTATTTTTTGAGTGCACATCACGCTCCAGTTACTTGTTCAAGCACTGCTGCTAGTACTCTGCTGAGCGTGTCTCAGTGGCTCGTCCTTTTCATTTATCTCCAATTGGTTCTGCTCCATTCCATTTAAAATATAATCTATTAGTGTGACGCGCTTCCATCCGTATCCAATACATTGGTTGCAAACACTATAGAAGTAGACAAAGGAGTAGCCTTTCACAGATTGTGAACAGTTGTGTTTCAGTGTTCACTTCAGTCTCTGCGTAATAACCACACTTAGGCCTTATAACTTTTCTGACTTTCTTTATCAATCTACCAAGATGAAGAAGTTAGTGAGTAAGGCACGTGGTCGTGGCCGTGGAGTTTCAGCAGGGAGAGGATGTGGGGATTCTGTGGCTGCTGCCGCCCTCAGTGACACAGCATCCACCAGTTTTCCCCATGAGCGTTCCTTTATGCGCACTTTGGTAGGAGCTCGGCGTGCCCCCCTGCTGCGGGAAGAACAAATTGAAGGCGTTGTTGGTTGGATGGCAGCCAATGCATCGACTTCAATTCCTTCCACCTCCTCTCAGGAACACAACACTGTTGAGCAACCATCTGTCTGTTCACCGCCTGTCAAATTGCCCAGGCAGTCAGAGAGTTCTGTACTGGAGCCAGCTGAGTCTCTGCTTCTGTTCTCAGAATCTGTTGGCTCGCAAACACGGGAACAGGCAAGCAGCATTCTGCAATTTGAAGAAGAGGGAGTATGCAGTGATGCGCAACAGCTGTGTCTCTCTGAATCTGAAGAGGCGGGTGAGCCAGTGCCGATGGACAGCACACCGCAGAACGCATCTTATGATGATGATGAGACTCAGGTGCCAGGTTTTGTGGAGCATGGTGCTGCCCAGACCATCCAACAGCAGCAGGTGTTGGAAGAGGGTAGTGGAGATGATGAAGTCCGAGACCCAACATGGCGTGAGCAACAGGAAGGTGGTGGGAGCAGCTCTGAGGAAGAGATTGTCCCAACGGTACAAAGAGGAGGGAGAGGTAGGCTGCAGACTCGCTTGCCTGTAGCCTCCAGTTTGGCACCTGTTGGGAGCAGTTCTCTTAAAAATGTCAAAATTGGCACTCCATGTCTTGCACTGTGTGGTCCTTTTTTGACAGACTTGTATCTGATATTTGCTATGTTCAATGCAAGCTGTGTAAGCAAAAAGTTAAAAGAGGTAAAAATATCAGGAACCTGAATACCACAAATATGTGGAAACATGTACGGACAAAGCACGTAGCTGAGTTACAAAGCCACACTGGAGATGTAGGCCAACCTACAGCAGCACCTACATCTTTAGGTCATGTTCGAGCCTATACCTCCAGCTCTCACACACCTCGTTCGGCTTCCTCACAGGATCTCCATGGAAGAACCTCGGTCACTGTTGTCCATAGACAAACTGTTATTCCACCCACTGCAGCAAGTTCACAGTCATCGTCACACTCCCAGAACAAAAAACAGCCATCGGTAACACAGGCATGGGATAAAAGACGGCCATACTCGGCAAACCATCCACGAGCACAGGCTCTGAATGCTGGCCTTGCAAAACTCCTGTCCCTTGAAATGCTGTCATTCAGGCTGGTGGAGACTGACAGTTTCAGGAACTTTATGGCATTGGCAGTCCCACAATATAATGTGCCAAGCCGATTTTATTTCAGCAGGCAAGCTGTTCCTGCTCTGCAAAAACATGTCGAGGGAAACATTAAACATGCGCTACTAAACGCGTCAGTAGCAGGGTCCACCTGACCACCGATGCGTGGACCAGTACCCATGGCCAGGGACGATACCTTTCCCTCACTGCCCATTGGGTCAATGTTGTGGAGCCGGGTACAGATCTTGCCAGTGGCGCTGTACGTGTTCTGCCAACTCCAAGGATTGCAGGAATTCAGTCTGTGCACATTGATTCCTCCTCCTACTCCAGTTCCTCAGAATCATCGCTGCACGAGCCGTCACGGTCTACCTCCACATGGACCCGTGAACGCTTACCTGTTGCGACCGATATGAGCACAGCCGTGGCCAAACGTCAACAGGCCGTCCTGAAATTAATTCCCATGGGGAATCGAAGCCACACAGCGCAGGAGCTCTGGGATGCCATCAAGCAGGAGAGCGACGTGTGGTTTTTGTCAGCTAATCTCCAGCCAGGCTTGGTAGTGTGTGACAATGGCCGAAATCTGGTGGCAGCTCTGGGCCTTGGCAACCTCACTCACATACCATGTCTGGCACATGTGCTCAACTTGGTCGTGCAGAGTTTTTTGAGGGACTATCCGGATCTTGATGCACTGCTGCACAAGGTCCGCCTAGAGTGCGCTCACTTGCGACGTTCCAGCATGGCCAGATCGCGCATTGCAGCTCTGCAAGTCAGATTTCGCCTTCCTGAACATCGCATCATATGTGACGTACCCACCAGGTGGAATTCCACGTTACATATGTTGGAGCGGTTGTGTGAGCAGCAGCCAGCAGTAATGGAGTATCAGCTGCAACAGGCGCAATCAACTCGCAATTTGCACCGTTCACACTTCACCACTACTGAGTGGGCCTCTATGAAGGACATCTGCGACGTTTTGCGTGCGTTTGATGTCTCAACGCGGATGGCGAGTGCAGATGATGCACTAGTCAGCATGACTGTCCCCCTTATCTGCCTGCTTGAGAAATCACTGAAAGCACTAAAGGAAGAGGTTTTGGAAGAGGTGGAGGATGAGGAGTCACAAATTCAATTACCTTCAGGACAGTCAGCGCAACGTGGTTCCTCACAAAGGGCTGGACAGGGCTCACTTTGTGAGGAGGAGGAGGAGGAGTCAATGGAGGAGGAAGAAATCCCTACAGAGGGAGGTACACAACGCTGTAGTCAGTATGTAGAGCGAGGGTGGGGTGATGCAGAGGAAGCAGAGATGACGCCTCTTCCAGAGGACAGCCTTTGTTGGCCAGTTGGGAGTCTGCAGCACATGGTTGATTTCATGCTTCAGTGCCTGAGAAAGGACCGCCGCATCGCCCACATTCTCAGCACGTCAGATTATTGGGTGTACACCCTCCTAGACCCTCGCTACCGGGACAACTTACAAACCCTCATCACACCGGTGAACCGGGACCGTAAAATGCAGGAGTACCAAGACACACTGGTGCAATCCATACTGTTGTACATTCCAGCCGAGAGAGCTGCTGCTGCTGCTACTGCTTTACAAAGCAGCTCTGTGCGTCGAGGCAGTGTAGACACCTCTACAACAAGAGGGAGCAGAAGCAGCGGCTTTGCACAGGGCAAGAACTGTATGTTACAAATGTGGCAAAGTTTTGTGACAGCGCCAGCAAGGTCTACACCATCCGAGACGGCTCCAGTCACCAGGAAGAAACGTTTCCGTAAGATGGTGACAGACTACTTGGCTTTCCCTCTAAGTGTACTCCCAGATGCCTCTTCCCCTTTCAAATTTTGGGTCTCTAAGTTGGATACATGGCCAGAGCTTAGCCAGTATGCATTGGAGGTGCTGGCTTGCCCTGCTGCCAGTGTATTATCTGAGCGTGTCTTTAGTGCTGCAGGTGGTGTAGTAACAGACCGTCGCATGCGACTATCCTCAGAGAATGTAGACCGGCTTACTTTTCTGAAAATGAACAAGGCATGGATCTCACCTGAATTTGCCTGTCCGTTTTCAGATTAAATAACTGTTTGGCAACGTTTTCCATGTCTCCTGTTATGTTAATCTTTCTACCACCTGAACTCTACTCCCTGGGCTACAACACCGCCATTTGTTGCTCGTAAGTAATTGGCAGGGGTACTGACTCCTGGCCAGCCTGGTTACAGCACGACAGCTGTTTCCTGGCAGTGTGAACGTCAATTATCCTCCAATAAGTTGTGCTGTCGTGTTGCATTCGGGTTAGCCGACTCTATGGTGCCTGCAGTTTAGGTGATTCCTATGTGTGCTGTGGGATATGTAAATAAAGGCGGTTTCCATTGTGACAATAGGATAAGCACCCACTGTAGGACTGTGTGATTCGGTAACTGCGGACGGCTTGCGTCCTGTCAACTTACATTTTCATGGGTGCGTTCTTCTACCCGTCCGGGGTCCAGTACCGTCAAGTGGTTCTCCCCAGTGCTTTTGGCCTAGGTGCCTCCATCTCCGTATCCGAGTTCCAGCAACGTCTGCTGGTCCTTGGTAGTGCTTTGGAGCACAGGTACCTCCTGCTTAGTAACCGTGTCACAGTAACGTCAGCTGGTACTCAGTTGTGACATTGCCTCTTTTCCTTCTGCTACCCGTCCGGGGTCCAGTACCATCAACTGGTTCTCCCCAGTGCCTTTGGCCTAGGTGCCTCCATCTCCGTATACGAGTTCCAGCAACGTCTGCTGGTCCTTGGTAGTGCTTTGGAGCACAGGTACCTCCTGTTTAGTAACCGTGTCACAGTAACGTCAGCTGGTACTCGGTTGTGACATTGCATCTTTTCCTTCTGCTACCCGTCCGGGTTCCAGCACAGTCAGCTGGTCCTCGTTACTTCCATTGTCTCTTGCTCCATCTGATACCCGTCAGGGTTCCAGTAACGTCAGCTGTTTCTCGGAAATTAGACGACCTTAAAGACCACCCAGAAAAAGATGACGACAACAAGGACGACGAGCATGAAGCCAACCAGCCTGAACACCATCACAAAGAAAAAATAAAAGATTACCCAGAAGAAGATCACCAACAGGACAAAGAAGGTTAAGACAAACTACAAGATACAGAACAAGAGACAGAAGAACAATAAGCAAAAGATCAAAAAGCAGAAGAACATGAAGTATAAGACCAAAATGAAGAGCAAAATATATGCTCTAAATTCTAAGCAGAAGAAGACTAAGCAGTGTATGGGGGTGAGTCCGTTCCTCCTCGTGGTGCCCCTG
The DNA here is from genome assembly GCA_033576555.1 of Oophaga sylvatica. Taxonomy (NCBI): domain Eukaryota; kingdom Metazoa; phylum Chordata; class Amphibia; order Anura; family Dendrobatidae; genus Oophaga; species Oophaga sylvatica. Next base: position 961,841,659 of record JARQOD010000001.1, read on the forward strand.
GAAAATGCCTGCTGCTGCAGGCTAAACTGAACACGGACAAATACTGTTGTAATTTAAATCTTTTGTGACAGCAAGAACGGAAGGATGAAAAATTCATACTTTTACAGATTACAAGTACAGGAATCTCTGTCACAAATAAGAATATGATGAAGAAGATGAAGAGGAAGAAGATGAAGAATTTGATATGAATAAGATTAATAGTTTAATAATAACAATATGAGTAATGTAAACAAAAACATGAATAGCAAGAAGTTTAAGAAGAAGATTAAGAAGGTGAAGATGAAGAATAATTTGATGAGAAAGATGATGCTGCTGAAGATTATGAAGGAGAAAGTGTGGCACTGGCAAAAGTTAAAAAGGTGAAGAGCATGGAAGTTGTGAAACATACATATTGGCCAAAATAGAAAAAAGGTTAACAACATTGTCAATTTGTTCGTCAATCCAAACGTATTTCCAAAAAAATATATATTAATGCTATTCCAATGCATTGGGTTAAACATGTATGTCTTTTATTTTTTCTTTGTGATGGTGTTCAGGCTGGTTGGCTTCATGCTCGTCGTCCTTGTTGTCGTCATCTTCTTCTGGGTGGTCTTAAAGGTCGTCTAATTTCCGAGAACCAGCTGACGTTACTGGAACCCGACGGGTATCAGATGGAACAAGAGACAATGGAAGTAACGAGGACCAGCTGACTGTGCTGGAACCCGGAGGGGCAGCAGAAGGAAAAGAGGCAATGTCACAACCGAGTACCAGCTGACGTTAACTGTGACACGGTTACTAAGCAGGAGGTACCTGTGCTCCAAAGCACTACCAAGGACCAGCAGACGTTGCTGGAACTCGTATACGGAGATGGAGGCACCTAGGCCAAAGGCACTGGGGAGAACCAGTTGACGGTACTGGACCCCGGACGGGTAGCAGAAGGAAAAGAGGCAATGTCACAACCGAGTACCAGCTGACGTTACTGTGACACGGTTACTAAGCAGGAGGTACCTGTGCTCCAAAGCACTACCAAGGACCAGCAGACGTTGCTGGAACTCGTATAAGGAGATGGAGGCACCTAGGCCAAAGGCACTGGGGAGAACCAGTTGACGGTACTGGACCCCGGACGGGTAGCAGAACGCACCCATGAAAATGTAAGTTGACAGGACGCAAGCCGTCCGCAGTTACCGAATCACACAGTCCTACAGTGGGTGCTTGTCCTATTGTCACAATGGAAACAGCCTTTATTTACATATCCCACAGCACACATAAGAATCACCTAAACTGCAGGCACCATAGAGTCGGCTAACCCGAATGCAACACGACAGCACAACTTATTGGAGGATAATTGACGTTCACACTGCCAGGAAACAGCTGTCGTGCTGTAACCAGGCTGGCCAGGAGTCAGTACCCCTGCCAATTACTTACGAGCAACAAATGGCGGTGTTGTAGCCCAGGGAGTAGAGTTCAGGTGGTAGAAAGATGAACATAACAGGAGACATGGAAAACATTGCCAAACAGTTATTTAATCTGAAAACGGACAGGCAAATTCAGGTGAGATCCATGCCTTGTTCATTGTTCATTTTCAGAAAAGTAAGCCGGTCTACATTCTCTGAGGATAGTCGCATGCGCGGTCTGTTAGTACACCACCTGCAGCACTAAAGACGCGCTCAGATAATACACTGGCAGTAGGGCAAGCCATCACTTCCAATGCATACTGGCTAAGCTCTGGCCATGTATCCAACTTAGAGACCCAAAATTTGAAAGGGGAAGAGGCATCTGGGAGTACTCTTAGAGGGAAAGACAAGTAGTCTGTCACCATCTTACGGAAACGTTGCTTCCTGGTGACTGGAGCCATCTCGGATGGTGTAGACCTTGCTGGCGCTGTCACAAAACTTCGCCACATTTGTAACATACAGCTCTTGCCCTGTGCAGAGGCGCTGCTTGTGCTCCCTCTTGTTGTAGAGGTGTCTACACTGCCTCGACGCACAGAGCTGCTTTGTAAAGCAGTAGCAGCAGCAGCACTCTCTCGGCTGGAATGTACAACAGTATGGATTGCACCAGTGTGTCTTGGTACTCCCGCATTTTGTGATGAGGGTTTGTAAGTTTGTCCCGGTAGCGAGGGTCTAGGAGGGTGTACACCCAATAATCTGACGTGGTGAGAATGTGGGCGATGTGGCGTCGTTTCTCAGGCACTGAAGCATGAAATCAACCATGTGCTGCAGACTCCCAACTGGCAAACAAAAGCTGTCCTCTGGAAGAGGCGTCATCTCTGCCTCCTCTGCATCACCCCACCCTCGCTCTACATACTGACTAGAGCGTTGTGTACCTCCCTCTGTAGGGATTTCTTCCTCCTCCATTGACTCCTCCTCCTCCTCATCCTCCTCACAAAGTGAGCCCTGCCCAGCCCTTTGTGAGGAACCACGTTGCGCTGACTGTCCTGAAGGTAATTGAATTTGTGACTCCTCATCCTCCACCTCTTCCAAAACCTCTTCCTTTAGTGCTTTCAGTGATTTCTGAAGCAGGCAGATAAGGGGGACAGTCATGCTGACTAGTGCATCATCTGCACTCGCCATCCGCGTTGAGACATCAAACGCACGCAAAACGTCGCAGATTCCTTCATAGAGGCCCACTCAGTAGTGGTGAAGTGTGGACGGCGCAAAGAGCGACTTGATTGCGCCTGATGCAGCTGATACTCCATTACTGCTGTCTGCTGCTCACACAACCGCTCCAACATATGTAACGTGGAATTCCACCTGGTGGGTACGTCACATATGATGCGATGTTCAGGAAGGCGAAATCGGCGTTGCAGAGCAGCAATGCGCGATCTGGCTATGCTGGAACGTCGCAAGTGAGCGCACTCTAGGCGGACCTTCTGCAGCAGTCCAGCAAGATCCGGATAGTCCCTCAAAAAACTCTGCACGACCAAGTTGAGCACATGTGCCAGACATGGTATGTGAGTAAGGTTGCCAAGGCCCAGAGCTGCCACCAGATTTCGGCCATTGTCACACACTACCAAGCCTGGCTGGAGATTCGCAGGCAAAAACCACACTCGCTCTCCTGCTTGATGGCATTCCAGACCTCCTGCGCTGTGTGGCTTAGATTCCCCATTGAAATCATTTTCAGGACGGCCTGTTGACGTTTGCCACGGCTGTGCTCATATCGGTCGCAACAGGTAAGCGTTCACGGTCCATGTGGAGGCATACCGTGACGGCTCGTGCAGCGATGATTCTGAGGAACTGGAGTAGGAGGAGGAATCAATGTGTACAGACTGGATTCCTGCAATCCTTGGAGTTGGCAGAACACGTACAGCGCCACTGGCAAGATCTGTACCCGGCTCCACAACATTGACCCAATGGGCAGTGAGGGAAAGGTATTGTCCCTGGCCATGGGTACTGGTCCACGCATCGGACCCTGCTACTGACGGCATTTAGTAGCGCATGTTTAATGTTTCCCTCGACATGTTTTTGCAGAGCAGGGACGGCTTGCCTGCTGAAATAAAATCGGCTTGGCACATTATATTGTGGGACTGCCAATGCCATTAAGTTCCTGAAACTGTCAGTCTCCACCAGCCTGAATGACAGCATTTCAAGGGACAGGAGTTTTGCAATGCCAGCATTCAGAGCCTGTGCTTTGGATGGTTTGCCGAGTATGGCCGTCTTTTATCCCATGCCTGTGGTACCGATGGCTGTTTTGTGGCCTGGGAGTGTGACATGACTGTGAACTTGCTGCTGTGGGTGGAATAACAGTTTGTCTATGGACAACAGTGACCGAGGTTCTTCCATGGAGATCCTGTGAGGAAGCCGAACCAGGTGTGTGTGAGCTGGAGGTAGAGGCTCCAACACGACCTGAAGTTGTAGGTGCTGCTGTAGGTTGGCCTACATCTCCAGTGTGTCTTTGTAACTCAGCTACGTGCTTTGTCCGCACATGTTTCCACATATTTGTGGTATTCAGGTTACTGATATTTTTACCTCTTTTAACTTTTTGCTTACACAGCTTGCATTTAACATAGCAAATATCATCTACAAGTCTGTCAAAAAAGGACCACGCAGTGCAAGTCATGGGAGCGCCAATTTTGACATTTGTAAGAGAACTGCTCCCAACAGGTGCCAAACTGGAGGCTACAGGCAAGCGAGTCTGCAGCCTACCTCTCCCTCCTCTTTGTACCGTTGGGCCAATCTCTTCCTCAGTGAAAAATATAAGACCGGCACTCGGTCAATAACTTTGACCTTCTTCAGACAGGTAATGGTGTGCAAAGTAAGAGATAGGAAAACGATCTATAGAAATCGTGGAGAAAGTCACTCTATCAAGGATAGTACTGGCGCTATAGGATAGGGCTATTCGCTAGGTGCAGTAGCCAGGAGAATAGGCGCTCTTACTTTGCACACCATTACCTGTCTGAAGAAGGTCAAAGTTATTGACCGAAACGTCATATAACTATTGGATTATTCACAATAAATATTTTTTTGCAAGCATATCGAATTAGAGTGCCGGTCTTATATTTTTCATTGATTTAGGGATTGGCATCCCAAGTCCGGGCACCATCATTTTGAACAAGGAGTGCCGTATTGATCCGTTTTCAAATCTCTTCCTCAGAGCTGCTCCCACCACCTTCCTGTTGCTCACGCCATGTTGGGTCTCGGACTTCATCATCTCCACTACCCTCTTCCAACACCTGCTGCTGTTGGATGGTCTGGGCAGCACCATGCTCCACAAAACCTGGCACCTGAGTCTCATCATCATCATGAGATGCGTTCTGCGGTGTGCTGTCCATCGGCACTGGCTCACCCGCCTCTTCAGATTCAGAGAGACACAGCTGTTGCGCATCACTGCATACTCCCTCTTCTTCAAATTGCAGAATGCTGCTTGCCTGTGCCCGTGTTTGCGAGCCAACAGATTCTGAGAACAGAAGCAGAGACTCAGCTGGCTCCTGTACAGAACTCTCTGACTGCCTGGGCAATTTGACAGGCGGTGAACAGACAGATGGTTGCTCAACAGTGTTGTGTTCCTGAGAGGAGGTGGAAGGAATTGAAGTCGATGCATTGGCTGCCATCCAACCAACAACGGCTTCAATTTGTTCTTCCTGCAGCAGGGGGGCACGCCGAGCTCCTACCAAAGTGCGCATAAAGGAACGCTCACGGGAAAACTGGTGGATGCTGTGTCACTGAGGGCGGCAGCAGCCACAGAATCCCCACGTCCTCTCCCTGCTGAAACTCCACGGCCACGACCACGTGCCTTACTCACTGACTTCTTCATCTTGGTAGATTGATAAAGAAAGTCAGAAAAGTTATAAGGCCTAATGTGGTTATTACGCAGAGACTGAAGTGAACACTGAAACACAACTGTTCACAATCTGTGAAAGGCTACTCCTTTGTCTACTTCTATAGTGTTTGCAACCAATGTATTGGATACGGATGGAAGCGCGTCACACTAATAGATTATATTTATTTTAAATGGAATGGAGCAGAACCAATTGGAGAAATGACAAGGATGAGGCACTGAGACACGCTCAGCAGAGTACAAGCAGCAGTGCTTGAACAAGTAACTGGAGCATGATGTGCACTCAAAAAATAAAAAACACAGACTGAAGTGAACACTGAAACACAACTGTTCACAATCTGTGAAAGGCTACTCCTTTGTCTACTTCTATAGTGTTTGCAACCAATGTATTGATACGGATGGAAGCGCGTCACACTAAAATTTAAATTGCATGGAGCAGCAAGAATTACACTGAAGAAAAAAAAAAGAGTCTGTGAGTGACACGTGCAGATGCCTACAGACAGCGTTGCATGCAGAGCAAACTGCAGCGTCACCTGCACTCACACACACCTTGCAGAGCTGTTAAAACAACACTGCAGGCAAAAGGAAGCTTTACACAGCGGTTGGTGCTAGCCTGCCTAAAGCACAGTACACTAAATCGCAATCTCTAACTGTCCCTCAGAGTCAGCACAGCAGCGTTCTGTCCCTTACTGAATTCACAGCACAGTGACGCTAAAATGGCGGCGGCGCCTTTTATAGTGCATTCTGATATCATTTCAGCATCCAATCACAGCCATGCCATTAGTTAACATGACCGCAGCAGTACAGGATGTGCCCACACTTCTTAGGATTCCTCATTGGCTGACTAAAATCACATTGCCTCTCAAAGAATTATGGGAACTTCCGATTCCGGTATACGATATATGGAAAATATCGGAACTAAGTATCGAAAGTCCGATACAGCTAATATCGGCCGATACCCGATACTTGCGGTATCGTATCGCTCAACACTAGTGTCAACCAGCTGAATTGCAGGGGGTTGAATACTACTTGTAGGCACTGTATATATGTATTCTATGTGTGTATTTAGTGTTTACAAGGAAAGAAAGGGTTTTTTTAGTTCGGATATTTCTGTCCCATAGACTTGCATTGGATTTCCGGTATCGGAATCGGGTATCGCCGATGCTTTTTGGGTATCGGCGATACCCATTCCGATCTGATACTTCTTGATATCGGGAAGTATCGCTCAACTCTACCAAGCATATTAATGGAAAGTTGAGTGGAAGGAAAAGTGTGGTAGAAAAATGTTCACAAGCAACCGGGATAACCGCAGCCTTAAAAGGATTGTTAAGAAAAGGCCATTCAAAAATTTGAAGGAGATTTACAAGGAATGGACTGCTCCTGGAGTAATTGCTTCAAGAGCCACCACACACAAACGTATCCAGGACATGGATTGAATTATTTGTGTCAAGCCAATCATGACCAATAGACAACGCCAGAAGTGTCTTACCTGGGCCAAGGAGAAAAAGAACTGGACTGTGGCTCAGTGGTCCAAGGTGTTGCTTTCAGATTAAAGTATACTTTGCATTTCATTTGGAAATCAAGGTCCCAGAGTCTAGAGGAAGAGTAGAGAGGCCATAATCCAAGCTGCTTGAGGTCTAGTGTGAAGTTTCCACAATCAGTGATGGTTTGGGGAGCCATGTCATCTGCTGATGTAGGTCCAGTGTGTTTTATCAAGACCAAAGTCAGCGCAGCTGTCTATCAGGACATTTTAGAGCACTTCATGCTTCCCTATGTCAACAAACTTTTTGGAGATAGAAATTTCATTCTTCGGCAGGACTTGGCAACTATCCATGCTGCCAAAAGTACCAATACCTGGTTTAAAAACAACAGTATCTCTGTGCTTGATTGGCCAGCAAACTCGCCTGACCTTAACCGCATAGAGAATTTATAGGATATTGTCAAGAGGCAGATGAGAGACACCAGACCCAATAATGCAGATGAGCTGAAGGCTGCTATCAAAGCAACCGGGGATTCCATAACACCTCAGCAGTGCCACAGGCTGATCGCCTCCATGACACGCCGCATTGATGCAATAATTGACGCCAAAGGAGCCCGACCAAGTACTGAGTGCATTTACTGAACATACATTTCAGTAGGACAACATTTCGGATTGTAAAAACATTTTTCAAGCTGGTGTTATAAAGTATTCTAATTTACTGAGATAATGACTTTTGGGTTTTCATTGGCTGTAAGCCATAATCATCAACATTAACAGAAATAAACACTTGAAATAGATCACTCTGCTTATAACGACTCTATATAATATATGAGATTTACTTTTTGTATTGAAGAATTGAAATAGATGAACTATTTGATGATATTCTAATTTTGTGAGAAGCACCTATACATTCTCTGTATGTGTTAAAACTTAGCCTGTGTGATATGTACCTGGCAAATTAAAAACCTTATGAAACTTTTTGACCCATAATAGGTGAAGGGGATTGATATAAGAACCTTCTGTAACAGGATTAATACATACCTGTTGTGTGCAGTATATTTTGCATCTGTACCTCAGTTAACAACCTTTTAAATTTTATTATGAATGTTAAAAAAAGGTGTATACTTTTTCATTACTTGAAATTGACTTATACTAACATAACCCACAATGCTAATAAGCCTCCTTACATTGGTATTCCATAGCTGGTATGTCACTCTCCACAAAGTGAAACGTTATCCTTAGACCTCAGTCCAGAGCCTTTGACCTAGCCAAATCAGTTCTTATACTTTGCACTGGTTTAGGGGTGATACCCCAAAACACCGTGTCTGCAAATTTAGATTCTGATTTGGCTTTTATGCTAAGCTATATTGCAATACTCATTAAATGGTCAATAGTGACTTGTAGGATTGCTGCTTCCAACAGGTGGCGCTATATAGTTCAAGTCCTCTTCCTCTCTTTCGAGGCAATTTGCATATTAACAATCTGCCTGTGCATTTTATTAATTACACAGTGATATCCAATGTTTAGAGCTTTGTAGGGCCCCACAATGTGACTTTGCCTCATTCTTCAAGCAGAACATCAGAGAAAGCTTTGGCCTACAACCCACACAACCCCTCTTCCTAACTGCTCAGCTTTCCTCCTCCAAAACCAACTTCTCCACCATCACAGAAGATCGACTCTCCACTCTACTCTCAAGATCATATCTCACCACCTGTGCACTCAACCCAATTCCATCCCACTTCATCCCAAACCTTACCACAGTCTTCATCCCAACCCTAACCCATCTCTTCAACTTATCACTAACAACTGGTGTTTTCCCTTCATGCTTCAAAATAGCCTCAATCATACCCATCCTCATAAAGCCCTCTCTTGACTCATCCTCTGTATCTAGCTATCGCCCCACATCACTTCTCCCCATGTCTCAAAATTACTTGAACAATACTTCTATCTTGAACTGTCCCCACCTCTCTTCCTACTCCCTCTTTGACTGCGTACAATCTGGTTTCCAGCTGCATCAATCCACTGAAACTGCCCTAACAAAAGTCACCAATGACCTACTAACTGCCAAAACCAAGCAACACTACTCTGTCCTCTTCCTCCTGCACCTGTCCTCTGCCTTTGACATGGTGGACCACTCCCTATTACTACAGACCCTCTCATCTCTTGGCATCACAGACTTGGCCCTATCTTGGAACTTATCATAACTAACAGACCTGATATTCAGCTTCTCTCACTCACCAGCCCTTGTAGATTGTGAGCCCTCGCGGGCAGGGTCCTCTCTCCTCCTGTACTAGTCATGACCTGTGCTGTTTAAGATTACTGTACTAGTTTTTTTATTATGTAAATCCCTCCTTACATGTAAAGCGCCATGAAATAAATGATGCTATAATAATAAATAATAATAATAATGTCTGCATGATACTTTGTTAATATTCCTCATTGGACTGGTGTTATTAATTAGAATGCATTAATGAGTATATTTTATGCACATTTTTGACATAATGCAACCTCATATGAGTTTCAATTCGCTATATACAGTAAGTATCTCTTGGGAATAACCAGTTGGAATCATATATAATAAGCTTATATTTGATGTAAGTGTGCAAAAGTATTTGATATCCATATTAATATGCAGATCTATATTTATTTAGTGTTTATCTTATATATTTTATCTATTTTATTTCATCTATGTTAAATGCATTGGAAATAACAGAGTCCATTCTTTTGGAAGAAAAATTGTAAAACTTTCATTGGTCTTGAGAACATTGCAAAATCACAGACAAACCATTACTGTCTTCACTTTTAGGTAAGAGATTAAAGATTTTTGTACTATTCTGCAATTTTTATGTAATATTTCAATCATTTCACAACAGACGATTACAAGTTTTGCAGGTTGTTTTTTTTTTTTTTTTTTTTTTAAAGAAACTTAAAGGAAAAAAATCAATAGCGTAGTTTTACAAGCTCTGTACTAAAAGATTGTCCTGAAAGCATCAAGCTCCGTCACGTTTTCTGGCATTTAAATGTCAGTAATTAAGAGTTTAGATTTGTAGGTTAATCAATAATCTCTCTCTGTTATTGATGAGCAAATATTGTTGTGTCTATCAAAGACAGACTACAATGCCAACTATAGGGGATGTCACTGTCCTCTGCTCCCCGGCACAGGCAAACATGACTAATCGCTTTTCATTTTTGGAAAATATCTAGCCAATATAAAGACTGCAAAGCCTGTCTGGCAATAAAATTCCAATAAGCCTGAAAAAGAACAAAATTCACAATCAAGACTTTTATCAAAAGACTGTAAAAGCTTTTATAAATAGTTTTTATTTTCAGGATTTTACATTGATGACTCTTCTTAGGATAAGTCATCAATGTAATCTGTCGAGGCTGAGGCCCCCTGGGTGATCGCTAACTTGAACAAGGCATTGCCTGTGCCCTCAAAACAGCAACATCACTATAAGGAAGGCTACATCAGTAGTTCAAAAACTCTTATTATCAAAGGAATGTACTCCAATCAATACATTTTAAGAATGAAAAAGGTTCACTAGAACAGAAAGTACCCATAAATTACCTATAAAAACACTAGTCGAAACAAATAATATATAAAGTTCCAAAATGTGTATTTTATTTATTCACAAATATGGCTTGACACATACAAAACAAAAATAGAAAATCATGATGACAAAGACATTTAATCCTTTACGACATATGACGTACATCAAAGGCTGACTCTAATGCAGGCTCGCATGCTGAGCCGGCATCTTTCCGGCAGATGATGGCTCTGTTATTCAGCAACTATCTGCCTCTAACAACTGCGGGGTTAACATATACAGTGAAAGTTTTAAAAAAATTTTTAAATATGAAAATAATATGTACATAGTTCAAATCATGTTTTTTTTCCCAAATAAAATTAAAAAAAAAATCGACATACAAGGCACTGCTACATCCGTAAAAGACTGCTCAATCAAAATATAAAATTAACAAACCCGATCGGTAAACGGTGTAATAAAAAAAATGGAAATACCAAAATTACATTATTACCACCACCGCAACACTGCAATAAAATGCAATGAAAGGTGATAAAAACATTGTATCTACCCCAAAATGGTATCAATAAAAACAGTTGCTCAGAGTGCAAAAATAAAAGCCCTCATTCAGCTCCATCGACTAAAATTTTAAAACATTATGGGTCTCGGAAAATGGAATTTTTTTATGAACTTACACATTTTTTCACACTTAGATTACAAACTATGAATGTTTGGTATATGCGTAATCATACTGACCTTTTCACAAATTGGCAGCACTTGGATTTTTTCCTGCTTTCCAGTAGATTGCCTGATAGCATGAATGGTGTCATTCAAAACTAGAACTCGTCCAGCAAAAAACAAGCCCTCATACATCATATGTCAATTAGAATGAGGTCCATCATGATGTCCATAAGAGTAATTTATACAGACGTAAAGTCTACATGTCCTTGAGTTGCAAGACCTGAAGCTCAACCTTCATTGCAAGTTTTGCAAATGCTTACTCAGAGAGTGGTGAGGTGGAGGAAATTAAAAGCCTAAATAAAGAATCATGGGTAGAGACACAGGTGACAGCCATTGACGAAAAAATCCATCCACTATACTTAAATGACGTTGGCTCCAAGGATTTTCATGCTGCAGGGCAAGGACTGTTGACGTCACCATTCCAACATCAATCAAGCCACGGAAGGTGCCATCTCTACCAGAGTCCAGAACTTACTATATACATTGCACGTGATGTGTCCCTCCACCTCCCTTGGTTGTAAATATCTTTGTCATCATGTTTTTCGTTTTTTATTTTGTTGCAGCCATATTTGTTAATTAATAAACTACATTTTGGCACTTTATATGAAGTGACATCACCTGCCCATATGGAAAATTCAAGAGGGCAACAATATGGGCAAGGATCAAGCTGTCCTTAAACCCCTTCGCCTCATTTTACTCTTTTTGGTAGCAAGGCTGTTTCTGTAGGTGGTAGTATGGTACCTCTTCTTTTGCTACTCATCTCCACATGTGTGTTCTAATATATTGCAAATGTGTTATGCATATGAGTGAATGTTGTGACAGGATGGCCACTAGGTGGCAGCAGCAGAAGACATTAGAAGTGGAGCAGTGGTAGACTACAAGCAGGCATGGGTTAACTTGTATGAATGAGCAAGTAGATAAGGGAACAGCAGCAGGAAATCAGTGGCAGAGCCCGATAGGCCATGCCAGAGCAAGGAGCAAATGTAAGTTGTGTAGCAGTGAGAGAAGACACACGGATAGCCCTGGGGGTGAAGATTGCTGAAGCAATGAGTAACTCCAGGCTAAGCAGCGTGCGAGTGGTCACCATCTATTGAAGTAACCATTCCAAATTGTATCCGGGGATAATGGCCAGGACTAGGTAGAGCTGAGCACGCCTTTTACCATTTTCCAATGGAAATCGGGCAAGTGGAATGGGAAGAAGATGGTGGACCAGTGATGGTGTAAGCACACTCAGACAAGAGGCCAGTACACGTTGAGTCAAGGGTCAACATGAATACAAGAGTCCGGTAGCCTGAGACCAAGACAGGGTCAAGACGGAGCACGGACTGGTGCACAAGAAGAGAGTCAGCAGCTGAAGCTGAGAACTGAATAGAGGCTGTGGAGAAGGCATAGAATTCATATCCGAGCAGCACAGCTTCCCAGGACAAGATTAGAGGTTCAGCAACTAGGACAGAATATGTGCTGAATGTGAAGGACTTCCTACTACTTGAAATCTGTGCCTGAAGATATTGAGATTGCTAATCCTTCTTGTAATCTGTGCCTGGATACATCTATTCCTAAAGTAAATGTTTCCATTATAACAATCATTGGACATGTCATTGTCTCTTTATATTAATATTAATTGCATTGCTTTACATTGAGCAGAATTAAGTATGCTGACATCTGCCGATATACACCCTTTATACCGTATGAGCCCACACCTAGCCCCTGTTCTGTATATCTTATGAGCCCACACACAGCCCCCTTTATACCATAATAGCCACACATGGCCCCAATATAAAGTGTGAGCCCACACATAGCCTCTCGACATACCAAATGAGTCCTTTCATAGCCTCCGTATATACAGTACAGACCAAAAGTTTGGACACACCTTCTCATTCAAAGATTTTTCTGTATATTCATGGCTATGAAAATTGTAGAATCACACTGAAGGCATCAAAACTATGAATTAACACATGTGTAATTATACATTACACTTTACAAAAAAGTGTGAAACAACTGAAAATATGTCTTATATTCTAGGTTCTTCAAAGTAGCCACCTTTAGCTTTGATTACTGCTTTGCACGCAGAAAAGGTGAACGGATGGACTCTACATGCCTGGTTCCCACCGTGAAGCATGGAGGAGGAGGTGTGATGGTGTGGGGGTGCTTTGCTGGTGACACTGTTGGGGATTTATTCAAAATTGAAGGCATAGTGAACCAGAATGCCTACTACAGCATCTTGCAGCAGCATGCTATTCCATCCGGTTTGCGTTTAGTTGGACCATCATTTATTTTTCAACAGGACAATGACCCCAAACACACCTCCAGGCTGTGTAAGGGCTATTTTGACCAAGAAGGAGAGTGTTGGGGTGCTACGCCAGATGACCTGACCTCCACAGTCACTAGACCTGAACACAATCGAGATGGTTTGGGGTGAGCTGGACCGCTCACCGCTTCAATTTTGAATAAATCCTCAACAGTGTCACCAGCAAAGCACCCCCACGCCATCACACCACCTCCTCCATGCTTCACGGTGGGAACTAGGAATGTAGAGTCCATTCGTTCACCTTTTTCTGCTTGCAAAGCAGTAATCAAAGCAAATGGTGGCTACTTTGAAGAACCTAGAATATAAGACATATTTTCAGTTGTTTCACACTTGTTTGTAAAGTGTAATGTATAATTCCACATGTGTTAATTCATAGTTTTGATGCCTTCAGTGTGATTCTACAATTTTCATAGTCATGAAAATACAGAAAGATCTTTGAATGAGAAGGTGTGCCCAAACTTTTGGTCTGTATTGTATATATAGTGTCAGCCATCATGTAGCCTTCATATGTAAAAAATAGACCCACATAGCCTCCAAATATACAGTGAGCCCCACATAACCTCCATATATGCAGTGTGAGCTCCATATAGCCTCCATTTATAAAATGTGAGCCCCACATAGTCTCCTATTTATATATAAATATCCCATACACATGAAAAAAACAACAACACATATTCACCTCGCTCACGTTCCCCCAGCACTCTGTTCCTGTAGCCTTTGTTCTTAGTCTCAGAATAAGCGAGATGAAATGACATTATAGCATCTCACATGCTGTTTAGTGGAAAATGGAGCCGTCGGCATCATCCTCCATCAATGTATTCACCGCTGTCTGGATTCTGAGGTTGCAGATAGCAGTGACAGTGGGCAGAGAATGGATGGCGGGTGGGGGAGGGCAAGGTGCTACCCGTGAGCCACTGTTTCTGCCCTTCGGCTGTCTTGGTTCAAGGGCTGGACTGGAAGAGCCAGAGGTATGGACATGGCCTGCAAGCTGCAGGTTTCCCAGGTCTGATATAGAGGATACTTTCCTTTAGTATATCTACACCTTTGGGAACATGGAGGTGAACTAGTGCATTGAACAATAAATGTTCTCTTAGCAAATGCTACAGCATTACATTTGGAATCGGTATAGATATTCACTGGTCAGTCTCAAATATATGTGATTAGGAAATTTCTATTAAGGCTTTTGCATAGTCTTGTGGGTGAGTAGAAAAGCTAGTTACTGCTGACTGTAGCTACTTTACTATGGTTGACTGCTTCGACTAAGGGCTCATGTACATTGTTAGGGTCTGCGGAACGCACCAAATATATGATGTGGAGAGGTGCGTTCGCAGCCCGGGGTCCACCGTGCAGACGGAGCCTGCTGCTAGTAAAATGGTGCAAGAAGCAAACTCTGTTATCCCACAGAGTCGCCAAAATAAACGCCGTAACGCGCTGTGGCAATATGTGCAAACTCTGTTAATCCACAGAGCCGCTGAAGGAGTGCCGCAGCGCTATATGGCGATGTGTGCGAACTCACTTAACACAACTGAGTCGCAAAATAAACACGCTAGGGCGCTGTCTAGTGTTGAAAGCGAACCCTGTTATGTCACAGAGCCGCTGAGACAAACTTCTGTGTCCTGTCAGGCACCCAGGTACACAGTTAACTGCTAAGCGAACATAGAACGTGATCATGCGCTAATGTCCTCAGCGGGAGTCACCCGCAATCTATGGCATCTGAACGCCAGGCCCTGAATACGGCAATCAAACTCCTCACCGGTTATGCCGGTAATCTAGGGCATCTAGGACACCGACCCTGACCAGCTAGCATACCAAACTCCTCATCGATTAAGTCGGTTTCTAGGGGCTTATTTCAGCCGGGCCCTAACCACACACATGCATGACCACACTGGCGCAAAGCATATAAAGATTGATATTAGCGCATGGCGGCCCAGCCATGCTACCTTTTTATAGTAACAGCTACAGGACCTGCCAGAAACAAGGACCAATGAAACTTGTTCCAGAACACCAGTAGTCACAGGACCTTCCTGGCAGACCAATAGGAGCTGCTGCAGTACCTGAGCATGTGACCCCTGATCTCCAATGAGAGATCTCACTCTAGACATGCTCAGAAGGGGAAAACAAGGACTTTGTCCTAAAGACGTCTGCTCGCCGCTAACCAGTACTGGCCACAATAGCAGAGCCTGGAGGAGCAGCAGTAATCATCTTCACACTATTAGACTGGGCGAGATGCTGGGACGATGTCTAAGCTGAGCAGGCTCCACTGTGGAAGGAGATGAATGGGGGACTGTAGCGGGACTGGTTCAAGACTCCCCTTGTGCAGCAGCGAGAACTTGAACCCTAGCACACATGGCCGTATTTTCAATCCAAGGGTGTTCCAAAAAATATATTGGATCATCCTGGGTGCAGTTTTATTCCTTGGGGCCGTGCATGCCAAGTTTGATTTGATATTTGGATCGCACCTGGCTATGCAAGTCAATGAGTCCATGGAAACCATCAGACTGCAGTCGCATAACTTCAGAGTCTGATTTCCACTGACTGACAAAATGGAGAGGATGGAGATATTTTTTTCTCCATCTTCTCCTCATCCAACAGAATTGGATCGCACTATGATCTCGCTCTGATCAAGTTCTGATCAGAGTTTGATCCAAGTGTGACTTGTATAATCGACCCAATTCTCTTGGATGAGAGAATCTACTCATGTCTGACTCTAACCTAAGACGGAGTGACTCGTCTTCTTTGTAGTCCTCTGGTGGCTACCAGTAGTTGTCAGTCATACTAAGCAAAATTTTACAAGGTTTACTTTTTATTGTCTATTTAATAAAACCACAGTCACCATTAGGCCACCATAAGAACCAAGGATACTGGTAAGCGAATTTATCTTTTCAGTGCTTATTAGCTCTTTAAAATATTTTATCCAGATCGGTTAACATTATATCACACATGTTCATTTTAAGCAATGAAACTGTAGGGAAGAGAAATTCAATATTGTTCCAGCTGTTATATTACTCTGCTCATAGGTGAAAATCTAGATGTACACATTTCATCAATGGTTTAACCACTGGCACTAAATATCAATAACATTTGCATATATTTATGCTCCCTAGAATCTAATATAATGTCATTTAAGATGGCACTGCTTTAGTGAATTCAGATTATTGAAATATTGTTTGTTATTGAAATACCATTGTAATAAAAAAAATACACCTATCCAAGACATTCTTCTCCTATTGAAATAAATGTATCTTGTGCGGAAACTTCTCCGTATTTTATTTTAGCTCAAAGTCTTTGTCATTAAACAAGGATATTATATTTTAGAGAAGAAAAATATGCAATGGATTTGACATCTTAGAATTTATCCAACTTTTAAATTCCAATGAAAATAAATGCTTTTCATAAACATTTTCTCCAGTTGGGATATTAGGACAATATATTATATTTCCTGAAAATAAGTACCTAGCGGCATTAACATAATAATATGTCTGCCATGGATTTGACAGACTAGCTTCATTCAGTCAGACATACAGCTCAGGGTTTAGCAACAGATTAAAAATATAACAATATATTGTCAAATAACCAAAAAAGTATTGCATTCTGCGTCATAATGTCATGCCCGAGGTTGAGTATGAAGATAAACATGTATAAAGGTTCATCTGTCTGAGGTTAAGTAGGAAGTTAAAGTTGTATAAATGTTAATCTCTGCTGCATAAAATGAATGGCAAATTATCTATTTCTGTTCTTGTTTCTGTATCAATTATTAAATAAATAAGTAGACTTGATCAGACCTTTTGAAACTCAAATTCACCGACTTTGCCAAATTGTATCCAAAAATTTGACTTGCGGCAAATATATTTGCACCAATTTCAATACTGGAAAGCTTGTAATTGCTTGGAAAATACACTAGGGAGAGAGGAGAAAGAAAGCTGGAGAGAGAGAGAAACCCATTGACCATAAGAGTTTACACTTTGCAGGAAGAGAGAGAGGACCTTGCTGACCATAAGAGCTTACACTCTACAGAAGAGAGAAAGAGGAACACGATTACAATAAAAGCTTATTCTCTAGAGGAGAGAGAGAGGACCCTACTGACCATAAAAGGTTACAGTGGGTTCAGAAAGTATTCAGACCACTTAAAATTTTTCAATCTTTGTTTCATTGGAGCCATTTGGTAAATGAAAAAAAAGTTGATTTTTTTTCTCATTAATGTACACTCTGCACCCCATCTTCACTGATAAAAACCAGAAATGAAGAAATATTTGCAAATTTATTAAAAAAGAAAAACTGAAATATCACATGCACAGTGTCATAAGTATTCAGACCCTTTTCTCAGACACTCATATTTACGTCACATGCTGTCCACTTCCTTGTGATCCTCCTTGAGATGGTTCTACTCCTCATTAGAGTTCAGCTGTGCTTAATTAAACTGATAGGACTTGATTTGTAAAGGCACACACCTGTCTATATAAGACCTCACAGCTCACAGTGCATGTTAGACCAAATGAGAATCATGAGGTCAAAGCAACTGGTCAAGGAGCTCAGAGACAGAATTGTGGCAAGGCACACATCTGGCCAAGATTACAAAAGAATTTCTGCAGTATGCAAGGTTCCTAAGAGCACAGTGGCCTCCATAATCCTTAAATGGAAGAAGTTTGGGATCACCAGAAGTCTTCCTAGACCTGTCTGTCCAGCCAATCTGAGCAATTGTGGGAGAAGAGCCTTGTTGAGAGAGGTAAAGAAGAACCCGAATGTTAGGGTTCGAGTTCCTGCTGCTGCACAAGCGGAGTCTCGAACCCGTCCCGCTGCGGTCTCCCATTCATCACCGCCCGCAGTGGAGCCTGCTCAGCAGAGACGTCAGTCCAGGCGTCTTGCCCACTCCTCTACTGTGCAGTGACTTGCTGCTGTCTTTCCTGGATCTGCTATTATGGCCAGTGCTGGAGCAGTCGTCTTTGAGACAAAGTCCTGCGTTTTCCCATCTGAGCATGCCCAGAGTGAGATCTCTCATTGGAGATCAGGGGTCACATGTTCAGGTGCTGCAGCGGCTCCTATTGGTCCGCCAGGAAGGTCATGTAGCTACGTTTGTTTGTAACAGCTTCTCATTGGTCCTTGTTCCTGGAAGGTCCTGTAGCTGTTGCTATAAAAGGGTAGCATGGCTGGGTCGCCATGCGCTAATTTCAACCATTGTATGATATGCGCCAGTGTGGTCATGCGTGTGTGTTGTTAGGGACCCGGCTGAAATAAGCCACTAGAATACCGACTTATTCGGTGAGGAGTTTGGTATGGTAGCTGGTCAGGGTCGGTGTCCTAGATGCCCTAGATTACCGGCATAACCGGTGAGGAGTTTTGATTGCCGTATTCAGGGTCTGGCATTCAGACGCCATAGATTGCGGGTGACTCCCGCGAGGACATTAGCACATGATCACGCTTTATGTACGCTTAGCACTTAACTGTGTATCTGAGAGCCTGACAGGACACAGTACTTTTTCTCAGCGGCCCTGTGACGTAACAGGGTTCGCTTTCAACGCTAGACAGCGCCCTAGCGTGTTTTCTTTGCCACTCAGTTGTGTCTAGTGAGTGCGCACACATCGCCATATAGCGCTGCGGCTCTCCTTCTAGCGGCTCTGTGGAGTAACAGAGTTCGCACTTATTGCCACAGCGCATTACGGCGTTTATGTTGGCGACTCTGCGGGATAACAGAGTTTGCTTCTCGCGCCATTTCTACTAGCAGCAGGCTCCGCTTGCACGGTGGACCCCGGGCTGCGAACGCACCTCTCTATATATTTGGTGCGTTCCGCAGACCCTTAACATAATATTAGCGCCCAAGGTCTGGCTAGTAAAATGGCGGATGAACAGCGTCTATCGCAGTACATCCAGCAGCTGGAGGGTAGGTTGGCAGCTCTTGAGCGCACAACCTCAGCTGTGGATGTTACCGCAGTCGCTGTTCAGGCTGCTAGCGTGGCTGCAGCCAGTTTGTCTTCTGCCACCTCTGCCCCTACATTATCCCACCTCCCGCTTCCTGACAAGTTTGCCGGTGATAGCAAGCAATGTCGGGGATTCGTGAGTCAGTGCTCTATACAGCTCGAGCTTCTGGCTGCACGTTTTCCCACGGATCGGGCACAAGTGGGTTTTGTACTTTCTCTACTCTCGGGCAGAGCGTTGGAGTGGGCAACGCCGCTGTGGGAGCGCGACGATCGTGTGGTGCGGAGTGCTCCTCGTTTCTTGGAGGCTCTTAAAAAGGTCTTTTTAGGACCTCAGGTCACCCACGATACGGCGCTACAACTGCTGGCATTGGCACAGGGTTCGTCTTTGGTCAGTCTGTTTTCCGTCCAGTTTTGGACTCTAGCTTCTGAGCTAGATTGGTCTGATAAAGTTCTTATTCCAATCTACTGGCGAGGACTGGCTGACCATGTTAAAGACGCTTTGGCTACCAGGGAGATTCCCGCCACACTGGAGAAGCTTATCTCCATATCTACCCGCATTGACCTCCGTTTTCACGAGCGGAGGTTGGAGCGGGCCCAGTGTAGGCAGAGGTTTCGGTTGGCTCCTACCTTTGCCAAACCTCTCGAATTTCCCGATCTGGCGTCCGAAACCCAAAAGGCCACAGAAGTTCCTCATGCAGGACCTAAGTCTCGGTCCGTCCGAGTATTCGTGGTCTGTAACCGTTGTCAGCAGACAGGACACTATGCCAACAAATGTCCACAGCGATCGGGGAAGCGATCGCGTCTAGTGGCCCTGGGAGGAGGTTCACTAGAGACAGCGGCATTTTCCTCCAAGATGACACTTAAAGGGACAATCACTGTTGGTACTTCCATTCTCACCGCCGACCTTTGCGTGGACTCAGGAGCAGAGGGGAATTTCATGTCCTCTAGCTTTGCTCACCGTCATGCAATACCTCTGGTGGCGCTTGACAAATCAGTGACTGTCCGGGTAGTGAATGGGTCGACATTGCCCTCACAAATTACACACCAGACTGTTCCACTTGCATTGTCTGTATCTCCTTCCCATCAGGAACTTATTTCCCTACTCGTCCTTCCCGAGGGAATAGACGAGATCCTACTAGGTATACCTTGGCTCAGTTTCCACTCCCCACATATAGAGTGGACTTCGGGTAGGATACTGGGTTGGAGTGATGCATGTAGAGGCAGATGTGTCAGGAGTTGCGTTCAGGTTACCACTACGGAGTTACCCGCAGATCTTACTCCACTTCCCAAGCACTACTGGTCATATGCAGACGTGTTCTCCAAGAAGGCTGCGGAGACTCTTCCGCCTCATCGCCCCTATGACTGTCCTATCGAAGTCTTGCCTGGCGCAGAACCTCCTCGGGGAAGGGTCTATCCCCTCTCTCTTCCTGAGACAGAGGGCATGTCGCAATATATTCAGGAGAACCTGGCAAGAGGGTTTATTAGGAAGTCGGTGTCACCGGCAGGGGCGGGATTTTTCTTGTGCAGAAGAAAAATGGAGAATTGCGTCCGTGTATTGATTACAGGGGTCTTAATGCCATCACCGTTAAAAACAAGTACCTGTTGCCCCTGATTTCGGAGCTATTTGATAGGCTTCGGGGAGCAAGAGTATTCACTAAACTAGATCTGCGCGGTGCTTATAACCTGATTCGCATCCGTGAGGGGGACGAATGGAAGACGGCTTTTAATACCAGGGATGGGCATTACGAATATCTGGTGATGCCCTTTGGGCTCTGTAATGCTCCAGCCGTTTTCCAAGACTTTGTCAATGACATCTTCCGGGATATGCTCTCCACCTCGGTCGTAGTCTATCTGGATGATATACTCATCTTCTCTCCAGATATTGACTCCCACCGGAGAGATGTCTGCAGAGTCTTCGACCTCTTACGGGCTAATTCCCTCTATGCTAAATTAGAGAAATGTATGTTTGAGCTGGAGTCTTTACCTTTCCTTGGTTATATCATCTCAACCCAGGGATTGGCTATGGATCCGGCCAAACTACAGGCTGTGATGGACTGGCAGGAACCTCACTGTCTAAAAGCGGTGCAGCGCTTTATGGGGTTCATCAATAACTATCGCCAGTTTCATTCCGCATTTCTCTACCTTGGTAGCTCCCTTGGTAGCCCTCACCAAGAAGGGAGCAAATCCCAAATTGTGGTCGGAAGAGGTCTCCACGGCTTTCTCTTCTATTAAGTCTCATTTTGCTAGCGCTCCCATTCTACATTGCCCCGATGTTGATAAGCCATTTTTATTGGAGGTGGATGCCTCATCCGTTGGTGCTTGAGCAGTCCTCTTCCAAAAGGATGCTCAAGGTCGGAAGCATCCTTGCTTCTTCTTCTCTAAGACCTTCACTTCAGCGGAGAGGAATTATTCCATCGGGGATAGGGAGTTGCTAGCCATGAAGTTGGCCTTCTCTGAGTGAAGACATCTGTTGGAGGGGGCCCGTTTTCCCTTCCAAGTCTTCACCGACCACAAAAATTTGGTGTATCTGCAGACAGCCCAGCGGCTTAACTCTCGCCAGGCCAGATAGTCCTTGTTCTTCTCTCGGTTTAATTTCACACTCCATTTCCTCTCGGGAGAGAAGAACATTCGTGCCGACGCTCTCTCTCGCTCTGTGGTGTCCTCTGAAGAGGAGGTAGAGGAGCCTCGGCTTATTGTTTCCACAGAGAGCCTGAGAACAGTGGCTCCGGTTTCACTAGAGTCTGTGCCCCCGGGCAAGACTTTTGTGCCTACCAATTTGCGACCGGAGGTACTCTCTTGGTCACATTCGTCCAGGGTTGGTGGACATTTTGGGGCAAAGAGGACATCTGAATTGCTGGCGAGGACATATTGGTGGCCGCATATGGTCCGTGATGTTGGGGACTATGTTCGGGCGTGTGTCTCCTGTGCCAAAAATAAGTCTCCACGACAACGGCCAGCTGGTTTACTTTATCCTTTGCCGTGGCAGACAGGCCCTGGGAGATGGTTGGGATGGACTTTGTGGTGGGCTTGCCCAAGTCTCGGGGTTGCACCATCATTTGGGTAATCACCGACCATTTCTCTAAAATTGTGCATCTGGTGCCACTACCATGGTTACTTTCTGCACGGGCTCTGGCAGCGTGGTTCGTTAGGCACATCTTCCGTCTACACGGCATGCCGGACAAAATTGTCAGTGACCGAGGTCCCCAGTTTGCGTCTCGGTTCTGGAGAGAGCTTTGTCGTCTACTCAGTATTGAGTTAAATCTCTCTTCAGCGTATCATCCTGAGACGAATGGGTTGGTAGAGAGGGCCAACCAGACCTTGGTCACCTATCTACGACATTTTGTCTCTGCCAGGCAGGATGACTGGGCATCCTTGCTACCATGGGCTGAGTTTGCATTAAACAATGCTGTGGCTGACTCCACCGGACAGACTCCTTTCCTTCTGAACTATGGTCAGCATTCGCGGGTTCGGTGCCCATGCCCTTGTCTTCCGCCGACTCCAGGGTGGCAGACTGGGCTGTGGAGGCACGGGACATTTGGGACCGTACCCAGGATGCCATTCAGGCGTCCAAGGAGAGGATGAGGTCCTCCGCCGACGCACATCGGCGCCCCGCTCCAACATTTGCTCCTGGGGACTTGGTGTGGCTCTCCGCCCGTAACATCAGGCTGCGAGTTGAGTCCACTAAGTTGGCACCCGCTACCTGGGTCCTTTCAAGGTCCTCGAGCAGGTTAACCCTGTGGTGTACCGTTTGGCTCTTCCACCATGCCTGGGTATCTCCGACACCTTTCATGTATCCCTCCTGAAACCCATGCTCATGTCCCGGTTTTCTGAGTCATCTGCCGGGACATCGGGTTCATCTACGGATGACCATGAGGTGAACGCCATCGTAGGGTGTAAGGTGGTACGGGGCAAAAAGTTTTATTTGGTGGACTGGAGGGGCTATGGGCCTGAGGATAGGTCTTGGGAGCCTGCCAAGCATATTCACGCTCCGCAGCTCATCACTGCCTTTGAGCGCAGCGAGGCCCAGGGAAGGGGGGGCCCTAGGAGGGGGGTAATGTTAGGGTTCGAGTTCCCGCTGCTGCACAAGGGGAGTCTCGAACCCGTCCCGCTGCGGTCTCCCATTCATCTCCGGCCGCAGTGGAGCCTGCTCAGCAGAGACGTCGGTCCAGGCGTCTTGCCCACTCCTCTACTGTGCAGTGACTTGCTGCTGTCTTTCCTGGATCTGCTATTGTGGCCAGTGCTGGAGCAGTCGTCTTTGAGACAAAGTCCTGAGTTTTCCCATCTGAGCATGCCCAGAGAGAGATCTCTCATTGGAGATCAGGGGTCACATGTTCAGGTGCTGCAGCGGCTCCTATTGGTCCGCCAGGAAGGTCATGTAGCTACGTTTGTTTGTAACAGCTTCTCATTGGTCCTTGTTCCTGGAAGGTCCTGTAGCTGTTGCTATAAAAGGGTAGCATGGCTGGGCCGCCATGCGCTAATATCAACCATTGTATGCTATGCGCCAGTGTGGTCATGCGTGTGTGTGGTTAGGGACCCGGCTGAAATAAGCCACTAGAATTCCGACTTATTCGGTGAGGAGTTTGGTATGGTAGCTGGTCAGGGTCGGTGTCCTAGATGCCCTAGATTACCGGCATAACCGGTGAGGAGTTTTGATTGCCGTATTCAGGGTCTGGCGTTCAGACGCCATAGATTGCGGGTGACTCCCGCGAGGACATTAGCACATGATCACGCTTTATGTACGCTTAGCACTTAACTGTGTATCTGAGAGCCTGACAGGACACAGTACTTTTTCTCAGCGGCCCTGTGACGTAACAGGGTTCGCTTTCAACGCTAGACAGCGCCCTAGCGTGTTTTCTTTGCCACTCAGTTGTGTCTAGTGAGTGCGCACACATCGCCATATAGCGCTGCGGCTCTCCTTCTAGCGGCTCTGTGGAGTAACAGAGTTCGCACTTATTGCCACAGCGCATTACGGCGTTTATGTTGGCGACTCTGCGGGATAACAGAGTTTGCTTCTCACGCCATTTCTACTAGCAGCAGGCTCCGCTTGCACGGTGGACCCCGGGCTGCGAACGCACCTCTCTACTTTATATATTTGGTGCGTTACGCAGACCCTTAACACCGAAGATCACTGTGGCTGAGCTCCACAGATGCAGTAAGGAGATGGGAGAAACTTCCACAAAGTCAACTAGAAAAAACTTATTGACAGTTATTGTGATGAATGAGTGGAACAGGCTGCCACGAGACAAAGTCAACTAGAAAAAACTTATTGACAGTTAGTGTGATCAATGAGTGGAACAGGCTGCCACGAGAGGTGGTGAGTAGAGTTGAGCGAAACAGGTCGGTCAGATTAAAAAAAGACCAACTTTCGCCGAAGTCGGGTTTCGCCGAGCGAAACCCCACCATAGCGTGAGGTGGGCCATGCGTTCGGCGACCCAAGCGCCAAAGTCAGTTTTCCCATAATGCTTGAAGGGCCTTTTCTCAGCCAATGAGCAAGGACGCACTGTGTGGGCAACGCGATGACATAGGCAGCGGCCAGCACCATCTTAGAGAAGGGCATTGCAGTGATTGGCTTTCGTTGTGTGGCGTCACAGTGCCTATAAAAGCCCTCACTGCCAACCACCATTTACTTCTGCCGATCTTAGCGTAGGGAGAGTTTGCTGGCGCTGGTTCTCAGTGGGGAGAGCGTTAGGCAGGCAAAAAAAAAATATTCTGTGCTTGTGCTGATAGCAATTAGCTGTATAGTTAGTATGCAGTTTCAGGGAGGATTTTGTTGTCTGCAGCAGCGCTGGTTCTTAAGCTGCCTGACAGTGACAGGGGAGGAATGGCTTTTGTGCAGCAGCAGAGCAGATTATTAGGCTGCCTGCCAGTGACAGGGGAGGAATTTATTGTGTGCAGCAGCAGAGCTGATTATTAGGCTGCCTGCCAGTGACAGGGGAGGAATTTATTGTGTGCAGCAGCAGAGCTGATTATTAGGCTGCCTGCCAGTGACAGAGGAGGAATTTCTGGTGTGCAGCAGCAGTGCTGATTATTAGGCTGCCTGCTAGCTGTATTGCTGTGTGTACACTGCTGTGCAGAGTGCTTTTTAACACAGCACCTACACAGCACTAATACTTTTATTCTTTTTTTCTGCACAGTTACCGAGCGTTCATTTTTACCACACCGTATAGAGCTGTACGCTCCTCACACTACCGTGTACCGGCTGGTATCACGGACAAATACATGCTGACTATCTGTGTGTAACTCCGGAAATATATCCGGAGATTTCAATTTTCCACAAAATTGTATACAGCTGGTATCTTCTGATACAGTACCATTTTTCTGCCTTGTGTATTAGGGTCAAATCCATACTGAGAGAGCGTCTGTGTGTTACTACGGAAATATATACGTAGATTTAAATTTTCCCCAAAACCAAATATAGTTGGTATCTTCTGATACAGTACTGTTTTTCTCCCTTCTGTATTACGGTCAAATCCATAGTGAGAAAGCGTCTATGTGTTACTCCTCAAATATATACGGAGATTAAAAATTACCCCAACACTATACAGCTGTACGCTACTGATACAGTATACTTTTTCTGCTTTTCATTTTCTGGTGTAATCCATACTGAATTCACACTAACTGGAAACCTGAACAATTAGGCTCCATTCACAGGTGGTATGAAAACACAAATTTTATTGAACAAATTTAATAAAAACACACATATATCTATTAGAGAGGTACACAACAGTATATAAAAGGGACTGACACAGCCTTGATGACCCTCAATAATCAACCCCACAGGATGGTTTGTAAAGTGAATAGTAAACCCACATAAACAGTGTAAATAATGCAATTATTGCAGTTTAATAGTAACTGGAGTATTGCTAAGCAATTACTCAAATGGCATCTCATGACACAAGTTCACGATAAAAACAACTGCATCTAGTGTGAACAAAGGCACAGTCTAAGGAGGTGTGTCAACCATCTGCATTAGATTAAACCCTCAAAATACCAAACACTGTCTCACAGACATGTGTCCAAGAAATATCGTCACTCCTTGCGGAGATCAACATGCTAAGCATGCAGATGAGGAGACTTAAAGCCGCAATGCTCCTCTGGGAAATATGCTAATTATGCAAATTGTCTCTTCAGAGAGGAAGAGAGCTAGAACTCTAGTGCCACCTTTTGGAAGGTAGCAATCCTACAAGTCAATGTCGACCCTTTAACGAGCCTTATCACATGACCTAGGATAATAGCCAAACCAGAATCTCAATTTGCAGACACTGTGTTTCGGGGTTCAGCCCTCGTCAGTGCAAAGCGGAGATCTGGTTTGGCTGTGTGAGAGGCGTCAGACCATTGTCCAAGAAATATCGTCACTCCTTGCGGAGATCAACATGCTAAGCATGCAGATGAGGAGACTTAAAGCCGCAATGCTCCTCTGGGAAATATGCTAATTATACAAATTGTCTCTTCAGAGAGGAAGAGAGCTAGAACTCTAGTGCCACCTTTTGGAAGGTAGCAATCCTACAAGTCAATGTCGACCCTTTAACGAGCCTTATCACATGACCTAGGATAATAGCCAAACCAGAATCTCAATTTGCAGACACTGTGTTTCGGGGTTCAGCCCCTCGTCAGTGCAAAGCGGAGATCTGGTTTGGCTGTGTGAGAGGCGTCAGACCATTGTCCAAGAAATATCGTCACTCCTTGCGGAGATCAACATGCTAAGCATGCAGATGAGGAGACTTAAAGCCGCAATGCTCCTCTGGGAAATATGCTAATTATGCAAATTGTCTCTTCAGAGAGGAAGAGAGCTAGAACTCTAGTGCCACCTTTTGGAAGGTAGCAATCCTACAAGTCAATGTCGACCCTTTAACGAGCCTTATCACATGACCTAGGATAATAGCTTTAAGTCTCCTCATCTGCATGCTTAGCATGTTGATCTCCGCAAGGAGTGACGATATTTCTTGGACAATGGTCTGACGCCTCTCACACAGCCAAACCAGATCTCCGCTTTGCACTGACGAGGGGCTGAACCCCGAAACACAGTGTCTGCAAATTGAGATTCTGGTTTGGCTATTATCCTAGGTCATGTGATAAGGCTCGTTAAAGGGTCGACATTGACTTGTAGGATTGCTACCTTCCAAAAGGTGGCACTAGAGTTCTAGCTCTCTTCCTCTCTGAAGAGACAATTTGCATAATTAGCATATTTCCCAGAGGAGCATTGCGGCTTTAAGTCTCCTCATCTGCATGCTTAGCATGTTGATCTCCGCAAGGAGTGACGATATTTCTTGGACAATGGTCTGACGCCTCTCACACAGCCAAACCAGATCTCCGCTTTGCACTGACGAGGGGCTGAACCCCGAAACACAGTGTCTGCAAATTGAGATTCTGGTTTGGCTATTATCCTAGGTCATGTGATAAGGCTCGTTAAAGGGTCGACATTGACTTGTAGGATTGCTACCTTCCAAAAGGTGGCACTAGAGTTCTAGCTCTCTTCCTCTCTGAAGAGACAATTTACAGACATGTGTATTACACTAAATGCCTATTATAGTGGTAGGCTGTGCATCTGTTCACTCCCTGCTAATGTAAACTATAACACTATGTGCAAATATAGCAAAATATTACAATCCACTGTGGGATACGTTTATAAATTCCTGTATGTATTCAACTATGGGAATAAATATTCATGAAGTCATGACAGGTGAATAAAACAAATGACTAGCCATAATACTCAAATGAGTGTGCCTCGTCATAAACTCAAATGATCGTGATCTGTACCGATCACCATATGTCACTTTAATGAGTATTTAAGCCCTAACACAGTAGGGAAATATCACAAATATCAAAATAGGCACATGTCATAGACGCCGCACTATGAAAGTAGCGCTCCCAGTCATGCCCACGTGTCATGAATACAATACAAGTCAACATAAGATGCACCGAAATCACTACAATCCTACCTGTGGGGGTGTATGTAGTCTCTCTGGCGTCCCTCTGCCCTGACGCACGTTTCACTGCCGCTTCTTTGGGAGGCATAATGAGGCAGGGGGAAGTCTAGTTTAAATATACCCACAAAATGTTTCTATTCGTTAGCAGGTCCCACATGTCCTCGCTAGTGCACCTGGCAATATAGCAGTAACCTATGATGCAGGATCATGCCGCCCACAACCTGTGTCGTACTGCTCTGACACACCACCTCCAAAACAGCATTTGCATGGCGCATGCGTATTAAGTATATTAATTATTATCCTCAAAATAGAGAATTTTTCTCAATATTCAGGTGTTAGACAGATTTATACAACGATAGTTCTTAGTGAAAGATTTCTAACTTCATAGTCCTCCAAATACAATAATGTCGTTATCGCTTGTGGGTAAAAACGGCGCATGCGTCAGTTTGTCAGCCTGCTGCATAACATTGGAGGAGTATCGGGTGGTCACGTGCTCACCACCCCCACGTCATCATTCGATGACGTAGGCGGTCGGGGAACACTTTAGACCTTCTCGTACTTCTCCAGCTAGGTGCGGAGCCGCGCATGCGCACCCCCCACAGCGATAACTATAACAGAGATACTAAAATGGTAAGTATAAGGATTTCTGGCACTGATATTCTGGGAATCACTACTGGTTTACTGCTCTACTGATCCAGCTCAGGACTCTATAAATGTAAATCTTTCTTAGGCACAGAATAACCTAGGAGAAACTCCAAAAGGGGCACTCTAACCTTAATACGTTTTACTACTAGACATATTCTATAACCAACACGTGGGTATATTCTATAACACTGGATCTAAATACATCACATTCTATCCAAATAAAAAAACAAATATGTGAGAAACAAAACAAAATATATACTAATGATGGTATTCGGCCCGATTTCCTGCTTTCCCTCTTCCATTTTCTTCATCATCTCGATGTAATTTATCCCAATTGTCTACTTGGTCTTCCAAAGTGAGTGAGGCTCCAAATTTTTCCTGAGACCATTAAAAGGGAATATGATGGAAATGCCGAAATGCTATCGAAAATCATAAAAAGACAATGAGTACAAATAAATGAAAAGAAGATGCATAAAATCAAACCCCTAACCCATAAAATATCTGATGGTTTCATGGAACTCTTATGAACAAATCTTTACAAGTAGGCACTGAATCCACTATTCTCATTCAATCCTTGTGGAGTAATCATACCCAATCTATAAATCCATTGGCATTCTTTTCTGGCTAATCTTCTAAATATGTTCCCTCCTCGGGGCCCCAAATCGATGGAATCAATGCCCCGGACTGACAACAATCTTGAATTACTCTGATGGAATTTTTTAAAATGTCTGGGAAGTGTTTTTAGAGAAGCCAAATCCTCAATATTTTTTGATTTTTCAATGTCCAGACAGTGTTCACGAATCCGTATTTTGAGTTCCCTGCTGGTCATGCCAATGTATATCTTTTTGCATGGACATTCCACCCAATATATGACCCCTTTCGTGGAGCATGTGATATGGGTGCGAATTTCAAAGCTTCTTGTGTGGTCAAAATTATGAAAGACACCACTTTTTTCATGTTATAACACCCCTTACACATGTGTGCAGCCCAGCTGCGCTTGGAGCCACATTTCCCTGGAGGATGCACCAAAGGTAACACCACGGAGACCTGATATGCACACAACAAACCTTCACTATTTCCTAGAGCCACCAGAGGGAGCCCTTTCAGAGTATATAAGAGTAGTGAAGACACAGCAGTTACCTCAGAACACCTCAGATCACCTCAGAACACCTCAGAGATGAGAGCAGATTACCTCAGAGAGACAGACAGTCTAGTCACCTCAGACAGAGCTGATTAGCTGGGAAAGTGTGTGAAGCTGTTTGTTCCCTTGGAAGTGTGGAGAGTCAGCTCCTAGAAGTGTGCACAGATCAGTAGACGGAAGGTCCTGATAGCTTCTTCAGACAGAGCCCAGAAAGAAAGAAGGAAAGGGAACAGCAGTGACTGAGAGAACCTAAAGACTGCAGCTTTGAGCTTAGTTCAATATGTGGAGGCTAGTACGAGTGGAGAAAGATAGCCACTTCAGCCTGGTCAGAACTGAGTCAACTGAGTGTAGTTTCAGTGAGTAAGCGTGCCGACGCTTTGAGAGCGGTGAAGAGAGAGAAGAATCAGCTAACTTCTGCTAGTGTGCTTATGTTAAGGGTCGGAGTAGAACGAAAGGCGAGTGGAAGTGAAGAAGAGAGTAATGGAGGTTGAAACAGCATTGATAGCTTACCTCTACTCTGAACACCGGACACCGGGTCCGAGCTTGCTAGCATCTACATGACTAGTAGGGATACCGCAGACCCTGCTGGACTACAGGTCGCAGGGGCCCAGGAGCGCTGATACGTAACCGGGGTCAGGAAGATGGGGGTCTAGCAGGACGCTGCATACAGAGACACTGTTCTATCCAAGAGAAGGCTCCACCACAAAGTCAGCCGGGCGTATAAGTGAAGACAGAGTTAGACTTTGTTTCATACAGGTCAGAAACTCACACAAAAGGAGTAACGAGGCCCTACACCTACTCAGTGGGAATACTGGACGTGCATCCTCCACCGTGCCAGCCTCCCGGGACGTGCCTGCAACTACCATCAGTAAAGGTACAGAAAGAGACTTTCGTGTGTGTGTCTGCATTATTGCTCCTGCGGCTGAAAGCCCCTTCTCCGTCCTGCACCCCTACACCGCCATCTACCCTGAGGGACCCAGTCTTGCCTGTGGAAGACTTAACACCTTGCTGCCCAGTAACAACCCCTCAGTGGATCTACCCTGCAGCGCTGGTCACCCTGACCAGGTACCACAGGTGGCATCACGAACAAACTGTAAATACTTTATTCCCCTGTAAATATACCACATTTGAGGTGAGCCCCAGGGCCACGGACCGAGCTGTGCTACCCGTGACATCCCCATTGAAGTGAACGGGCTCGGTGCCGAGTACCCCACAGGCCCTGGCTGTGTGACTCATCTTTTTACTTGGCGTCATGAACAGGATGTAAATACTTTATTCCCCTGTAAATATCCCACATTTGAGGTGAGCCCCAGGGCCACGGACCGAGCTGTGCTACCCGTGACATCCCCATTGAAGTGAACGGGCTCGGTGCCGAGAACCCCACAGGCCCTGGCTGTGCGACTCACATGCCACATGGAGAGAAACCTTTCCGCCCAGTATTTTTACCACTATTATACTTTCTCCTCGGGTCATATGTACTATGAGTGAGAATGTCCCGCAGGTTTGAGGCTCTCCTTCCCACAAAAGATGGGTCTGATGGAAGAATGGTTTTCAGTGTTTGATCCGTAAGTAAAATAGGCCAGTGTTTCCGAATGATACTTTTCATCTGGAACAATTTATTATTAAAATTGGTGATAAATCTTACTGTGGTTCTTCTGTATTTCTTTATTTATGAGCTTGTGTGTTACCCCTGAAATATATGCGGAGATTTAAAATTACCCCAACACTGTTTACAGCTGTACGCTAGTGATACAGTACACTTTTTCTGCTTTTCATATTGTGGTGTAATCCATACTGAGCCTGTGAGCATGTGTGTTGCTCCAGAAATATTTACAGAGATTTAAAATTACCCCAACACTCTATAGAGCTGTACGCTACTGATACAGTACACTTTTTCTGCTTTTCATATTGTGGTGTAATCCATCCAGACATTTCATTAGGATTCATGGAAGGAATACTACATCCTTCAATGTATTTGCTATAGAAAAAATTAATTTGAATAAAAGAGGAGGAGATATCAGGAAGCAGTTTCGGGATCGAGAAGCATTTTGGATGTTTTATTTGAACCCCTGTGCTCCTGCTCGATTGAACCAACGCAAAGAATTGTTATTTCATTATTAGTTTCGATATATTGGAGTTTTTCCTTATATATATACTGTGGTAAGACGACTCACTCGGCTCTCCAGGAGGTAGACTCAGGACACACATTCTCAGGTTTTCCTTCTGCTGGTTTATTATCAGCCATAAACTCATGCAGGTTTCGCAGGAAAAGTAAACATGACCCTCTGGGTTAAACGGGAAAAACATAAAAAAAAACAAACAATAACTCAGTCCATAGATGAGTGGGTTCCACCTGTTCTTGGTAGCATAAACTGCACGGCTAAAGTCCTTGTGGAAAGCTCTGCAGCTTCCACTATAATGTCTGGAGACTTTCCTCTCCAGACCACACTCCAGAGAAAAAAAAACAGGACTGAGCTTTTATCCATTGCTCAGTCACACCCTGAGGGAAGGTAGGGGGAATGCCTCCACCCTCTTTGACATTCCCATAAAACCGCACCTCCTTTAACAGAGTAAACCTACCAGCATATAACATGCTGGCAGATAAATAAAGTAGGCTTTAGTTCACACAGGAGAGCATCCTGTGTGACACATACCTCCCCTCACATATAAAACCAGTGACACTGTCACATATTCCCCCCCTCTGCCCAAAGCCGGGGGTTTGGGCAACTTCTGACACCACACAGGGAATCCTAGAGAGGGCATCTGCATTCCCATGTAACTTCCCTGGCCTATGCTCCACGTGAAAGTTAAAATCTTGAAGCTCTAGGAACCATCTAGTTACCCTAGCATTTTTTCCCCTCTTTTCCCTCAACCATCTCAACGGGGCATGGTCTGATACTAATTTAAACTTCCGGCCTAGTAGGTAATATTTCAGTGTATCTACGGCCCATTTTATAGCTAAACACTCTTTTTCTACTATGGCGTAGTTCTTCTCGCAGGAGGACAGCTTTCGGCTTAGATAGAGAATGGGATGTTCTTCCCCATTTATTTCTTGGGAGAGTACGGCCCTAGACCAACCTCTGATGCGTCAGTCTGGACCACAAATTCTTTTTTAAAGTCTGGCGCGACCAGGACAGGCTGCTTGCACAGTGTTAGCTTCAGCTTTTAAAATGCGGTCTCCGTTTCTTCCGTCCATTTCACCATGGTTGATTTGGTGCCTTTTAGAAGATCTGTTAGTGGGGCGGCCATCGTGGCGAAATTCGAGATAAACCGCCGGTAGTATCCCACCATTCCCAGGAATGCTTTCATCTGCTTCTTTGAGAGCGGTTGCGGCCAGGTTTGAATTGCCTCCACATTCTTGATTTGCGGCTTTATTTCGCCTCTCCCAACAACATAGCCCAGGTACTTGGCCTCCTCTTTTCCGATGGCACACTTTCTCGGATTTATGGTAAATCCTGCTTTCCTTAGCGCGTCCAAAACGGCCTGTAGTTTGGGTAGGTGACTAGCCCAGTCTGGGCTAAAGACCACAATGTCGTTGAGGTAGGCTGCGGCATACTTCTTATGTGGGGCTAGGATCCGATCCATAGCCCTCTGGAAAGTGGCTGGGGCCCCCTGTAGTCCGAACGGCATCCGCTTGTATTGAAAACAGCCATCAGGTGTTGAGAAAGCCGTCTTCTCTTTAGCCATCTGGGACATGGGGATCTGCCAGTAGCCCTTCGTCAGGTCAAGAGTGGTGATGTACCTCGCCGGTCCAAGCCTCTCGATGAGTTCGTCGACGCGGGGCATCGGGTACGCGTCACACTTGGATACCTCATTTAGCCGACGGTAGTCATTACAAAACCTCCACTCTCCATTTGGTTTCGGCACGAGGACGATTGGGCTCGACCACCCACTCTTTGACTCCTCTATTACCCCGAGGTCTAACATCCTCTTCACCTCAGCCGAGATCACCTCCCGGCGTGCTTCCGGAATCCGATACGGCTTCAAATTCACTCGTACATGCGGTTCTGTCAGCACGTCATGCTCTACCACTTGTGTATGCCCTGGCAACTCTGAGAACTGCTCCCGATTCTGCTGTAGTAATTCTCGACACTGTTGCTTCTGGGCCGGTGATAGAGTCTCTGCAATAGTGACCTCCTCCCAAGGTTCCTTGTCTTCTGGTGCGGCTCCCAGGCAAGGAGTTTCCGCAGGTTCACGGTCCCGCCACGGCTTGAGCAAGTTTACATGATATATTTGATGTGCCTTCCTTCGACCAGGCTGGTGGACTTTATAATTAACCTCGCTGACTTTCTCCACCACCTCGTATGGACCTTGCCATTTGGCGAGGAACTTGCTCTCGACGGTAGGGATCAGGACCAAAACACGGTCTCCGGGCTGGAACTGTCTTAGTCTCGCCGACCGGTTATAGACCCTCGCCTGGGCTTCCTGCGCCTGGAGGAGATGTTCCTTTACGATGGGCATCACCTTTGACATTCTCTCCTGTAACTGGGCGACATGTTCGATGATGCTCCGGTGTGGCGTGACTTCAGCCTCCCAAGTTTCCTTGGCGATGTCTAGGAGACCTCTTGGATGCCGCCCATATAGGAGCTCAAATGGAGAAAAGCCAGTGGAGGCTTGAGGAACTTCTCTGACCGAGAAAAGCAGAAATGGGAAGAGGTAGTCCCAGTCTCTCCCATCCTTTTCAACGACCTTCTTGAGCATCGCCTTTAAGGTCTTGTTGAAGCGTTCCACTAGGCCGTCCGTTTGTGGATGATAAACCGAGGTCTGCAGCTGAGTTATCTGAAGGACTCTGCAAAGCTCCTTCATCACCTTGCTCATGAAGGGGGTTCCTTGGTCTGTTAGAATCTCTTTTGGTAGACCTGTCCGAGCAAAAATATGGACCAACTCTCGAGCTATACTTTTACTGGACATGTTCCTTAGGGGAACCGCTTCTGGATACCGAGTCGCATAGTCCATGACGACCAGGATATATTGGTGTCCCCGAGCTGATTTGACTATGGGGCCCATGAGGTCCATGGCAATCCTCTCAAAGGGAACATCTATCACAGGTAGTGGAACTAAGGGGCTACGGAAGTGGGAGGAGGGAGCGGTTATTTGGCAAGTGGGGCAGGACCTACAAAAGTTTTGAATTTCTCGATAACACCCTGGCCAATAAAACCTACTCAGTATCCTCTCCTGAGTTTTCTCGACCCCTAGGTGTCCCCCCAGAACATGTGAATGGGCCATATCTAGCACCCGTCGCCTGTATGGCCCCGGCAATAACAGCTGTTCCACTATCTCACCGCCCCTCAGTTTGGCCACCCGATATAGCAACTCCCCCTGTACTGCAAAGTGAGGAAATCTGGTGTCGGCCCCCGGCTCTTGGGCAACCCCATTACATACAGTAACCTGGTCGAACGCCCCTTTTAAATCAGGTCTCGAACTTGAGCAGTCCCAAAGTTCTCTCCGGACATATCTAACGCAGGTAGGTCGGCCTGCTCGGTCACCGTCTCACCCTCATCACCGACAAGGACGCACAATGGGAACTCCTCTCTCTGAGACTCTGTCGGGGGTTCTTCTTCAAGGATCTCACTTTTCCCCATGCTACTTAGTCCAGTTCCCTTCCCCCACAAGTCCAGAATAAGGGAAAATCACGGCCCAATATAACGGGATGTATCAGGTCCTTTACCACCCCACTTCCTGGGACTGGGCACCACAGTCTGTCCCCACTGTTACTGTGGCCACGGGATAGTCCTTGGCGTCACCATGGATGCACCGAACACCCAGGGTTTTGGAAGGGATCAACTGGTGGGGAAGGGATGCTCTGATCAAGGTCACCGGACTCCCGGAGTCCAACAGTCCAAGCACTTTTATTCCATTAATGGATACTGCACATGCCTGCGGTCCCTCGCCGGGTCGACCGTCCACACTACAGGCTGGATAGGCATAATAGGAGACCCGTCGGCCTAGGCTGCAGTCCATGGGCTCAGGGGATATTTGACACCTGGCGGCTACATGTCCAGGGTTTGTGACATCGCCAGCAAACTATATCTTTCCCAACTGTTCTAAAGGCACCTTCAATAGGAGTGGGACGCCCCCCAGTGGTGGCTCTAGACCCCTTCCGTGGTGAACCCACCCCCTTTTGGGTATCCCAGTAGGGAGAAATGACTGCATCCGGTTTCCCAAGAGATCTCTCAACTACCTGGTACCTCTCTACCAGGCCTATAAAGTCATCTGCGTTCTGGGGATCACCCTGGGCAACCCAGGTCTGTACTGACTTGGGGAGGGAATGCATGAATCTGTCAATCACCACCCGCTCAACCATCTGGGCCGGAGTGGAGGAGTCCGGTTGTAGCCACTTCTGAACAAGATGCAGTAGGTCAAACATCTGCGAAGAGGGGGTTTGTTGCTAGCATACGCCCAGTGATGAACTCGCTGGGCTCTTACTGCCATATTTACTCCCAGACGTGCTAAGATCTCTGTCTTAGTTTGGGATACTCCTTAGCATCTTGCAGCGCCAAGTCAAAATACGCTTTTTGGGGTTCACCCGATAAATATGGCGCCAGAACCTCTGCCCACTGTGCTGGTGGAAGTCTCTCCCGATCAGCCACCCTCTCAAAAACAGTCAGAAATGCTTCTACATCATCCCCAGGGGTCATCTTCTGCATGGCCCGCCTTACCGCCTTCCTGACGTGAGAATCATCAGTCGGCCCTGGGGCTGGGGTGGCCGCCCTGCTCTGGATGGCGTCCGCCAAAAGCTGTATCTGCTGTTGCGCCTCCTGCTGGTGCTGCTGCTGCGACTTTTGCTGCAACTGGATCTGCTGAAGCAACAGTTTGGTCGTCTCCTGTTGCTGCTGTTGTATGCTCTGCTGGGCCTGCTGTATGCTCTGCTGGCTCTGTAGGTGTTGCTGCTGCATGCTCTGCTGGGCCTGGACCAGGTGCTTAACGAGCTCCTCCATGCTGCCGAACTTCTCTGGCTGGCTGGCAGCCTTCACCCAGGACATCCACCGGTCTTTGTAGCAGGTACACGTGTTCCTGGAATCCTGCACGCACTCTCACACCAACTGTGGTAAGACGACTCGCTCGGCTCTCCAGGAGGTAGACTCAGGACACACGTTCTCAGGTTTTCCTTCTGCTGGTTTATTATCAGCCATAAACTCATGCAGGTTTCGCAGGAAAAGTAAACATGACCCCTCTGGGTTAAACGGGAAAAACATAAAAAAAACAAACAATAACTCAGTCCATAGATGAGTGGGTTCCACCCGCTCTCGGTAGCATAAACTGCACGGCTAAAGTCCTTGTGGAAAGCTCTGCAGCTTCCACTATAATGTCTGGAGACTTTCCTCTCCAGACCACACTCCAGAGAAAAAAAAACAGGACTGAGCTTTTATCCATTGCTCAGCCACACCCTGAGGGGAGGTAGGGGGAATGCCTCCCGCCCTCTTTGACATTCCCATAAAACCGCACCTCCTTTAACAGAGTAAACCTACCAGCATATAACATGCTGGCAGATAAATAAAGTAGGTTTTAGTTCACACAGGAGAGCATCCTGTGTGACACATACCTCCCCTCACATATAAAACCAGTGACACTGTCACAATACATATATATATATTTTTTTTATCTTTATTCATTTCCATGTGCATTAAATTTTGTCATGTTTGATCTAAACATTTTTTTATTTTTTGTGTTTCTTTTTAAATTTTCACTTGTGTGTAATTAGTTTTATCACCTGTGTCTGTGGAATTTGTTTTATTAGCTGTGTATAAATTGTGGTCTGTTTCATTGCATAGCAGTTTTGACAAAGAACACAGCATGTGTTTGAAACGCGTTGCTGCGTGGCTGCGTGTGCTGGGTGCCATATGTAATTTGGTACGTTTTGACCATTTTTGAATAAATTCAGTCTTTTAATCAGCTGGACTCACATCATCGTTTTTTCGTAATCCATACTGAGCCTGTGAGCGTGTGTGTTACTCCTGAAATATATACGGAGATTTAAAATTACCACAACACTGTATAGAGCTGTACGCTACTGATACAGTATACTTTTTATGCTTTTCATATTCTGGTCTACTCCATACTGAGCCTGTAAGTGTCTGTGTGCTACTCCTGAAATATATACGGAGATTTAAAATTACCCCAACACTGTATAGAGCTGAACGCTACTGATACAGTACACTTTTTATGCTTTTCATATTGTGATGTAATCCATACTGAGCCTGTGAGCGTGTGTGTTACTCCTGAAATATATATGGAGATTTAAAATTACCCCAACACTGTATACAGCTGCACGCTACTGATGCAGTACACTTTTTATGCTTTTCATATTCTGGTCTTCTCCATACTGAGCCTGTGAGCGTGTGTTACTCCTGAAATATATACGGAGATTTTAAATTACCCCAACACTGAATACAGCTGATCGTTACTGATACAGTACACTTTTTCTGCTTTTCATATTGTGGTGTAATCCATACTGAGCCTGTGAGCATGTATGTTACTCCTGAAATGCATACGGAGATTTAAAATTACCCCAACACTGTATACAGCTGTATGCTTCTGATTCAGTACACTTTTTCTGCTTTCATATTGTGGTGTAATCCATACTGAGACTGTGAGGTGTGTTACTCTGAATATATACGGAAATTTAATACCACACGTATACAGTTGTAGCTACTGATACAGTACACTTTTATGCTTTTATATTCTGGTCTACTCCATATGACAGTGAGCGTCTGTGTTTACTCTGAAATATATACAGAGATTTAAATTACCCAACACTGAATACGGATGTCTGATAAGTAATTTTGCTTTAATGTGTGTAATCATAGACGGGCATGTATGTTACTCTGAATGATACGAGATTAATTACCAACATGTTACAGTGTATGCTTCTGATTCAGTACACTTTTTTGCTTCATATTGTGGTGTAATCCATACTGAGACTGTGAGCGTGTGTTACTCCTGAAATATATACGGAAATTTAAAATACCCCAACACTGTATGCAGCTGTACGCTACTGATACAGTACCTTTTTTGCTTTTTATATTCTGGTGTAATCCATACTGAGCCTGTGAGAGTCTATGTCTGAAACTCCGCAAATATATACGGAGATTAAAATTTTTCACCTTCACCGTATACAACTGTACGCTTCTGATACAGTACCATATATCTGCTGGTATTTTGGGTACATTTAGACAAACATGAGGAAATATGGTGGAAGAGGCCATGGACATGGGCGTGGGGGCGACCTGGTACTGATGGTGGCGATGGTGCATCTGCTGGTAGTGCCAAAAGCACAATAGCACCTAAGGCAGGAGTTGTTGAGACTGCGTCATCGTCTGGCTCCAGAAGGCCTGGAAGGCTTCCTTTTCTGGGAGTACGTAAACCGCTTTTAAAGTCGGAGCATCAAGAACAGGTTTTGGCTTACATTGCCGAAACAGCCTCCAGCTCTATCGCCTCCTCTTCTGAAGTTTCAAAAACTCCAAGCACTGAGTCGTCAGTGCAGGCTCCTGGTCAGGAACAACCCCTTTCCTTGTATCCTTCACCCCCACCAAAAGTGAAGGATGCGGCAGGCCATACTTCAGTTTCTCCATGGAGCTCTTTTCACATAACATGCCTGGGTTATCAAGTCAAATCCTGAATTCCCCAGTCCAAGATGAATCTGACATGGAGTGCACTGATGCACAGCCACTGCTATATGATTCTGCTGGTACATTCAACCAGAGCACTACATTGCCCTCACAGTCTACTGAGCCAGAATGTGACCCTGATGAAACTCAAGTGCCCCTTCCTGCATACTATACACCTTACACGGTGACACAGACGAAGGTGCAGATGAAATTGAAGAGGAGGTGATGGATGACCCAGTTGGGGGAAGAGGGTGCCGCTGGCAATAGCTCAGAAGAGGAGGAGGGTCCGCAGCAGGTATCGACATAACAGCTGGTGTTCTCTGGCAGGCCCATAGCAATCCAAAAAGGTGTTAAAAAAAAAAAGGGTTGCAGGACAGCTTGGCCAGATGGTCAAATTAGCACAGCGTACAAGTCCTGAAAATTTATACCATAGTAGGAAGAGTCCAGTGTGGCACTTTTTTGACCAAAATCTTATTGGTGAGGCAAAGGTTATCTGTAAGAAGTGCGGAAGGACCTTTAGCCGAGGGAAAAATCTCAGAAATTTGAATACAAGTTGCATGCTTAGACATTTAATGCAAGCGTGGACGGACTACAAAACCTCAGGTAGCACATGTGCACCTGCTCCGACTGAAGTTAGGCAGCAACGCTCCATCGCTTCCCCACTGTAAGCCCATCAGTTGGCACACCACCAGCAAGAAATGTTGAGGTGTCGTCGCAAGGCCAAAGCAGTCAGGGAATAATAATCTTTGTGCAACGAAACACTGCATCTAGGCCATCACCACCACCACCACCACCATCACCATCACCAACCCCCTCTCAGTCAGTCAGGTCCACCGCTGGTTCCCCCATATGGCCTACGCTGTCCCATGCTATGACCTACCCAGTCGGCACTTCTTTTCTAGAAAAGCCATCCCTGCCCTCCACCTGCATGTGAAAGACCGCATTGTCCATGCACTCAAACAATCAGTGAGTGAAAGGTGCACCTCACAACAGATGCATGGGCCAGTAGGCATGGCCAGTGCTGTTACGTGTCCATCACTGCACACTGGGTTAATGTGGTGGATGCAGCGTTAACAGGGGACAACGAGGTGGGACAGTGCTGCCTAGCCCACGGTATAGGCAACAGTTGGCTGTAGGCGTTCGACCCTCCTTCTCCTCCAAAAGCGAAAGCTCGTCAACAGAGCGCAGTCGCACGAGCACTCCATCCGCAGCTGCCAGTGTTGCACATGAGGTGTCCCACTATCGATCAGCTAGTGGTAAGAGTCAGCAGGCTGTTTTAAAAATGATGTCTTTGGGCGACAACAGACACAACACGGAAGTACTGGCCGACTACTTGCAGCGAGAAACTGAGTCATGGCTGGGCAGTATACATCTTGAGTCAGGCAAGGTAATCAGTGATAACGGATGAAACTTTGTGGCGGCTATAGACCTGGCAAAACTAAGACACATACCTTGCTTGGCTCACACCTTGAACCTGGTGGTGCAGTGCTTCTTAAATAATTATCCGGAGTTAACAGCCCTGCTCCATAAAGTGCGAAGACTGTGTTCGCACATCCGTCACTCGCTCGTAGACTCCAGTCGTATGCAGACTGCAGCGATCACTCCACCTCCCCAAGCACCATCTAATCATAGACGTTGCAAAAAAGTGGAACTCCACCATGCACATGGTTGAGAGGCTGTGCGAACAGAGGCAGCCTTTAATGCATTTATGGGAGGATACACTGGCAGGCAGTTTGAGGGCAGACATGGAGTTGTCTGGTGTGCAGTGGTTAAATCTGAAATACTTCTGTAAAGTCCTTCTATGTTTTGAGGAATGCACACGGCTGGTAAGTGCAGATGACGCCATCATATGCATGAGCATCCCACTTATGCGTCTGCTCATGCAAACTTTGACGCACATTAAGGATCAGGCATCTGCAGCGGAGGAGGAAGAGCAGAAAGAGGAGGAGGGAAGCCTTGATGACAGTCAGCCATTGTCTGCTCAGGGAACTGTCCTGAATGAGGTGGAGGAAGAAGAAGAAGAGGAGGAGGAGGATGAGGGGGATGATTATTTTGGGGAGGAGGATGCTTCTCATGGGGCAAGAGAAAATGTTGGCTTGCCAAGGTCAGGTACAAGGTTTGTGCTTTACTGGAGGGATGTGGATTTGGCAGAAAGTGCCCCTCCACCCACCACTGGGAGTGCATCATTGACACCTGGAACACTGGCTCACATGTGTGATTATGCCTTGTGGATCCTAAGAAGAGACCCCCGCATTGCCAAAATTATGAAGGATGATGACTAATGGTTGGCCAGCATCCTCGATCCACGCTATAAAGGCAAATTACAGAACACTATGCCACAGGAAAACCTAGAGCTAATATTGGCGAACAAACAAGCAACTCTGGTAAATCGTTTGTTAGTGGCATTCCCAGCAAACAGCAGCGGTGCAGGTTCTACCACAAGCCGTACTGGGCCAAATGGAAGAGGTGTTCGTGGTGCACACAGCCGAAGTGGCATTGGAGACAGGGGTTTCATGACCATGTTGTGGACTGATTTCTCAAGGACCGCTCACACGACTGGTAATACTGAATCTATTGCAACTGACAGGAGACAGCAGTTGTTAACTATGGTTAAAAATTACTTCTCCTCCCCTATCGAAGTTCTCCCTCACAGTTCATTCCCCTTTTGACTACTGGGCCTGTAAACTGGACACCTGGCCTGAATTGGCACAATATGCCTTACAGGAGCTCGCTTGCCCTGCTGGTAGTATGCTATCAGAGAGAGTCTTCAGTGCTGCTGGATCAATCCTGACAGAAAGAAGGACCTGTCTGCGACACAAAATGTTGATGATCTAACCTTCATTAAAATGAACCATGTCTGGGTTTTAAAGGATTTTGCCCCACCTTTCCCTGATGACATATATGTTGCCAGCAAAATGGCTCGCTTTGTCCTCCTCTTCCTCTGACTTCTACACATCCTTCATTTGCAGCTGCTGAACGTCCAGCCTACACCTCAACATATGTCATTTTTGCCTCCTCCCTATCTGGGCTGTCCCCCCCAGGGCCGGGGTCACCACCTGGCGCACCCAGGCAAGTGGCGGTGCCCTGAGCAGGTGGGGGGTCCCACGCGGGAGCGACGGCACTGGCACACGGTCCCTCATAGTACAAAAAAGTGTCTCAGATGATGGAGGGGCCCACTCGCCGTCAGACACAGCGGCGTACTATGAGGGGCCCTGTGCCAGTACCGGTGCCCACGATTGGGCCCCCTGATTGTTCAGGGCCCCAGCACTTGCAATACTTACCTCTCCCTGTTCCACCGCTGTGGAGTCTGGGCAGTTAAATCCTTCACAGGGACAGCCACTATAAATTTGGTGAACTGATCGATGATGGTTAAGACGTAGCTATGGCCTGTCCTGCTGGGCTCTTCTTTCAGATGATCAATGGCTACCATTTATAATGGACGTCGACTCACAATCGGATGCAGTGTTGCTTTCTGATCAGCTTGCACAGTTTTACTAGTCACAGACGTGTGACATTCCTGGCACCATTTTTCAATGTCTCCTCTCATGCCAATCCAACAGAATCACCTACGGCCTGTGGCTTCTGTCTTTTGCACTACGAAGTGACTAGACTAATCATGATAGGCAGTGAGGACCATGTCTACATCTCTCCTTGGCATCACAATTTGATGGAGACGAATAACGGTGATGGGATCGACGCTACTGCAATACAGCAACCCTTTCTTCACAAAGAAACCGTTTTCACTGTCTCCACAGATAAAGTAATTGAGGGTCAGCATCGCCTCTGAGAAATCTACCGGAGGTTTTACCATGATTAGTAATTCGCAAATTTCTGCAATCACTCTACTTTCAGTGTCTGCCTTGTATCCATCTAGTTTCCTGTAGCGTAGAGTCTGGACTGGCTTACCGAGACTGAAATATATACGAACATTTAAACATTTTTGCTGAACTGCTTTTTACATTCTAGTGTGATCCATACTGAGCCTGTGAGCGTCTGTCTGTTACTCCGGAAATATATATGGAGATTTAAAATTACCCCAACATTGTATACAGCTGTACGCTTTTAATACATTACCCTTTTTCTACTTTTTATATTCTGGTGTAATCCATACTGAGCCTGTGAGAGTCTTTGTCTGATTCTGGAAATATATACGGATATTTAAAATTACCCCAACACTGTATGCTGCTGTACACTTCTGATACAATTCCATTTTTCTACTTTTTATATTCTCGTGTAATCCATACTGAACCTGTGAGAGTCTTTGTCTATCTCTGGAAATATATACGGATATTTAAAATTACCCCAACACTGTATACAGCTGTACGCTTCTGATACATTTCCCTTTTTCTACTTTTTATATTCTTGTGTAATCCATACTGAGCCTGAGAGCGTCTTTGTCTGACTTCTGAAATATATACGGAGATTTCCAATATTTTCAACATACTATATACACCTGGTATCTGGCGATACAGTACCCCTTTTTCATCTTTTTATATTATTGTGTAATCCATACTGAGACTGAGAGCGTATGTGTCTGCCTCCTGAAATATATAGGGAGATTTCCAATATTTTCACTATACTATATATACCTGCTATCTGGTGATACAATACCCCTTTTTCATCTTTTTATATTATTGTGTAATACATACTGAGCCTGAGAGCATCTGTGTCTGCCTCCTGAAATAAATACGGAGATTTCTAATAATTTCACTATACTATATATACCTGGTATCTGGTGATACCGTACCCTTTTTGCCAGAAAGTCCTCCTCCACCCACCACTCTAAGTGCATCATTGACACCTCAAACATTAGCCCACATGTGTGATTATTTCTTGCGGATCTGCTTTTTATATTCTTGTGTAATCCATACTGAGCCTGAGAGCGTCTGTGTCTGCCTCCTGAAATATATACGGAGATTTCCAATATTTT
Source organism: Oophaga sylvatica (assembly GCA_033576555.1). Classification (NCBI taxonomy): domain Eukaryota; kingdom Metazoa; phylum Chordata; class Amphibia; order Anura; family Dendrobatidae; genus Oophaga; species Oophaga sylvatica. The sequence continues at coordinate 961,886,131 of JARQOD010000001.1, forward strand.
CACTCTATTATATATACCCGGTATCTGGTGATACAGTACCCCTTTTTCATCTTTTTATATTATTGTGTAATCCATACTGAGCCTGAGAGCATCAGTGTCTGCCTCCTGAAATATATACGGAGATTTCCAATAATTTAACTATACTATAGTTACCTGGTGTTAGGGCTGGCAGAATGCACAAAATAAATATAAATAATAGGTGCGTTCGCAGTCCGGGGTCCACCGTGCAGGCAGAGCCTGCTGCTAGTAAGATGGCGGTATAAGCGAACTGTTACTTTACAGAGTCGCAGACATAGATGCTGTAGCGCGATATGGCAGTATAAGCAAACTCTGTTACACAACAAAGTTGCTGAGGTAGAGACGCAGAAATAGAGACTGTGTCCTGTTAACACCACAGGGATACACAGATAACTGCTGTGCGGATAGCAGTCCGTGATCATGCATTCAGCAATGCAAACAAGCAACTCCTCACTGGGGAAGCCGGTATTATAGGGGCTTATTTCAGCCAGGCCCTGAACACGTGCATGCAAATCTCCTCACCGGAGGTGCCGGTATTCTAGGGGCTTATTTCAGCCGATCCCTAAACACATGCTCACACTGGCGCAAAGCACATAATGCAATTGATACTAGCGCATGGCCACTGGGCAATGCAACCCTTTTATAGTAGCAACTACAGGACCTGCCAGAAAAGGACCAATGAGAAACTGTTCCAGAACACATGTAGTTTCAGGACCTTCCTGGCGGACCAATAGGAGCTGCTGCAGTACCTGAAAATGTGACCCCTGATCTCCAATGAGAGATCTTACCCTGGGCATGCTCAGAAGGGAAAACGCAGGACTTAGTCCAAAAGAAGTCTGCTCGCCGCTGACCAGTACTGGCTACAATAGCAGAACCTGGAGAGGCAGCAGTAATCCTTTGCACAATGTTAGACTGGGCGAGACGCTGGGACCGACGTCTCTGCTGAGCAGAGTCCACTGCGGCTGGAGATGAATGGGAGACCGCAGCAGGGATGGTTCCAGAGTCCCCTTGTGCAGAAGCGGGAACTCGACCCCTAACATTACCCCCTCCTAGGGCCCCCCTTTTTTGGGCCTCGCTACGTTCAAAGGCAGCAATGAGCTGCGGAGCATGAATATGCTTGGCAGGCTCCCAGGACCTATCCTCAGGCCAATAACCCCTCCAATCCACCCAAAAAAATTTTTTGCCCCGTAACACCTTGCACCCTACAATGGTGTTCACCTCGTGATCGTCCGTAGACGAACCCGACGTCCGGCAGATGACTCAGGCAACTGGGAGATGACCACGGGTTTTAGGAGGGACACATGGAAGGTGTCGGAGATACCAAGGCAAGGTGGAAGGGCTAAACGGTAAACCACAGGGCTCACCTGCTCAAGGACCTTGAAGGGACCCAAATAGCGGGGTGCCAATTTACTGGACTCCACCCGCAGCCTGATGTTTTGGGTGGAGAGCCACACTAGGTCGCCAGGAGCAAATGTCGGAGCGGGACACCGATGGGCATCGGCAGAAGAACTCATCCTTTCCTTGGAAGCCTGAATGGCATCCTGAGTGCTTTCCCAAATGTCCCGTGCCTCCACGGCCCAGTCTGCCACCCTGGAGTCGGCAGAAGACATGGGCATGGGCACCGGTACCCGGATGCTGACCGTAGTTTAAGAGGAATGGAGTCTGTCCTGCGGAGTCAGCCACAGCATTATTTAAATCGAACTCAGCCCACAGTAGCAAAGATGCCCAGTCATCCTGCCTGGCTGAGACAAAATGTCGCAAGTATGTGACCAAGGTCTGGTTGGCCCTCTCTACCAACCCATTCGTCTCGGGATGATATGCCGAGGAGAGATTTAACTCAATGCTGAGTAGACAACACAGCTCTCTCCAGAACCGAGACGCAAATTGGGGACCTCGATCACTGACGATTTTGTCTGGCATTCCGTGTAGACGGAAAATGTGCCTAATAAATAATGCTGCCAAGGCCCGTGCAGACTGTAACCGTGGCAAGGGCACCAAGTGCACCATTTTGGAGAAGTGGTTGGTTATCATCCAGATGATGGTGCAGCCCTGAGACTTGGGTAAGCCCACCACAAAATCCTTCCCGATCATCTCCCAAGGCTGTCTGCCACCGGTAAAGGGAAAAGTAGCCCAGCTGGCCGTTGTCGAGGGGACTTATTCTTGGCGTAGGAGACGCACGCCTGAACGTATTCCCTGACGTCAAGGACCATATGAGGCCACCAGTGTGTCCTCGCCAGCAACTCAGATGTCCTTTTTGCCCCAAAATGTCCACCCACCCTAGACGAATGTGCGCAAGAGAGTACCTCCGGTCACAAATTGGTGGGCACAAAAGTCTTGCCCGGAGGCACAGACTCAAGCGAAACCGGGGCCACAGTTCTTAGGCTCTCTGTGGGGACAATCAGCCGAGGCTCTCCTCCACCTCCTCAGAGGACACCACGGAGCGAGAGAGAGCATCGGCCCGAATGTTCTTCTCACCGGAGAGGAAATGGAGGGTGAAATGGAACCGGGAGAAGAACAGGGACCATCTGGCCTGACGAGAATTTAGCCGCTGGGCGGTCTGTAAATAGACCAAATTTTTGTGGTCAGTGAAAACTTGAAAGGGAAAGCGCGCCCCCTCCAAGAGATGTCTCCACTCGGAAAAGGCCAACTTCATGGCTAGCAACTCCCTATCCCCAATGGAATAATTCCTCTCTGCAGGTGTGAAGGTCTTGGAAAAGAAGAAACAAGGATGTTTCCAACCTTGAGCATCCTTTTGAAAAGGGACTGCTCCAGCACCAACTGACGAGGCATCAACCTCCAATATAAAAGGCTTATCAATCTCGGGTCGATGTAAGATGGGAGCACTAGCAAAATGGGACTTAATTGAAGTAAAGGCCTTGGAGAGCTCCTCTGACCACAATTTGGGATTTGCACCCTTCTTGATGAGTCGAGAAATGGGGAATGAACTGGCGATAATAATTAATGAACCCCATAAAGCGCTGCACCGCTTTAAGAGAATGGGTTTCTTGCCAGTCCATTACAGCCTGTAGTTTGGCAGAATCCATAGCCAATCCCTGGGTGGAGATGATATAGCCCAGGAAAGGTAAAGACTCCTGCTCAAACACACATTTCTCCAGCTTGGCATAGAGGGAGTTTGCCTGAAAGAGGTCGAAGACTTTGTTGACATCCCTCCGGTGAGAGTCTATATCTGGTGAAAAGATGAGAATATCATCCAGATAGACTACTACAGAGGTGGAGAGCATATCCCGGAAGATGTCATTGACAAAGTCTTGGAAAACAGCGGGAGCATTACAGAGCCTGAAGGGCATCACCAAGTATTCATAATGCCCATCCCTGGTATTAAAAGCTGTCTTCCAGTCGTCCCCTTCACGGATGCGAATTAGGTTACAGGCACCACGTAGATCTAGCTTGGTAAATACCTTTGCTCCTCGGAGCTTATCAAAGAGCTCAGAGATTAGGGGCAACAGGTACTTATACTTGATGGTGATGGCGTTAAGACTCCTGTAGTCAATACACGGACGTAATTCTCCGTTCTTCTGCACAAAGAAGAACCCCGCCCCTGCTGGTGACACCGACTTCCTAATGAACCCTCTTGCCAGATTCTCCTGAATATACTGGGACATGGCCTTAGTCTCAGGAAGCGAGAGGGGATATACTCTTCCCCGAGGAGTTTCTGCTCCAGGCAAGAGATCAATAGGACAGTTGTAGGGTTGATGAGGCGGAAGAGTCTCCGCCGCCTTCTTGGAGAAAACGTCTGCATATGACCAATAACACTGGGGAAGAGAAGTAAAGTCTACGGGTATCTTTGTGGTGGTGACCTGAACGCACTCCCTGACACACCTGCCTCTACATGAATCACCCCAACTCAGTATCCTCCCAGAGGACCACTCAATATGGGTAGAGTGGGGACGGAGCCAAGGTATTCCCTGCAAAACCTCGTCTATTCCCTCGGGCAGGACAAGAAGGGAAATACTCTCCTGATGGGAAGGGGACATAGACAAAGTGAGAGTGATAGTCTGGTGGGTGATTTGTGAGGGCAGAGTCGATCCATTCACTACTCGCACAGTCACCGGTTTGGCGAGCATCACCTGAGGTATAGTGTGGTGGAGAACAAAGGCAGAGGACATGAAATTCCCCTCGGCTCCAGAATCCACACAGAGCTCGGCGGTGAGAGTGGATGGACCTACAGTAATTGTCCCCTTGAAGGACAACTTGGTGGAAAATGCCGCGTTGTCTAGTGAACCTCCTCCCAGGGTCACTAGACGCGACCGTTTTCCCGACCGCTGTGGACATTTGTTGGCATAATGTCCTAACTGCTGACAGGTGTTACAAACCAAGGGTACTCGAGCGGCCCGGGACTTAGGTCCTGCTCGAGAAACCTCCATGGCCTTATGGGAGCCGGACGCCTGATTGGAAGATTCTAGAGGTCTGGTGAAGGTGGGAGCCAGCCGGAACCTCTGCCTACACTGGGACCGCTCCAACCTCCGCTCGTGAAAACGGAGGTCGATGCGGGTAGATATGGTGATAAGCTTCTCCAGTGTGGCGGGAATCTCGCTGGTAACCAAGGCGTCTTTCACATGGCCCGCCAGTCCTCTCCAAAACACGGGAATGAGAACTTTATCTGGCCAGTCTAACTCTGAGGACAGAGTCCGAAATTGGACAGCAAAATAGCTGACCAAGGATGAACCCTGTCAACTTGCCAGCAGTTGGAGCGCCGCATCGTGGGTGACCTGAGGTCCTAGAAAGACCTTTTTTAGAGCCTCCAGAAACGAGGAGCACTCCGCATCACACAGTCGTCACGCTCCCACAGCGGGGTGGCCCACTCCAACACTCTGCCCAACAGGAGAGACATTACAAAACCCACTTGTGCCCGATCCGTGGGGAAACGTGCAGCCAGAAGCTCGAGTTGTATAGAGCACTGACTCACAAATCCCCGACATTGCTTGCTGTCACCAGCAAACTTGTCTGGAAGCAGGAGGTGGGATAATGTAGGGACAGAGGCGGCAGTGGACACACTGGCTGCAGCCACACTAGCAGCCTGAACAGCGACTGCGGTAACATCCACAGCTGAGGTTGTGTGCTCAAGAGCCGCCAACCTACCCTCCAGCTGCTGGATGTTCCGCTGAAGACGCTGGTCGTCCGCCATTTTACTAGCCAGACCCTGGCGCTAGTATTATGTTAGGGCTGGCGGAATGCAGAAAATAAATATAAATAATAGGTGCGTTCACAGCCCGAGGTCCACCGTGCAGGCAGAGCCTGCTGCTAGTAAGATGGCGGTATAAGCAAACTCTGTTACTTTACAGAGTCGCAGACATAGATGCTGTAGCGCGATATGGCAGTATAAGCAAACTCTGTTACACCACAGAGTCGCTGAGGTAGAGACGCAGAAATAGAGACTGTATCCTGTTAACACCACAGGGATACACAGATAACTGATCACTCCGTGATCATGCATTCAGCAACGCAAATAAGCAACTCCTCACCGGGGAAGTCGGTATTCCAGGGGCTTATTTCAGCCAGGCCCTGAACACGTGCATACAAATCTCCTCATCGGAGGTGCCGGTATTCTAGGGGCTTATTTGAGCCGAGCCCTAACCACATGCGTGCATGATCACACTGGCGCAAAGCACATAATGCAATTGATACTAGCGCATGGCCGCAGGACCATGCAACCCTTTTATAGTAGCAACTACAGGACCTGCCAGAAAAGGACCAATGAGAAACTGTTCCAGAACACATGTAGTTTCAGGACCTTCCTGGCGGACCAATAGGATCTGCTGCAGTACCTGAGCATGTGACCCCTGATCTCCAATGAGAGATCTTACCCTGGGCATTAGAGTTGAGCGATACTTTCCGATATCCAAAAGTATCGGAATCGGAATGGTATCGCCGATACCCAAAAAATATCGGCGATACCCGATACCGATACCGGAAATACAATGTAAGTCTATGGGAACAAAATATCGGAATTAAAAAAAAACCATTCTTGCCTTGTTGGTTAATTGTACATGAAGGAAAACAACAAAGAGTAATGTAGAATTTATTGGGGAGGTTGAGGAGACATTAAAGGCATAGATGTTTAACACAATGCAATGGAATAGCATTAATATTTCTTTTTTGAAATACGTTTGGATTGACGAAGAAATTGACAATGTTGTTAACCTTTTTTCTATTTTGTCAAATATGTCTGTTTCACAACTTCCATGCTCTTCACCTTTTTAACTTTTCACACACTTTCTCCTTCATAATCTTCAGCAGCATCATCTTTCTCATCAAATTATTCTTCATCTTCACCTTCTTAATCTTCTAAAAACTTCTTGCTATTCATCTTTTTGTTAACATTACTTATATTGTTCTTATTAAACAGTTATTATTCTTCATATTCTACTTCTTCATCTTCTTCCTATTCATCCTTTTCATCATATTCTTATTTGTGACAGACATTCCTGTACTTGTAATCTGTAAAACTATGAATTTTCATCCTTCCGTTCTTGCTGTCACTAAAGATTTTAATTACAACAGTATTTGTCCGCGTTCAGTTTAGCCTGCAGCAGCATCAGGCATTTTCCAGGGGCACCACGAGGAGGAACGGACTCACCCCCATACACTGCTTAGTCTTCTTCTGCTTAGAATTTAGAGCATATATTTTGCTCTTCATTTTGGTCTTATACTTAATGTTCTTCTGCTTTTTGATCTTCTGCTTATTGTTCTTCTGTCTCTTGTTCTGTATCTTGTAGTTTGTCTTAACCTTCTTTGTCCTGTTGGTGATGGTACAAAAGCCAATGGAAGTAACGAGGACCAGCTGACTGTGCTGGAACCCGGAGGGTCAGCAGAAGGAAAAGAGCCAATGGCACAACCGAGGACCAGCTGACGTTACTGGGACACGGTTACTAAGCAGGAGGTACCTGTGCTCCAAAGCACTACCAAGGACCAGCAGACGTTGCTGGAACTCGGATACCGACATGGAGGCACCTAGGCCAAAGGCACTGCGGAGAACCAGCTGACGGTACTGGAACCCGGATGGTAGCAGAAGGTACAAGAGCCAATGAAAGTAACGAGGACCAGCTGACTGTGCTGGAACCCGGAGGGTCAGCAGAAGGAAAAGAGCCAATGGCACAACCGAGGACCAGCTGACGTTACTGGGACACGGTTACTAAGCAGGAGGTACCTGTGCTCCAAAGCACTACCAAGGACCAGCAGACGTTGCTGGAACTCGGATACCGACATGGAGGCACCTAGGCCAAAGGCACTGCGGAGAACCAGCTGACGGTACTGGAACCCGGATGGGTAGCAGAAGGTACCCATGAAATTAAAGTTGAGCAGCAAGACTTTTTGCGTTCACGCAGCAGGGGACAGCTGACATTACTGAACCCAGTACACAGGAGCAAGTGAGATGTGCTAACAGCACTTCCGAGAAACAACTGGCGTGTTGTACCTGGGATGAGAAGAGAACATGGTGGAGGCAGCAGGTACTTTTGCCGTTCACACAGCAGGAACAGCTGACATTACTGAACCCCAGTAACACAGAGCAAGTGAGACGGCAAAGGCACTGCGGAGAACCAGCTGACGGTACTGGAACCCGGATGGGTAGCAGAAGTACCATGGAAATTAAGTGAGGCAGCAAGACTTTTTGCCGTTCACAGCAGCAGGGGAACAGCTGACATTACTGAACCCCAGTAACACAGGAGCAAGTGTAGACTGTGCTAACAGCACTTCCGAGAAACAACTGGCGGTGTTGTAGCCCAGGGATGAGAAGAGAACATGGTGGAGGCAGCAGGACTTTTTGCCGTTCACACAGCAGGGGAACAGCTGACATTACTGAACCCCAGTAACACAGGAGCAAGTGTAGACTGTGCTAACAGCACTTCCGAGAAACAACTGGCGGTGTTGTAACCCAGGGATGAGAAGAGAACATGGTGGAGGCAGCAGGACTTTTTGCCGTTCACACAGCAGGGAACAGCTGACATTACTGAACCCCAGTAACACGGAGCAAGTGTTAACTGTGCTAACAGCACTTCTGAGAAACAACTGGCGGTGTTGTAACCCAGGGATGAGAAGAGAACAGGTGGAGGCAGCAGGACTTTTTGCCGTTCACACAGCAGGGGAACAGCTGACATTACTGAACCCCAGTAACACGGGAGCAAGTGTTAACTGTGCTAACAGCACTTCCGAGAAACAACTGGCGGTTTGTAACCCAGGGATGAGAAGAGAACATGGTGGAGGCAGCAGGACTTTTTGCCGTTCACACAGCAGGGAACAGCTGACATTACTGAACCCCAGTAACACAGGAGCAAGTGTAACTGTGCTAACAGCACTTCCGAGAAACAACTGGCGGTGTTGTAACCCAGGGATGAGAAGAGAACATGGTGGAGGCAGCAGGACTTTTTGCCGTTCACACAGCAGGGGAACAGCTGACATTACTGAACCCCAGTAACACAGGAGCAAGTGTAGACTGTGCTAACAGCACTTCCGAGAAACAACTGGCGGTGTTGTAACCCAGGGATGAGAAGAGAACAGGGTGGAGGCAGCAGGACTTTTTGCCGTTCACACAGCAGGGAACAGCTGACATTACTGAACCCCAGTAACACAGGAGCAAGTGTAGACTGTGCTAACAGCACTTCCGAAAAACAACTGGCGGTGTTGTAACCCAGGGATGAGAAGAGAACAGGGTGGAGGCAGCAGGACTTTTTGCCGTTCACACAGCAGGGGAACAGCTGACATTACTGAACCCCAGTAACACGGAGCAAGTGTTAACTGTGCTAACAGCACTTCCGAGAAACAACTGGCGGTGTTGTAACCCAGGGATGAGAAGAACATGGTGGAGGCAGCAGGACTTTTTGCCGTTCACACAGCAGGGAACAGCTGACATTACTGAACCCCAGTAACACAGGAGCAAGTGTAGACTGTGCTAACAGCACTTCCGAGAAACAACTGGCGGTGTTGTAACCCAGGGATGAGAAGAGAACATGGTGGAGGCAGCAGGACTTTTTGCCGTTCACACAGCAGGGGAACAGCTGACATTACTGAACCCCAGTAACACGGGAGCAAGTGTTAACTGTGCTAACAGCACTTCCGAGAAACAACTGGCGGTGTTGTAACCCAGGGATGAGAAGAGAACATGGTGGAGGCAGCAGGACTTTTTGCCGTTCACACAGCAGGGGAACAGCTGACATTACTGAACCCCAGTAACACAGGAGCAAGTGTAGACTGTGCTAACAGCACTTCCGAGCTACAACTGGCGGTGTTGTAGCCCAGGGATGAGAAGAGAACAGGGTGGAGGCAGCAGGACTTTTTGCCGTTCACACAGCAGGGGAACAGCTGACATTACTGAACCCCAGTAACACAGGAGCAAGTGTAGACTGTGCTAACAGCACTTCCGAGCAACAACTGGCGGTGTTGGAGCCCAGGGTCAAGGAGGATGTTTAAATACTAGATCAAGTATTTTCCTGTTACGTGTCAATTAAAAATGTCTATACTCCAAACAAGAGAAATATAACCTTTAGTACCATAAGATGATGATTTTACTTTAAAAAATATATGTAAATTAATAATTGACAAACATAAACGCATACATTAACATGTTGAAAAGCAATGCAAACCACAATAAAAATCGGTTAAATAATCTGCTATACGGTTTTAAATAAAAGCATACAAGTACATATCAGAATCCATTAATGATGGATAAGTAACAGTATGTACACCATTTTCATTTGCTGAATAATATCACTAAAAAGTTTTTAAAAATATCTAAAATTTCCATCATGTAATACTGATAAATAATATGTGCCAATCATTTATATTAACAAAAAAACCTTTAAAAAGTGCATAGTGAAAACAGCTATTTATGCCTGACTGTGGACTTCCAAGCATGACAACGGATAGATAAGGTATATATAGATGAGACTGCATAGCCACAGATGGTGAATGGCGATGTAATACTGTACCTCAATAAAGTGTGCGTTACTACTACATCCTTTTTTTTATATAGCTTTATAAAAGGTACGTGCATGTATGCTTGCGCCTTTGTTTGGACGCACAGACTGGCTTCCTGCTGTGACGCGTTGGGTATTGGAGCGTCTGTGCGTCTTATGACGCAGACTAACATTCACGGTGCGCATCGTTCATCATCGCAAGCGTACCGACAACACAAAGGCGTTGTCATGACTGCTTTACTCAGTAAACATGCACCTATGATGAAACATACACGCATGTGCCCTATTACATAACAAGCTACAAGAAAAATGCGTGTGAGGTGTGACACAGCTGTTTTGTTAAGGTACAGTATTATATCGACATTGTACAGGTGTCGCTATTCAGTCTGATAAATAGATATCATTCACCTATTCTATCAGTTGTCGTTCTTTCAGCACCACTTACAGGTATATATTTTGCTATTGTGACTATGCACTATTGACTTTACCAAGGTAATGCATGATTTTTGTTAGCGATTATCATGTTTACATGAAGGACCTTTATGATATGGGCTGTTAACTTTCTAATCAAATATGTATTTTTTAAAATGACACAAATATAAGTAATGTTGAAGAGGACTATTCCTACATGCATTGTTTGCACAATATTACAGGTGTACATCACGTCCCTTAATCAACATTGGATATTATATTTACTTGTATGCTTTTATTTCAAAGGCAAGAACACTGAAGTAAACCTTCGCACTGCAGCAGTTGTCAAAGTTCAACCCACATTATGCACTTCCAACATTGCAGTATTTGAGTCATCATGATGTGAGTTGGATTTGTCTAAGCTATGGAGTGACAAGGTTGACCATCAGTATCCTATAGCATAAGTAGGCTTTTGTGTTTGCATTTGTTTTCGACATGTGCATATCTGTAATAATATGTCACAATTATTTTGTTACAGATTTGTGACAAAGACAAATCATTTTATGGTTTGAAAGTTGACGTTTCAAATGTTTACAGCTTAGAAATCATGGTGTAGCCTCATATCTATGTGTAGCACTAGACACTTTGAGATGTCATGTTTTTTTCACCATGATTAGGTAGCTAGCAGTAATTTTTGCCGGACACACAGCAGGGGAACAGCAGGCGTTACTGAACCCCACAAACACATCAGCGATTGTTTTCATCTGTGCATCTAACACTTCTGAGCAGCAACTGGCGCTGTTGAAGCCCAGGTCAAGGAGGGTGTAGGCACAAAATATTGAGTTATTGCCTTGTTTACGTGGCCATTGCAAATGTATGTACTTCAAACAAGAATAAATGAAGTTTTACTACGACAATAAAATGATGAATTTCAATTACAAGAATAGAAAAATATTTATACTTGACAGTCCTCTGTGGTTGATAACGTTTAATGGCTAACTGAAAATATGGTAACAAATTCAAAGCTTTCGAGACTACTCAGGTGTCTTCATCAGGCTAAGAGTAAAGCCAAAAATGAAGAATCACATATTTCTACACACAACAGGACACAGGAATAGCTAAGACAAGTGAGGGAGGGACAAGTGAGGGGAGACCGGCAACAAAAAGGAGAACAAGGATGAATTATCAGCGCCACACAATCACAGATAAATTAATGAATTTACCTGTGGCAAAAGACTTTTGTATGCCCGGTCATAGCATGATGGATATGGAATTACTGGTATTAAAATATAACTTCAAATATGAGAAACGTACAAAGGTTTCAGAATATAAGCTCATCATGACCTTTGACACTGTTAGTGATGGAATGAATAGATCACATGGATTTATGTCATTCTCTATCAATTAAGGAATCTGCGTCTCTCCCCTTCCAGGGTCATGAAAACCCAAAAAAAGACGCCAATGAGAGGGCAATCAAACTTTCTATCCTTATCTAGGAACTGTTCCAATATTTATGTTCATCCCTGTGAGATAATGACAGTTCTGATACACGTCACTTACTTGTCTTACCTATTGCACTATTCCTGTGTCCTGTTGTGTATAGAAATATGTGATGCTTAATTTTTTTATTTAGTCTTTGCCTGATGAAGAGACGTGAGTAGCCTTGAAAGCTTGCAATTTGTTTCCATCTTTTCAGTTATCCATTAAAAGGTATCAACCACTGCTGACTCTGAAGTCTAAATATTTTTCTATCTACTGGCTAACACGGTACAAAGATACACATGTTTTCTAATTTCAAGAAGGAAAAATAAAGAAAATACAAATATAAACGCATATATGCACATGCCAAAAATAAATGGAACAACACAACACCCAAAAAATTGGTAACAAAATATAGTGTTGTAAATTTAAGAATAAAAGTCCATTTTTTTTTTATGAATAATGCTTAAGGAACGCTATGTTAAACCATAACATAGTGAAGACAATGGATTTTGTAATAGTCACTCATCATCATCATCGCAAATTTTATGTGACAGTCACAGACATTTCAATTATTTAAGTTCATAAAATCGTAACTTTCTATAGCATGTATGACATGTCCAGCATGGACTCATCAATGTGATTGATGACACAATAATGTACGATAAAAAATAACCATTTAAAAAAACATTAGGCATTGTTTGTCACAATTTAAGTGTGTGCCTGCAAGTGTAGGTGAAACAAAGGCTACGGATAGCAAAGGTATATTCTATGTCTGTATCAGACAGTGGACAGCCTCTGATGGGTAATGCCGATGTTATACTGTACGTCAATAAAGTCTGCGGCTGAAATCATGCATTTTTTGCTTGTAGAGTGTTGAAGAGGGTAAAAGAATGTCTGGTTGCGCAAAGCTTTATCCGTCAACACTACCTTCCTACTGTCACGCGTAGGGTAGGGTAGCGTGTGGCAATTAGCTGACTATAAAATGTGAGGTTAGGCTGCGTTTATTGCGCACTAGGGACGCAAAAAAAAATACAGCAGTAATAATTTAATGTGTAATACTCCACCTATGACAAACAAAAAAATTACGTTCCCTCTTTAACAATGTACAAGACTAACAAGCCTAATGGTTGACGCTGACTTAATTGAGATACAGTATTACATCAACATTGTCCATGAGTAACTATGCACTGTGATACCTATATACCAGTATTAATTTATATCTCTTGTGGTTGTTTCAACAGCACTTGCAGGTATAACTACCTATTGTCAGTATGCATGATGCACTTTCTAGATGTAATAATTTATTATTGGACATTATTACCATGTTTACATGCTGGCCATTTCATATATGGTGTTTGAAGTTACAGTTGGCATCAGTATGTGTATTTTATAATGTCTGTCATAAATAAAACTCGTGATGATGATGATGAGGATTTAATGATTCGTACATCCATTGACTGCATTATCTTACAGGTACAGATAAAGTTCCTTAAAAAGCATTAATTCATAAGTATGAAATGTACTTTTATGCATTAATTTCAAAATGTGAAGAGTAGACTATGTTTTATTTTTTGTTACCATTTCTAATAGACATGTGCAGATATGCGCTGTGATGACAAATTATTATTTGTCCATATTTGTCATAAAAATTTATCATTCTAGGCCTGCAAAACTTCACAATTTCATGTTTTCAGCATAACAAGCAGGGTGACGGCTCTTCCCTATTTGGAGCATGTTGGTCATGTGTTTTTCTGTCCATGTGTCGGGAACAGGAGACTTCTTGCCGTTCACACAGCAGGGGAACAGCTGGCGTTACTGAACCCCACTAACAGTAGAGCTTGTGTTTTGTTCTGTGGACACGACACTTCTGAGCAGCAACTGGCAGTGTTGGAGCCCAGGGAGTAGAGTTCAGGTGGTAGAAAGATGAACATAACAGGAGACATGGATAACGTTGCGAACCAGTTATTTAATCTGAAAACGGACAGACAAATTCTGGCGAGATCCATGCCTTGTTCATTTTCAGAAAAGTAAGCCGGTCTACATTATCGGAGGATAGTCGCATGCGACGGTCTGTTAGTACACCACCTGCAGCACTAAAGACGCGCTCCGATAATACACTGGCAGCAGGGCAAGCCAGCACCTCCAATGCATACTGGCTAAGCTCTGGCCATGTATCCAGCTTAGAGACCCAAAACTTGAATGGGGAAGAGCCATCTGGGAGTACACTGAGAGGCAAAGCCAAGTAGTCTGTCACCATCTGACGGATACGTTGCCTCCCGCTGACTGGAGCCCTCTCGGATGGTGTAGACATTTGTGGCGCTGCCACAAAACTTTGCCACATTTTTAACATACTGGTCTTTCCCTGTGCAGAGGCACTGCGTGTGCTCCCTCTTGTTGCAGAGCTCTCTACACTGCCTCAACGCACAGAGCTGCTTTGTAAAGCATAGCAGCAGCAGTGCTCTCAGCAGTAAGGTAGAACATTAGGGATTGCACCAGTGTGTCTTGGTACTCCCGCATTTTACGCTCCCGGTTCAACGGTGTGATGAGGCTTTTGACGTTGTCCCGGTAGCGAGGGTCTAGGAGGGTGTACACCCAATAATCAGACGTCGTGAGAATGTGGGCGATGCGGCGGTCGTTTCTTAGGCACTGCAGCATGAAATCAACCATGTGCTGCAGACTCCCAACTGGCAAAGAAACGCTGTCCTCTGCAAGAGGCGTCATCTCTGCCTGCTCTGCATCACCCCACCCTCGCTCTACATACTGACTAGAGCGTTGTGTACCTCCCTCTGGAGCGATGTCTTCCTCCTCCATTGACTCCTCCTCCTCATCCTCCTCACAAAGTGAGCCCTGCCCAGCCCTTTGTGAGGAACCACGTTGCGCTGACTTTCCAGAAGGTGATGGAATTTGTGACTCCTCATCCTCCACCTCTTCCAAAACCTCATCCCTTATTGCTTGCAGTGTTTTTTGAAGCAGGCAGATAAGGGGGACAGTCAGGCTGACTAGTGCATCATCTGCACTCGCCATCCGCGTTGACTCATCAAACGCACGCAAAACGTGGCACATGTCCTTCATAGTGGCCCACTCATTAATGGTGAAGTGTGGACGGCGCAAATTGCGTGTTGATTGCGCCTGATGCAGCTGATACTCCATAACTGCTGGCTGCTGCTCACACAACCGCTCCAACATATGTAACGTTGAATTCCACCTGGTGGATACGTCACATATGATGCGATGTTCAGGAAGGCGCAATCTGCGTTGCAGAGCTGCAATGCGCGATCTGGCCATGCTGGAACGTCGCAAGTGAGCGCACTCTAGGCGGACCTTGTGCAGCAGTGCATCAAGATCCGGATAGTCCCTCAAAAAACTCTGCACGACCAAGTTGAGCACATGTGCCAGACATGGTATGTGAGTGAGTTTGCCAAGGCCCAGAGCTGCCACCAGATTTCGGCCATTGTCACACACTACCAAGCCTGGCTGGAGATTTGCTGGCAAAAACCACACGTCGCTCTCCTGCTTGATGGCATTCCAGACCTCCTGCGCTGTGTGGCTTCGATTCCCCATGGGAATTAATTTCAGAACGGCCTGTTGCCGTTTGGCCACGGCTGTGCTCATATCGGTCGCATCAGGTAAGCATCCACGGGTCCATGTGGAGGTAGACCGTGATGGCTCCTGCAGCGACGATTCTGAGGAACTGGAGTAGGAGGAGGAGTCAATGTGGACAGGCTTGATTCCGGCAATCCTTGGAGTTGGCAGAACACGTACAGCGCCACTCGCAAGATCTGTACCCGGCTCCACAACATTCACCCAATGGGCAGTGAGTGAAAGGTATCGTCCCTGCCATGGGTACTGGTCCACGCATCGGTGGTCAGGTGGACCTTGCTACTGACGGCGTTTAGTAGCGCATGTTTAATTTTTGCCTCAACATGCTTTTGCAGACCAGGGACGGCTTGCCTGCTGAAATAAAATCGGCTGGGCACATTGTATTGTGGGACTGCCAATGCCATTAATTCACGGAAACTGTCAGTCTCCACCAGCCTGAATGACAGCATTTTAAGGGACAGGAGTTTTGCAAGGCCAGCATTCAGAGCCTGTGCTCGTGGATGGTTTGCCGAGTATGGCCGTCTTTTATCCCATGCCTGTGCTACCGATGGCTGTTTTGTGGCCTGGGTGTGTGAGGATGACAGGGAACTTGCAGCTGTGGGTGGAATAACACTTTGTCTCTGGACAACAGTGACAGAGGTTCTTCCATGGCGATCCTGTGAGGAAGCCGAACCAGCTGTGTGTGAACTGGAGGAAGAGGCTCCAACACGAGCTGAAGATGTAGGTGCTGCTGTAGGTTGGCCTACATCTCCAGTGTGTCTTTGTAACTCAACAAAGTGCTTTGACCGCACATGTTTCCACATATTTGTTGTATTAAGGTTACTGACACTTTTACCTCTTTTAATTTTTTGATTACACAGCTTGCATTTGACATAGCAAATATCATCTGCAACTGTATCAAAAAAGGACCACGCAGAGCAAGTCCTGGGAGCGCCCGGGTTTGGCTGTTGGAAGAGAACTGCTCCGAACGGGTGCCAAACTGGAGGCTACAGGCAAGCGAGTCTGCAGCCTACCTCTCCCTACTGTTTGGACCGTTGGGGCAATCTCTTCCTCAGAGCTGCTCCCACCACCTTCCTGTTCCTCACGCCATGTTGGGTCTTGGACCTCATCATCTCCACCACTACCCTCTTCCAACACCTGCTGTTGTTGGGTGGTCTGGCCAGCACCATGCTCAACAAAACTGGCAACTGAGTCTCATCATCATCAGATGCGTTCTGCGGTGTGCTGACCATCGGCACTGGCTCACCCGCCTCTTCAGATTCAGAGAGACACAGCTGTTGCGCATCACTGCATACTGCCTCTTCTTCACATTCCAGAATGCTGCTTGGCTGGGCCCCTGTTTGCAAGCCAACAGATTCTGAGAACAGAAGCAGAGACTCAGCTGGCTCCTGTACAGAGCTCTCTGACTGCCTGGGCAATTTGGCAGGCGGTGAAGAGACTGATGGTTGTTCAACAGTGCTGTGGTCCTGAGAGGAGGTGGAAGCTATTGAAGTCGATGCATTGGCTGCCATCCAACCAACAACGGCTTCAATTTGTTCTTCACGCAGCAGGGGGGTACGCTGAGCTCCTACAAAAGTGCGCATAAAGGAACGCTCACGGGGAAAACTGGTGGATGCTGTGTCACTGGGTGCGGCAGCAGCCACAGAATCCCCACGTCCTCTCCCTGCTGCAAATCCACGGCCACGACCACGACCACGTGCCTTACTCACTGACTTCTTCATCTTGGTAGATTGATAAAGAAAGTCAGAAAAGTTATAAGGCCTAAGTGTGGTTATTCCTCACAGACTACAGTGAACCCTGCAGACAACTGTTCAGTATCTGTGAAAGGCCCCTTTGTGTACTTCTATAGTGTTTGCAACCAATGTATTGTATACGGATGGAAGCGCGTCACACTAATAGATTAGATTTTTTTCCACTAAAATGGAGCAGCACCAATTAGAGAAAAATGTAAAGGATGAGGCATGACACACGCTCAGCAGACTACAACCGGCAGTGGTTGAAGAACAAACTGGAGCGTAATCTGCACTCAAAAAATGAAAAGCTCACAGACTACAGTGAACACTGAAACACAACTGTTCAGTAGCTGTTAAAGGCCCCTTTGTCTACTTCTATAGTGTTTGCAACCAATGTATTGTATACGGATGGAAGCGCGTCACACTAATAGATTAGATTTTTTTTCCACTAAAATGGAGCAGCACCAATTAGAGAAAAATGTGAAGGATGAGGCAGTGACACACGCTCAGCAGACTACAACCGGCAGTGGTTGAAGAACAAACTGGAGCGTAATCTGCACTCACAAAATGAAAAGCTCACAGACTACAGTGAACACTGAAACACAACTGTTCAGTAGCTGTTAAAGGCCCCTTTGTCTACTTCTATAGTGTTTGCAACCAATGTATTGTATATGGATGGAAGCGCGTCACACTAATAGATTAGATTTTTTCCACTAAAATGGAGCAGCACCAATTAGAGAAAAATGTGAAGGATGAGGCAGTGACACACGCTCAGCAGACTACAACCGCAGTGGTTGAAGAACAAACTGGAGCGTAATCTGCACTCAAAAAATGAAAAGCTCACAGACTACAGTGAACACTGAAACACAACTGTTCAGTAGCTGTTAAAGGCCCCTTTGTCTACTTCTATAGTGTTTGCAACCAATGTATTGTATACGGATGGAAGCGCGTCACACTAATAGATTAGATTTTTTTCCACTAAAATGGAGCAGCACCAATTAGAGAAAAATGTGAAGGATGAGGCATTGACACACGCTCAGCAGACTACAACCGCAGTGGTTGAAGAACAAACTGGAGCGTAATCTGCACTCAAAAAATGAAAAGCTCACAGACTACAGTGAACACTGAAACACAACTGTTCAGTAGCTGTTAAAGGCCCCTTTGTCTACTTCTATAGTGTTTGCAACCAATGTATTGTATACGGATGGAAGCGCGTCACACTAATAGATTAGATTTTTTTCCACTAAAATGGAGCAGCACCAATTAGAGAAAAATGTGAAGGATGAGGCAGTGACACACGCTCAGCAGACTACAACCGGCAGTGGTTGAAGAACAAACTGGAGCGTAATCTGCACTCAAAAAATGAAAAGCTCACAGACTACAGTGAACACTGAAACACAACTGTTCAGTAGCTGTTAAAAGCCCCTTTGTCTACTTCTATAGTGTTTGCAACCAATGTATTGTATACGGATGGAAGCGCGTCACACTAATAGATTAGATTTTTTTCCACTAAAATGGAGCAGCACCAATTAGAGAAAAATGTGAAGGATGAGGCAGTGACACACGCTCAGCAGACTACAACCGGCAGTGGTTGAAGAACTAACTGGAGCGTAATCTGCACTCACAAAATTAAAAGCTCACAGACTACAGTAAACCCTGCAGACAACTGTTCAGTAGCTGTGAAAGGCTCCTTTCTGTACTTCTATAGTGTTTGCAACCAATGTATTGTATACGGATGGAAGCACGTCACACTAATAGATTTGATTTTTTTCTAATATAATGGAGCTGCACCAATTCCACAAAATAAAATAAAAAAAAAAAAGAGTCAGTGACACGTGCAGATGCCTACAAACAGCGTGGATGCAGAGCAAACTGCAGCGTCACCTGCACTGTCACACACACACCTTGCACAGAGCTGTTAAAACAACACTGGCAAAATGAAGCTTTACACAGCGGTTGGTAAACTAGCCTGCCTCAAGCACAGTAGTACACAAAATCGCAATATCTAACTGTCCTCAAGTGAGCAGAGTAGCGTTCTGTCCCTAACTGAGTTCACAGCACAGTGACGCTAAAATGGCTGCGGCGCCTTTTATAGTGCATTCTGACATCATTTCAGCAGCCAAACAAAAGCCATGCCATTAGTTAAGATGACCGCAGCATTACAGGATGTGCCCACACTTCATAAGATTCATCATTGGCTGACTAACATCACATTGCCTCTCAAAGAATTATGGGAACTTCCGATTCCGGTATACGATATTGAAAAAGTATCGGAATTAAGTATCGGAATTCCGATAACGCGAATATCGGCCGATACCCGATACTTGCGGTATCGGAATGCTCAACACTACTGGCATGCTCAGAAGGGAAATGCAGGACTTAGTCCTAAAGACGTCTGCTTGCCGCTGACCAGTACTGGCTACAATAGCAGAACCTGGAGAGGCAGCAGTAATCCTCTGCACAATGTTAGACTGGGTGAGACGCTGGGACCGACGTCCACTGCGGCCGGAGACGGATGGGAGACCGCAGCAGGGATGGTTTGAGATTCCCCTTGTGCAGAAGTGGGAACTCGACCCTAACATCTGGTGATACAGTACCCTTTTTGCCAGAAAGTCCTCCTCCACCCACCACTCTAAGTGCATCATTGACACTTGAAACATTGGCCCACATGTGTGATTATTTCTTGCGGATCTGCTTGTTATATTCTGGTGTGATCCATACTGAGCCTGTGAGAGTCTGTCTGTTACTCCGGAAATATATACTGAGATTTAATAATTATCCCAACACTGTATACAGCTGTACGCTTCTGATACATTACCCTTTTTATACTTTTTTATATTCTGGTGTGATCCATACTGAGCCTGTGAGAGCCTGTGTCTGACTCTAGCAAAATATACGGAGATTTACAATTACCCCAACACTGTATACAGCTGTACGCTTCTAATACATTACCCTTTTTCTACTTTTTATAATTCTGGTGTAATCCATACTGAGCCTGATAGCGTCTGTGTGTAACTCCTGAAATATATACGGAGATTTACAATTATCCCTAGACTTTAAACATCTGTAAGCTTATGATGCAGTAAAATATATTTGCTAGTATTTTGGGTACATTTTCGCAAAAATGAGGCAGTAATGGTGGAAGAGGCTGGGGACGTGGGCGTGGGGGCCAGCTGGTACTGATGGTGGTGGTGGTGCATCTGCTGGAAGTGCCAAGAGCACAAAAGCACCTAAGGCAGGAGGTGTTGAGCCGGCGTCATCATCTGGCTCAAGAAGGCCTGGAAGGCTCCCTATACTGGGAGTAGGTAAACTGCTTTTAAAGCCGGAGCAACAGAACAGGTTTTGGCTTACATTGCCGAAACAGCCTCCAGCTCTGTCGCCTCCTCTTCTGAAGTTTCAAAAAATGCAAGCACTGAGTCGTCAGTGCAGGCTCCTGGTCAGGAACAACACCTTTCCTTGTTTACTTCACCCCCACCAAAAGTGAAGGATGCAGCAGCCCACACTTCAGATTACTCCATGGAGCACTTTTCACATACCATGCCTGGGTTATCAAGTCAAATCTTGAATTCCCCAGTCCAACATGAAACAGAGATGGAGTGCACTGATGCACAGCCAATGCTAGATGATTCTGCTGGTACATTCACCCAGAGCACTACATTTCCCTCACAGTCTACTGAGCTAGAATATGACCCTGATGAAACTCAGGTGCCCCTTCCCGCATACTATACCACCTTACACGGTGACAAAGAGGAAGGTGCAGATGAAATTGAAGAGGAGGTGATGGATGACCCAGTTGTTGACCCAGATTGGCATCCATTGGGGAAGAGGGTGCCGCTGGCAATAGCTCAGTAGAGGAGAAGGATCCGCAGCAGGACATTGTAGCAGCTGTTATCTGGCAGGCCCTTAGCAGTACAAAAACGTCTTAAAAAAACAAAAAGAGTTGCAGGACACCTTGGCCAGACGGTCAAATTAGCACAGTGTGCAAGCCCTGAAAATTTATATCATAGTAGGAAAGTCCAGTGTGGCACTTTTTTGGCCAAAATCCTATTGATGAGGCAAATGTTATCTGTAAGAAGTGCGGAAGGCCCTTTAGCTGAGGGAAAAATCTCAGAAGTTGGAATGCCAGTTGCATGCTTAGACATTTTATGAACACTGACGCCGGCCCTGTTAGGGGGTATTTGTAGGTTTTGTAGTCCGTCCACGCTTGCAAGTGCATGTTCATAAAATGGGGCCCTGTGCCAGTGCTGTCGCCCACGAATCGGCCCCCTTGCTTGCTCAGGGCCCCAGCACTTGCAATACTTACCTCTCCATGCTCCACCTCTGTGACGTCTTGCACGTTTCCTGACAGTGACATTCAGGTTAGAGAGCGCTATGATGTCACGTCTGTATGCCCTCTTCCTAAACAGTCCAAGTGCAGAGAGCTGTAAGATGATGATGCTGAGGAGTCCAGAGTAGAGCAGTGCACAGCGAGGAGAGGTATTTAATTTTTTTAATGTTTGGAGCAATATATGGGGAGCATTATTCACTGGAGAATTATATATGGGGCCCAGCATACACTTAAGCATCATAGATAGGGCCCATCATACACTGGAGCATTCTAAATGGGGGACATCAGACACTGGAGCAGCATCTACAGGGCCCATCATACACTGGAGCATTGTAAATGGGGACATCAGACACTGGAGCAGCATGTATGGGGCCCATTATACACGGGATCATTAATAATGGGGCCCATTATATATGGAGCATGATTTTGGCCCATAAGACACTGGAGCATCATCCATGGGGCCCATCATATACTGGAGCATTCTAAATGGGGGACATCAGACACTGGAGCAGCATTTACGGGGCCCATTATACACTGAAGCATTAATAATGGGGCCCATTATATATGGAGCATTATTTTGACCCATAAGACACTGGAGCATCATCCATGGGGCCCATCATATACTGGAGCATTCTAAATGGGGGACATCAGACACTGGAGCAGCATTTACGGGGCCCATTATACACTGAAGCATTAATAATGGGGCCCATTATATATGGAGCATTATTTTGACCCATAAGACACTGGAGCATCATCCATGGGGCCCATCATATACTGGAGCATTCTAAATGAGGGACATCAGACACTGGAGCAGCATTTACGGGGACCATTATACAATGGAGCATTATACATGGGGCCCATTATATATGGAGCATTTTTTTGGCCCATAAGACACTGGAGTATTCTAAATGGGGCAGATCAGACAGTGAAGCATCATCCATGTGGCCCATCATATACTGAAGCATTCTAAATGGGGCAGACTAGACACTGGAGCAGCATCCATGGGGCTCATCATATAATGGAGTATTCTAAATGGGGCAGACTAGACACTGGAGCAGCATCCATGGGGCTCATCATATAATGGAGCATTCTAAGAGAGGGGAAAACAAACACTGGAGCCGCATTTACGGGGACCATTATACAATGGAGCATTATAAATGAGGCCTATTATATAGGGGGCAATATTTTTGCCCACAAGACACTGGAGCCTCATCTACAGGGCCCATCATGTACTGGAGCATTGTAAATGGGGACATCAGACACTGGAGCAGCATGTATGGGGCCCATTATACACGGGATCATTAATAATGGGGCCCATTATATATGGAGCATGATTTTGGCCCATAAGACACTGGAGCATCATCCATGGGGCCCATCATATACTGGAGCATTCTAAATGGGGGACATCAGACACTGGAGCAGCATCTACAGGGCCCATCATACACTGGAGCATTGTAAATGGGGACATCAGACACTGGAGCAGCATGTATGGGGCCCATTATACACGGGAACATTAATAATGGGGCCCATTTTATATGGAGCATTATTTTGGCCCATAAGACACTGGAGCATTCTAAATGAGGGACATCAGACACTGGAGCAGCATTTACGGGGACCATTATCCAATGGAGCATTATACATGGGGCCCATTATATATGGAGCATTTTTTTGGCCCATAAGACACTGGAGTATTCTAAATGGGGAAGATCAGACACTGAAGCATCATCCATGTGGCCCATCATATACTGAAGCATTCTAAATGGGGCAGACTAGACACTGGAGCAGCATCCATGGGGCTCATCATATAATGGAGCATTCTAAATGGGGCAGACTAGACACTGGAGCAGCATCCATGGGGCTCATCATATAATGGAGCATTCTAAGAGGGGGAAAACAAACACTGGAGCCGCATTTACGGGGACCATTATACAATGGAGCATTATAAATGAGGCCTATTATATAGGGGGCATTATTTTTGCCCACAAGACACTGGAGCATCATCCATGGGGCCCATCATGTACTGGAGCATTCTAAATGGGGGACAGCAGACACTGGAGCAGCATTTACGGGGCCCATTATACACTGGATCATTAATAATGGGGCCCATTATATATGGAGCATGATTTTGGCCCATAAGACACTGAAGCATCATCCATGGGGCCCATCATATACTGGAGCATTCTAAATTTGTGACATCAGACACTGGAGCAGCATTTACAGGGCCCATTATACACTGGAGCATTATACATGGGGCACATTATATATGGAGCATTATTTTTGCCCATAAGACACTGGTGCATAATCCATGAGGCCCATCATATTCTGGAGCATTCTAAATGGGGGACATCAGACACTGGAGCAGCTACGGGGACCATCCTATACTGTATGGCACATTATATGGGGACTGTTGTGAATGGACTTGAAATGAGTTCTGAGCTGAGGCTCCCTCTGGTGGTTACAAGCGGTACTGGACTGTCCAGTGAAGATTGTGAGGAGTGGGAATCAGGTGTTACTGACTGGTCTTATATAAGGGAGTCGCCTTCCCATCAGGGTTGCCGGTGATCAATTGTTCTGGTCTCACTCCATGATTCCTGTTTCCCTTGTAGCCTGCTGTGTCGTGTCTGCATCTCCTGCTAACAGATAAGACATTTTCTTTTTTTTTTTTTGTGCTTTATTTTTGCATTTTGTCCTGCACTTCTGTGGGGGCCTTCAGGGTCCCCTTAGGGGGCTTTTGCCCTCTCAGTTTAGTTCAGCCACTGATGTTTGTACTTTTGCTTTTTCCAGTTTCTTCAGTGGCTGCTGTTTTGATTTTGTTACACCAGAGAACTAATTTAGGTGGTAGAGGTCATGTGATCTCAGGTGTTTTTGAAATTAGTAGAGATGGTGCTTTGCAGGGTTTTTTGGGATTGCAGTAAGTACCCTTCCTATCCTTTATATTTAGTTAGTTTGGGCCCCAATGTTTGCTCATACTATTTTCTGTCTGTGTCAGTATTTCTTCTTGTCTAACAGCCATTACATGTTTGGGGGCTTTCTATGTTCTTTGGGGATCTGCTCCGGGGCAGATAGCTTTCCTATTTCTATCTTTAGGTGTAGTTAGTTTCTCAGGCTGTGAGGAGGCGTCTAGGACCAACGTAGGAACGCTCCACGGCTGCCTCTAGTTGTGGTGGTTAGTCAGGGTACTGCAATCTCATAGATTCCAACTGCTCTGGTGTATTTCCTTTTTTACCTGCACTCCTCAGTTACTGAAACATAACAGTATCACCGGCCAAAAATTTAAAGTTGTATGGTACTCACAGAAGGGAAAAATATTGTGAAAGAAAAAACGGTTGTCAGAGTTGTCAGAGATATTTTTCTGTTTGTTGCATTTTTTTTTTTCCCTCTGTATCTCTGGGTGGTGGGGAGGATTTTTTCTCTCAATGGAGTTTGCACAGTTGTCTGGCCGTGTGGATCAGCTTGCCACTGAGGTTCAGAGTATTGCTGCATATCTTGCTAGGTTGCCTGTTGTGGAACCTAGGATTCCCATGCCAGATTTGTTTTTGGGGGATCGAGCTAAGTTTCAGAATTTCAAAAATAATTGTAAATTGTTTTTTGCCTTAAAATCTAAGTCCTCAGGGAACGCAGCGCAGCAGGTTCAAATTGTCATCTCTCTCCTGCGCGGCGATCCTCAGGATTGGGCTTTTTCCCTGACACCTGGGGATCCTGTTTTGAGTGATGTTGATGCATTTTTTCAGGCTTTGGGGTTATTGTACGATGAGCCTAATGTCACTGATCAAGCTGAAAAAGCCTTGTTGGCATTAAATCAGGGGCTTGATGACGCTGAGTTATACTGTCAGAGATTCCGTAGGTGGGCAGTCCTGACCAAGTGGAATGACGACGCTTTGGTGGCCCTTTTTCGGAAGGGTCTGTCAGATAATGTAAAGGATGTTATGGTGGGATTCCCTGTCCCCTCTGGTCTCATGTCATTAGCGATTCAAATTGACAGACGTTTGCGTGAGCGGAGAAGTATGCGTGGAATAGTGTTGCCTTGTGAACCTGCTTCTGAATCCATGCAGTGTGATAGAGTGGTGTCTGGGGCATGAGTTTCGAAAGCGCAATGGGTTATGTTTCTACTGTGGTAATGCCTCTCATGCTATTTCAGTCTGCCCTAAGCGGGGAAGACGTTTTGCACGCTCAGTTGTCTTGGGTAGTGTTCAGACTAAGTTTTTATTAACTGTCACTCTGATATGCTCTCTGTCCTCATTTTCTGTTCAGGCTTTCGTTGATTCTGGAGCAGCTATTAACCTGATGGATTATGATTTTGCTAAACGTTGTGGGTTTCCCTTGATACCCCTACAGAAGTCTATTCCCCTACTGGGGATCGATTCTACCCCTTTGGCTGAGAATAAACCTCAGTTCTCTACTCAGGTGATAATGAGGGTTGAACTGATCATCAGGAGTGCTGCAAATTTTTGGTCCTGTATAATCTGCATGATATTATCGTACTGGGTTTCCCTTGGTTGCAGTCTCATAATCCTGTTTTGGATTGGAAAACTGTGTCTGTAACCAGTTGGGGCTGCCAATGTGTTAATACCAACACTCCTGTTTTTTTTGCCTCCCCCAGGCTCAGGATGTTCCTGACTTTTTGTTTGATTTTTCTGATGTGTTTAGCGAAAGTAAATCTGCATCCTTGCCTCCCCATAGGAGCTATGACTGCGCTATTGAATTAGTGCCTGGTAGTAAATTCCCTAAAGGTCGCCTTTTTAACTTGTCTGTACCTGAACATGACGCTATGCGGTCTTATATCAAGGAGTCATTGGAGAAGGGTCATATCAGACCATCCTTTTCACCCTTAGGTGCCGGTTTTTTCTTTGTGGCCAAAAAGGATGGTTCATTAAGGCCGTGTATTGATTATCGTCTTTTGAACAATATTACTGTGAAATATCAATATCCGTTACCCTTGATTTCTGACCTGTTTTCCAGGGTGAAAAATGCTACTTGGTTTACCAAGCTTGACCTCAGGGGGGCATATAACCTTATTCGCATTAAGCACGGGGATGAATGGAAGACGGCATTTAAAACCCCTGAGGGACATTTTGAGTACCTTGTGATGCCCTTTGGGCTCACTAATAGTGTTGAGCATTCCGATACCGCAAGTATCGGGTATCGGCCGATATTCGCTGTATCGGAATTCCGATACTTAGTTCCGATATTTTTCATATATCGTATACCGGAATCGGAAGTTCCCATAATTCTTTGAGAGGCAATGTGATTTTAGTCAGCCAATGAGGAATCTTATGAAGTGTGGGCACATCCTGTAATGCTGCGGTCATCTTAACTAATGGCATGGCTGTGATTGGCTGCTGAAATGATGTCAGAATGCACTATAAAAGGCGCCGCCTCCATTTTAGCGTCACTGTGCTGTGAACTCAGTTAGGGACAGAACGCTGCTGTGCTGACTCTGAGGGACAGTTAGACATTGCGATTTGTTTACTCTACTGTGCTTTAGGCAGGCTAGTTTACCAACCGCTGTGTAAAGCTTCCTTTTGCCAGTGTTGTTTTAACGCTCTGTGCAAGGTGTGTGTGAGAGTGCAGGTGACGCTGCAGTTTGCTCTGCATCCACCGCTGTTTGTAGCATCTGCACGTGTCACTCACTGACTCTTTTTTTTATTTTTTTGTGGAATTGGTGCAGCTCCATTATATTTGCAAAAAAATCTAATCTATTAGTGTGACGCGCTTCCATCCGTATACAATACATTGGTTGCAAACACTATAGAAGTAGACAAAGGGGCCTTTCACAGCTACTGAACAGTTGTGTTTCAGTGTTCACTGTAGTCTGTGAGCTTTTCATTTTTTGAGTGCAGATCACGCTCCAGTTAGTTCTTCAACTACTGCTGGTTGTAGTCTGCTGAGCGTGTGTCACTGCCTCATCCTTCACATTTTTCTCTAATTGGTGCTGCTCCATTATATTTGAAAAAAATCTAATCTATTAGTGTGACGCGCTTCCATCCGTATAAAATACAGTGGTTGCAAACATTATAGAAGTAAACAAAGGGGCCTTTCACAGCTACTGAACAGTTGTGTTTCAGTGTTCACTGTAGTCTGTGAGCTTTTCATTTTTTGAGTGCAGATCACGCTCCAGTTAGTTCTTCAACTACTGCTGGTTGTAGTCTGCTGAGCGTGTGTCACTGCCTCATCCTTCACATTTTTCTCTAATTGGTGCTGCTCCATTATATTTGAAAAAAATCTAATCTATTAGTGTGACGCGCTTCCATCCGTATACAATACATTGGTTGCAAACACTATAGAAGTAGACAAAGGGGCCTTTCACAGCTACTGAACAGTTGTGTTTCAGTGTTCACTGTAGTCTGTGAGCTTTTCATTTTTTGAGTGCAGATTACGCTCCAGTTAGTTCTTCAACCACTGCTGGTTGTAGTCTGCTGAGCGTGTGTCACTGCCTCATCCTTCACATTTTTCTCTAATTGGTGCTGCTCCATTATATTTGAAAAAAATCTAATCTATTAGTGTGACGCGCTTCCATCCGTATAAAATACATTGGTTGCAAACACTATAGAAGTAGACAAAGGGGCCTTTCACAGCTACTGAACAGTTGTCTGCAGTGTTCACTGCAGTCTCTGAGGAATAACCACACTTAGGCCTTATAACTTTTCTGACTTTCTTTATCAATCTACCAAGATGAAGAAGGCAGGGAGTAAGGCACGTGGTCGTGGCCGTGGAGTTTCAGCGGGGAGAGGACGTGGGGATTCTGTGCCTGCTGCTGCCGCACCCAGTGACACAGCATCCACCAGTTTTCCCCTGAGCGTTCCTTTATGCGCACTTTTGTAGGAGCTCAGCGTACCCCAATGCTGCGGGAAGAACAAATTGAAGCCGTTGTTGGTTGGATGGCAGCCAATGCATCGACTTCAATTGCTTCCACCTCCTCTCAGGACCACAGCACTGTTGAACAACCATCTGTCTCTTCACCGCCTGCCAAATTGCCCAGGCAGTCAGAGAGTTCTGAACTGGAGCCAGCTGAGTCTCTGCTTCTGTTCTCAGAATCTGTTGGCTTGGAAACAGGGCCCAGCCAAGCAGCATTCTGGAATGTGAAGAAGAGGCAGTATGCAGTGATGCACAACAGCTGTGTCTCTCTGAATCTGAAGAGGCGGGTGAGCCAGTGCCGATGGTCAGCACACCGCAGAACGCATCTGATGATGATGAGACTCAGGTGCCATTTTCTGTTGAGCAAGGTGCTGGCCAGACCACCCAACAGCAGCAGGTGTTGGAAGAGGGTAGTGGAGATGATGAGGTCCAAGACCCAACATGGCGTGAGGAACAGGAAGGTGGTGGTAGCAGCTCTGAGGAAGAGATTGCCCCAACGGTCCAAACAGTAGGGAGAGGTAGGCTGCAGACTCGGTTGCCTGTACCCTCCAGTCTGGCACCCGTTCGTAGCAGTTCTCTTCCAACAGCCAAAACGGGCGATCCCAGGACTTGCACTGCGTGGTCCTTTTTTGACACACTTGCAGATGATATTTGCTATGTCAAATGCAAGCTGTGTAATCAAAAAGTTAAAAGAGGTAAAAATACCAGTAACCTCAATACCACAAATATGTGGAAACATGTACGGACAAAGCACGTAGCTGAGTTACAAAGACACCTGGAGATGTAGGCCAACCTACAGCAGCACCTACATCTTCAGCTCGTGTTGGAGCCTCTTCCTTCAGCTCACACACAGCTGGTTCGGCTTCCTCACAGGATCGCCATGGAAGAACCTCTGTCACTGTTGTCCAGAGACCCAGTGTTATTCCACCCACAGCTGCAAGTTCCCTGTCATCCTCACACTCCCAGGCCACTGTACAGCCATCGGTAGCACAGGCATGGGATAAAAGACGGCCATACTCGGCAAACCATCCACGAGCACAGGCTCTGAGTGCTGGCATTGCAAAACTCCTGTCCCTTGAAATGCTGTCATTGAGGCTGGTGGAGACTGACACTTTCCGTAACTTTATGGCATTGGCAGTCCCACAATACAATGTGCCCAGCCGATTTTATTTCAGCAGGCAAGCCGTCCCTGGTCTGCAAAAGCATGTCGAGGGAAAAATTAAACATGGCTACTAAACGCCGTCAGTAGCAAGGTCCACCTGACCACCGATGCGTGGACCAGTACCCATGGCCAGGGACGATACCTTTCCCTCACTGCTCATTGGGTCAATGTTGTGGAGCCGGGTACAGATCTTGAGAGTGGCGCTGTACGTGTTCTGACAACTCCAAGGATTGCAGGAATCAAGTCTGTCCACATTGACTCCTCCTCCTACTCCAGTTCCTCAGAATCATCGCTGCAGGAGCCGTCACGGTCTACCTCCACATGGACCCGTGAACGCTTACCTGATGCGACCGATATGAGCACAGCCATGGCCAAACGTCAACAGGCCGTCCTGAAATTAATTTACATGGGGAATCGAAGCCACACAGCGCAGGAGCTCTGGAAAGCCATCAAGCAGGAGAGCGACGAGTGGTTTTTGCCAGCGAATCTCCAGCCAGGCTTGGTAGTGTGTGACAATGGCCGAAATCTGGTGGCAGCTCTGGGCCTTGGCAACCTCACTCACATACCATGTCTGGCACATGTGCTCAACTTGGTCGTGCAGAGTTTTTTGAGGGACTATCCGGATCTTGATGCACTGCTGCACAAGGTCCGCCTAGAGTGCGCTCACTTGCGACATTCCAGCATGGCCAGATCGCGCATTGCAGCTCTGCAACGCAGATTTCGCCTTCCTGAACATCGCATCATATGTGACGTACCCACCAGGTGGAATTCCACTTTACATATGTTGGAGCGGTTGTTGTGAGCAGCAGCCAGCAGTAATGGAGTATCAGCTGCATCAGGCGCAATCAACTCGCAATTTGCGTCGTTCACACTTCACCACTACTGAGTGGGCCTCTATGAAGGACATCTGCCACGTTTTGCGTGCGTTTGATGAGTCAACGCGGATGGCGAGTGCAGATGACGCACTAGTCAGCCTGACTGTCCCCCTTATCTGCCTGCTTCAAAAAACACTGCAAGCAATAAGGGATGAGGTTTTGGAAGAGGTGGAGGATGAGGAGTCACAAATTCCATCACCTTCTGGACAGTCAGCGCAACGTGGTTCCTCACAAAGGGCTGGGCAGTGTTCACTTTGTGAGGAGGATGAGGAGAGTCAATGGAGGAGGAAGACATCGCTCCAGAGGGAGGTACACAATGCTCTAGTCAGTATGTAGAGTGAGGGTGGGGTGATGCAGAGCAGGCAGAGATGACGCCTCTTGCAGGGGACAGCGTTTCTTGGCCAGTTGGGAGTCTGCAGCACATAGTTGATTTCATGCTGCAGTGCCTGAGAAACGACCGCCGCATCGCCCACATTCTCACCACGTCTGATTATTGGGTGTACACCCTCCTAGACCCTCGCTACCGGGACAACTTACAAAGCCTCATCACACCGTTGAACCGGGACCGTAAAATGCGGGAGTACCAAGACACACTGGTGCAATCCATAATGTTCTCCATTCCAGCCGAGAGCACTGCTGCTGCTACTGCTTTACAAAGCAGCTCTGTGCGTCGAGGCAGTGGAGACAGCTCTGCAACAAGAGGGAGCACAAGCAGTGCCTCTGCACAGGGCAAGACCAGTATGTTCCAAATGTGGCGAAGTTTTGTGGCAGCGCCACCAATGTCTACACCATCCGAGACGGCTCCAGTCAGCAGGAGGCAACGTTTCCGTAAGATGGTGACAGACTACATGTCTTTCCCTCTCAGTGTACTCCCAGATGGCTCTTCCCCATTCAAGTTTTGGGTCTCTAAGCTGGATACATGGCCAGAGCTTAGCCAGTATGCATTGGAGGTGCTGGCTTGCCCTGCTGCCAGTGTATTATCGGAGCGCGTCTTTAGTGCCGCAGGTGGTGTACTAACAGACCGTCGCATGCGACTATCCTCCGATAATGTAGACCGGCTTACTTTTCTGAAAATGAACAAGGCATGGATCTCGCCAGAATTTGTCTGTCCGTTTTCAGATTAAATAACTGGTTTGCAACGTTATCCATGTCTCCTGTTATGTTCATCAAACTACCACCTGAACTCTACTCCCTGTGCTACAACACTGCCAGTTGCTGCTCAGAAGTGTCGTGTCCACAGACCAATACACAAGCTATAGTGTTAGTGGGGTTCAGTAACGCCAGCTGTTCCCCTGCTGTGTGTCCGGCAACAAGTCTCCTGTTCCCTACACATGCACAGAAAAACCCATGTCGAACATGCTCCAAATAGGGAAGAGCCGTCACCCTGATTGTTATGCTTAAAACAGGAAATTGTGAAGTTTTCCAGGCCTAGAATGATAAATTTTTATGACAAATATGGACAAATAATAATTTGTCATCACAGCGCATATCTGCACATGTCTATTAGAAATGGTAACAAAAACTAAAACATAGTCTCCACTTTTTGAAATTAATGCATAAAAGTACATTTCATACTTATCAATTAATGCTTTTTAAGGAACTTTATCTGTACCTGTAAGATAATGCAGTCAATGGATGTACGAATCATAAAATCCTCATCATCATCATCACGAGTTTTATTTATGACAGACATTATAAAATACACATACTGATGCCAACTGTAACTTCACACACCATATATGAAATGGCCAGCATCTAAACCTGGTAATAATGTGCAATAATAAATTATTACATCTAGAAAGTGCATCATGCATACTGACAATAGGTAGTACTAGTTATACCTGCAAGTGCTGTTGAAACAACCACAACAGATATAAATTAATAATGGTATATAGGTATCACAGTGCATAGTTACTCATGGACAATGTCGATGTAATACTGTACCTCAATAAAGTCAGCGTCAACCATTATGCTTGTTAGTCTTGTAGATTGTTAAAAGAGGGAACGGTCTTTTTTGGTTGGTCATAGATGGAGTATTAGACAGTAAATGATTACTGCTGTCGTATTTTTGGCGTCCCTAGGGCGCAATAACGCTGCGTAACGTCACATATTATAGAGTCATCTAATTGACACACACTACCCTACCCTACGCGTGACAGTAGGAAGGTAGTGTTGACGGATAAAGCCTTGCGCAACCAGACATGCTTTTACCCTCTTCAACACTGTCCAAGCAAAAAATGCATGATTGCAGCTGCAGACTTTATTGACGTACAGTATAACATCGCCATTACCCATCAGAGGCTGTCCACTGTCTGATACAGACATAGAATATACCTTTGCTATCCGTAGCCTTTCTTTCACCTAAACTTGCAGGCACACACTTAAATTGTGACAATGCATTATGTTTTTTTAAATGGTTATTTTTTATCGTACATTATTGTGTCATCACATTGATGAGTCCATGCTGGACATGTCATACATGCTGTACAAAGTAACGATTTTATTAACTTAAATAATTGAAATGTCTGTGACTGTCACATCTAAATTGCAATGATGATGATGATGAGTGACGATTACAAAATCCATTGTCTTCACTATGTTATGGTTTAACATAGCGTTCCTTAAGCATTATTCATAAATACAAAAATGGACTTTTATTGTTAAATTTACAACACTATATTTTGTAACCAATTTTTTGGGTGGTGTGTTGTTCCATTTCTTGTTGGCATGTGCATATATGCTTTTATATTTGCAGTGTCTTTATTTTTATTCTTGAAGTTAGGAAACATTTGTATCTTGGTACCGTGTTAGCCATTAGATAGAAAAATATTTACACTTGTGTCACGCTGTATAGCAGATATATATATGTGATGTCAGTAATCCATATCAAAAGGGCAACATCCAATATAACATGCGCATAGATATATGATAACATAGATTTACCTGACAGAATGTCCAGTGGGTCAAAACGGAATCCGTAATACGCTGTTTCCGGCTAGAGGGTGACCGGGGTCTAAGCTGACCCTAAACTGGGGTCCTAACTAATCCCTCAACCTGGAGGTACTGTTAAAGGTACAGAGGTCCAGGCCACCAGCGTAAACCCTGTCTCCTATCAATCCCTGCCAACTGTATTCTAGTCCTAAGAAGGACCCTGAATACCACCAAAGGGAATGAACAGGTAACGGTTTAATGAACAGAAAGACATACAAGAAAGACAAGAAATAAAGTAAATAAAGTCTTACATACAACACTCACACACAGTAGGTACACCTAAGGTCTCAGAGATAAACTATAAGCTATAAGAGTAAAAACAACTAATGAACTCTTAGCTTAAATATTCTCAGAACCGATCCAGTCTGCTAGACTACATGAATGCTTTCACCGGCGTCTAACACCCAGACTGGCAGGAATATAAAGGAAACTAATTAGAACATAATCAAAAGCAGCCGGCCGAGGCTGGACCTAGTCTTAGCAAAGAGCTAGGTAAAATTAACTCTCTCATTACCAAACACAAAGAAACAGCAGCTCAGCTGTGAGAAGTCAGAATGTGCAATCGCGACGATCTTCATGGCGATGCACCCATGACAACTTGAGAGTCCACAGTGTTTGATACCTTTGAATGGATAACTGAAAAGATGGTAACAAATTGCAAGCTTTCGAGGCTACTCACGTCTCTTCATCAGGCAAAGACTAAAACAAAAAATGAAGCATCACATATTTCTATACACAACAGGACACAGGAATAGTGCAATAGGTAAGAGAAGTAAGTGACGTGTAGCAGAACTGTCATTATCACAGAGGGATGAACATAAATATTGGAACAGTTCCTAGATAAGGATAGAAAGTTTTATTGCCCTCTGATTGGGGTCTGGTTTTGTGTTTTCATGCCCCTGGAAGGGCAGAGACGCAGATTCCTTAATTGATATAGAATGACATAAATCCGTGTGATCTATTCATTCCATCACTAACAGTGTCAAAGGTCATGATGAGCTTATATTCTGAAACCTTTGTATCTTTCTCATATTTGAAGTTATATTTTAATATCAGTAATTCCATATCCATCATGCTATGACCGGGCATACAAAAGTGTTTTGCCACAGGTAAATCCATTATTTTTTGTCTTATCGTGTGGCACTGATAATTCATCCTTGTTCTCATTTTTTGGCCGGTCTCCCCTCACTTGTCCCTCCCTCACTTGTCTTACCTATTCCTGTGTCCTGTTGTGTGTAGAAATATGTGATTCTTCCTTTTTTTTTTTAGTCTTAGCCTGATGAAGAGACCTGAGTAGTCTCGAAAGCTTTGAATTTGTTACCATATTTTCAGTTAGCCATTAAACGGTATCAACCACAGAGGACTCTCAAGTATAAATATTTTTCTATTCTTGGAATTGAAATTCATCATTTTATTGTCCTAGTAAAACTTCATTTATTCTTGTTTGAAGTACATACATTTGCAATGGCCACGTAACAAGGCAATAACTCAATATTTTGTGCCTACACCCTCCTTGACCCTGGGCTTCAACAGCGCCAGTTGCTGCTCAGAAGTGTTAGATGCACAGATGAAAACAATCGCTGATGTGTTTGTGGGGTTCAGTAATGCCTGCTGTTCCCCTGCTGTGTGTCTGGCAAAAATTACTGCTGCTAAGTACAACTTCAACTTCAAACGTCTCATACTAGGCCTCTGCCTACACCCTCCTTGACCCTGGGCTTCAACAGCGCCAGTTGCTGCTCAGAAGTGTTAGATGCACAGATGAAAACAATCGCTGATGTGTTTGTGGGGTTCAGTAACGCCTGCTGTTCCCCTGCTGTGTGTCTGGCAAAAATTACTGCTGCTAACTACAACTTCAACTTCAAACGTCTCATACTAGGCCTCTGCCTACACCCTCCTTGACCCTGGGCTTCAACAGCGCCAGTTGCTGCTCAGAAGTGTTAGATGCACAGATGAAAACAATCACTGATGTGTTTGTGGGGTTCAGTAACGCCTGCTGTTCCCCTGCAGTGTGTCTGGCAAAAATTACTGCTGCTAACTACAACTTCAACTTCAAACGTCTCATACTAGGCCTCTGCCTACACCCTCCTTGACCCTGGGCTTCAACAGCACCAGTTGCTGCTCAGAAGTGTTAGATGCACAGATGAAAACAATCGCTGATGTGTTTGTGGGGTTCAGTAACGCCTGCTGTTCCCCTGCTGTGTGTCTGGCAAAAATTACTGCTGCTAACTACAACTTCAACTTCAAACGTCTCATACTAGGCCTCTGCCTACACCCTCCTTGACCCTGGGCTTCAACAGCGCCAGTTGCTGCTCAGAAGTGTTAGATGCACAGATGAAAACAATCGCTGATGTGTTTGTGGGGTTCAGTAACGCCTGCTGTTCCCCTGCTGTGTGTCTGGCAAAAATTACTGCTGGTAACTACAACTTCAACTTCAAAAGTCTCATACTAGGCCTCTGCCTACACCCTCCTTGACCCTGGGCTACAACACCGCCAGTTGTTGCTCGGAAGTGCTGTTAGCACAGTCTACACTTGCTCCTGTGTTACTGGGGTTCAGTAATGTCAGCTGTTCCGATGCTGTGATAACGGCAAAAAGTCCTGCTGCCTCCACCATGTTCTCTTCTCATCCCTGGGCTACAACACCGCCAGTTGTAGCTCGGAAGTGCTGTTAGCACAGTCTACACTTGCTCCTGTGTTACTGGGGTTCAGTAATGTCAGCTGTTCCCCTGCTGTGATAACGGCAAAAAGTCCTGCTGCCTCCACCATGTTCTCTTCTCATCCCTGGGCTACAACACCGCCAGTTGTAGCTCGGAAGTGCTGTTAGCACAGTCTACACTTGCTCCTGTGTTACTGGGGTTCAGTAATGTCAGCTGTTCCCCTGCTGTGATAACGGCAAAAAGTCCTGCTGCCTCCACCATGTTCTCTTCTCATCCCTGGGCTACAACACCGCCAGTTGTTGCTCGGAAGTGCTGTTAGCACAGTCTACACTTGCTCCTGTGTTACTGGGGTTCAGTAATGTCAGCTGTTCCCAAGCTGTGATAACGGCAAAAAGTCCTGCTGCCTCCACCATGTTCTCTTCTCATCCCTGGGCTACAACACCGCCAGTTGTAGCTCGGAAGTGCTGTTAGCACAGTCTACACTTGCTCCTGTGTTACTGGGGTTCAGTAATGTCAGCTGTTCCCCTGCTGTGATAACGGCAAAAAGTCCTGCTGCCTCCACCATGTTCTCTTCTCATCCCTGGGCTACAACACTGCCAGTTGTAGCTCGGAAGTGCTGTTAGCACAGTCTACACTTGCTCCTGTGTTACTGGGGTTCAGTAATGTCAGCTGTTCCCCTGCTGTGATAACGGCAAAAAGTCCTGCTGCCTCCACCATGTTCTCTTCTCATCCCTGGGCTACAACACCGCCAGTTGTTGCTCGGAAGTGCTGTTAGCACAGTCTACACTTGCTCCTGTGTTACTGGGGTTCAGTAATGTCAGCTGTTCCCCTGCTGTGATAACGGCAAAAAGTCCTGCTGCCTCCACCATGTTCTCTTCTCATCCCTGGGCTACAACACCGCCAATTGTAGCTCGGAAGTGCTGTTAGCACAGTCTACACTTGCTCCTGTGTTACTGGGGTTCAGTAATGTCAGCTGTTCCCCTGCTGTGATAACGGCAAAAAGTCCTGCTGCCTCCACCATGTTCTCTTCTCATCCCTGGGCTACAACACCGCCAGTTGTAGCTCGGAAGTGCTGTTAGCACAGTCTACACTTGCTCCTGTGTTACTGGGGTTCAGTAATGTCAGCTGTTCCCCTGCTGTGATAACGGCAAAAAGTCCTGCTGCCTCCACCATGTTCTCTTCTCATCCCTGGGCTAAACACCGCCAGTTGTAGCTCGGAAGTGCTGTTATCACAGTCTACACTTGCTCCTGTGTTACTGGGGTTCAGTAATGTCAGCTGTTCCCCTGCTGTGATAACGGCAAAAAGTCCTGCTGCCTCCACCATGTTCTCTTCTCATCCCTGGGCTACAACACCGCCAGTTGTTGCTCGGAACTGCTGTTAGCACAGTCTACACTTGCTCCTGTGTTACTGGGGTTCAGTAATGTCAGCTGTTCCCCTGCTGTGATAACGGCAAAAAGTCCTGCTGCCTCCACCATGTTCTCTTCTCATCCCTGGTCTACTACACCGCCAATTGTAGCTCGGAAGTGCTGTTAGCACAGTCTACACTTGCTCCTGTGTTACTGGGTTCAGTAATGTCAGCTGTTCCCCTGCTGTGATAACGGCAAAAAGTCCTGCTGCCTCCACCATGTTCTCTTCTCATCCCTGGGCTACAACACCGCCAGTTGTAGCTCGGAAGTGCTGTTAGCACAGTCTACACTTGCTCCTGTGTTACTGGGGTTCAGTAATGTCAGCTGTTCCCCTGCTGTGATAACGGCAAAAAGTCCTGCTGCCTCCACCATGTTCTCTTCTCATCCCTGGGCTACAACACCGCCAGTTGTAGCTCGGAAGTGCTGTTAGCACAGTCTACACTTGCTCCTGTGTTACTGGGGTTCAGTAATGTCAGCTGTTCCCCTGCTGTGATAACGGTAAAAAGTCCTGCTGCCTCCACCATGTTCTCTTCTCATCCCTGGGCTACAACACCGCCAGTTGTAGCTCGGAAGTGCTGTTAGCACAGTCTACACTTGCTCCTGTGTTACTGGGGTTCAGTAATGTCAGCTGTTCCCCTGCTGTGATA
Source organism: Oophaga sylvatica (assembly GCA_033576555.1). NCBI lineage: Eukaryota > Metazoa > Chordata > Amphibia > Anura > Dendrobatidae > Oophaga > Oophaga sylvatica. Next base: position 961,924,225 of record JARQOD010000001.1, read on the forward strand.
ACGGCAAAAAGTCCTGCTGCCTCCACCATGTTCTCTTCTCATCCCTGGGCTTCAACACCGCCAGTTGTTGCTCGGAAGTGTCATTGGCACGGGTACTCACTCCTGCCCAGACTGGTTACAGCACGCCATCTGTTTCCTGTCAGTGTAAACGTCACTTAGCCTCCAATAAGTTGTCCTGTCGTGTTGCGGTCGGGTTAGCCGACTCTATGGTGCTTGGAGTTTAGGTGCTTCCTATGTGTGCTGCGGGATATGCAAATTAAGGCTGTTTCCGTTGTGACAATAGGACAATCACCCACTGTAGTACTGTGGGATTCGGTAACTGCTGGCCGGCTCGCGGCCTGTCATCTTAAATTTCCATGGGTACCTTCTGCTACCAGTCCGGGTTCCAGTACGTCAGCTGGTCTTCCGCAGTGCCTTTGGCCTAGGTGCCTCCATCTCGGTATCCGAGTTCCAGCAATGTCTGCTGGTCCTTGGTAGTGCTTTGGAGCCAGGTACCTCCTGCTTAGTAACCGTGTCCAGTAACGTCAGCTGGTCCTCGGTTGTGCCATTGGCTCTTTTCCTTCTGCTGCCCCTCCGGGTTCCAGCACAGTCAGCTGGTCCTCGTTACTTGCATTGGCTCTTGTACCTTCTGCTACCCGTCGGTTCCAGTACCGTCAGCTGGTTCTCCGCAGTGCCTTTGCCTAGGTGCCTCCATCTTGGTATCCGAGTTCCAGCAATGTCTCTGGTCCTTGTAGTGCTTTGGAGCACAGGTACCTACTGCTTAGTAACCGTGTCCCAGTAACGTCAGCTGGTCCTCGGTTGTGCCATTGGCTCTTTTCCTTCTGCTGCCCCTCCGGGTTCCAGCACAGTCAGCTGGTCCTCGTTACTTGCATTGACTCTTGTACCTTCTGCTACATTTACAAATTGAAGATTTTTTCAATGCTTTTTTGGGTAATCACTCTGGATCTCCAACAATGAAGACGACGACCCTGATGACCACCCCGAAGAAGATGACGACCACAAGGACGACGAGCATCAAGCCAACCAGCCTAAACACCATCACAAAGAAGAAATAAAAGATTATCAAACAGGACTAAGAAGGTTAAGACAAACTACAAGATACAGAACAAGAGACTTAAGAACAATAAGCAGAAGATCAAAAAGCAGAAGAACATGAAGTATAAGACCAAAATGAAGAGCAAAATATATGCTCTAAATTATAAGCAGAAGAAGACTAAGCAGTGTATGGGGGTGAGTCCGTTCCTCCTCATGGTGCCCCTGGAAAATGCCTGCTGCTGCAGGCTAAACTGAACACGGACAAATACTGTTGTAATTTAAATCTTTTGTGACAGCAAGAACGGAAGGATGAAAAATTCATACTTTGACAGATTACAAGTACAGGATTCTCTGTCACAAATACGAATATGATGAAGAAGATGAAGCACAATATGAATAAGAATAATAGTTTAATAAGAAGAATCTGAGTAATGTTAACAAAAGATGAATAGCAAGAAGTTTAAGAAGAAGATAAAGAAGGTGAAGATGAAGAATAATTTGATGAAAAAGATGATGCTGCTGAAGATTATGAAGGAGAAAGTGTGTGAAAAGTTAAAAAGGTGAAGAGCATGGAAGTTGTGAAATATACATATTTGCCAAAATAGAAAAAACGTTAACAACATTGTCAATTTCTTCGTCAATCCGAACATCTTTAAAAAAAAAAATATTTATGCTATTCCATTTGATTGGGTTAAACATCTATGCCTTTAATGTCTCCTCAACCTTCCACAATACATTGTACATTACTCTTTGTTGTTTTCCTTCATGTACAATTAACCAACAAGGCAAGAATGGGGTTTTTTTAATTCCGATATTTTGTTCCCATAGACTTACATGGGACTTCGGTATCGGTATCGGTATCGGTATCCGATTTTAATGGTATCGGCGATACCATTCCGATTCCGATACTTTTGGATATCGGAAAGTATCGCTCAACCCTACTCACTAATGCTCCTTCTGTCTTCCAGTCCTTCATGAATGACATTTTCAGGGATTTTGTGGATAAATTTCTGATTGTTTATTTGGATGATATCTTGATTTTTTTCCAATGACTGGGACTCTCATGTGAAACATGTTCGAACTGTATTCCAGATTTTGAGAGAGAATGCTCTGTATGTGAAGGGATCAAAGTGTCTTTTTGGCGTACAGAGGATCTCATTTTTGGGATTCATTTTGTCCCCATCTGTTATTGAAATGGACCCGGTCAAGGTTCAGGCCATCTGTGATTGGGTCCAACCTACTTCATTAAAGGCTCTTCAAAGATTTTGGGTTTTGCCAATTTTTATCGTAAATTTATTGGTAATTTCTCGGTTATTGTTAAACCTTTAACTGATTTGACCAAAAAGGGTTCTGATGTGGTGAATTGGCCTCCTGAGGCAGTCTCTGCATTTCAGGAACTTAAGCAGAGATTCACTTCTGCTCCTGTTCTACGGCAGCCTGATGTTTCTCTACCATTTCAGGTGGAGGTTGATGCCTCTGAAATTGGGGCAGGTGCCGTTTTGTCCCAAAGAGATCCAGAGACCTCTAAAAGTAACCCTTGTGCCTTTTTCTCTCAAAAATTTTCTCCTACTGAACGTAATTATGACGTGGGTAATCGGGAGTTATTGCCATGAAGTGGGCTTTTGAAGAGTGGAGACATTGGCTGGAGGGAGCCAAACATCAGGTGGTGGTCCTTATGGACCATAAGAATCTGGTTTATCTGGAATCTGCCAAGCGACTTAATCCTAGACAGGCCAGGTGGGCCTTGTTTTTCACACGTTTTAATTTTGTGGTTTCATTTCTTCCTGGCACTAAGAATGTTAAGGCGGATGCCCTCTCGAGGAGTTTCCTGGCGGACTCTCCTGAGTTATCTGATCCTTCTGTTATTTTGAAAGAGGGTATAGTTCTTTCCGCCATCTCGCCCAATTTGAGACTGGCTCTGGAGGGGTGTCAGGAGGATAAGCCCGAGCGCTGCCCTGTTGGGAAATTGTTTGTCCCGGACCAGTGGAAAAAGAGTGTGATGTCTGAGATTCATTGTTCCGCGCTGGCCGGTCATCCCGAATTTTTGGTACCAGAGACTTGGTTAGTCGGTCCTTTTGGTGGCCTACCTTGTCTCGTGATGTCAGGGAATTTGTGCAGTCCTGCGGGACTTGCTCTCGCTCCAAGCCTTGCTCTTGCTCTAGTGGTTTGTTGATGCCATTGCCTGTGCCCAAGAGACCATGGACCCATATCTCTATGGATTTTATTTCCGACCTCCCTGTTTCTCAGAGAATGACCGCCATCTGGGTGATTTGTGATAGGTTTTCCAAGATGATACATCTTGTGCCATTACCTAAGTTGCCTTCCTCCTCTGAATTGGTGCCTTTGTTCCTTCAGCACATGGTTCGTTTACACGGCATTCCTGAGAACATTGTGTCTGACAGAGGAGTCCAGTTTGTTTCAAGATTTTGGAGGACCTTTTGTTCTAAACTTGGTGTTCAATTGTCTTTCTCCTCGGCGTTTCATCCTCAGACCAATGGTCAAACTGAGAGAACAAACCAGACATTGGAGACTTATCTAAGATGCTTTGTGTCTGCTGATCAGGATGACTGGGTCTCTTTTTTGCCTTTGGCTGAGTTTGCTCTTAATAATAGGGCTAGCTCTGCCACTTTGATGTCTCCATTTTTCTGTAATTCTGGGTTTCACCCTCGATTTTCTTCAGGACAGACGGAGGCTTCTGTCTGTCCAGGTGTTGACTCTGTTGTGGAGCGTATGCAACAGATTTGGGACCAGGTAGTGGAGAGGTTGTCCCTCTCTCAGGAGAGGGCCCAGCGGTTTGCTAACCGGCATAGGACTGATGGTCCTCGGTTTAAAGTGGGGGACTTGGTCTGGTTGTCCTCAAAAAATATTCCTATGAGAGTGGCATCTCCTAAATTTAAGCCTAGGTTCATTGGACCTTATAAGATCATGGAGATTCTTAATCCTGTTTCTTTTCGTTTGCTTCTTCCAGGGACATTTAAGATCCATAACGTGTTCCACAAGTCCTTGTTGAAGAGGTTTGTTGAGCCAGTGGTTCCTACTACTGTGCCTCCTGACCCTGTTTTGGTTGAGGGCAATCTGGAGTATGTGGTTGAGAAAATATTGAATTCTCGTTTTTCTAGACGGAAACTCCAGTATTTGGTTAAGTGGAGAGGTTATGGTCAGGAGAACAATTCTTGGGTGTTTGCTTCGGACATCCATGCTAGGAGACTCATCCATGCGTATCATAGAACTCATCCTGACCGACCTGGTTGCTCAAGTGAGGGTTCTGTGACCCCTCCTCAAGGGGGGGGTACTGTTGTGAATGGACTTGAAATAAGTTCTGAGCAGAGGCTCCCTCTGGTGGTTACAAGCGGTACTGGACTGTCCAGTGAAGATTGTGAGGAGTGGGAATCAGGTGTTACTGACTGGTCTTATATAAGGGAGTCGCCTTCCCATCAGGGTTGCCTTTGATCAATTGTTCTGGTCTCACTCCATGATTCCTGTTTCCCTTGTAGCCTGCTGTGTCGTGTCTGCATCTCCTGCTAACAGATAAGACATTTTTTTTTTTTGTTTTTGTGCTTTATTTTTGCATTTTGTCCTGCACTTCTGTGGGGGCCTTCAGGGTCCCCTTCGGGGGCTTTTGCCCTCTCAGTTTAGTTCAGCCACTGATGTTTGTACTTTTGCTTTTTCCAGTTTCTTCAGTGGCTGCTGTTTTGATTTTGTTACACCAGAGAACTAATTTAGGTGGTAGAGGTCGTGTGATCTCAGGTGTTTTTGAAATTAGTAGAGTTGGTGCTTTCAGGGTTTTTTGGGATTGCAGTAAGTACCCTTCCTATCCTTTTCTATTTAGTTAGTTTGGGCCCCAACGTTTGCTCATACTATTTTCTGTCTGTGTCAGTATTTCTTCTTGTCTAACAGCCATTACATGTTTGGGGGCTTTCTATGTTCTTTGGGGATCTGCTCCGGGGCAGATAGCTTTCCTATTTCTATCTTTAGGTGTAGTTAGTTTCTCAGGCTGTGACGAGGCGTCTAGGACCAACGTAGGAACGCTCCACGGCTGCCTCTAGTTGTGGTGGTTAGTCAGGGTACTGCAATCTCATAGATTCCAACTGCTCTGGTGTATTTCCTTTTTTACCTGCACTCCTCAGTTACCGAAACATAACAGAGGACCATCATATACTGGAGCATTATGTGGAGCTCATCATATACTGTATGAACATTATATGGGACTGATTATTCTGTATGGAGCAATATATTTTTGGGCTCATTATTCTGTATGGCGCACTATGTGGTGGCCATAATACTGTATGGAGTAATATGCTGTCCCGTTTTTGAGCTATTGTAGAATTTACAATAGATATCAGTCATGTAATGTAAGAAGTGAAGTATTTGTCATTGTATTATACCTATATTTCTCTGCAGTATTGGAGCATCATGAATTGTGGTGTGTTAAAGGGGCCCACTGACACTCTTTGGCCCGGGTCCCAAGAAAACCTGGAGCGAGCCCAGCCTCCCCCAACAACTTTAGCCAAATAATCCCCAGTTTTCAATGCTTAACTATTATTATACAGTAAATGAAGGTTGACAAGCTTAAGTAATAAGAATTGATGTAGTTGGCATTGAAATGGGCATTGTAGGTGTGTTTACTGTCCTCCACTCCCTGCCGACTTTGCTTCCCCATTGACTTGTATTGGGTTTCGCGTTTCAGTCGGACCTCTGACTTATCCCGATTGTCGGTCGATTTCGCTCGACTCGAAATTTGAGAAAGTCGGGTTTCATGAAACCCGACTCGACCCTAAAAAAGGCAAAGTCGCTCATCTCTAGTGCTAAAGCATGTAGACATGGAATATATGAAATATGAATAGTAATACTGCTCTTCATAATAAGAAAAAATTTAGATGCTTAGCAAATTCATGCTACGCATTTTCTCCAATTCATGCCCAGCAACCAATTACAAGGTTGTCTCACGCTGCTGGGACCCTACGTGCCTAGTGTGAATGCTTTAGCACTACAGAGTGCAACTTTCTTTGGATATTGTATATGGAGGGGGCTGCTCCTAGTATGCACATATTCACATTAGCATAGAAGTGCCTGTCAGTCTTTTGTTATTTATCAATCCTCTGAAGATCGGTCAACACATCTCAACAAATAATTCATTGCAAAAAAAGTATACAATAGAAAACTCAGAACTTGGTAAAAACAAATATTATGTTCTAAGCTATAAACTGTAATATATTCATATTTAAAATAATCCTTCAAACTATTTAGTGCTCAAAACACTTGATCTTTGAATAGACCTAACCACCAATTTTCGAAATCCACACATTAGGCACATGAGACATCATAATGTTATTTCACCGTCTTTTCACTATTCAGTGGGAGTCTGACCTGAAGAGCTTAGTCTGATCTGCATTGTTTGTAGAAAGCATGGGAATAAAAGTTACTGAGTACTTTTCAATGTGAGGTTCTGTAGTGGCATGTTTTGTGGAGTAATTTTATTCAGATAGCACAGTGTGTGGCATTATAAGGAGTTTGTATAAGTTTAAAGGGCGAAATTCTCTTAAGTGTGGATCCAAAGCCATCTGGCAGCAAACTTTTCTGTGCAATTCATGTCCAGGAGAAATGGTCATGATGACCTGGATAATTGGAGGATAAAAAGTAATAGAACATTGCCAATCAAAGAGGTTTTTAACCATGAGTAATCGATGTAACAAATTTAATTCTGCTATTGACCGTGTTGTGACCAGAACTATAGTTATTTGTAAATTTCTATTTACTTACATTCTATATTTGTATATGATGTATTTGAAATGTTATAATTTTTTTATATATAACTTTTCTCGGCTCAGTTCAGGCAGCCCACACACATATTTTTGTTAGCCAAATTTGAATCTCACCCTCATGACCAATGAAATCTTTTTTTTAAGAGCATCAATACATAATGTATATATTTAACAGTCTCCAGGGTGCTTTGACAATAACATATGGTGGTTTCTTTTACATAGAAATATGTGCTGACCGTGTGCCACTGTAGGAACATTGTACTTTACATGCACATCTCTTGGAGGACATGTTAGTTAAAGAAGACGCTCAAGGGAAAAGTCTTAAGAATATCTGTTATGGAGTATAAAAATGTAAATTCAATTTCCCATCTGGAAGATTTTTATCCTCTTACTTCTCTTTTCCTTTTATTATTTTTATATTTTATTATACAAAATGTTTAATTTTAAAGAAACAAAGCTCAAAACACCATTTGTTTTACCATATTTGCATTCAATATGGAAATATGCATCCAATATTTTTTTTTAATAATAATCTTTTTTTTCTGGGAACATCAAGAAGACCAATTTTTTGTCTTTTTATGTAATTAGGAGTACACTCATATCTTTAACCTTGTGAGTTCCGGCACTAAGAATAGGATAGAAATGTATTGCTCATTCTGATGCTATCTGAATAATTTACAAGAATAGTTTAAGAGGTTATTGTTTTTTTTTTGTCTATTGACAACTGGGCAATAGATTGAAGCTCTATATTAAACATAGCTGATGTGCAGCTTGTACTGAGCAGTGCACAGTTTACCTTGGTTGGAAAAAATTAGTTTAGCTCATAACTACAATTCACTGAAAAATTAGACAGAAATCAATAAAAAATATCACAGAAAAAAAGCAGCCCTACCTGGAAATACCATGTCCAGGCACAAATGCACAACAGGATGCAGCAGGCCCTTTTGAGAAAATTGGGGGCAGCACAGGTGCAAAATACTAATGAAACAACCACTTACTAACCCACCAAGCATCTGTAGGGTGGCTGCCTAGTGTTCCGAATGCACACCTGCTTACATAGGGCGCCATTCACACCATTATGTGAGCTGCAGCTCTGTCCAGATAACAGCCTATTACCAAAACCCCTATTATTAGATCAGTGGGTGGAGAGCATAGTGTGACCCAGCACTAGGCAGATATGCCGATCCCAATGCATCTGCAGAGATAGCTCCTGGAGAAACCGGTATGGTGGAACACGGTCCACGGGTGCCAGACAGATAATAGTGCAGCAGAAATGTCCAAATAAAAAGAAAGCAGCACTCACTGTTTCTGATGTTCGTATTTTATTCAAAAGCAGGTAAAAACATAGTGGCAAGAAGAAGAGGTGGAGACAATGAAAAGGACTACCGCCATTTTGCGAGGTTCCAATGCTTCCACGGGTCCAATAGTCTCATGGGAGACTAGAAGCTGTGATCTTCCTATCACTTGTGCTAAACACAGCAGGGCTTCAGCCTTGTAATATGTAGCTAAAATGCTCACTTGCTATGTGCGCTGACCGCTAGCAGGCGCTCATTGTAATCCGGCAATGACAACCACAGGGGTCAGACTCTGGGTTGTTATGCCAATCCATGGTCATGTGATATGGGCATCGATGGGCGGGATTAGTGACGTGATTCTGACCCGAGCATGTTAAATGCTGCTGTCAGCGACATTTAACATGTTAACAGACGCATGCGCAGTGGATCGTGATTCAACCTGCGGCTGTTAGGGGCACATGTCAGCTGTTCAAAATTTGCGGGCTCACCGCCGAAGCCCGCAGCAAACAAGGGGAGCCCACCTTACATGTAACTATACATCTAAGGTGGGAAGGGGATTAATTTTAGGTCAGTAATGCTCTGAGTGAAGCCCTAGAGTTTATTCATACAAAGCAGTTCAAATATTTCAAACTATGGACATGTTGACAAAAAAATATACAACAGTTATGGAAACGTTAATTCCAGTAAATAAGGAAGAGTTATTGTTACCCAGAAGGTCTCTTGGAGTACTGTCAACACATCTGTGATGTGAATCTATAGAATCTATGGCAGATTAATATAGTAACTCTAACAGCATCAAAAAACTAATTAAAAATGTTGTTAAACTGCAAAAGTTAAAAGTAGTCTCGGTAGAGTTCTTCTGCTCATATAAGCAGTGAACAAATCCAAAAGACAATTAAAAAAAAAACCCTGCCTTAAATTTCCATTGATAAACAGAGTTGAGCAAAAGATGTGCTTGACTCTGGACCAGCAGGTACCTCGATATTCATTAGTAGACGGATCAGAGCACTGCAAACTTTCTACTACCTGCACCCCCCCATCATCTGTTCGGAATAGTAGGACCCTGTGACATCATACCTAAGAAGTGCCACACTACAATAATAAGAAGATGCACTAGGGAAACTGCAGGTAGTACAAGGTTCACAGTTCTTTGGTTGGATGGCCAGAAACTACCTGATCGATTACTGGGTCAGGGACTCACAAACATTATTGCTCAACAATAGTGAGAACCATTTTTTAATATCCAATAAAGAAGCACTCCCTGTTAGGGTCTGCGGAACGCACCAAATATATGATGTGGAGAGGTGCGTTCGCAGCCCGGGGTCCACCGTGCAGGCGGAGCCTGCTGCTAGTAAAATGGTGCAAGAAGCGAACTCTGTTATCCCGCAGAGTCGCCAAAATAAACGCCGTAACGCGCTGTGGCAATATGTGCGAACTCTGTTAATCCACAGAGCCGCTAGAAGGAGTGCCGCAGCGCTATATGGCGATGTGTGTGAACTCACTAAACACAACTGAGTCGCAAAATAAACACGCTAGGGCGCTGTCTAGCGTTGAAAGCGAACCCTGTTACGTCACAGAGCTGCTGAGACAAACTTCTGTGTCCTGTCAGGCACCCAGGTACACAGTTAACTGCTAAGCGAACATAGAACGTGATCATGCGCTAATGTCCTCGCGGGAGTCACCCGCAATCTATGGCGTCTGAACGCCAAACCCTGAATACGGCAATCAAACTCC